>CM065590.1:251620147-252820147 GCA_033119425.1 Bufotes viridis
ATGCATGTTGATTATTGCCGGTAGCCAAAATGCGCCTAAAATACATGCCGAACGATGAGCTCGAACCCGAACTTTTACGAAAAAGTTCGGGTTCGGGTCTGTGTCACGAACACCCCAAAATTCGGTACGGACCCGAACTATGCTCGAACTGTTCGCTCAACACTAATAGGGAACTATAACATGCAATCATTAGATTGCTATTATCATAGACTCCAATGCACTAGCATTGAAATCTATGACAATTTTATTACTTTTCTATGGAGCCACATTACAGACAAGGGCTGCAGCACTGATTGGCTTATCCAGGCTGTCTATTAGCCTGGGAGCCAATCAGGTCATGCCTTTATCCCCCCCCCCCCCCCACACACACACACTCACACTTAATATCAGGGTCATGTGAAAACCCTTCTTCCTTAGTGCTTATTTAGCGCCATGTGCACTAAATGGCGTTAGATGCCATTTTAGTGGATTTTCCCTAACTGGTTCGCTCACCCTTAGTTCCTAACATACTCCTATACTCCTATTCAGACATGTCATCCTATTAATTTGTGGTTCTATGGGCCTAACTGACTCTCACTAAAGAGCTGTAGTAAACAATCTGTAACATGCTTCAACCCATTCTCTCCTTCTGCCCCCCCCCCCTCTCCCCCCGGTTTTCCTACAAATCAAATTATGCCTCCTGGATCTATTTTCTACTTCAATTTTTATATTGTTTTATTGTTCTTTTGAAGTATTTTACTTCATTCTGAAATACATTAAATGTATCCTCCACTACATTTATTCTCTCCTAGCAGTATCCAACATTTTTCTGATGTTATTCATGTAACATTTTATAATTGTAATGTCAGCCTTTATGCATCCAAGCTGTTTTCGAACAATCTCCCATTGCTGCAAAAAATGTATTTATATAATAGAGATTTGACCCAAAAGGTTTCTCTATATGGATTTTACATTGTCATCTGAATCCTTTTCTTGCTCCTGGTTTTCTTCTTCCTCATTTTAATCTAATGTATTCATGTCAGACTTTTTATCAGATGCAGATAGAGATGGTAGCAGTACATTTAGGTATCTGGATATGCTGCAACTGTAAACTTATGCTTTTGCTTGCCATGTTCAGTTGTATTTCTAAGCTTAATGCTCAGGTCTCTGGATGCCTTGTTTCACATTTTAAACTCAGCTGTCACTCCAGCTATTTTTCAAAAATGGAAATATATATATATATATATATATATATATATATATATATATATACATATATATATATATAGCCTATATCTATATGGCGGCTAAGATACTGTGAGTCTCAGCACCTCTTCACAATGGCGAACAGTTACGGTAGTATAATGGCCTGAACGGGTGTCTATGATGCTTCTACAGGCGTTATTGTGACTTCTGGTAGACACTGAACCAAGGTACTCTGCTGTACATAACATTGTGTCTTACTCACTCACTAAATCGTCACACTATGCTAATCTGTGTGGGAAAAGTGACAGCTCACTGTGCGCACTGCACACAAATACTGTATTCAGAAGAGAGTGCATGTAGTGAGAGCTGTCAGTAAGGAAATCTATATCCTACTTATAACACCACGGTTCTGACTGTAGATTGCTGCACTAACGTTATCAGCAGAAATATCTATTGTGTCTACAAATAATGGACTTTCTACAGAATGGAAAGTGATCAATAGATATGCTGATTACAGGTTGTAGCATACTATAAGACTCACCATGTCGTGGATTGGAATGAAATCTTATTACCAATTACTTGCAAGTTCCAGCAACCTATATGTAAGTGGCTAATAGCTGTGGTATATAACAGGGTGTGGGGGCGGGAGTTTGTTATCTTAGAGAAGGGAGGGGGACTGGAGCTTGTGCTGGTGAATGTGAATGCCCACAGAGCCTCACAGGAGATGACAACAGTGAGTAAAAATTATAGAAGAGCATTTCTGAGTGCATGTGAAGCAAAGCTGATACCAGTAAACAAACAAGGGCAATTTTATTATGTGCTGCATTACAGTAAGATATGGGGTTATTGATTTTTTAATGCACATAGCCTTTAAAGCATATACTGTAGCTGTTTAAATAATGTCCAGTGCAGGTGTATCTTCTATATTAATAGACAACTATTGCTTATTTGTCGTGCAGATCTGCAAGAAACATTCTACAATAATTAGATTAATCCTAACCCAATGCATCTACTCCACTTTGGTTTAATGTTTTATGCCCTCTTGCCTCCAGCCAGACTGCGATGCTGCTCCAGCACTGCATTGTTCAAGTAGATGTATGCGCTGTTGCTGTTACTTCATCATTTAGTGCCTCCCAGCACTGTAACATTGCAGTAGATTGACCGCCAGTCATCCTCCATATTTCATAGCTTCACTAATATTAGAGGCTTTTTCAGTGGATTAATTGCCACTAGCTGTTTCTGCATATTAGAATCTATGTTCACTGAGGATGCTCAAGACCATACAAGATTTCCAATCTACCTGTGCCATATGTGGCCTATGATGCATTATGTCACATTGCTCCCATGCTCCACTCTTACTGGTGGTTTACAAGCCCACACTTTATACTTATTCTGCCCTTGTTGTGGTAGAAACCAGCTTTCCATGCATTGACTTCATGGTGAGCCTGTGATAGACTTGTGTGTATACGCAACAGCCAATCTGAGAAGGCACAGCTATGGGAGGGGGGTGAGAAGGTAACAGACTGAACCAATGATCAGATAGGAGATCTGTCTCAAACTACCCGAAACATCCTCCCACATATCTGCTCTAATGGAGCTTAGATAAAAAGCTGTCAAACAGAAAGACCTAGGGAAAAATAAATGGGTAATAATCCCTTATTCCATTTTGAGCTCAAAACTGGACAGTCAGGTTAAGATACTAAGCTCATTAGCTGTTATCTTGGTTTTATGGTTCAATTTATGTTTATTGAAACCAGGAGCAAAAAATAAATACAATAAGGCATAAGAAGCTTGCATTTCCCATTTACACTATTTTCCTCGCAGGGAAAGATCAATAAACATTGATCTATGTTATCTTGGTTTTAGAACTAGCACATTCATTTTACATACATTATGCAAAATTTAAGAAATAATAAGTAATAATAGTATTAATAATAATAATAATAATAATAATAATAAAAATACAGATAATTGAATAAGGAGAAAATGGCTTTGCTATGACAACCAATAAATTAATTTCTAAGAGCTATTAAACCAGAAGAAGTTGAAGGCAGGTGTCTTTAAATGTATTAATATTTAAAACCTGACTATGTAATTTCCTTCTCTTTCCAAATGTCACTACATATTTTATTTATGTCTACATTTTGTAAAACACTGGCCACTACTCTGTCATATTATTCATATGCCATATATTAAATCACATTTGGTGTGTTCTTTACAAAAGATGGTATCAAACTAGAATGGCATTTTATAGTATTATTAAACTAGCTGTGAACACATAGCAGGAAATTTAGAAAAACTGCTACAAAAATATTTTAAACAATGTGGTGTGCTATATTTCATGTGTATTTTTGTGATATTTGGTCACATTTTGTGAACTTTGATGAGCTTTGCTACTTTTAGAAGTGGAGTGAAAAATTGGTCAGGATTATAGATTAAAAGATTTATGACTTATTATGTCTCATTTGTAATGTGCAACTTTTCAAAAAGTTGTGTCTCTACGCTAGACAACCCCCTGGTGTACGACTTCGTCATTGGTTAGCAAGACGTGACATTACACCCTTCCTGGGAGGGAGTATGTAAGGTCAGCTTGGCACTGGAAGAAAGAGAGGATGGTCCACGCTATCTCCGACATGGCATTTTACTCGCTCACAACCCTGACATGCTGAGAGAGTAATTTCCTGACCCAGTGAAAAAGAGCCCTGCCAGCCCGGTAGACTGACACCATTTCCTCGTTGGATATAAGCCCGGTTTGTTAAAAGGATTATATCGGGTCAGAAACAAACCCAGCTACCTTTATAACTTTATGCCAAAACACAGACATGGGGATTTGTTATCGAAATACAGAACAGCGCAAAGATTAATTTATATATTTAATTGTCTTAAGGGCACACTAGACACAACACTATATACACACAGATCTATACAATGGTCAGATATGCAAATGCAGATAATGGTACAAACAGAGTTAACAGATAAAAAGTCAGTTACCGGGTAGATGAGTAATCCTTTGGTTCTGATGATGAATGCCTGTATTCACATGTAGCAGTGACATTAGCATGTTTTCCACGGTCCCTCCAAACACATTACATGATGTGACCCCTTTCAGAGCAAGACGATGGCCTCTGCCCTACACAGGAATTTTAACCTTAGTGGGTCACGCCACTCACTTTCCCTGGGAGGATCCCACTCCTCCTGCCCTTTGGCTGGCAGCTACAAATCCAAAAATCAATTATGGACCATAGCTCCTCACCGAAAGGTCATAGGGAGATGGTTCTGGTACCAACAGATCGGCTTGGTTCCGGTTAAAATTGCAGACCGAATATGGTATTGTTATTTGGTTCAGGATTATAGAGACATGAATGGTTTATTTATGTGATGTACTCTTAGTTCATAATTTCTTATGAACTCCTGGTTCCATGATATCTAGGTAGTTATTTTGTTCTGTTGACCAGCTCAGCCACACCCCACACACCCCCCACCACTGGCATTCATCCTGCCTGAGAAGTTGAGCTGACAGTATTGATGACTTGTGTGTGAAATGTAAACATATGGCAGTGCTTTGAAGCAGAACCACCTGTGGAGCCTGACCTGTGGAGACTTGAATCCTTCTTGTAATAACAATATTGGAGCATCAATTCTTAGGGTTAGGTCTTTCATTTATAAATTTTGTTAGAAGATATCAATTAATTACCAGCAGTTTGCAATGAAGGTTGAGGTAGGTATTACCAGTTGAAAGGTGTCCCTGCACAGACTGACAGTGACAGCACTGATTGGATTGTGTCAGACTGTGCAGGGAAACTCATCCAACTGGTAAAACCCATCTGCACCTTCACTGCAAACTGCTAGCAATTCATTCATAACTTCTATCAGGAATATAAAAGGAGTAGCACAACACAGAGTCATAAAAATAGAGGATTCAAAAATGTCATTATATGAGAAATGCAAGTATTTACTAAAATATCAGGAGAGTTTAAAAGTCATCTTCGACTCAATTCTTCTATACTATTGCCTCACCTGATAAAAATCAGACTGATAATACAAGTCAATATGCTAATCCTTAGTGTCATTAGATGAAGTACATAAAAATCAGGCAATTATATTAGACTGACATTCAACAACATGATACTTTGAATGTAGTCCAACATTTCTGTCAGAATCAAGAACCTATGAGTCATAACTGTTGGGACTGACAGCAAGACATTATTGCAAAGCATATCCTAATTATTAAGTCATTTTTTTGTCCAAAAAACTACTATTGTCATAAGTTCATGAATACCATTAATCTGAACCTATCAAATTGTTCATGCGGTCCAATTATCTGTGGGGAACTGAGATGAGGGAGCTGAGTGGATTCATATATAGTTTCTGTATGAAAAGATTCAATATTGTAAGGTTAATAGACTTTCTCCAACTAATTTTGCCAAATGGATTAATTATGTTAATATTCAATGTTGTTTCAAAGACTGTGGATTTAGTGTTTTATTATTTATAAAATTTCAGAATTAGAAACAGAAACCAATGATTAAAGGAAGACAAACATATCTTACAGTTTGTCATATAATATGATTTCAAAGAGAACAAAATCCAAAATAGTAGATATAAAAAGAATTAGTAAGTAATAAGTAAAAGGAATTCCAGTGATTAAAATACATGGGTGAATAAAGGACACCACTTTTTTCCATTGATCTTAGATGTGCTGCAACTTTCAGACATCATGTCATAGATAAGGAGGAAAAGATTCAGTAAAACTTGTATTTTTTTAATTTAAATTTCTGCTCCTTCTGGGCTTTGGAGTAAAGGAGGCAGTCCTATCAGTGATTGACAGCTATCACTATATGTACAGTCATAGGGGGAAGGCTGTCAATCACTGATAGAACCATCTTCTTGACTTCAAAGCCTAGAATGAGCAGAAATGTAAATGGATGAAATATAAGTTTTAGTGAATCTTTTCCCAAAAAACCCTATATCAGTCTGCTCAGCGCCTCCTTCTCTATTACATTCTGCAGGAACATGACATTTTTCATGGCGACAGTTTGCCTTTAATATACATGTATGCCATTATGTCTCCAACATGGCTCATAAAACAAATCTAAATTGAAAATCATGTTTCAAATTATTTATGATAAAATTTATCCAAATACATAAAATAGCTCATGTATCAATCAGAGTATCTGAATAAAAATAATATGAAATACATATAACAATTATTAGAACAGGGCTGCACAACCTGCGGCCCGGGGGCCACATGCGGCCCTCGATACCATTCTGTGCGGCCCCCAAACATCTGGTAAAAGACATGTAGGTCTATGTCTTATGGCTTCTTACATATATCTTTCATGTATTCTCCTATAAGATGGGAGTCCTAGAACTGTAACTAGACATTTATAGTATATACTATACATACAGTTCAATATGCCAAAAATACAGAATTTCAGTTGGTAATAGCCCTTTAAGTTTTATTTTCGGCCCTTGGAATTGGTTCAGGCTGACAATGTGGCCCCCAACCAGAAAAGGTTGTGCACCCCTGAATTAGAATATTTATCAATAGTACTATACTGTAGCAAGCATGCATTATGGGTGAGCAAAAATTTGGTCATTTTACAGCAATGGTGCAAATAACATGGTAAATTTGTGCATTTAGCATGGCATATTTCCCATCACACCACTGCCACCCCATTACTTTCAGGGTGAAAATTCAATAAAGCATTTTAAAATAAGAACATCATTTACACAATAGGTAATTTTTTGATGGCACATCCTTTTAAACATACAACTTATTACTGTCTGCTCAAAATTTCTACACTATAAACTGTTACATTTTTAAATACACTGAATATTTTTATTTTACAATGAGTTGACAATCAAAGCTGTTGACAATGTTTTGTCAAGAGTAGAGTTGATCGAACATCTGGATGTTCGGGTTCGAGAAGTTCGGCCGAACTTCACGAAAATGTTCGGGTTCGTGAATCGAACTCGACCTGAACTTGACCCCGAACCCCATTGAAGTCAATGGGGACCTGAACTTTTGTGCACTAAAAAGGATGTAAAATAGCCCTGCAAAAGGCTAGAGGGCTGCAAAAGGCATAAAAAATGTAGGTAAATCCCCTGCAAACAAATGTGGATAGGGAAATGACTTAAAATAAAATAAATAAAAATTAACCAATATCAATTGGCAACTTGGAGGAAGAGGTGGAATTGGAGGTAGGGGTGGCATCAGGTGGGAATGCTATGGGAGTTGAAGTTTACATCACAGCCAAGAAGGATTTATGTCTGCCAGCAGTGTCACAGGCCTCACTCACAGACTCAGGCCAATGGCAACCATACATGGGAGTTGAAGTTGTCATCCCAGGCAAGAGGCACAGGCCTCGTTCAAACATTCAGGCCCACGAGACCCACAAAGAGGACAGTTAAAATCATGCCAAGACAGTATTGATTTCACCCAGCAATGCCACAGGCTTTATTCACAGATTCAGGAACATGGCACCCACAAAGAGGAGAGCGGTCTCCTAACAGAAACACAGGCCTCAGGTAAACCTGCAATGTAACAGGCCATTATCATTTATGTAGGCCCCTGACAACCAGACAATGGGGCGGTCATTTGACAGACTAAAGAGTTTAATGTCTCCCACCAATGCAGCAAGCGATGAAACAAAATATAGGCCCCTGACAACCAGACAATGGGGCGGCCATTGGACAGTAAAAAGAGTTTAATGTCTCCCACCAATGCAGCAAGCGATGAAACAAAATATAGGCCCCTGACAACCAGACAATGTAGAGGTCATTTGACAGTCTAAAGAGTTTAATGTCTCTCACCAATGCAGCAGGCGATGAAACAAAATATAGGCCCCTGACAACCAAATAATGTAGAGGTAATTTGACAGTATAAAGAGAATAATGTCACCCACCAAAGCAACAGGTGATTATCTGAAATGTAGGCCCCTGGCACCCAGACAGAGATAGGTCCGATAGCATAAAATCAGGCTTCATGTCACCCAGAAATGGAAAAGGCCACTTTTAGTTATTTAGGCCCCAGCAGCCAGACAGAGGAGAGAGGTCCCATAGCAGAAAATCAAGATTGATGTCACCCGCCAAAGCAGCAGGTGATTAACAGAATTTTAGGCCCCTGACACCCAGACAGAGGAGAGGTTCATTCAACTTGGGGTTGCCCCCCAAATAATGGTACAAAAAAAAAAAGAGGATTCAATAAAGAAGTTCCCTGGAGTACAAGAATGTATGGTTGAGGGTGAGGCAGTTATAAATGTCTATTCTGCACAAGGTACGGACATGTCCTGTGGGATCCATGCCTGGTTCATTTTAATAAACGTGAGCTTGTCCACGTTGGCTGTGGACAGGTGGCTGAGTTTGTCTGTAATGACGCCCCCTGCCGTGCTAAATACACGTTCAGACAATACACTGGCCGCCGGGCAGGCCAGCACCTCCAAGGCATAAAGGGCAAGTTCTGGCCATATGGACAATTTGGAGACCCAGAAGCTGAATGGGATAGAACCATAAGTCAGTATGTGGAGGCTTGTGCACATGTACTGTTCCACCATGTTGTTGAAATGCTGCCTCCTGCTAACACGTTCCCTATCAGCTGGTGGTGCAGTTTGTTGTGGCGTGGTGACAAAACTTTTCCATAGCTCGGCCATGCTAACCCTGCTGTCTGAGGAGCTGGCTATGACACAGCTGCGTTGGCGACCTCTTCCTCCTCCGCCTCTGCCTTCGCCTTGTGCTTCCACTTGTCCCCCTGCGTCAGTTGGGAATGCCCTCTGGAGCACGTCTACCAGCGTGCGCTTGTAGTCGTGCATCTTCCTATCACGCTCCAGTGTGGGAATTAAGGTGGGCACGTTGTCCTTGTAATAGGGATCCAGGAGGGTGGCAACCCAGTAGTCAGCACAAGTTAAAATGTGGGCAACTCTGCTGTCATTGCGCAGGCACTGCAGCATGTAGTCGCTCATGTATGCCAGGCTGCCCAGAGGTAATGATAAGCTGTCCTCTGTAGGTGGTGTATCGTCTGTGTCTTCCGTATCCCCCCATCCACGCTCTAGTGATGGCCCTGAGCTGCGTGGGGTGCCACCCTGCAGTGAAACCGGTTCCTCCTCCTCATCCTCCTCTTTCTCTTCCTCCAGAAGTGTGCCCTGGCTGTCCACATGTGTACCTGGCCTCTGCTGGTGCAGAAACCCACCCTCTGAGCCACTTCTGTATGACCTGCCTGAAACCCTGTGAAATGCCCCCTCTTCCTCCTCCTCCTGTTCCACATCCTCTTCCATCATTGCCATAATATTTTTTTCAATGAGACATAGAAGGGGTATTGTAATGCTAACAATGGCGTCATTAGCACTGGCCATGTTGGTTGAGTACTCAAAATACCGCAACAAGGTGCACAGGTCTCGCGTGCAGGCCCAGTCACTGATGGTGAAGTGGTGCTGATCGCAGAGCGACTGACCCGTGCATACTGCATCTGAAACTTCTCTATCGCCCGCTGCTGCTTGCACAGTCTCTCCAGCATATGTAAGGTGGAGTTCCACCTGGTGGCAATGTCGCATATGAGGCGGTGAGCAGGAAGTCCGAAGTTATGCTGCAACGCAGACAGGCGAGTAGCAGGGTGAAAACGCCGCACTTTCAGCAGCAGCTCTGACATGTCTGGGTAGCTTTTAAGAAACTTCTGCACCACCAGATTCAGCACATGCGCCAGGCAAGGGATGTGCGTCAAACTGGCTAGTCCCAGAGCTGCAACGAGATTTCGCCCATTATCGCACACCACCAGGCCGGGCTTCAGGCTCACCGGCAGCAACCACTCATCAGTCTGCTGTTCTATGCCCCTCCAAAGCTCCTGTGCGGTGTGGGGTTTCTCAACCAAACACATGAGTGTTAAAATCGCCTGCCCACGTTTACCCCGGGCTAGTCTGAAGTTGGGGATGAGGTTCTTTCGATGCCCAGATGTGGGGGTGGTAGAAGAGGAGTAGGAGGAGGATGATGCAGAGTAGGAGGAGGAAGCAACAGGAGGCAACGAATAATGCCCTGCGATCCTCGGTGGTGGAAGGACATGCGCCAAACCGCTATCCGCCTCAGGCCCAGCCGCCACTACGTTTACCCAGTGTGCATTTAGGGAGATATGTAGCAGCCCTGGTCGTGCTTACTCTTCCATGTATCTATGGTTATGTGGATCTTGCCACAGATGGCGTTGCGCAGCGTACTCTTGATTTTATCCTCCACTTAGTTGTGCAGGGAAGGGACAGCTCACCTGGAAAAGTAGTGGCTATTGGGAACGTACTGGAAGACAGCCACCACCATCAGCTGTTTGAAAGAGTCCACCAGACGGAATGACAGCATTTCAAAGGCTAGAAATTTTGAAATGCTGGCATTCCGGGCCAGGGCTCGGGGTGGGTAGGTGGGTATTTCCTCCTTCTCTTCAATGTTTGGGAGATGGACAGCTTAATGCTGCTGTGTGACATGGTGGAGATGCTTGGTGAAGGTGTCGTATGTGGTGGTGTTGGTGGAACATCCTCTGTTTGCTGGTTGCCAGTAGTGTTGAGCGCGAATATTCGAATAGCGAATATTAATCGCGAATATCGCAACTTCGATAATTCGCGAATATTGCGAATATACTGCTATATATTCGTTATATCGAATATTCGTCATTTTTTCCATCTGAACAAATGATTCCTCCCTGCTTAAAATGCTTGTGGGTCAATGAGTCATCGGCCCACAAGCAAGAAGCAGGGAGGAATCATGACTTTAGATGTTGAAAAAGACGAATATTCTAAAAACGAATATATAGCACTATAGCGAATATATTCGCTTTTGACATTTTTTAGAATATTCGTCTTTTTTCCCCTCCAAACAGTACAGTTAAACCCCTTTGGCATACTCTCCTCACAAGCGTCCTCGTCACCATGGGAACGCTTGGTGGTTAGAATATACCATCGGATCTGAGTTAGATCGTGAAAACTCAAACCGATGGTATATTCTAACACAGAGGCGTTCCCATGGTGATGGGGACGCTGAAGTTAGAGTATACCAACACGCGCATACATACCGGCTCCCTGCTGCCTGGAGGCACCTGTCCTCTGACAGGGCACTGTGATCTGCACTATTAACCCCTCAGATGCCGCACCTGAGGGGTTAATAGTGCGGATCACAGCACCCTGTCAGAGGTCGGGTGCCGCCGGCAGCAGTGCGCTCCCCCACTATTAAAATCATCAATGGGCAGTGCGCCCTAATTCCCCTCACCAGTATTACAAACAATAATTGGTGGCCAGTGCCGATCCCCCCTATTAAACATCATTGGTGGCCAGTGTGCGCCGACAATCCCTCCCCCGTATTAATTATCGCTGGTCAGTGCGCACTCAATCCCCCTCCCTCCCCAGTAAAAATCATTGCTGGCAGTGCGCCTCCCTCTCCCCCTCCCATCATTGGTGGCAGCGGCAGCTCCGATCAGAGTCCCAGCAGTGTAATGCTGGGGCTCCGATCGGTTACCATGGCAACCAGGACGCTACTGCAGTCCTGGCTGCCATGGTTAGTTAGTCAGCATTGTAATTACCTGCGCTGGGCCGCCGGCGCTCCTTCTTCTCAAATTGTCGGCGCACACTGGCCACCAATGATGTTTAATAGGGGAGATCGGCACTGGCCACCAATTATTGTTTGTAATACTGGTGAGGGGGGAATTAGGCGCACTGCCCATTAATGATTTTAATAGTGGGAGGCGCACTGTTACCCGGGCGGCACTCGACCTCTGACAGGGTGCTAGATCCGCACTATTAACCCCTCAGGTGCGGCATCTGAGGGGCTAATAGTGCAGATCACAGTGCCCTGTCAGAGGACAGGTGCCTCCAGGCAGCAGGGAGCCGGTATGTATGCGCGTGTTGGTATACTTACTAGCTGTCCTCATCACCATGGGAACGCCTCTGTGTTAGAATATACCATCGGATTTGAGTTTTCACGATCTAACTCAGATCCGATGGTATATTCTAACCACCAGGCGTTCCCATGGTGACGGGGACGCTTGTGGGGAGGAGTATGCCAAAGGGTTAACGAATATGGAATATAGCTATGCACTAGCAGTGCTAAGTTGAAATCGCAATGCGAATACTTTAAGTTAAATTAATCGCATTGTGATTTCAACTTAGCACTGCTGCTATATTCCATATTCGTTAACTTCGTTCATTCTAGCAAGCTGACCCATTATAAACCCAGCTCTAAGTTGAAATCGCAATGCGATTAATATAACTTGAATTAATCGCATTGCGATTTCAACGTAATTCCTCAAATCCGACAGTACATTTTAGTATATGAAGACGTTCCCATGGTGATGGGGACGCTCCATGAGCACGGAAGTTATGATTGGCTTGGTAGAATTAGCGAATAGCGAATATGACGAATGTATTCGTCATATTCCTCAAAACGAAGATAACGAAGTATTCTACATCTTCGTTTTAGCAACCTATTCGTCAACTTCGCTATTCGCTAATTCTAGCAATCAAATAGGAAGGTTGACTTACCAGACAGCTGTGCTAAATTCGCTATGCGATTTTTTTTTTTTTAATACAATAATTATATTACTTAATAAAATTATTATATTATATTATATTATTATTATTCTATTTATTAAAAAAAAAAAAAAATCGCATAGCGAATTTAACACAGTTGTCTCTATAGTCAACCTTCCTATTTGCTAGAATTAGCGAAGTTGACGAATAGGTTGCTAAAACGAAGATGTAGAATACTTCGTTATCTTCGTTTTGAGGAATATGACGAATACATTCGCCATATTCGTCATCCTCGCTAATTCTAGATATGAAACCAATAGGAAAGTAGCCCTAAGTTAAAATCGCAATATGCGATTATTTAAATCGCATGTTAATCGCGATAACTAGAAAAATGACGAATATTCGATTTCGACGAATATGAAACGAATATTCATACGAATATTCGCGAATTTCGTCGAAATCGAATATGGCACCTGCCGCTCATCACTAGTTGCCAGGTGCCACGGTGACGCCAGAGGTGGAGGGAGAGGCAGAGCCAGCAGCAGAAGAGGGAGCAGGAGGAGCATGAGAGAGTTTCTTGTTTTTAAGGTGTTTACTCCACTGCAGTTCATGCTTTGCATGTAGATGCCTGGTCATGCAGGTTGTGCTCAGGTTAAGAACTTTTATGCCTCGATTCAGGCTCTGATGGCACAACATGCAAACCACTCGTGTCTTGCCGTCAGGACATTGTGTGAAGAACTGCCATGCCAATGAACTCCTTGGAGCAGGCCTTGGTGTGCTCGGTGCCTGTGTGCGTTGGACAGTAGCAGGCATACTGTCTCTGGAACGTCTCTGCGCTTTTGCACCCTGCTCCCTCTTTTGCTGTGCTGTTGCCTCTGTGCGACCACCACCTCTTCCTCAGAACTTCATGCTTCACTAGCACGACCTTCAGTCCAGTCTAGGTCTAGGACTTCATCATCCTCCACATCATCTTCCACCCATGCATGACCCCTGCCCTCCTCATCGGTCTGCACATTGCAGAAAGCTACAGCAGTTGGCACCTGTGTTTCATCATCAGAAACGTTTTGTGGCCGTATTCCCATGTCTTTATCCTGCAACAAAAGTGGTTGAGCATCAGTGCATTCCTCTACTGGCGAAAGGCTAGGTGGATGGACCGGGGAAACCCTGCCAACAGAGTCATCAAAAAGCATGAGACTTTCCTGCATGATTTGGGGCTCTGACTGCTTGGCTGATTTGCAAGGGGGTGAGTTGGAAGACTGATGGGTATGGGCTGCAGTTGCCAACTCTGAGCTTTCTGAAGAGGACTGGGTGTTAGATACTGTGAAGGAACTGGAGGCACTGTCAGCCACCCAATCTACTATCAACTTTACATATTGTGGCTTCACCATCCGTACAGGGAGTGCAGAATTATTAGGCAAGTTGTATTTTTGAGGATTCATTTTATTATTGAACAACAACCATGTTCTCAATGAACCCAAAAAACTCATTAATATCAAAGCTGAATATTTTTGGAAGTAGTTTTTAGTTTGTTTTTAGTTTTAGCTATTTTAGGGGGATATCTGTGTGTGAAGGTGACTATTACTGTGCATAATTATTAGGCAACTTAACAAAAACAAATATATACCCATTTCAATTATTTATTTTTACTAGTGAAACCAATATAACATCTCAACATTCACAAATATACATTTCTGACATTCAAAAACAAAACAAAAACAAATCAGTGACCAATATAGCCACCTTTCTTTGCAAGGACACTCAAAAGCCTGCCATCCATGGATTCTGTCAGTGTTTTGATCTGTTCACCATCAACATTGCGTGCAGCAGCAACCACAGCCTCCCAAACACTGTTCAGAGAGGTGTACTGTTTTCCCTCCTTGTAAATCTCACATTTGATGATGGAACACAGGTTCTCAATGGGGTTCAGATCAGGTGAACAAGGAGGCCATGTCATTAGATTTTCTTCTTTTATACCCTTTCTTGCCAGCCACGCTGTGGAGTACTTGGACGCGTGTGATGGAGCATTGTCCTGCATGAAAATCATGTTTTTCTTAAAGGATGCAGACTTCTTCCTGTACCACTGCTTGAAGAAGGTGTCTTCCAGAAACTGGCAGTAGGACTGGGAGTTGAGCTTGACTCCATCCTCAACCCGAAAAGGCCCCACAAGCTCATCTTTGATGATACCAGCCCAAACCAGTACTCCACCTCCACCTTGCTGGCGTCTGAGTCGGACTGGAGCTCTCTGCCCTTTACCAATCCAGCCACGGGCCCATCCATCTGGCCCATCAAGACTCACTCTCATTTCATCAGTCCATAAAACCTTAGAAAAATCAGTCTTGAGATATTTCTTGGCCCAGTCTTGACGTTTCAGCTTGTGTGTCTTGTTCAGTGGTGGTCGTCTTTCAGCCTTTCTTACCTTGGCCATGTCTCTAAATATTGCACACCTTGTGCTTTTGGGCACTCCAGTGATGTTGCAGCTCTGAAATATGGCCAAACTGGTGGCAAGTGGCATATTGGCAGCTGCACGCTTGACTTTTCTCAGTTCATGGGCAGTTATTTTGCACCTTTGTTTTTCCACACACTTCTTGCGACCCTGTTAACTAATTTGAATAAACGCTTGATTGTTCGATGATCACGCTTCAGAAGCTTTGCAATTTTAAGAGTGCTGCATCCCTCTGCAAGATATCTCACTATTTTTGACTTTTCTGAGCCTGTCAAGTCCTTCTTTTGACCCATTTTGCCAAAGGAAAGGAAGTTGCCTAATAATTATGCACACCTGATATAGGGTGTTGATGTCATTAGACCACACCCCTTCTCACTACAGAGATGCACATCACCTAATATGCTTAATTGGTAGTAGGCTTTCGAGCCTATACAGCTTGGAGTAAGACAACATGCATAAAGAGGATGATGTGGTCAAAATACTCATTTGCCTAATAATTCTGCACTCCCTGTAGAGTGGCATTTGGGCCTATCAAATAACGCTGCAGATTCTGTCACCTAATCGCACCAGAGGAAGGTGTTTGACTTGGAGCGGTAGTTGGCGCTGAATGGCAACGTCGTCTCCCAGCAACAGGAGCTCCACCAACACCACCACGACCATGCCCATGTCCCTTATTTGATGTTCTCCTCATTATTTGCGTTCACCCACCAAGCTGAAAGATTGGTCTCTCTCCGGTGTCAATTTTCCTGACACTAGTCGACAATTACATTCGCTAAGGCAGTGCCATGTCACAAAAATGCTCTGTGGACCCAGAATAATGTTTTTTGTGCCCAAAATACACTGATTCTCAATTTCTATGCGGAAATGTAAAAAAAAAATTGGTTACGCTGTATGCACAAGTGGTTTGTGGAACAAGAACAAGTATTTTTGTAATAAAATACAGAAAATAAGTATTTCACTGCTGTGAATTGAAATTAATATTTATACGCCTAATGCACAACAGTTTTTTCGGCCTAAAACATGGCTTTTTTCAATAAAACCCCAAAATGCAGTTTTTAACTGCTGGACATTAAAAGTAGATATTTATACTATGTATGGACACCAGATTGGGGGACCCAGAACACGGATTTGGTCACCAAAATTCACGAATGCAGTATTAGACTGTTATAAATTGGAAATAACTATTTAAATGATGGATGCACAACAGTTTTTTCGGCCTAAAACACATCTTTTGTCAATAAAACCCCAAAATGCAGTTTTTTACTGATGTAAATTTAAATTAGATATTTATACTATGTATGTACAACTGCTTTGTGAAGCAAGACCATTGCTTTTTTCACACAAAAAAAGAAAAATGCACTTTTTCTCAGATGTAATATGAAATTGGTATTTAAGCGGTATATTTCAAAATGCTCTTTTGTCAAAAAAATACACTTATGCTGTATTTCAGAGCAACAATGTAAAATAGGTGGTTGTAGTGTGTATTTCAGACTGTTTGGTGGACCTTGAATAATGTTTTTTTTCTACAAAAAACAAACAAGCACTTTTTCCATGCAGAAATATAAAATATGTCGTTGGACGGTGAATGCAGAACTGTTTTGGGGACAAGGAATACGGTTTTTCCCCCAAAATTACACAGATTCTCTATTTCACCACTGAAATGTCAAATATATATTTTGGCAGTGTAAAATAGGCTTGGTGGATCTGGATGACCACTTTTTTTTACTAAAATAATCTGAT
The DNA here is from genome assembly GCA_033119425.1 of Bufotes viridis. Taxonomy (NCBI): domain Eukaryota; kingdom Metazoa; phylum Chordata; class Amphibia; order Anura; family Bufonidae; genus Bufotes; species Bufotes viridis. The sequence goes on from CM065590.1 coordinate 251,637,008, forward strand.
GCACTAGCTGAAATGGAATATATGGTTTAGTGCATTGTATGCACAAGTGCTCTGTGGCACTAATCTCAATTCAGCAGACTAACGTGCGGCACTACGTGACTCCAGCTTACAAAAAGGCTGGGTCACATGCTGCACTCAGCCAATCATAGCCATGCCATTAGTAGGCATGGCTGTTATGGCTTCTTAGGGCAAGAAGTAAAACGCTTGCTGATTGGCTGCTTTGCAGCCCTTCAGAAAGCGGGAAGAAATCGCCGAACAACGGACCCGAACCCAAACTTTTTTGAAAATGTTCGGGTCCGCGTCCCGAACACCCCAAAATTCGGTACGAACCCGAACTATACAGTTCGTGTTCATTCAACCCTAGTCAAGAGCTTTTACTTGGTGTAACCCATTGTGAGTTTTACTAATGAGCACTGGAACGTATGTAATTTTTCTGTTTCTGCTCATGTTTGTTACTTGTTAAAGAGAACTAGAGATGAATGAATTGAGGTCAAACGAATCAAATTTACAGTAGCTGTAAACAGTTAAGCAAGTTGAAGATTAATTGATCTCCAAAATGCATAGTCGACGATGAAACACACTTTTCAACATTTTAAGCAATATCAGTGTATTATTTAGGTTTTTCATAATTTGTGTAAAAAGGAAAGTAGTATGGGAACCCAAGGACAATTTCAGTGCTCAGATAACATTGATCACGGTCTGAGACCTTTAGTAGCCTGTTAGCGCTTATGCATGATCATTGTTAGGAAAGGCCAGATGATGCAAATTTCAAAGCTTTATAAATACTTACACTCCTCTAACCTTGTGCCAAAAAAACAGCAGTTGCCTAACACTCTGAAAATGAAAATGCTAGAGGCCACACAAAGCAATAGAAGGCTATAAGAGGATAGCAAAGTGTTTTCAGGTTGCCATTTCCTCAGTTTGAAATGTAATTATGAAATGGCAGTTAACAGAAACAGTGGAGGTCAAAAGAAGGTCTGTATCAGGAAAATTTAGCAGACTCTGGAGCTGTGGTGCATTTTTCTACTGTTCAGTGGCACCTGGACAAATGTGGTCTTCATGAATAGAGATGTCCCGAACTATTCGCCGGCAGCGGCGGACGAACATATGCGATGTTTGGTCCGCCCCCTATTCGTCATCATTGAGCAAACTTTGACCCTATTCCTCACAGTCAGCAGACACATTCCAGCCAATCAGCATACCCTCCCTCCCAGACCTTCCCACCTCCTATCAAAAAGTGTTCTGTGTCCACTCCAGTCCTCAAAGACTCATCGGCCTCATTCACATGAGCGTGTCCGGATTAGGTCCGGATGCGTTGCGGATGCGTTCAGTGAAAACTGTACGATTTTACAGGCAAAGCCATTCAGTTTTGCCTGCGATTGCATACAGTTGTTCAGTTTTTTCAACACGGGTTCAATGCGTTTTGATGCATTTTTCACGCGCGTGATAAAAAAATGAAGGTTTACAAACAACATCTCCTAGCAACCATCCGTGAAAAACGCATCGCACCCGCACTTGCTTTCAGATGCAAAGTGCTTTTCACACAGCCGCATTCACTTCTATGGGGCCAGGGCTGCGTAAAAAACACAGAATATAGAACATGCTACATTTTTCACGCAACGCAGAACTGATGCATGAAAAAACGCTCATGTACACAGACCCATTGAAATGAATGAGTCAGGATTCAGTGTGGGTGCTATGCGTTCACGTCACACATTGCACCCACGCGGAAAACTCGCTCGTGTGAAAGGGGCCATAGGGTGGCCCAGTACCTTGCAGATAAAAAAGTCATTATATTTTTACCCTTTAATCACCTCAGCCCCCCTAGCTTAAACACCCTTAATGACCAGGCCACTTTTTACAATTCTGCACTACACTACTTTCACCGTTTATTGCTCGGTCATGCAACTTACCACCCAAATGAACTTTACCTCCTTTTCTTTTCACTAATAGAGCTTTCATTTGGTGGTATTTCATTGTTGCTGATATTTTAACTTTTTTTGATATTAATAAAAAATGACCGAAATTTTGGGAAAAAAATGACATTTTTCACTTTCTGTTGTAATTTTTTTTAAAAACTACATTTCGATATTATTTTTCTCTAAATTTATTTTTCTACATGTCTTTAATAAAAAAACAATAAGTGTATATTTATTGGTTTGGGTAAAAGTTATTACGTTTACAAACTATGGTGCAAAAAGTGAATTTCCGCATTTTGGAGCAGCTCTGACTTGTCATGTTTCTTCAGGTGCTAGAATGCCAGGATAGTATAAATACCCCCCAAATGACACCATTTTAGAAAGAAGACACCGAAAAGTATTCGCGAAGGGGCATGGTGAGTTCATGTATGATTTCAGTTTTTTTTCACAAGTTAGCGGAAAATGACACTTTCTGAGGAAAAAAATATATATCATAAAGTTTCCATTTCTGCTAACTTCTGGCAAAAAATAAATAAAATCTCCCGCGGACTCAATATGCCCTCAGTGAATATCTTGGGGTGTCTTCTTTCCGAAATTGAGTCATTTGTGGGGTGTGTTTACTGTTATGGCATTTTGGGTGGGGCTAAATTGTGAGTAACCCTGTAAAACCTAAAGGTACTCGTTGGACTTTACGCCCCTTTGCGCACCTATGCTGCAAAAAAGTGTCACACATGTGGTATCGCCGTACTCAGAAGAAGTAGGTCAATGTGTTTTGGGGTGTATATTTACATATACCCATGCTTGGTGAGAGAAATATCTCTGTAAATTGTAAACTTTGTATAAATTTTTTTTAAAAGTTGTCATTTACAGAGATATTTCTCTCACCCAGCATGGGTATATGTAAAAATACACCCCAAAACACATTGCTCTACTTCTCCTGAGTATGGAAATACCACATGTGTGACACTTTTTGCATCTAAAATGCGCAAAGGGGCCCAAATTCCAATGAATTTTTAAGCATTTGGATTCCAGACTTCTTCTCACGCTTTAGGACCCCTAAAATGCCAGGGCAGTATAAATACCCCACATGTGACCCCATTTTGGAAAGAAGACACCCCAAGGTATTCCATGAGGGGCATGGCGAGTTCATAGACGATTTTATTTTTTGTCACAAGTTAGTGGAATATGAGACTTTGTAAGAAAAAAAAAAAGCCAATTTCCTCTAACTTGTGACCAAAAAAATTCTTCTATGACCTCGCCATGTCCCTCACGGAATACCTTGGGGTGTCTTCTTTCCAAAATGGGGTCACATGTGGGGTATTTATACTGCCCTGGCATTTTAGGGGCCCTAAAGCGTGAGAAGAAGTCTGGAATCCAAATGTGTAAAAATGCCCTCCTAAAAAGGTACTCATTGGAATTTGGGCCCCTGTGCGCATCTTGGCTGCAAAAAAGTGTCACACATGTGGTATTACCGTACTCAGGAGAAGTAGGGAAATGTGTTTTGGGGTGTATTTTTACATATACCCATGCTATGTGTGAGAAATATCTCTGTAAATGACCTCTTTTAAAAAAAAATGTATACAAAGTTGTCAATTTACAGAGATATTTCTTTCACCCAGAATGGGTATATGTAAAAATACACCCCAAAACACACTATGTGCTCTCCGCATCAGCATTTGCGGAGCTGCGGCCGCGAACTTCCGGGTTTCGGCCCCGAAACATCAGGCCGCAGCTCTGCCAAAGATAGAGCATGTCCTATTCTTGTCCGCAATTGCGGACAAGAAAAGGCATTTTCTTTATAGTTCTGGCAATGTGTGGATCCGCAAAATGCGGAAAGTACATTGCCGGTGTCCGTGTTTTGCGGATCTGCAACGGACGTCTGAATGAGCTTTGCAGGGGGGTGATTAGTGACGGAGGGGGGTGACAGAGGGTGATCAGGGGGGTGACATGAGGTAATCAGGGGTTAATCAGGCATTAATCAGTGACGGGGTGGTGGTGGTGTGGTGATTGGTGCACTTACTGTAGCTGCCTGTCCCTCTGGTGGTCCCAAGCAAAAGGGACCACCAGAGGAGCAGGCAGCAGTCATATCAGACGCCGTTTACAAAACAGCGTCTTATATGCGATTTAGACGGCGTTTTGTTAAGATCTACAGCCTGCCAGCGCATGATCAGCGCTGAGAGGCTGTAGTTAAACTTCCTCCGGATGCGATCCTGTGAACGAGCGCGTTAACAGGAAATCGCGCCTCTCGCAAGATGAGTCACTGGCGCGTCAAGGAGGAATAACCCGGCCGCCTGCAGGACGCATCCCTGCGTTAGGCGGTCGGGTAGTGGTTAATATAATTGCAGTTGACTGCCAGTGTGTGTCAGGCCCACTGACTGTACTGTGCCAATGCCAGTGCCCAACACTCATATCGGGTGGCACAGTACCTTGCAGATAAAAAAAGTCATTTAATTTTTACCCTTTAATATAATTACAGTTGCCTGCCAATGTGTGTCAGGCCCACAGACTGTATTATGCCCACTGCCCACCACTCATATAGGGTGTCACAGTACATTGCACGGCGCACACGCAGTGACCTAAAATTCAAACAAAGCAGACTGAGCATGGGTCTTCTTCCATCTCCCGATTCCAAAAATCTATTAACTACACCGACTTGGGGCCTGATAAGTGACAAAACAGAGATTAAACTGATAGGAATAGTACTTAGTTAACACTAGTTGCATTGGTGGCAAATTCCATTGCAAGTGGACAATTTAGAAAATTAGAAGGAAGCGGACAGAGCAAGCTTTTTTTCTCTATCTACCCATGCAAGGATTCAATTCAATACACGTCCCCTGATAGGTGACTTAACAAAGATTAAAATGGTAAGAATAGTAGTTCACACTACTTGTATTAGTGGCACAGTACATTGCGTGGCACACGCGCAGTGCCCCAAATTGGAAGGAAGAGAACCGATCAATCATCTTTTTCCATCTCCCGGTTCCTAAAATCTATTCCATACACCGGCCCCTGATAGGGGACAAAACAGAGATTAAACTGGTAAGAACAGATTTTTTTAATTTAAAAAAAAAGAGGACAGCCTCTGCGGAGCTGGGTATTTTTTGGACGCGTTACTGAACGCTCATGCACAATGGCTGTAGGCTCATGCGTCCTTTTGCGGAGGTGACAAACCTGGTCAGTCAAACTCAAGGCAACATCATAGACTTTATCCCATATGCGTTTTTTCTGGAGCGTGCCCTGCGAAGAATGCTGGATCAGGCCGTAGATGAGCATGAAGAGGAAGAGTTGTGGTAACATTCACCACCAGAAGCAGCCTTGTTGTCGTCGATAGCTGGACCTGCGGCAACGCAGAGAGAGAAGTCTGAAGAAGAGGAGTCAGAGAAGAAAGGGTGGCTTTGAGGAGGTGGAAGACCAACCACAGCAGGCATCCCAGGGGGCTTGTTGTCACCTTTTGGGGACCCTTGGTGTTGTACATAGCTGGGTGCAGGAAGAGACCTTCAATGACAGCAGTGAGGACAAGTTACAGGACATGGCTAGCTTGGTATCCAACCGTGTGCAAAAGGGGAGTTTGCGGTTGTGCAAATGGACTGTTTGCGGTTGTTTGATGTGCGTTAAACGTGGAGTTTGGTCTATCAGAGTTTGGTCTGTCACTGTGAAGCGGGCGTAACCCTTACACTACCTGATCAATACAACATCATACCTGATCGTATACACACACTGGATGTTTTAAAGCACGTTATTCCAAACAATTTAGGAATGTTAGGTGATTTATGCCTTTTATGGATTAAAACCCGACTCTGCGTCAACTACATGATTTTCCATGGGAGTTTTGCCATGGATCCCCCTCGGGCATGCAACAGTCCAGGAGTTAGTCCCCTTGAAACAACTTTTCCATCACTATTGTGGCCAGAAAGAGTCCCTGTGGGTTTTAAAATTCGCCTGCTTATTGAAGGCTATGGCGGTTCGCCTGTTTGCGAACATTTGCGGAAGTTTGCATTCGCGAACGGAAAATTTTATGTTCGCGACATCTCTATTCATGAAATCGTCATCAGAAGAAAACTTCTCCTGTGTCCTCACCACAGAATTCAGAGACAGTGGTTTTCAAAAGAACATGTATAAAAGCCTGATGCATTTTGGGAACAAGTCCTGTTGACCAATGAGGTTAAAATAGAATGCTTGGCTACAATGAGCAAAAGTATGTTTGAAGAAAAAAAGGACACAGAATTTAACCCCTTAAGGACGAAGGGCGTACATGTACGCCCTTCGTCCGCACTTTAAAGATGGCGCCCGGAGCGGGCGCATGAGCTGCGGGTAAACGCTTGATTCATCAAGCTGACACCCGCAGCTCATGTCCGCGACCGGCAGCGATGCCGATCGCGGACATTTAACCCCTCAGATGCCGTGGTCAATCCTGACCATGGCATCTGATCGCGCAAAAATCGAAAGTTTCACTTTCGGTTTTGCTCGGCTCCCTGATGGCCATGGGGAGCCGGGCATCATGTAGTACCCTAGGTTTCTGTGAATGAAACCTAGGTTACTACACAGTATTCCTATGGAGCCTATGACTGTAATAGGCTCCATAGGAAATATCTGATTTTCTCATATATTCCAATGCTATTGCATTGGAATATATGAGAATAGCAATCTGATGATTGCATCTTATAGTTCCCTATGGGAACTATAAGAAAGATGGTAAAAAAAAAAAAGTTTAAAAAATAAAAATTAAATAAAAAAATATAAAAATTCAAATCACCCCCTTTCCCCAAAATGAAAATAAAATAAATAAAAAAATAAAAAATTACACATAATGGGTGTCGTAATGTGCGAAACGCCCATACTATAATAATATTAAAAAATATTCACCATACGGTAAACATAAAAACGGAAAGAAAGCGTCCAAATGGCTAATTCGCCATTTTTGGACGCTTCATTTCCTAAAAAAATGAATAAAAAGTGATCAAAACATCATACGCACCCCATAATGGTATCAATTAAAAGTTCAGATTGCCCGCAAAAAATGAGCCCCTACACTGCTCCGTACGCATAATTACAAAAAGTTATAGGGGTCAAAACATGGCGACAAAAAATAAAATAAAAAAATTCCCACTTTTAATTTTTTTCACTATCAAAACATAGAAAAACTATACATATTAGGTATTGCGGATTCGTACTGACCTGAAGAATAAAATTAACCAGTCAGTTTTATCGCAAATCGAACGTTGTAATTTAAAAACCCGTAAAACTGTGGTGAAATTGTTTTTTTTTTGCAATTTCACCCCATTTGGAATTTTTTTCCCGTTTCCCACTACATCACATGCAAAAATAAATGGTAGCGTTAAAAAGTACAACTTGTCCCGCAAAAAATAAGCCATCATATGGCTATGTGAGCGGAAATATAAAAATGTTATGGCTTTTGGAAGGCAGGGAGCGCAAAACAAAAACGCAAAAATCCCAAAACCCCCGGTCCTTAAGGGGTTAATGAAAAGAACACCTCTACAATGATTAGGCATTGGGGGTGGATCAATTATGCTTTGGGTTGTGTTGCAGCTATTAGCACATGGAACATTTCATGGATAGAAATAAGAATTGATTAAATGAAGTTCTAGCAAACTTTGGAAGCAAATATAACACCAACTGTAAAACAAGCTCAAGTGGAAAAGAGGATGGCTTCTATAAATAGATAATCATTAGAGATATGCGAAGTTATTACAATTTTATCCGGCTGCTTTGCCGAATTTCACGAATCACTTGGTGATGAATTGCTTGTCACGAGCGCATTTCTTTGTATGTAGCGGGGTGCAATGACGGGGAACAGTGAGTGGTGCTGCCCCCTGTTGTTGAACACCTCAGATGCTGCATTCACTGCTTATTTTTGTTACCTTGCCTCAAAAAAAGTGTAATATAGAGCAACCAAAAATCATATTTACCTAATAATAGTACAAACAAAACTGCCACCTTATCCTGTAGTTTCCAAAATAGGGTCACTTTTTTGGAGTTTCTACTGTGAGGGGTGCATCAGGGGGCTTCAAATGGGACATAGTGTCAAAAACCAGATCCAGCAAATCTGCCTTCCAAAAACCATATGGCGTTCCCTTCCTTCTATGCCCTGCCCGTTTGGCCATACAGCAGTTTACGACCACATATGGGGTGTTTGTGCAAACAAGAGAATCAGGGCAATAAATATTGAGTTTTGTTTGGCTGTTAACCCTTGCTGTTACTGAAAAAATGGATTAAAATGGAAAATTTGCAAAAAATATTGCTGTTTTGGGACCGTTTTTATTTTTGTTATTTACATCGTTGAACTGACAGGTTGGATGTGTGCTATTTCTATAGAGCAGGTTGTTACGGACGTGAGAGGATGACGAATATGACGAATGTATTCGTCTATTCCTCAAAACGAAGATAACGAAGTATTCTACATCTTCGTTTTAGCTACCTATTCGTCAACTCGCTAATTCTAGCAATCAAATAGGAAGGTTGACTATAGAGACAGCTGTGTTAAATTCGCTATGCGATTTTTTTTTTTTTTAATAAATAGAATACTTATAATAATTTTATCAAGTAATATAATTATTGTATTAAAAATAAAATAAAATCGCATAGCGAATTTAACTACAGCTGTCTGGTAAGTCAACCTTCCTATTTGATTGCTAGAATTAGCGAATAGCGAAGTTGACGATGACGAGACGAATAGGTAGCTAAAGCGAAGATGTAGAATACTTCGTTATCTTCGTTTTGAGGAATATGGCGAATACATTCGTCATATTCGCTATTCGCTAATTCTACCAAGCCAACCATAACTTCTGTGCTCATGGAGCGTCCCCATCACCATGGGAACGTCTCCATATACTAAAATGTACTGTCGGATTTGAGGAATTACGTTGAAATCGCAATGCGATTAATTCAAGTTATATTAATCGCATTGCGATTTCAACTTAGAGCTGGGTTTATAATGGGTCAGCTTGCTAGAATTAACGAAGTTAACGAATATGGAATATAGCAGCAGTGCTAAGTTGAAATCGCAATGCGATTAATTTAACTTAAAGTATTCGCATTGCGATTTCAACTTAGCACTGCTAGTGCATAGCATTAGCTATACTCCATATTCGTTAATTCTAGCCTATGTAAGATAGCAGTGCTAAGTTGTAATCGCAATGCGATTAATTTAACTTAAAGTATTCGCATTGCGATTTCAACTTAGCACTGCTAGTGCATAGCTATACTCCATATTCGTTAATTCTAGCCTATGTAAGATAGCAGTGCTAAGTTGTAATCGCAATGCGATTAATATAACTTGAATTAATCGCATTGCGATTTCAACGTAATTCCTCAAATCCGACAGTACATTTTAGTATATGGAGATTCTCCCATGGATGGGGACGCTCCACATGAGCACGGAAGTCGGCAGAAGCGGCAACGGGCACTGACTAGAGCAGCCAGGAAGCCAGGAATCCTCAGGACAGGTAAGAACTACTTTTGGGAAGTAGGAAAGAAAAAATATAACTAAAAAAAACAAAAAAAAACCAATATTCGAAATAGCGAATTTATAGCGCTATATTCGAAATATTCGTGAATTAGCGAAGTGCCGATATTCGCTAAAAAAATTCGCTTTTCGAATATTCGCGCTCAACACTAACCATGATCTCAATACCCACATATCTGCCCTGCACCTTCGAGTTGTATATGCATCTTGGGCCCCTGCAGCTCGGAGTTCCATACTGTACTATTATGTTGGTTTTATCTGTTGTTTTTATTATAATTTACGTAATTTTCATCTTTTAACAGGTTTCTCAACATAAGTTATACATATTTTTCACCACTTTTATGTTACTTATTTCAGGCTCTTTTTATTGATGCGCTTGTAAAATGGTGTGGGTTGGATGAGTACCACTATAAGGATGGACTGAAAGCATGAAACCTCTTCCTGTGTGGATTGAGGGGGATATGCCCAAGACAATGTCATATCACAAGGCTGTGGAAGTTCCACATGGCCCTTACTGTTTTGAAATGGAGGACCTCCCTTGGCATTTGTTCATATTTTAGGTCTTATGAGGGCAATAATATGAATATTCCAGTGATATTCTTATGTAAAAATATTCTGGTCATTTTTATACCATATGTGTGATTCTTCTTATCATTCACGTTCATACCTATTTTAGCACTTCACTGCATGTTTTGCAATTTTGCACACTTGCACTTGAGCACTTTTTATTTTGCACTTTGTCTGTCTATATATTGCACTGAGTGTTTTACATTATATTATATTCTATATTATATATTATATTCTATGAATTATTTTTATATTATATGTATTTATAAGTCACTTCGATTAATACTTTATGTATTTGTTACACTATGAATGATACTATTTTTATACTTTATACTTTGTATTTTATATGTATGTTTGTATTTAAATGAGATGGATATTAGATTGTAATACAGCACCTTTGATATATAATTCCTTTGGTAAATCATGTATTGAGATAATTGGTGAGGGTCCGTGTCCCTATACTTATGGTTGGAGGTATTGATTTGTGTTTATTTAAGGCACAATTATAACCGGTGACATATATGAGGATATTGTAGGAATGTCACGTGACTGCACCTTCTCATTCCAATGTGTTTGATGTGTGCTCGTAGTTTCGCGTTATAGTGATGCAGTGCTATGTCACGTGTTCACTCCTCTTCATCGCATTCTGTCTTGCTCTGTGCGGCCGCGTAGTCTCGCATTACAATGACGTATCATGAATCTGGCAAATATCGCGAGATCGCGCGTCTTGGTCCTCTTGGTACTGCGCACCCTGTCGACTTGTAATGACGTACATAAGGGTTGGAGGAATTTATCTTGATGAGAACTTTAAAAGTCAGTTTTGCAGGAGTCAACATTCTTGTATTTTATGCCAAATGTAACCCAATGTTTTTGATAAATGTGGCACATCTTTAAGTCTAACACTTCTGTCTTCAGATATTATACCACTCTTCATGCCACCACTTTACTGGAGTAAAATTGAGACCCAGTTAGAAACTCAGTTGATAAATTTAACTTAAATAAGCTTGACAGGCTAACCATGCTCCCTTTCCCATTTACTTTTTAAAACTGGCGTGAGTGGTGTAAAAATGAAAAATAATGCTAAATTATTGTGTAAATTCTATTTTGGGATGCTTTGAAGCTGAAATTTTGGAGTACAGGGCTTGACAAATATCACTCATAGTTTGTAAGGCTGAAAAAGACGTATGCCCATCAAGATCAGCCTATTATCTTGCAAAGTTGATCCAGAAAAAGTAAAAAATCAACTTCTCTGGGAAAAAAAATAAATCTAGTAACTATGTTGTTACTCTAAAATCCTTTAACTTGTAGCAATAAAATTTATATATTATATATATATTAAAAATATATATATATATATTTATATATATATATATATTTCCTGTATGCTGTGGAACTGAATGATCAATAATACAATAATACATTTATTAACAGTAAGCTGCCCTTGAAGTAGCTGTAGACAATCAAGATTTTAGAGAAACACTACAGTAAACACTACAGCATTTTTTTTGCCTATATAGAGTGGCAAAGACTATCATTTAAGAGCAATGTAGAGGCTTTTATGTATACCTGCTTCAGCCCAGTAACTCATACAGCAAAGTCTCTGTCTATTCCAATATCATACAGATTTACCTTGCTCTCCATTGCCTAGTGTTTATGACAGGTTTCTTCCTGTTATCTCCTACAAGCAGAGTGTAGGAGTGAGCAATGAGAGGCACTAACCCTTAGAAATACACTGGAGACTCTCCTTACAGTGCACACATATAGTATAGACTGTATGTCTGTCACAGTCTATACTATATATGACTGTCAGGTAATAAGTTGACTCGACAATTTTATCACTGCACCCCTGGTCTCTTAAATGGAGCAAAATGATTTCGGTATTTTCAGCAGCATTCTAGCCATGGAGAGACATATAGATGAAGAAGTAGTGAGGAGCTTGGTGGCCAGGATGGGAGTTTGAGAGTTGCAAGGAATGGTAGAGGCTGATATAATCATGTAGTCCACAGGAGGTCCTAAACACAAGGGAGACTGACGTTCTGTCTATACAGTAGAGCAATCTCTGGATGGTTGAAGAAACTTGAGTCACATAACAGCTGCCTATAATGAAAGAGTTCAACATGTATGTATGCAACTGAGATATTTTGAAACAAAGTACAATGGTAGAATACTACTGCTTTAATAATTTAGTATAATTGATGTTTGAAAAAGAGTAGTGATGATCGGCAGGGCAATATTCAAATTTGCGATATTTCGCGAATATGTGGTAGAATAATTGTCATATGTTCGCGAATATTAGTACTCGAGATTATTCTCTTGATTGCAAAAAAACGGCAATGTAATATGTGCGTTAATCGAGTAAGGACAGGTTATAGGCAACTTTCCTATTGGGTTGGTCTGCTAGAATTCATGAATATGTAGAATATAGTGTGATATATATTCTTAAATACGAATATTCGTCTTTTTTTCATCTGAACCATTAACCCATTAGTAAATGTAATGGGTTCAGATGAAAAGAAAAAAAGACAAATATTCATTTTTAAGAATATATATCACACTATATTATTTAATTTATTTTAGCTTAAGTGAAAAATCAGCAGTGTCATATGCGCGTTAATCGAGTAAGGGCTTGCTAGAGTTCGCGAATATGTAGAATATAGTGGGATATACAAAAATTAAAAGGGATCGCCTATCCAAGAAAGATATACATTAGGACCTCTCCCGGAGTACTGCTCAGATCGAGAAACTCAAATTAAAGGGGGGGGGGGGGGCGACGGACAGTAACGTATGTAAAACTTAGTTTTTAATAAGTCTAATTTAGAAAACTGGCCCTACAAACACAAACAAAAAACACAACACAAGGACCTTACACGAGGCTCAAGATACTTATCAAGAGCCAAATACAGGGCACAGGCCGGAATCACAAAGAGGTTCCGCTGATGGGACTAATTTACAACTGGTAAAATTGGGTGGGTTTTACCAGTCCAGTTGTGTAACGTCACATAGGTGGGAAGGAGATGCCAGGTCAGTGAAAACAGCTCCAAGGTACTCAATATCGCATTGCGAGTCTTGATGTGGAGCTGGGGTAAGGGATCTGATACTGTCCCTGATATATCCTACTTGGACTGGTATTCCCTAAAGACCTCCTAATATGGAGTCATCACCCCGAAAAGGGGGGTGGCCCCATCCGGAACCCTAGTCTAAAAGCACTAGAATGCCCAAATTCTCTTTCCATAAAGAGGGCTTCAAGAGACCATGACCGGATGCTCCAAAGTACGCCTTGAGATAATATTATTTTTCATCTATCTCAAAGGATTCACATGATGAAGAATCTATGTCCCAACATGTTTCATAGATTACAGGGTCAGTCCCATAAATCATCAGGGGACATGGGGCTGAGGCTATCAGAGAAGTGTGAAGAGGTGCATATGGCAGACCTCAAAAAGTTTCCTAATAACGACATGAGAAACACAAAGGAACCAATCAGAATCCAAAGTACAATAAATCAAAAGATCAATCAAAGGTACCTGCATCAATAGGAAAATGAATTAACTTACTGTAATGTTCCAGAGACAAGCATTTGGCTGGGCTCCTGAATGCATGGGCACTTAAACATTTCAGTGTCCCCTCATTGCTTAGCAGGTCTGGCAGCAAGGGTATAGCTTACTGCGTGTGTTTTTAAATGTTAAGGGGCCGGCCCAGAAGCACGCTCGTCGCGCCTGACATCATGACGTGGTGACGTCCAATAGCATATGCGTGCCATCGTTCCTAAGGAAGTCCATAGGAAATCTAAGAGCCCCCGTATAGTATGGCTTCAGTAACATAAATACGCAGTGACGCCAACTAGCGCATTCGCACAGCCTTTCCTGGAAAAATCACAGTCCCAACAATTCGTGCCGCTTCGGTGGCGAGTGCACATGGGAAAGTAAATAGACACTGCCAATAGGGGTGTGCATACATGGGGGGGATCCATTGTGTTACATGTCCACACAGGGATCCGCGTCAGCCACCACTAAAACAAATGTAAATATAGAAGCAGACCAGAAAAACAGGTACTCCTCCTATTTGAGAACATTATAGGCAGAATCCTAAAACGATAGCTATAGAACAAAGAAAAAAATGAGAAATAAAGGATATCTTTTGAAAAAGGGGAGGGTTAGAACAAACATTAACCCCAAAGGGGCAGAAGGTTATACCAGAACAGAAGAAAAAAAAAATAAAAAAAATTAATAATTAGGGCTGGGGGTACTCAATTTATTCTCTCTGTAGAATGCATCTATCCCAGTCACCCCCACTTTGTGGACTACTGACATATTTGATTCTCTTGAATTTAATCAATGAGGCTCGTCCGTCATGGGTGGTCTGATCATGTCTTGCAAACGGGGAGTCCTTGTTATTGCGTATGTCACTAAGATGTTCTCCCACTCGTTTGCGGATTTCCCTATGGGTTTTAACCAACATATCGCATGCCGCACTCACATGTAAACAGATATATCACGCTCGTGGTGCTGCAGTTGATAAAATCGCGTTTGTGATGCATGTACCCTGTAGAGTCATCAAAAAAAGATTTTCCCGGGGCTAGGAAGTAACAGAAACTGCAGTTGCCACATCTAAAACAACCCTTGATGGGGTTTTCCAGCCACATACGTGGTCTGTCAGGTGGATTATAGTGGCTAGATGATCCCTCAAATTGTCCCCCTCCTATACATCACTGATGGTTGAGGGCTAAGCACTTCCGCTAGATCAGGATCCATATGTAGGGTCTCCCAATGGAATCCTATGATGTTTCTTATCTCCAATGCTGCTGAGTCAAAGGTCCCTATCACCCTCGTTATTTTTTGTGTGTCAACATTGGGGTGGGTTACTGGATGAAGTAATGAAGTACGCGTTTTTCCCTGTGCTCTCTGATAAGACATGCGTAAAATATTTTATTCTGAAATCTGCGCACAGAATCTGTCCCTGAGGTCTCTCGTCTGACGTCTGAATTCACAATGTTCTGAACAGTTACGTCTAAGTCTCAGGTACTGTCCTGTTGGAATCCCACGTTTCAATGGGGTTGGGTGACAGCTATCCCATCTGAGCAGGGAATTGGTTGCTGTGGGTTTGTGGTATATTGTGGTCTGGAGGCCACCTCTATCATCTCTGGAAATCAGGATGTCTAGAAATGGGAGATGGTCCCTCATTATGACAGAGGTAAATCTCAATTTTATTTAATTAACGTTCAGTCCCCTGACAAAATTCTCAAACTCTAAATCTGTCCAGCTCCATATGACGAAAATGTCGTCAATGTAGCAGGACCAGAGAACGACATGTTCAATACACATCTGAGGCATCTCTCCAAAAACTATAGTCTCCTCCCACCAGCCCATGAGTAAGTTAGCATAGGACGGCTCACACGAGCTGCCCATAGTGGTGCCCCTGAGCTGGTGGTAGAAATGTCCATCAAAGAGTAAACGGTTCCTGCAGAGCACAAAGCTGAGTAGGTCCCAGACAAAGATGTTGCGTGCGAAGAACTGTTGGACCCTGGCCCTCATAAAATGTGCGGAAACATCTATGCCCCTGTCATGTGGAATAGAGGAGTACAGTGCCTCCACATCAATCAAGGCCAGGAACCAGCCAGGTTCAACAGGGATGTCCTCCAATTTCATGAGTAGGTCTCCAGTGTCTCTAACGTAGGAGGGCAAGCTCTGTACGAATGGTCGCAGGATTTGATCAATATATATCCCGCTATTCTGAGATAGGCTACCCACACCCGACACGATAGGGCATCCTCTTACAGGAGAGGTGCCCTTATGCACTTTTGGGTAAGATCTAATATCCTGATCTATCATTTAGGATTACCGTGCACATCTCTTTATAGGCAGGTGTATCTATGACCACAATATTCCCTCTCTTGTTCGATGGCTAAACAGTAAGGGTTTTGTCCTTTTCTAATGTCTTAATTGCTTTCCATTCTTCCCCAGTACAGTTAAACCTTGGAGATATAGAGCTAAGAGTTGTCAGTTCCACGGTTGTTTTTTTAAGGAACACATCAATACAGGACAGGTCTCCTTGGGGGGCATTTTTTGACTTTTATTTTTTAAGTCTGTAAAAGGTCCCTCTCCCTCAAGATTCCCCAACATCTTGTCCAGGCTTTACAGCAGACGTACCTCACTAAGGATCTCCATTGGAATGCCCAAATCACAGCTTTCTCTCTTCTCTATGAGTTTAAAGTGTTTATGCCACCTCAATTTGCGGGCAAACAAGTGGAGATCCCTAATCCAACGGAAGAGATCGAACTTGGTCGTGGGTACGAAGGGTAGGCCTCATTAGTGATAAGCGGGAGTTGCCATATTCGATTTTGCGATATTTTGCAAATATTCGATTGAATATTCGTCATATATTTGTCGAAATCAAATATTCGTCATTATTCTATATATTGCGAATGTTACGCGAATTTATATTCGCATTGCGAATTAAATTTAGAGCTGAGTTCCTAATGGTTGTATCTTGTATTACTAAAATTGACGAAGATAACGAATATCACAAATATAGCACTATATTCTCAATCTTTGTTATATTCTAGCAATACAACCATTAGGAACTCAGCTCTAAGTTTAATTCGCAATGCGAACATATACTCGCATTGCGAATTCAACTTAAAGCTAGGTTCCTAATGGTTGTATTGCAAGAATATAATGAATATCAGGAATATAGCACTATATTCTAAATCTTCGTTATATTCTAGCAACAACCATTAGAAACTCAGCTCTAAGTTTCATTTGCGAAGCAAACATGTAATTGCATTGCAAATTGATCTTAGAGCTAAGTTCCTAATGGTTGTATTGCTAGAATATAACGAAGATGGCGAATATCACAAATTCACGAATATAGCACTATATTCTCTATCTTCGTTATATTCTAGCAACAACCATTAGGAACTCAGCTCTAAAGTTCATTCAGGAAGCGAAAATATAATCGCATTACGAATTAAACTTAGAGCTGGGTTCCTAATGGTTGGCTTGCTAGAATATAATGAAGACTGAGAATATAGTGCTATATTCGTGAATTTGTGTGATATCTGTTATATTCTAGCAAAACAACTATTAGGAACCCAGCTCTAAGTTGAATTTGCAATGCGAGTAATTCAGGTTATATTAATCGCATTGCGATTACAACTTAGTCAAATTTGTGAGATTGTGATTCTTACATCCGACAGTACATTTTAGCATGGAAGCGTTGCCATGCATACGGGAAGTCGGCAGAAGCAGCAAACGGGCATTGACTGGAGCGGGCAGGAGACAGGAATCCTCCGGACAGGTAAGAGCAGCTTTTGGTAAGTGGGAAGACAAGTTAGGCAACCAGAAAGCAACAAGGATTAACAAATTAAAAAAACGAATATTCGAAATAGCGAATATATAGCGCTATATTTGCAATATTCGTGAATTTGCGAGTGCCGATATTTGCAAAAAAAACGCTATTCAAATATTCGCGCTCAACACTAGGCCTCATCTCAGTAAGTTATTTTCGGCTGGGGTCAGTGTAAGAGAAGACAAGCTTGTCATCCACTGTAGTTATTGTGTCGTTGGTGGTTGCGTGTTCCGACTTTGCAGTGGATAATGTGTCCCTTATTCTAAAAACAGAGAGGGTTGGTGTGAGTAGGTTGATTGATTTTGATTAAACCAACCTCATCGCCTCCTAGATCTATACCCCCTCGTCCTCTACCCCTTGTCTTGGATTGTTTTTCTTTTCGTTATCAGGTACCTCTGTCTCAGTTGGGGAGAGGTCTGTTTTATGGGTAGTGTCTGGGTTTGTGAGAAATAGGTAGGCTTTATTCTCTTTGAAGTCTTGGGAGTCCCTAGTGAACTGCTTGTGTTTGTGTTCTTTGAGATGGTATTGGTACCGCTCTATGGTATTTTGTAGTTGATTTTCCCTATTGTTGAATTTAGGTTCCAGGCTAAACTTCTTTGTAATCTCTATCTGTTCTGAGAGTTGTCTTACTGCTCGTTCAACTATGGTTCTTTCCTCTTCTAGTAGTAGTTGCCTGAATGCATGAAAAGGAGTGAGCTATTAGTCGCCTCCCTTTCCCATTTTTTTAGAAGATCAGGGCTTCTACAGCTGCTAGCTGGAGAGAGGGAGATTGTAGGCTGTGCAGTACTATACCCTGTTTAATATAGTACTTAGAGTACTATATTAAACAGGGTATAGTACCGCACAGCCTACGAATCTCCCTCTCTCCTGTACCTCCCACCAGCAGCCAACGTTTCATCTGATCTGGGTTCATCTGAACCCATTACTAATGGGTTCAGATGAAAAACAAACAAACAAATATTTTTACGAATATATAGCACACTATATTCTACATATTCGTGAATTCTAGCAAGCCAACCCAATAGGAAATTTGCCTATAACCCGCCCTTATTCGATTAAGGCGCATATTACATTGCGAATTCATAAGCTAAAATAAATTAAATAATGAAGAATATTCTAATTCAATACAGACTACAATATTGAAGCCTTCTTACATTGGCCAACAAGCAAGAAGCAGGCAGGTAATGGGTTCAGATGAAAAAAATAGACAAATAATTATTTTTACGAATATACATCACTATATTTGAAATATTCGCGAATTCTCAAAGTGCCGATATTCGCGATAAAAATTCTCAATGTGAATATTAGCGCCAACACACTAAAGAAGAGTTGACTATTCATAACTTTGAAACAGAAAAGAAAGCTCCAACACCTCTGTAGATGATGCATTTTATAAAATTAACAAGCAAATAATTTTGGACTTAAAGGTGTCTCCTGAGCTTTAAAAAAAGTTCTCACCACTTTAACCCCTACTACTTATGCTCAGATGCGCTTATGTTCCCCTCAAGGTTTTGTTTACATACAGCTACCAGCTTTGATGTGGTGTACTGATATATGATCACAGCAGTAAGTTATTGGGCTCAGCCTTGACATGTTATACTAATCACATCACCACACAATGTTTGCTTCAGCAATTATCCATTGGTATGGCAAATCCCTGTGGACAGCTGGTAAACAAAAGCCAATAGGGACTGCCAGAGCATCGCCAATTGAGAGGTAGGTGCCTGACAAGGAGACAATTGTTGTTAGAACATTTGTTGTTTTTTCCAAATAGACACTGATTTAGAAGCGAAATAATAATCATACTTTGGGTATAAACTTAAAGGATCATTTAGAAAAATACAACACTCCCTAAGCGGGACCTGTGAAAAGAATTAAACCCACTGACTTCCCACCACTTTGTTTAGACTATGTGGCTGTTTTTAATAGACTTAATTTCCCCACATGTAAATTTTTTAAATGGATTGTGTCAAATGCTCTGCTGCTGCCAATGACTGGCCTCAGTGATATTGTGTCCCTAAATGTTAAGTTGACAGATCCATATCTGATGTCCATTTACGACAACCCAGGAGCCATGGAGCT
Organism: Bufotes viridis; assembly: GCA_033119425.1. Taxonomy (NCBI): domain Eukaryota; kingdom Metazoa; phylum Chordata; class Amphibia; order Anura; family Bufonidae; genus Bufotes; species Bufotes viridis. The sequence continues at coordinate 251,656,406 of CM065590.1, forward strand.
GAAAAGAAGCAGCAGTGAGCTAGTAAGTATAGTTTTCTTCACAGGTCCTGCTGGAGGAAGAGTGGCATTTAAAAAAAAAAAATAACCCTTTAACCACTTGCCGCCACGCTAACGCCGATGGGCGTCAGCGCGGCGGCTCTCTCAGGTCTCACTGCCGCCTATCGGCGTCATCTCGTGAGACCCGAGATTTCACATGAGCAGCGCGCGCATGTAGCGTTCACTGTGACGCACAGAGGAGAAGTGAAACTACAGCCTGCCAGCCGCGATCATTGGCTGGCAGGCTGTAATTCTAAATCGACCTATTAAAATCAGATATCAGGCGCTATTTACAAAATAGCGTCTGATATAAGTCCTGCTTGGTCCTCTGGTGATCCCTTTTGCTGGATCCACCACCAGAGGACACAAGCAGCTCAGTAAAGTACACCAAATCACCACACATACATTACATACCCCCCTTTGTCAGTTATTAACCCCTTAGTAGCCCCTTAGTAGCCACTGATTACCCATATAAACCCCTGATCACCCTCTGTCACCCCCTGTCATAGATCACCCCCTATAAGGGTCCCTAATCACCGTCAGGTAGTTAGCTACTTGTTAGGTAGTTAGCGCCCAGCCCACCGCACCGCACAGTCACTTATTAGTCGCTGATTAGCGTCATCACTGTAAGCTTATCAGCACTAATACTAATATAGTATCTGTAAGTGATCAAGACTGATCGCAATCAGATCTATATCAGTAGGGTCACTTTAGGCTCTATAAAAAACGCATTGTTCGCCTGATCAGGCCTGATCTTGTGCGCACACTTGCGTTCAGTCCGCCCACCGCAGTGACAGAATTTTTTTTTCTGATCACTGCAAAAACACAGTAAAATCGCTGCACCGCTATAAAGATCACTTTTGAGTTATTGGATCTTTATTAGCGATCGCAGCGTTACTCATAAGCACTCCCTTTTACTAGGTAGGTGTGCTCTTTTTCCTGGGTAGTCTCAGAGGAATACCCCTAAATTTAGTTACTCCAAAATGGCAAAAAGGGGTATTCCGCTGAAGAGGCCTACAGGATTCTGGCCGTGATGGATGAAAGCGATGGGGACGCTTCACCCGCTGAATCCAGTGGTTCAGAATATGAACCTGTAGACAGCAGTGGCACTCTAACCGCTAGCGAAGATGACGAGGTTGAGGTCCCTGCTACGGTCAGGCGTACCCGACCCCATGTCAGTGTTTCGCATATCCCGCGTGATGAGCCTCATATGCAGCAGAGTGGTGCTAGCGCTGACCTTTTGATGGTGCGGCATACACCGGCAGCGCAGCACATCCTGGACCTTCTACCAGCACTGCCGTATTCCCTGGTGAAGTGGCGAGCACCAGAAGGGCAGTTGCTGGTACGGTGGCACGTGCACTAACTCCCCGTCGCAGCCACCGCGTTCTCAGGCCCGTAGACCCCTTAGTCTCCCAGAGGTGCTGGCAAACCCTAGTTGGCAATCCCCTCCTTCCGCCGCACCCGTATTGCCCCCTTTCACCGCCCAGTCAGGAGTTCGCATGGAGACAGCCAATTTCAGATCGGCCCTTGAATTTTTGAGCTGTTCTTCACCGCGGATCTCTACGACTTAGTTGTGGCAGAAACCAACCGATCGCCACACAATATATAACCGCCAATCCGGAAAGCTTCTATGCCCAGCCTTTCCGGTGGAAACCAGTCACCGTTTCCGAATTTAAAACATTTTGGGCCTTACCCTCAGCATGGGCATAACTAAAAAAATGTATTGCGGTCATATTGGTCTAAAGACCCAATACATTACATGCCCATGTACTCTGCTGCAATGTCAGGGCACGGTTTGAGGTCATCATGCGCTTTATGCATTTCACCGACAATGAAACCTGTCATCCAAGAGGCCACCCTGCTTATGACCGGCTCCATAAAATTCGGCCCCTCATAGACCATTTGTCATCTAAATTTGCAGATGCGTATACCCCCAGTCAGAACATCTGCATAGACGAGTCCCTCGTACAATTCACCGGGCGCCTTGGCATCAAACAGTACATCCCCAGCAAGCGCGCCCGGTGCGGAGGTCAAAATGTATAAGCTCTGTGAAAGGGCCACAGGCTATACATATCGTTTTAGGGTCTATGAGGGAAAAGACTCAAAACTGGAGCCGGTCGGATGCCCTGACTACCTGGGGTGCAGTGGCAAGATTGTCTGGGACTTGGTGTCACCCTTAGTCTGCAAGGGGTACCACTTATACGTGGACAATTTTTACACAAGTGTGGCCCTCTTTCGGCACTTACATCTAGTCGGAATCCAATGCTGTGGCACCGCGCGGCCTAGTCGCCGGGGCTTCCCCAACGGCTCATTAATACCCGACTTGCACGGGGAGAGGGCTGCCTTGTGTGACCAAGAACTGCTCGCGGTGAAGTGGCGGGACAAGAGGGACGTTTACCTTCTGTCCACCATTCACGCAGACACGACTGTCCAAATAGAGCGGGCGACAGGAGTCATTGAAAAGCCCCTCTCAGTCCACGATTATAATCTCCACATGGGAGGGTGGACTTCAATGACCAAATGTTGGCTCCATATTTAGTTTCCCGACGCACCAGACGCTGGTATAAAAAGGTGTCTGTATATTTGATTCAATTGGCCATATATAACAGTTACGTTCTCTACAGTAAGGCTGGGAGAACGGGATCCTTCCTTAAATTCCAGGAAGAGATCATTTCGGAACTCCTGTATCCAGGAGGTTCTGTGCCCCAAGTCCCCGATGTAGTGAGCCGGCTACATGAGAGACACTTCCCCAGTGTCTTCCCTGGTACCCCAAGCCACCGTTCCCCAAGAAAAAGATGTCGTGTCTGTAGCAGGAGTGGACTAAGGCGTGACACCACCGTTTTTGTCCTGACTGTCCTGACCAGCCTGCCCTATGCATAGGGAGTGCTTCATAAGTATCACACCCAGGTACATTATTAGCATAGGGATTGCAAGACACAGGCCAGGCACACAAGAGTCTTAGGGTCCTTGCACACGGCGTTGCTCACGCATGGTGATCGCAGAGGAGCGCCTGGCCTGACTTCTCACACACAGACGGAGTCGCATAGCATCATATTGATTTATGATGCTATGTAACCACTACAGTTCTGGAATGCATTGGATAGCACTGGCATACTGCTGCTGCCAGTGCTATCCAATGCATTCAAGACTGTAAGGGCTACATAGCATCATAAATCAATATGATGCTATCGTACCCGTCTGTGCGGGAGAAGTCAGGCCAGGCGCTCTCTGCGATCACCATGCGTGGCTACGCTCGTGTGCAAGGACCCTTTCACACAGAGCTGCTGCAAACCTCTCCTTTCACCTGGGACAAAGTGCATAATGTACTTCGCCACAGCTCTGGGTGATTTGTGCTTTGCACATTGTCCCACAGGGAAGGAGAGGTTTATCCTCTAAGGCCTCATGCACACGGCCGTGGAACACGCCGTGCATGGACCGTGGTATCCTGGCCTGGCATCCATCTGACAGCAGGAGCGCACGGCGTCATAGCAACCAGTGACGCCGTGCACTCCTGCTGTCAGATGGCTGCCAGGCCGAGATACAACGGTCCATGCACGGCGAGTTTCACGGCCGTGTGCATGAGACACTAAGGTAAAAAAAACAAAAAAAAAATCCACAGGTAAGCAAAAAGTTCAAGTTATGTTTCAAATGTTTAAGTTAACGTTCGGTTTCTAATGTTCTATAAAGTTAATGTTAATAAAATTATTGCGTTGCTGCCTGGTTTTTCTTTCTTTTTTTTTTACCTTCTAGGTGGATCAAGCAAAGAGCCAGCTGCAGCACTGATGTGCATTCTGAGAGAAGCATTGCGCTGCTATCAGAAGACACGTGAAGTCGGTGTTTGCGGCGCTGCAAGGCGAGATTTCTCCTCTGCAGTACAGGTACGTTTGCCCAGGCATATGAGCTGAGGAGAGGTGTTGGAGTTCATATGCTTTGGCAAACACTTTGTATCAAAAATCTGGCAAAGATGTCTTCCTCCACACCGATCGATTGATCGATGTGAATGGAGAAATCACGTTTGCCAGGACATAGGAGCTGAAGTGGGTATGGATGTTTGGGCGGAGCCCTATGTCCTGGCAATCGCCAGGCCCTTTTCTTCTTGCATATTTTTGGCAGAGATTTTTCATCCACATCAATCGATGCGAATGAGGAAATCTGTGCCGTTCATTTTTCTTTCAGCCCAGAGGCTGAATGGAAAAAAATCTCATTACCTGTATGCTCCATATAAGGAGAATCGCAGAAACTCCTAATGCTGGCCATACGTGTAATGATTGCGGAGACCCTCAAATGCCAGGGCAGTACAAAAACCCCACATGTGACCCCATTTTGGAAAGAAGACACCCCAAGGTATTCGCTGAGGGGCATATTGAGTCCATGAAAGATTGAACTTTTGTCACAAGTTAGCGGAAAGGGAGACTTTGTGAGAAAAACTAAAAAAATCAAATTCCGCTGACTTGTGCGAAAAAAAAAAAATATGAACTCGCCATGCCCCTCACAGAATACCTTGAGGGTGTCCTCTTTCTAAAATGGGGTCACATGTGGGGTATTTATACTGACCTGGCATTTTAGGGGCCCTAAAGCGAGAGAAGAAAAATGCGTAAAAATGCCCTCCTAAAAGGTACTCATTGGATTTAGGGCCCTTGCGCACCTTGGCTGCAAAAAGTGGCACACATGTGGTATCGCTGTACTCAGGAGAAGTAGGGCAATGTGTTTTGGGGTGTATTTTTACATATACCCATGCTGGAGTGAGACAAATATCTCTGTAAATGGACAACTTTGTATAAAAAAATGGAAAAAGTTGTTATTTAAAGAGATATTTTTCACACCCAGTATGGGTATATGTAAAAATACACCCCAAAACACATTGCCCTACTTCTCCTGAGTACGGCAATACCCCATGTGTGACACTTTTTTGCATCCAACATGCGCAAAGGGGCCCAAATTCCAATGAGTACCTTTAGGATTTCACAGGACATTTTTTACGCATTTGGATTCCAAACTGCTTCTGACGTTTAGGGGCCCCTAATATGCCAGGACAGTATAAATACCCCACAAGTGACCCCATTTTAGAAAGAAGACACCCCAAAGTATTCTGTGAGGGGTATGGTAAGTTCATGTAAAAGTTTATTTTTGTCACAAGTTAGTGGAATATAAGACTTTGTAAAAAAAAAAAAAAAACATTTCCGCTAACTTGTGCCAAAAATAAAAACTTCCATGAACTCACTATGCCACTCAGCGAATACCTTAGGGTGTCTACTTTCCGAAATGGGGTCACTTGTGTGGCATTTATACTGTCCTGGCATATTAGGGCCCTAACGTCAGAAGCAGTTTGGAATCCAAATGCGTAAAAATGTCCTGTGAAATCCTAAAGGAACTCGTTGGATTTGGGCCCTTTGCGCACCTTGGCTGCAAAAGTGGCACACATGTGGTATTGCCGTACTCAGGAGAAGTAGGGCAATGTGTTTTGGGTGTATTGTTACATATACCCATGCTGGGTGAGAGAAAATCTCTGTAAATGGACAACTTTGTATAAAAAATGGAAAAAGTTGTCATTTGCAGAGATATTTTTACACCCAGCATGGGTATATGTAAAAATACACCACAAAACACATTGCCCTACTTCTCCTGAGTACGGCGATACCACATGTGTGCCACTTTTTGCAGCCAAGATGCGCAAAGGGGCCCTAAATCCAATGAGTACCTTTAGGATTTCACAGGACATTTTTACGCATTTGGATTCCAAACTGCTTCTGACGTTTAGGGGCCCCTAAAATGCCAGGGCAGTAAAAATACCCTACAAGTGACCCCATTCTGGAAAGTAGACACCCTAAGGTATTCGCTGATGGGCATAGTGAGTTCATGGAAGTTTTATTTTTGTCACAAGTTAGCGAAAATGAAATTTTTGAAAAAAACAAAAAAACAATGTCCGCTAACTTGTGACAAAAATAAAAACTTCCATGAACTCACTATGCCCCTCAGTAAATACCTTAGGGTATCTACTTTCCGAAATGAGGTCATTTATGGGGTGTTTCTACTGTCTGGGCATTGTAGCACGTCAGGAAACAGGACAGGCGCTCAGAAAGTCAAATTGCGGAAATTCACTTTTTGCACCATAGTTTGTAAACGCTATAACTTTTACCCAAACCAATAAATATACACTTATAGAATTTTTTTTATCAAAGACATGTAGAACAATACATTTAGTGAAAAATGTATAGAGAAATGTAGTTTTATTTGGCAAATTTTCCAACAGAAAGTGAAAAATGTCATTTTTTTGAAAAAATTTCGCCAAAAAAAGTAAAATATCAAAAAAAGTAAAAATGTCAGCAAGAATGAAATAGCACCAAATCAAAGCTCTATTAGTGAGAAGAAAAGGAGGTAAAATTCATTTGGGTGGTAAGTTGTATGACCGAGCAATAAACGGTGAAAGTAGTGTAGTGCGGATTTGTAAAAAAGGGCCTGGTCACTAGGGGGGTATAAACCTGTGGTCTTCAAGTGGTTAAAGGCAACATTTCGGTAAGTTCATTATTAAAATATATTTTGGTACTATGCTAAATTTGTCAGGAATAAAGAAAATGATGCATGGTATATATAGGATTAAAACAGTTTGTACACTTAGGGAACTTACATTTTATTTCCATAAAAATGTATTAACATACATAAAATATCTACACGCTGCACATAATTTAACTTTTGAGTATCTACTGAGAATAATATGTAATTTTCCTCACTATGAAAATTATAGTTATTGTTGCTGAGTGCAACTGTGCCTAAAATATGGCATTTCTACATGTTTATTTTTAGAAGATTAAAACCTTACTCTCTAAAAGCCTAAATTGCAATACATTTTCATTTTGACACCAGGTGTGCATGCCTGAAAAAGCTTTTGTTGCTTCCTTCTTTATAGTTTTAATAATAACTACAAAATGCACCTCTCTATCCTTCTACATTACAGTTGTTCAGTTTTTTCTCATCAATGTAGTCTCAAATCTACAATACACAGAGCTCCCTTCTTTGTGTTTATTTGGCAGATTGAGCTGATTATATTTCTGACAGAATGTCAATTTGTATTATTTGTTACGCCCGCATCTCACAGATGTATGAGACTCCATATATGTGTAAGTCATTCCCATTGCTGTAGTATTGTAATAATGAAGCTGAGCCGGAAGAAAACATTCAGGGAATCCAAGAATCACAGAAAAGAAAAGCTAAATATTTATGAATGTCTGAAATTCAACTTTACTCTTAAGGCACTAGAGGAACATAATACAAAGAGGCATAAACAGATATATTCCCCAATCTATGAGCATAAGGTAGGGCTATTAACAAAAACTAATATAACAATAAATGTTGTAGAATATGATGTTTATGTGATTTTTTCATGGATCCATAGACTGCAAAGGATGCATTTCGCATCACCGCAGACCAAAGTAGAGCATGTCTGTGGCTTTTCCACTGACCAATGGTCACATGTGTAAATAAGCACATTAAAGTCAAAGGCTATGTGTGCTGTCCGAGGACAACACAGACAGCACAAGTCTCACTGTCATGTGAATAAGACCTTAGAAATCATAGTGGGGAGCTGGAGGAGGTTGTACATTGAAGATCAGAGTGTGGATAGTAGAGATAAGCGAATCAAAGCTGACGAACTGGAATTCAATCCGAATTTCTGGAATTATTCGATTTGCACCGAATCCGAATTTCCTTACGCTTCGTGGTAACGAATTGCATTTTTTCCTAAAATGGCTGCTGAACATGTTAGGACATGGAGCGAGGAATTCTGGGAATGAGAGATCACCCACAATGCCATGCATGCAGCCAATCAGCAACCAGCCAGCCCTGTGATGTCACAGCCCTATAAATAGCCTTAGCCATCTTGGATTTAGCCATTTTTTCAGTGTACTTAGTGCAGGGAGAGACGTTAGCAGGCGCTAGGAACAGTTCTAGGAAAGACTTGAAAATGTATATTTTGCTCAATAGAAGTTCAGTGAAATAGCATTAGAAGTATAACGAAAGGATAGGGAGGAATTATTACACAGTACTGAAGCAGAACAGGGTTCAATAGAGGTGTTTACAGCCTGGGTAATAGAAGCAATCCTATTAGACCTTGCTGCACTGACTGGGGATTCAAATTGCTATTATACTGCTTCTCATTTCAGGTTTGCAATACCTCTGCAATTCCAGCAAACCGTTCTTGTTATTGGGGTCTTATTAGCTCTTGTGCGGAGCAGTTAAATATATGTTCTAAAGCCTATTTTGTTGTGTATTAGTGGGGAAAAATAAGGGGGGCTTATTAGCCGTTATGTGTTGAAGTGAGAAAATTAAAGCCCTTTTTGGCATGTATTAGTGGCAAAAAAAAACCTTTTTTGGTGTGTATTAGTAAGGAAAAAGAAAAAGGGCTCATTAGTCATTGTATGGTGAGGTGGGTATTAGAGGTGGGTATTAGTGGCAAAAAAATGAACATTATTTGCCGTTCACGGCTGCAGTTATATGTTCTTAATCCTCATTTCACCATGTATTAGTGGGGAAAAAGAAAAAGGGCTTATTAGTCGTTGTGTGGTGAAGTTAAAAAAATTAAAGACTTTTTTGGCATGTAGTAGTGGCAAAAAAACATTATTTGCCGTTCACGGCTGCAGTTATATGTTCTAAAGCTTTTTTTGGTGTGCTTTTTGATGGGGGAAAATGAAAAATGGCTAATTAGCCGTTGTGTGGTAAAGTAAGAAAATTGCAGCCCTTTATGGCGTGTATTAGCGGCAAAAAAATATACAGTCGGGGCCAAAAGTTTTGACAATGACACAAATATTAGTTTTCACAAAGTTTTCTGATAAACTGCTTTTAGATCTTTGTTTTAGTTGTTTCTGTGATGCAGTGAAATATAATTACATGCACTTCATACGTTTAAAAGGCTTTTATCGACAATTACATGAAAATTTATGCATTTATGCATTGAAGTTTGTCAGAATTAGTGGGTTTTTGTTTGTCCACCCGCCTCTTGAGGATTGACCACAAGTTCTCAATGGGATTAAGATCTGGGAAGTTTCAAGACATGGACCCAAAATGTCAACGTTTTGGTCCCCGAGCCACTTAGTTATCACTTTTGCCTTATGGCACGGTGCTCCATCGTGCTGGAAAATGCATTGTTCTTCACCAAACTGTTGTTGGATTGTTGGAAGAAGTTGCTGTTGGAGGGTGTTTTGGTACTATTCTTTATTCATGGCTGTTTTTTGGGGGCAAAATTGTGAGTGAGCCCACTCCCTTGGATGAGAAGCAACCCCACACATGAATGGTCTTAGGATGCTTTACTGTGGGCATGACACAGGACTGATGGTAGCACTCACCTTTTCTTCTCCGAACAAGCCTTTTTCCTGATGCCCCAAACAATCGGAAAGAGGCTTCATCGGAAAATATGACTTTGCCCCAGTCCTCAGTAGTCTATTCACCATACTTTCTGCAGAAGATCAATCTGTCCCTGATGTTTTTTTTTGGAGAGAAGTGGCTTCTTTGCTCCCCTTCTTGACAAACGGCCATCTTCCAAAAGTCTTCGCCTCACTGTGCGTGCAGATGCGCTCACACCTGCCTGCTGCCATTCCTGAGCAAGCTCTGCACTGGTGGCACTCCGATCCCGCAGCTGAATCCTCTTTAGGAGACGATCCTGGCGCTTGCTGGACTTTCTTGGACGCCCTGAAGCCTTCTTAACAAGAATTGAACCTCTTTCCTTGAAGTTCTTGATGATCCTATAAATTGTTGATTGAGGTGCAATCTTAGTAGCCACAATATCCTTGCCTGTAAAGCCTTTTTTATGCAACGGAATGATGGCTACACGCATTTTTTTGCAGGTCACCATGGTTAAGAATGGAAGAAAAATTATTTCAAGCAACACCCTCCTTTTAACATGTCAAGTCTGCCATTTTAACCCAATCAGCCTGACATAATGATCTCCAGACTTGTGCTCGTCAACATTCTCACCTGAGTTAACAAGACGATTACTGAAATGATCTCAGCAGGTCCTTTAATGACAGCAATGAAATGCAGTGGAAAGGTTTTTTTGGGATTAAGTTAATTTTCATGGCAAATAAGGACTATGCAATTCATCTGATCACTCTTCATAACATTCTGGAGTATATGCAAATTGCTATTATAAAAACTTAAGCAGCAACTTTTCCAATTTCCAATATTTATGTAATTCTCAAAACTTTTGGCCACGACTGTATATTATTTGACGTTCACAGCTGCAGTTATATGTTCTAAAGCCTCTTTTTGGCGTGTATTAGTAAGAAAAAATAAAGAGTGCTTATTAGTCATTGTGTGGTGAGGTGGGAAAATTAAAGCCTTTTTTGGAGTGTATTAGTGGCAAAAAGAAAACATTATTTGACGTTCACGGCTGCAGTTTTATGTTCTAACTCCTCTTTTCGCCATGTATTAGTGGGGAAAAAGAAAAAGGGCTTATTAGTCGTTGTATGGTGAAGTGAAAAAAATGTAAGCTTTTTTTGGCGTGTATTAGTGGCAAAAAAAATTTTTATTTACGGTTCATGGCCACAGTTATATGTTCTAAAGCATGTTTTTTGTGTGTATTAGTGGGGAAAAAGAAAAAGGGCTTATTAGACGTTGTGTGGTGAAGTGAAAGAATTAAAGCCTTTTTTGGCCTGTATTAGTGGCAAAGAAAAACTTTATTTACCGTTCATGGCCGCAGTTATATGTTATAAAGCTTTTTTTGGCGTGTATTGGTGGGGAAAAAGAAAAAGGGCTTATTAGTCATTGTGTGGCAAAGTAAAAAAATTAAAGCCTTTTTTGGCGTGTATTAGTGGCAAAAAAAACATTATTTGCCGTTCTCGGCTGCAGTTATATGTTCTAAAGCCTTCTTTTACTGTGTTTTTTAATAGGGGAAAATGAAAAAAGGCTTATTAGCTGTTGTGTGGTGAAGTAAGAAAATTGCAGCCCTTTATGGCATGTGCTGTACCACGAGACACACAAGAAAGGCAGCGGGAGATTAGGGAGGTTAACAAGTGGCTCAAGAGCTGGTGCAGGAAGGAGGGGTTCGGGTTCCTGGAGAACTGGGCCATCTTCTCTGTCCGCTACAGGCTCTATCGTAGGGACGGGCTGCACCTCAATGGAGAAGGGGCAGCTGTGTTGGGGATAAAGATGGCTAAAAGGTTGGAAGAGTGTTTAAACTAGGGACTGGGGGGGAGGGTAATTACATTATAGGAGGGGAAGATAGTGCAGATAGAGACCAGTGGCGAGGTAGTGTGACTGGGGGAGCAATGAAAGGGTGGACTAGAACAGCTCAGAATGAAAGATGTAGGGTAGAAAATACACATAAACCTGTCAAATGTATGTATACTAATGCCAGAAGCCTGACTAACAAGACTGGTGAACTGGAATTAGTGATGTGTGAGGAGGACTATGACTTAGTGGGAATAACTGAGACATGGCTGGATGATAGCTATGACTGGGCAGTTAATATAAAAGGTTACAATCTGTTTAGAAAGGATCGTCAAAACCGGAGAGGTGGAGGGGTCTGCCTCTATGTGAAGTCCTGTCTAAATCCCGTAATTCGAGAATACATCTCTGAGGGACATGAACATGTGGAGTCACTGTGGGTAGAAATACATGGAGCAAAAAACAATAATAAATTACTAATTGGAGTGTATTATAAACCACCTAATATACCAGAGTCCACAGAAAATCTATTACTAAACGAGATAGACGAGGCGGCAAATCATAATGAAGTCGATATTATGGGGGACTTCAACTACCCAGATATAGACTGGGAAACTGAAAGCTGTACATCCCAAAAAGGAAACATGTTCTTGGCAATAGCCAAAGACAATTTCCTTTCCCAACTGGTTCAGGACCCCACTAGAGGGACGGCCATACTGGACTTAGTATTAACCAATAGACCTGATAGAACAACAGATGTGCAGGTCGGGGGACACCTAGGAAATAGTGACCATAAAGTTATAACCTTCCAATTGTCCTTCAAACGACAGTTTCTAAAGGGAGGAACAAAAATACCAAACTTCAAAAAAGCTAAATTTAGCCAACTAAGCGAGACCATAGGCCTAACTAACTGGGACAAAGTCCTCAAAAATAAAAATACAACCATAAAATGGTCCGCAGTGTTTTTTTTAGCTGGTCTCCCTGAGATCAGCTATTGTTGTGTTTGAGTAGTCTCCGAAGCATTGCTCCCGGTTAGCCAGAATCCTACTCCCAACTGATGAGGGGCAACACCCCGAAACATCTGTCTGTAGATGGATAACTGGCTTAGGTTTTCCCTGTCACATCCTTAAAACTTGTAAAAAAGCGTGATCTTGACATAGGGGCCACTTAATATGGTTGATTTGGTAATCTCTGTAATGGAGACACCCCTTTGCTCGGTTTTCCTTCCTTTGAGGGATATCTGGCTTTCATTGTGTTGTAGACCCATAACTGGGGCTCCACATTTATTTAGCATATAACCATAAAATGGGAGATTTTTAAAAGCATTGTAACATCTAATTGTGAGAGGTACAAAAGAAAGCAATAAATGATAAAAAGAAAGCATATAAATCACTAAAACAGGAGGGGAGCCAGGAAGCACTGATAAACTATAAGGAAAAAAATAGAATATGTAAAAAAACTAATAAAATTTGCCAAACTAGAGACCGAAAGATTAATTGCCAAAGAGAGTAAAACTAACCCTAAAATGTTCTTCAATTATATAAATAGTAAAAAATATAAATCTGAAGGAGTCGGCCCTCTACATAGCAATGAGGGGGGTGTTGCAGAGAGCGACGAGGATAAAGCAAAACTATTAAATATTTTTTTCTCCACTATATTCACTGAGGAAAATAAACTGTCAGATGAAATGCAGAATGTAAAAGTAAATTCCCCATTAATAGTGCCCTGTCTGACCCAGGAAGAAGTACAACAGCAACTTAAAAAGATTAAAATAGACAAATCGCCAGGACCGGATGGCATACAACCCCGTATCCTAAGGGAATTAACTGATGTCATAGCCAGACCTTTATTTCTGATATTTACGGACTCTATACTGACAGCGAAATTTTCCACAGGATTGGCGCATAGCAAATGTGGTGCCAATATTCAAAAAAAGGGTCCAAAAACAGAGCCTGGAAATTGTAGGCCGGTAAGTTTAACATCTATTGTTGGTAAACTGTTTGAAGGGTTTCTAAGAGATGCTATTTTGGAGTATCTCAATGAAAATAAGCAAATAACGCCATATCAGCATGGCTTCATGATGGATCATAAAAGGTTAGTATATAAAATGAGGATGCTCGGACTGGGAGAAAATGTCTGTATGTGGGTAAGTAACTGGCTGAGTGACAGAAAACAGAGGGTGGTTATTAACGGTAGATACTCAGATTGGGCCACTGTCACTAGTGGGGTACCTCAGGGGTCAGTATTGGGCCCTATTCTCTTCAATATATTTATTAATGATCTTGTAGAAGGCCTGCACAGTAAGATATCTATTTTTGCAGATAACACTAAACTGTGTAAAGTAATTAACACTGAAGAGGACAGTTTTCTGCTAAAGAGGGATCTGGATAGATTGGAGGCTTGGGCAGAGAAATGGCAGATGAGGTTTAACACTGACAAATGTAAAGTTATGCACATGGGAAGGAATAATGCAAGTCACCCGTACATATTAAATGGTAAAACACTCGGTAACACTGACATGGAAAAGGATCTAGGAAATTTAATAAACAGCAAATTAAGCTGCAAAAACCAGTGTCAGGCAGCTACTGCCAAGGCCAATAAGATAATGGGTTGCATTAAAAGGGGCATAGATGCCCGTGATGAGAACATAGTCCTACCACTTTACAAATCCCTGGTCAGACCACACATGGAGTACTGTGTACAGTTCTGGGCTCCTGTCAACAAGGCAGACATAGCAGAGCTGGAGAGGGTTCAGAGGAGGGCAACTAAAGTAATAACTGGATGGGGCAATTACAGTACCCTGAAAGGTTATCAAAATAACTATGTATAAATATATCAGGGGTCAGTACAGAGATCTGTCCCATCATCTATTTATCCCCAGGACTGTGACGAGGGGACATCCTCTGCGTCTGGAGGAAAGAAAGTTTGTACACAAACATAGAAAAGGATTCTTCACTGTAATAGCAGTGAGACTATGGAACTCTCTGCCTGAGGAGGTGGTGATAGTGAGTACAATCAGGGCCGGTGCAAGGATTTTTGCCGCCCTAGGCAAAGATCCATTTTGCCGCCCCACCGCCATGTCACTCACTCACTGACAGACAGACCCGCACACACTGACAGACAGACAAGCGCATACACTGACGGACACGCACACACTGACGAACACGCGCACACTGACGGACACGCACACACTGACGGACACGTCTGTGTCCGCAATTGTCACGCCCCTGATCGCCCACTAATGCCTCTCACTGCCCCTAATAATGTCCCCAGTAGTGTACCCCACTGCCCCAGTAGTGCCCCCCACAACCCTTAGTAGTGTCCCCCACTGCCTCCAGAAGTGCACCCCACTAGTGTCCCCCACAGCCCCTAGTAGTGTCCCCCACTGCCTCCAGTAATGGCCCCAGAAGCGCCCCCCATAGCCCCCAGAAGTGCCCCCACAGCCCCTAGTATTGTCCCCCACTGCCTCCAGTAGTGCCCCCCATAGCCCCTAGTAGTGCCCCCCACTGCCTCCAGAAGTGCCCCCCCACAGCCCTTAGTAGTGTCCCCCACTGCCTCCAGTAATGGCCCCAAAAGCACCCCCCATAGCCTCCAGAAGTGTCCCCCACAACCCCTAGTAGTGCCCCCCACTGCCTCCAGAAGTGCCCCGACTGCCCACAGACTTCATGTAAGGGCCCGGCATTTCACTGTACTTAATACCGGGCCCCGTCAGAGTGCTCCTCTCACCTCCATTATGTTCACTGCTCCAGGCTTCCGGGATCAGGCCCCAGCGCTGCCACACATTAAGCAGGTGGGCGGAGCCTAACAGAGGTCTGTTAGGCTCCGCCCACCTGCTTACTGTGTTTTTAGTTAGAGGCAGCGGGGCCTGATGCTGGAGGCCTGAAGCAGTGAACATAATGGAGGTGAGAGGAGCGCTCTGAAGGGGCCTTGCATTAAGTACAGTGAAAATGCCGGGCTCCGTTACATGTGAGCGCAGCGGGCCCCCTCCCCCTGCCGTGCCTCGTTATGCCCCTGCCTGCCATCAGGGTAAGCAGGTGCCTGCTCTGACTTCCACTCCTGGCCCCCCTGTAATGGCGCTGGGGGTGGCTCAAGAAGAGCCGCTCGCCCAGCGCTGCAGCCCCAGACAGGGGGAGCCCACCAGGGCGCCCCCAGCAGGCCAGCGCCCTAGGCGAACGCCTAGTTCGCCTAACGGTAGCGCCGGCCCTGAGTACAATAAAGGAATTCAAGAGGGGACTGGATTTATTTCTGGAGTGTAATAATATTACAAGCTACAGCTACTAGAGAGGGGTCGTTGATCCAGGGAGTTATTCTGATTGCCTGATTGGAGTCGGGAAGGAATTTTTTTCCCCTTAAGTGGGGAAAATTGGCTTCTGCCTCACAGGGGTTTTTTTCCTTCCTCTGGATCAGCTTGTAGGAAACAGGCCGAACTGGATGGACAAATGTCTTTTTTCGGTCTTTTATACTATGTTACTATGTTACTATGTATTAGTGGCAAAAGAATATATATTATTTGACGTTCACAGCTGCAGTTATATGTTCTAAAGCCTTTTTTTGGCGTGATTTTTAATGGGGGAAAATGAAAAAAAGTCTTATTAGCTATTGTGTGGTGAAGTAAGAAAATTGCAATCCTTTATGGCGTGTATTAGTGGCAAAAAAAAACTATATTTACCTTTCATGGCTGCAGTTATATGTTCTAAAGCCTTTTTTTGGCGTGTATTAGTGGGGAAAAAGAAAAAGGGCTTATTAGTCATTGTGTGGTGAGGTAAGAAAATTAAAGCCTGTTTAGGTGTGTATTAGTGGCAAAATATATATATATATTTACCGTTCACGGCCGCAATTATATGTTCTAAAGCCTTTTATTTTTGGCGTGTAAATCCAGTCCCCTCTTGAATTCCTTTATTGTACTCACCATCACCACCTCCTCAGGCAGAGAGTTCCATAGTCTCACTGCTCTTACAGTGAAGAATCCTTTTCTATGCTTGTGTACAAACCTTCTTTCCTCCAGACGCAGAGGATGTCCCCTCGTCACAGTCACAGTCCTGGGGATAAATAGATGATGGGACAGATCTCTGTACTGACCCCTGATATATTTATACATAGTTATTTTGATAACCTTTTAGGGTACTGTAATTGCCATATCCAGTTATTACTTTAGTTGCCCTCCTCTGAACCCTCTCCAGCTCTGCTATGTCTGCTTTGTTCACAGGAGCCCAGAACTGTACAGAGTACTCCATGTGTGGTCTGACCAGGGATTTGCAAAGTGGTAGGACTATGTTCTCATCACGGGCATCTATGCCCCTTTTGATGCAACCCATTATCTTATTGGCCTTGACAGTAGCTGCCTGACACTGGTTTTTGCATCTTAATATGCTGTTTATTAAAATTCCTAGATCCTTTTCCATGTCAGTGTTACCATTTAATATGTACGGGTGACTTGCATTATTCCTTCCCATGTGTATAACTTTACATTTGTCAGTGTTAAACCTCATCTGCCATTTTTCTGCCCAAGCCTCCAATCTATCCAGATCCCTCTGTAGCAGAAAACTGTCCCCTTCAGTGTTAATTACTTTACACAGTTTAGTGTCATCTGCAAAAATAGATATTTTACTGTGCAGGCCTTCTACAAGATCATTAATAAATATATTGAAGAGAATAGGGCCCAATACTGACCCCTGAGGTTCCCCAGTGACAGTGACCCAATCTGAGTATCTACCGTTAATAACCACCCTCTGTTTTCTGTCACTCAGCCAGTTATTTACCCACATACAGACATTTTCTCCCAGTCCGAGCATCCTCATTTTATATACTAACCATTTATGAGGTACAGTGTCAAATGCTTTGGAGAAGTCCAGATATACGACATCCATTGATTCGCCGCTGTCAAGTCTAGAACTTACCTCCTCATAGAAGCTGATTAAATTCGTTTGGCATGACCGATCCCTCATGAAGCCATGCTGATATGGCGTTATTTGCTTATTTTCATTGAGATACTCCAAAAGAGCATCTCTTAGAAACCCTTCAAACAGTTTACCAACAATAGATGTTAAACTTACCGGCCTATAATTTCCAGGCTCTGTTTTTGGACCCTTTTTGAATATTGACACCACATTTGCTATGCGCCAATCCTGTGGAAAATTTCCTGTCAGTATAGAGTCCGTAAATATCAGAAATAAAGGTCTGGCTATGACATCAGTTAATTCCCTTAGGATACGGGGTTGTATGCCATCCGGTCCTGGCGATTTGTCTATTTTAATCTTTTTAGGTCACTGTTGTACTTCTTCCTGGGTCAGACAGGGCACTTTTAATGGGGAATTTACTTTTACATTCTGCATTTCATCTGACAGTTTATTTTCCTCAGTGAATTTAGTGGAGAAAAAAATATTTAATTGTTTTGCTTTATTCTCGTCGCTCTCTGCAACACCCCCCTCATTGCTATGTAGAGGGCCGACTCCTTCAGATTTATATTTTTTTACTATTTATATAATTGAAGAACATTTTAGGGTTAGTTTTACTCTCTTTGGCAATTAATCTCTCGGTCTCTAGTTTGGCAAATTTTATTAGTTTTTCACATATTCTATTTTTTTCCTTATAGTTTATCAGTGCTTCCTGGCTCCCCTCCTGTTTTAGTGATTTATATGCTTTCTTTTTGTCATTTATTGCTTTCTTTACGGTTCCATTTATCCACATTGGTTTCTTATTGTTCCTTAGCCTTTTATTCCTATCAGGTATGTACCTCTCACAATTAGATGTTACAATGCTTTTAAAAATCTCCCATTTTACGGTTGTATTTTTATTTTTGAGGACTTTGTCCCAGTTAGTTAGGCCTATGGTCTCGCTTAGTTGGCTAAATTTTGCTTTTTTGAAGTTTGGTATTTTTGTTCCTCCCTTTAGAAACTCTTGTTTGAAGGATAATTGGAAGGTTATAACTATATGGTCACTATTTCCCAGGTGTCCCCCAACCTGCACATCTGTTGTTCTATCAGGTCTATTGGTTAATATTAAGTCCAGTATGGCCGTCCCTCTAGTGGGGTCCTGAACCAGTTGGGAAAGGAAATTGTCTTTGGCTATTAGCAAGAACCTGTTTCCTTTTTGGGATGCTTAGCTTTCAGTTTCCCAGTCTATATCTGGGTAGTATTAGTGGCAAAAAAACATATTTTGCCGTTTACGGCTGCAGTTATATGTTCTAAAGCCTTTTTTGGTGTGTTTTTTAATGGGGGAAAATGAAAAAAGGCTAAATAGCCGTTGTATGGTGAAAAAAGAAAATTGCAGCCCTTTATGGCGTGTATCAGTGGCAAAAAAAAAAATATTATTTGACGTTCACAGCTTCAGTTAAATGTCCTGAAGCCTCTTTTTGGAGTGTATTAGTGGGGAAAAAGAAAAAGGGCTTATTAGCCGTTGTGTGGTGAAGTGAGAAAATTAAAGCCCTTTTGGCATGTATTAGTGGCAAAAAAACATTATTTGACGTTCACGGCTGCAGTTATATGTTCAATTTTTTGGCGTGTGTTTTTAATGGGGGAAAATGAAAAAAGGCTTATCAGCCATTGTGTGGTGAAGTAAGAAAATTGCAGCCCTTTTTGGCTTGTATTAGTGGAAAGAAAAAGAGTATTATTTGATGGTCACAGCTGCAGTTATATTTTCTAAGGCATCTTTTTGGCATGTATTAGTGGCAAAAAAACTTTATTTACCGTTCATGGCCGCAGTTCTATGTTCTAAAGCCGTTTTTTGGCGTGTATTGGCGGGGAAAAAGAAAAATGGCTTATTAGTCATTGTGTGGCGAAGTGAAAAAATTAAAGCCTTTTTTGGCGTGTATTAGTGGCAAAAAAAAACATTATATGCCATTCTCGGCTGCAGTTATATGTTCTAAAGCATTCTTTTGGTGTGTTTTTTAATGGGGGAAAATGAAAAAAGGCTAATTAGCAGTTGTGTGGGGAAGTAAGAAAATTGCAGCCCTTTATGGCGTGTATTAGTGGCAAAAAATATATATTATTTGACGTTCACAGCTGCAGTTATATGTTCTAAAGCCTTTTTTTGGCGTGATTTTTAATGGGGGAAAATGAAAAAAAAAGGTTATTAGCCATTGTGTGGTGAAGTGAGAAAATTAAAGCCCTTTTGGCATGTTTAGTGGCAAAAAAAACATTATTTGACGTTCACGGCTGCAGTTATATGTTCAATTTTTTGGCGTGTGTTTTTAATGGGGGAAAATGAAAAAAGGCTTATCAGCCATTGTGTGGTGAAGTAAGAAAATTGCAGCCCTTTATGGCTTGTATTAGTGGCAAGAAAAAGAGTATTATTTGATGGTCACAGCTGCAGTTATATTTTCTAAGGCATCTTTTTGGCATGTATTAGTGGCAAAAAAACTTTATTTACCGTTCATGGCCGCAGTTATATGTTCTAAAGCCGTTTTTTGGCGTGTATTGGCGGGGAAAAAGAAAAATGGCTTATTAGTCATTGTGTGGCGAAGTGAAAAAATTAAAGCCTTTTTTGGTGTGTATTAGTGGCAAAAAAAAACATTATTTGCCATTCTCGGCTGCAGTTATATGTTCTAAAGCATTCTTTTGGTGTGTTTTTTAATGGGGGAAAATGAAAAAAGGCTAATTAGCAGTTGTGTGGTGAGGTGGTAAAATTAAAGCCTTTTTTGGTGTGTATTATTAGCAAAAAAAAACATTCACGGCTGCAGTTATATGTTCTAAAGCCTTTTTTTGGCGTGATTTTTAATGGGGGAAAATGAAAAAAAAGGTTATTAGCCATTGTGTGGTGAAGTGTGAAAATTGCAATCCTTTATGGCGTGTATTAGTGGCAAAATAAACTATATTTACCTTTCATGGCCGCAGTTATATGTTCTAAAGCCTTTTTTGGGCGTGTATTAGTGGGGAAAAAGAAAATGAGCTTATTAGTCATTGTGTGGTGAGGTGGTAAAATTAAAGCCTTTTTTGCTGTGTATTAGTAGCAAAAAAAAAACATTATTTGCCGTTCACGGCTGCAGTTATATATTTTAAATCCTCTTTTCTCTCATGTATTAGTGGGGAAAAGGAAAAAGGGCTATGTATTAGTGGCAACAAAAAAACTTTATTTACTGTTCATGGCCGCAGTTATATGTTATAAAGCCTTTTTTTGTGTGTATTAGTGGGGAAAAAGAAAAAGGGCTTATTAGTTATTGTATGGTGAAGTGAAAGAATGAAATCCTTTTTTGGCGTGTATTAGTGGCAAAAAAGTAAAAAAGTATAAAAAAAAGAAAATGAGCTTATTAGTCATTGTGTGGTGAGGTGGTAAAATTAAAGCCTTTTTTGGTGTGTATTATTAGCAAAAAAAAAACATTATTTGCCGTTCACGGCTGCAGTTATATGTTCTAAAGCCATTTTTTGGTGTGATTTTTAATGGGGGAAAATGAAAAAAGGCTTTTTAGCGATTGTATGGTGAAAAAAGAAAATTGCAGTCCTTTATGGCGTGTATTAGTGGCAAAAAAATATATATTATTTGACGTTCACAGCTGCAGTTAAATGTTCTAAAGCCTCTTTTTGGAGTGCATTAGTGGGGAAAAAGAAAAAGGGCTTATTAGCCGTTGTGTGGTGAAGTGAGAAAATTAAAGCCCCTTTGGCGTGTATTAGTGGCAAAATAGCATTATTTGACGTTCACGGCTGCAGTTATATTTTGTAAAGCAGGGGTGCGGCCCTCGATACCATTCTGTGCGGCCCCCAACCATCTGGTAACAGACATGTATGTCTATGTCTTACGGCTGCTCAGATATATCTTTCATGTAATATCCCATTAGATGGGAGTACTAGAAGTGTAACTAGACATTTATCATACATACTGTATGTTCAATATGCCAAAACTATAGTATTTCAGTTGGTAATACCTCTAAGTTTTATTTCCGGCCCTTGGAATTGGTTTAGGCTGACAATGTGGCCCCAAACCAGAAAAGGTTGTGCACCCCTGTTCCAAAGCCTTTTTTTGTTTGTTTTTTAATGGGGGAAAATGAAAAAAGGCTCATAAGCCGTTCTGTGGTGAAGTAAGAAAATTGCAGCCCTTTATGGCTTGTATTAGTGGCAAAAAAAAAATAAATTATTTGATGTTCACAGCTGCAGTTATATGTTCTAAAGCCTCTTTTTGACATGTATTAGTGGGTGAAAAGAAAAATGGCTTATTAGTCATTCGGTGGTGAGGTGGGAAAATTAAAGCTTTTTTTGGTGTGTATTAGTGGCAAAAAAAAACATTATTTGCCGTTCACGGCTGCAGTTATGTGTTCTAAATCCTCTTTTCGCCATGTATTTGTGGGGAAAAGGAAAAAGGGCTTATTAGCCGTTGTGTGGTGAAGTAAGAAAATTGCAGCCTCTTATGGCGTGTATTAGTGGCAAAAATAAAATATTATTTGACGTTAACAGCTGCAGTTATATGTTCTAAAGCCTTTTTTTGGCGTGATTTTTAATGAGGGAAAATGAAAAAAGGCTTAATAGCCATTGTGTGGTGAAGCAAGAAAATTGCAATCCTTTATGGCGTGTATTAGTGGGGAAAAAAAAAAACTATATTTACCTTTCATGGACGCAGTAATATGTTCTAAAGCCTTTTTTGGGCGTGTATTAGTGGGGAAAAAGAAAAAGGGCTTATTAATCATTATGTGGTGAGGTGGGAAAATTAAAGCCTTTTTTGGTGTGTATGAATGGCAAAAAGAAAACATTATTTGCCGGTCACGGCTGCATTTATATGTTCTAAATCCTCTTTTTGCCATGTATTAGTGGGAAAAAAAGAACAAGGGCTTATTAGTCATTGTGTGGTGAAGTGAAAAAATTAAAACCTCTTTTTGGCGTGTATTAGTGGCAAAAAAAAACTTTATTTACCGTTCATGGCCGCAGTTATATGTTCTAAAGCCTTTTTTTGCGTGTATTAGTGGGGGAAAAGAAAAAGGGCTTATTAGTCATTGTGTGGTGAAGTGAAAGAATTAAAGTCTTTTTTGGTGTGTATTAGTGGCAAAAAAACATCTTTTGCTTTTCACGGCTGCAGTTATATGTTCTAAAGCTTTTTTGGTGTGTTTTTTAATGAGGGAAAATGAAAAAAGGCTTATTAGCCGTTGTATGGTGAAAAAAGAAAATTGCAAACCTTTATGGCGTGTATTAGTGGCAAAAAAAAACATTATTTGACATTGACGGCTGCAGTTATATGTTCTAAAGCCTTTTTTTGTTTGTTTTTTAATGTTTTTTTTTTTGCCACTAATACATGCCAAAACAGGCTTTCATTTCTTTACTTCACCATACAACGACTAATAAGCCCTTTTTCTTTTTCCCCACAAATACATGGTGAAAAGAGGATTTAGAACATATAACTGCAGCTGTGAACGGCAAATAATTTTTTTTTTTGCAACTAATACACACCAAAAAAGGCTTTATGATATAAACTAATAAGCCCTTTTTCTTTTTCCCCATTAATACACACCACAAAAAGGCTTTAGAACATATAACTGCAGCCGTGAACGGCAAATAATTTGTTTTTTTGCCACTAATACACACCAAAAAAGGCTTTACAATATAAACTAATAAGCCCTTTTTCTTTTTCCCCACCAATACACGCAAAAAAAAATGCTTTAGAACATATAACTGCGGTAAATTAAGTTTTTTTTGCCACTAATACATGCCAAAAAAGGCTTTAATTTTTTAACTTCACCACACAATGACTAATAAGCCCGTTTTCTTTTTCCCCACTAAAACATGGCGAAAAAAGGATTTAGAACATATAACGGCAGCCGTGAACAGCAAATAATGTTTTCTTTTTGCCGCTAATACACGCCAAAAAAGACTTTAATTTCTTTCACTTCACCACACAATGACTAATACGCCATTTTTCTTTTTGCCCACTAATACACGCCAAAAATAGGCTTTAGAACATATAACTGCAGCTGTGAACATCAAATAATATTTTTTTTGACTAATAAGCTAATTGTGACTAATATTTTTAATTGACTAATAATTATTTTTTTTGCCTAATAAGCCCTTTTTCTTTTCCCCCAATAATACACGCAAAAAAAGGCTTTAGAACATATAACTGCGGCCATGAACGGTAAATAAAGTTTTTTTTTGCCACTAATACACGCCAAAAAAAGGTTTTAATTTTTTCACTTCACCACACAACGACTAATAAGCCCTTGTTCTTTTTTCCCACTAATACATGGCAAAAAGAGGATTTAGAACATATAACTGCAGCCGTGACCGGCAAATAATGTTTTCTTTTTGCCATTTATACACACCAAAAAAGGCTTTAATTTTCCCACCTCACCACACGAGGACTAATAAGCCCTTTTTCTTTTTCCTCACTAATACACGCCCAAAAAAGGCTTTAGAACATATTACTGCGTCCATGAAAGGTAAGTATAGTTGTTGTTTTTTTTTACACTAATACACGCCATAAAGGATTTCAATTTTCTTACTTCACCACACAATGGCTATTAAGCCTTTTTTTCATTTTCCCTCATTAAAAATCACACCAAAAAAAGGCTTTAGAACATATAACTGCAGCTGTTAACGTCAAATAATATTTTATTTTTGCCACTAATACACGCCTATAATATGTGGGACAAACGGTTGGTACAAAGACCTGGTCCCTTCGCAATTAAACCAAAAATGAGCACTCATGTAATGATACAAATTCAAATCTTTATTAAATACATGATTTAAAACTATAAAAAATAGGTACAGTGGTGAACAAATACACTGGGCTAACATTTGCCCATCTAGAGGAGTATGAATGGCTAATATAACACTAATGGAGTGCCACTACCCATGTGCTTTACAAAAGACATGTTTTACACAGTATAGGCTGTCCAATGTAGTGAAATTCAACTTGTGCAGTATAGACAACTGTTGTCCCGACACATGGATCAAATATAAATTACCTAATGGACACTCACATAAAAGGTACAGACCGTGATGTTGCCAGCTCCTCTCTCCCGACGCGCGTTTCGCTTCTATTTCTTCATCTGGGGAATGCTGACTGATCAAGGAAGCTCTACACACTTATATACCCATTTAATTAAAATCATAGTCACACCTGTATCACTACCTCTTTTGCGTCATAAAAAGGCGTCCTCCCGCACACTATGACAGCCCGATTGCCCACCTATTATACTGGAACAACACAAACCAATCCTCAATTCACAGAAATGGAGCAAAACTCAAACTCTCGTTTAATCCATGTGGAGTGATGGTATCTAAACAGAAGATCCAACGGGCTTCTCGTTGTGCTAACAGGCACTTCCAGTTTCCACCCCTTGGGTTAATGTGTACCCTATCAATGCCCAAAGCGCCTGTTAGCACAACGAGAAGCCCGTTGGATCTTCTGTTTAGATACCATCACTCCACATGGATTAAACGAGAGTTTGAGTTTTGCTCCATTTCTGTGAATTGAGGATTGGTTTGTGTTGCGGTTCTCTGGTCTGGATTAGGGTACACGTAGGGTCATAGCTCTTGCTTTTAACATTTTTATTTCATTTATAATAGTCAAAACCTGTATTATTTAGATCATAACATGTGTTTGTATTTTATAGAATTAAAAGTCATCATCCAGGTCCCTCCTGCCTTTGAGTCCGGTTTTCCATCTCCCTCCCTCTTCCTCATGAAGATCTGTTCGGCAGTAATTCGATATCGGTAGAAGAAAAGGATTCTACTTTCCGGAATGCGCATATCCGGCCCCTATGGTTTTTTTTTTTGGTTTTTTTTAGGCTACACATGGCACTTTATTAATTAAATATCATGATTCTTTGTGAGAATAATGATATTTTAGTATTTTATATTAGCACCAATTGTGTATAATGGTTATAATAATGATCACTTTGACAATTACTTGTAATTTTTGTATCATAAATAATGGGTTGGTATTATATCATAAGTTATTGATTGGGATAATCATGTGCACTTATATTCAAGATTGTATATTTAGGGTCAATATGTTTAACTTAATTGATCACTTTATCATGTATTAGAATTTATGTCATATTTGTGATGATGATTTTATTAATTTAACTAGAATTTTGAGCACTTCACTTCACTGCATGCGTCACCTACGTTCGGGCACTGGTTTTGCACTTGGCACTTTCACTTTTCGTGTTCACTTACCGTAATTGCTAGGTAGGATATAGAAATTCTGTTGTACATGGGGCGGAACTATAGGAAGATTGAGGAGGTTTTCAGAGGGTTAGTTTAAAGCGCACACATAGTCCCGATCATGTGACTTTTCCTGTCACATGATCGCAGATGACGTACTTCCGGTTTTGCATATCCGGTGAAGCGCTATGTGCGACCGCATTCCAGTATAATAGGTGGGCAATCGGGCTGTCATAGTGTGCGGGAGGACGCCGTTTTATGACGCAAAAGAGGTAGTGATACAGGTGTGACTATGATTTTAATTAAATGGGTATATAAGTGTGTAGAGCTTCCTTGATCAGTCAGCATTCCCCAGATGAAGAAATAGAAGCGAAACGCGCGTCGGGAGAGAGGAGCTGGCAACATCACGGTCTGTACCTTTTATGTGAGTGTCCATTAGGTAATTTATATTTGATCCATGTGTCGGGACAACAGTTGTCTATACTGCACAAGTTGAATTTCACTACATTGGACAGCCTATACTGTGTAAAACATGTCTTTTGTAATGCACATGGGTAGTGGCACTCCATTAGTGTTATATTAGCCATTCATACTCCTCTAGATGGGCAAATGTTAGCCCAGTGTATTTGTTCACCACTGTACCTATTTTTTATAGTTTTAAATCATGTATTTAATAAAGATTTGAATTTGTATCATTACATGAGTGCTCATTTTTGGTTTATTTCACGCCATAAGAGGCTGCAATTTTCTTACTTCACCACACAACGGCTAATAAGCCTTTTTTCATTTTCCCCCATTAAAACACACACCAAAAAAAGGCTTTAGAACATATAACTGCGGCCATGAACAGTAAATGAAGTTTTTTTTTACACTAATACACGCCAAAAAAGGTTTAAATTTTTTAACTTCACCACACAACGACTAATATGCCCTTTTTCCTTTTCCCCACTAATACATGGCGAAAAGAGGATTTAGAACACATAACTGCAGCCGTGAACGGCAAATAATGTTTTTTTTTTGCCACTAATACACACCAAAAAAAGCTTTAATTTTCCCACCTCACCACAAAATGACTAATAAGCCATTTTTCTTTTCACCCACTAATACACGCCAAAAAGAGGCTTTAGAACATATAACTACAACTGTGAACATCAAATAATATTTTTTTTTTGCCACTAATACAAGCCATAAAGGGCTGCAATTTTCTTACTTCACCACACAACGGCTAATGAGCTTTTTTTCATTTTCCCCCATTAAAAAACAAACAAAAAAAGGCTTTAGAACAGGGGTGCACAACCTTTTCTGGTTTGGGGCCACATTGTCAGCCAAAACCAATTCCAAGGACCGGAAATAAAACTTAGAGGTATTACCAACTGAAATACTATAGTTTTGGCATATTGAACATACAGTATGTATGATAAATGTCTAGTTACACTTCTAGTACTCCCATCTAATGGGACATTACATGAAAAATATATCTGAGCAGCCGTAAGACATAGACATACATGTCTGTAACCAGATGGTTGGGGGCCGCACAGAATGGTATTGAGGGCCGCTTGTGGCCCCCGGGCCGCAGTTTGTGCACCCCTGTTCTAAAGCCTTTTTTTTGGCAAGCATTGGTAGGGAAAAAGAAAAAGGGCTTATTAGTCATTGTGTGGTGAAGTCAAAAAATTAAAGCCTTTTTTGGCATGAATTAGTGGCAAAAAAAACATTATTTGCCGTTCACGGCTGCAGTTATATGTTCTAAAGCCTTTTTTGGTGTGTGTTTTAATGGGGGAAAATGAAAAAAGGCTTTTTAGCCGTTGTGTGGTGAAGTAAGAAAATTGCAGCCCTTTATGGCGTGTATTAGGGGCAAAAAAAATATTATTTGACGTTCACAGTTGCAGTCATATGTTCTAAAGCCTCTTTTTGGCGTGTATTAGTGGGGAAAAAGAAAAAGGTCTTATTAGCTGTTGTGTGGTGAAGTGAGAAAATTAAAGCCCTTTTGGCGTGTATTAGTGGCAAAAAAAAACTTTATTTCATGGCCGCAGTTATTTCTGATAAAGCCTTTTTTGTTGTGTATTAGTGGGGGAGCGGCTTATAAGCCATTGTGTGGTGAAGTGAGAAAATTATGGCCTGTATTAGTGGCAAAAAAAATATGATTTGCCGCTCGTAACCGCAGTTACATATATGTTCTAAAGCCTATTTTTGTTGTGTTAATATTAGTGGGGGGAAAAAAGGGGCTTATTAGCCGTTGTGTTGTGAAGTGAGAAGATTAAATCCCTTTTTGGTGTGTATTAATTTCCTCTTTTATTACTTATTTGATCTAATAGTATGTCAGACAGAGAAGTGACAGGCCCTGCACAGGGGAGGGTCACAGGCCTAAATGTTTCTGACGCAGGCAAAGGTCGCAGCAGAGTGATGGGGTGTGGCAGCAGTGATCACTTTGTTGCAAGTGACATTAGACACCCTCAACCAAGAGTAGGTGGGTTTGCCAGATACAACCCTTAGTTGGCATGGCCCGGGAGCAGGCCCTGTGCTCTCACCTGTCCTCATCCTGCATCTGTCCTTTTCTGTTATCTCAGCCAGAGAAGTACTATATGCTATGGGCTTGACTCCACTATACAGCGAGGACTAGCTACTAGAGGACATTAAGCAGCTACTGCCCAGCCAAGATCCGGATGAGACCTCAGCCGCATTCTCTGGCCCAGGCAAGTAGTGAGAAGAGTGGCATGGGAGCTGGTGTTGAAAGCGGTCAGGCTCCTGGCTCAGAGACCGTTGAGGAGGACATCACTGACGTGCAGACAGTACTCGATGATGATATAGCTGATCACAATTGGGAGCCGGGTGACGAAGGGGCTTCATCGGGAGAAGAGGGTGGCAGCTTGCGTGTGAGGCAGTGGTGGAGACAGCAATTTAGTAGTGTGAAAGGAAGTTTCTATTATTATTGTTATATTGTTATATTGTTTATCACATCCACACAACTGCAACCTTGTGTAGGATGACTATTGTGGTACTTATGGTCCGCTGCGGGCATCCTACATTGTATGCATTTTTGCTGGGGATCGACATTAGTGCAGGATCTGCTACCCTGTTTATATACAGTATGCATTTGCATTTGGGTTTGAGCATTTCCTGCCTGTTTAAAACCACACAATTTGTTCAGTGTGGAAGGAAGTCAGCAGGGTGGTAGTAGTTGGAGATCGGGAGCCAAACGTCCCAGAGTTAGACCACTTGCTTCGCAGGAGCCTACCTGACCGGAAAGTAGTGGTGCATGGGTACACGGAGGCAGTGGCATTAACAGTCAGTCAGTGCGGAGTGTTGGGGGTAAATTCACTTACTTGGGGGGGTTGCAGTTTTTTGTTAAGCCACCGGGGAAGCTGAACATGGCCATTTGTCGAATCTGTGGGAAGAAGATGAAGCATGGCCAGGGTGCCAATGTTGGCACCACGGCCCTGCGTCAACATATACAGCGTCAACATAAAGTGACCTGGGAGAACAGTAGCTCCAATGTGGTGGTCCAGCCTGCCGCAGCAACCGCTGCATCACCCAGGGGCACTCACCCGATTTCAGGAAGTCAAGGCTCCACTACCTCAGCCAAAGTAAGCTGTCTGTCCTACCCATCATCTGCTGGTTCTTATGCTCCTGCTCTTCCTCTTCCTAGTCAGTCATTCCATCAGCAATCAATCACCAAAGTGATTGACAAGAGACAACAGTATGTGTGTACTCATCCAAAGGTGCAGAAGCTGAACGTGTTCCTCGCCAAGTTGCTGGTACTTCAGCCCTTCCCTTTCAAAGTAGTGGACTGTGCACACTTTCAGAGAACTGATGGCATGTGCCAAGCCAATGTGGAGAGTCCCAAGCCGTCATTTCTTTTCCAAAAAGGCAGTACCAGCCCTGCACACATATGTAGAACAGAAGGTGGGCCAGTCCTTAAGCTTGTTGGTGTCTGCCAAAGTGCACGGCAGAGCCAACGTGTGACGCTTTAACTAAGTTCATAGACAATATATGTCCTTTACGGCCCACTGGGCAACTGTGGTTCCTGCCCAGCCAAACCAGCAACTTGGCTAGGTGACGCTGCTTTTGCCTCCACGTTCTCATGATGTTGGTCCTGCGACAATGTCCGCCTCTGCCTCCTTATCCTCCACCTTGTCCTCAGCCTTCACTGCAGGGACAATTCACAGTGATCCACCAGCATACCACTTGTGCAGAGCATGGCGGTGTTACGCTGTTCTGCACCCAGTTTTCCTGGGTGAAAAGAGTCACATCGATGTTATCCAGTGGCAGCTCATGCGTGACACCCGCCGTTTGCTCATGCCCTTTGAGGAGGCCACTTTATTTGTCAGTTGCCAGGACTACAGGATG
Organism: Bufotes viridis; assembly: GCA_033119425.1. Lineage (NCBI taxonomy): Eukaryota > Metazoa > Chordata > Amphibia > Anura > Bufonidae > Bufotes > Bufotes viridis. The sequence continues at coordinate 251,686,027 of CM065590.1, forward strand.
AACAACGTCATTCGATCCCTGTGGGGGCTGAACTGGAGAAGGAGGAGGACACTGGAGCACAAGCAATGTGTAGCAAATTGGGTGGTTTTCCTACACAGGAGGAGGAGGAGCAGCCGGAGATGCAAAAGGAGGAGCAAGAGGGGGATGAGGAAGATGAGAGTAGATGACCCAGACACACCGTGGCAGTATGCAGTTGAGATGGAGGCAGGCAGTCCCTCCAAGTAACTTGTGCAAATGGCCTAATGCATGCCATCTTGCTTGCATAGTGACAGCCGAATTGTCACCATTCGGCAGAGGGATGACTACTGGCTCTCCACCATGATAGACCCTTGCTACCGGTCCAAAATGGGGGCCTTTTTTAACCTACTGAGAGGGAGGACAAACTGAAATACTATAGAGACATCCTATATAGTCAGTTGGCCGCTGCCTATCTGCACCATCGTCCATCCTCTCGCAGGTCTAACCACGGGGCCCTCTGCGCTCACATTCCACTGCCATAGATGCTGGTGGTGTGGCAGAAGCAGTACCAGCTCCATCAGCAGCAGCCTGAGTCTAGAGTCACCGATGAGCAGCTTTCTTGACCCGCATAGTGAAGAAACTACTAACCAGCAGCTAGACATATAGCAGAGCCTGAACCAGCAGGTGGTGGCATACTTGGCGTGCACCCTGACAGCCATCATTGAAGATCTGCTGGACTACTGGGCAGCCAAACTGGATTTGTAGCAGCAACTGGCCGAATTTGCCTTGGAAAAGCTGTCCAGCGCGGCCAGTAGTGTGGCATCAGAGCGAGTGTTTAGTGCGGCGGGGGGGCCATAGTTGCCCTAAGGAGAACTCGCCTGTCCACCCAAAATGTGGAGAGACTGATCTTTGTCAAGATGAATCAGGCGTGGATCAGCCAGGAATTTTACCCATCAATGCTTAATGCATCAGACTAGGTCATCCATGCTGCCTCACCCAAACTTTGACAAAAAATAACGGTTTCTTCTGACTACCTGCCTCAGCTACTATTCTGATGCTGCCACCCGCCTGATGCCACATCTGATGCCAAGTGCGCCTTCTTACACCCACTATTGTAAGAGGGTACTGTTAGTGCCATCCACCTTCCCACTCTGTCACCGGGTCCCTCTGTGGTCTCCTAATGCTGCTGCCACCTCCACACTATGTCACCTTGCCACTCTGTGGTCTCCTGATGCTGCCGCTACCTCAACACTAAGACACCTTGCCACTCTGTGGTTTCCTGATGCGGCTGCTACCTCAACACTATGTCACCTTGCCACTCTGTGGTCTCCTGATGCTGCTGCTACCTCAACACTATTTCTCCATGACACTCTTTTGCCTCCTAATGCTGCTGCTGTCACCTCCACAATATGACATTTCGCCACTCTGTGGACTTCTCATGCTGTTCCCACCCTCCACACTTCATGATTGTGCCACTATTTTGCCTTTTTGGCCTGGTTGACATCATCATTTATTTGACCCTTTTTCTGATCAGAAACTGAACTGTGGCCTATTAAATCTGTAGCACGTCAATTTATAGATTTCATAGTAGATGTTACCCTTTCCAAAGTAAATAAGGACAATGCATCTAATCTGCAGAAAATATGCAGCATGTGAAGTAACCCTTTGGTGCATTTTTGCAGAAAATCTGCAGCTAATCAGTCATGTGTGAATCTAGTCAAAAGTTTCAGACCTTTCTATTGTTCAGATGACTGGATAAAACCTTTAAATGTTATCTTTAACTGCAGCATGTCTATTGTTTAAGTATAGTAAATTAATGACTAATTATGGTGGGGTTTTTTCTGATTCAAATGTTAAATGCATGGCTCTAGCAATAAGTATTGCTTAGATATGGAAATGTATTTTATTATTTGTATCTATAGAATTATGTAATCCAATCAAGCTAATAGTCACAATTAAACCAATAGAATAGAATGCATTCAACTCTGTTACTGGATAAAGGATAGTTGTAAGAATAAATAGATTTAAGTTAATTACATATAAATTAAAACAGCTATCAATATGGTATAAAGGATCTTCAAGATACAAAAAGCAATGCAGTGGAAAATTATCTAAATAAAAAAAATCCCTATAATTGCAAAATGAAAACATAATATTTCCCTTCCGTTTATGCAGAATTAGTGTTTGCTACAAAATTGTACACTGGAGGACAGACTGCTCAATAGCAGAAATATCCCTGGGTCATTAACAGTTTCTATATTAGTTGTATTAAAACAATTAGATGCAAGTTTATGGTCTCATTTTAGCATCAAACAGCTTGGACACACAAATATCTTTGCAGAAATAATCACCTTTAATTAGCCATTGCACCCGCTCCTAGTCATGAATTTTGCACTATAACTGGCTTTTGACTGTCCACATTATGCTGTTAAATATAACACTTTTAGTAATAAATAAAAGATGAAAAACTATTAAAAAGTTTAAAATAACTGATATAGAATTGCAAATATTGCATAGAACAGTGAGCCACTTGCCACTGCCCAACCAGCACAATTAATTAACTAGGAGTTAAAGGGGTTAATGAATATCATAAACTGCCCCCCCATGTGCCAGGCCTCTCACAGGGAATACACTAACCCTGCTCCCTGTGCCACTCCTGGTCCTCACACTGCCACTTCTGCATCTCCCTGTGCTCGGATGAAAATACAGTGTCGGGGGGAGAAGCCAATGACAGGCAGGGATGGGGATGAGCCTCCCTAGCGTCACCCACAAAGCTAGGGAGGCTCGTCCCTGTCCCCACCTGCCATTTGCTGCTCCCCCCGACACAGAATTTTTTCATCCGTGTACAGGGAGAAGCAGCAGTGCGGGGAGCAGGAGCGGCGCAAGGAGCGGGGTAAGTATATTCCCCTTTCAATTTCAGGCACTCAGATATACAGGAGAACAGTTCTGTATAATAAAGTATGAATATAAATATATATAAGAATAAGCACAAATAATAATGGCAGGAGAATTCTTGCAATGAGTCAAATAGTTAATTTGATTTGCAAATGTTAAATAAAAATTTGACACTGAGAAATGGAAAATGAGATTGAAGTTGTAATGCTCATATCTCTGTAACAGTAAAATACATCAAAGAGTCGTAGTGTTGACACTAGAGAAAAGAACATCGAAACGGAAATAGTCTCAACAAAGCAGTCATTTCATGAAGTTTACGAGAATCCTGCTCTTCACTTTTGTATGTGCAGATCTTTTCATTTGTAGCAATATGGTATATCACTTTGTAATCCACAATTTAAAATAATGATCTAATGTACAATTAATAAAAATGACTTGTATTTTATAATTCTAGGTTTAGGAAATATAAGTTTGTCTTGTCAATAGTGGTGTGCAATTGTAGTCCTTTGGAGGGAAGCTTTAGAAGCATTTTTAAGGGCCTAAAGTAAACATTTCTTAAGTAAGTATACATGTCAGTAGAATAAAGTATCTGGCTAGAACTTCTAATAATATGGATTATGGCTCTATACTAATGGGGTCATTTATCAAGCTGGTATAAAATAGAACTGGCTTAGTTGCCCATAGCAACCGATCAGATTTAATCTTTCCTTTTACAAAGGAGCTGTCCAAAACGAAAGGTGGAATCTGATTGGTTGCTATTGCCGACTAAGCCAGTTGATAAATGACCCTATAAATGTTTGTCATTAATAGTGGAAGAGAAGCAGCTTTGGGCAAGTTCAATTGCTGAACATCACATTTGAACTGAAACATGTCAGGCCCCATTTGACTCAGCTATCTTAATGGCCCACTGGACTACAAGCAGGTAGATGGGATTATCAACCATCCTTAGGACAAGGCTCTGCTGTAATTGGCTGGTAGGAACATTCCAAGGGGTCATAGGGCAAGCCCATCTGGACAACCAGCATAAATCAGGGTACTTAGGGATAACTAGGGGCAGACTCATGATCTCACGCTGACTTCTCTTGGATTGATTGTTGAATATTAGTGTTGATCGAGCACCAAAGTGCTCGGGTGCTCTGGTGCTCGAGTAGAACACTTTGGAATGCTCAGGTGCTCTGTAGCACAATGGAAGTCACTGGGAGAACCCGAGCATTAAACCAGGCACCCCCTGCTCTGAAGAGGGGAGGGTGTCGAGTTACACTGAGGTCTATGCAGAAGATCGCTGTACAATTAGGGAATCCCCCAGTGTGAGTCCCCGCTCTGACTCCATATATGTCCTATGTCCATATATGGAATCAGTGCATGGGGACACCCAGTGTATTTAAATCTAATTTAGCCTCTATTTCTAAAAAGCTTCTGTAGGGATTTGAACCCACAACCTTCTACATTAGAAACAAGGAGCTTAACCACTCAACCTATAAAGCTGAATGATAAGCTTTATCAGAAAAAAACTCATAGTAGTTTGTCAAGTAGTAAGTATTTACTGCCACAATCGGACGTAACAGACAATGGAGGAGGGGGTTATAATCCAATTTAAGATGGGTATTTTGATCACTCAACATATTTAGAATTAGATTTTTATATATCTCACTATCTAAGATTACCACCGCTCCTCCCTTGTTAGCTTTACGTATTACAATATCCTGCATGTCCTGTAGCTCCTCAAGAGCTCTATATTCCTCCCTTGTTAAATAGTTTTTAGATATTTTTTCATCTGTACCAGTTTTTAGAGCGCAGAGATCCCTCTGAACTAACTCCTGGAACCTGTCAAGGGCTTCAGACCTGGATTGTATGGGATAGAAACTTTTGTTAGAGGTTGCATATGTTCCAGACCCATTACATACAAAGTCCCTGTCTAAGCCCCCGCACATTTCCCGGAGCGAGGAGATCTGCGCTAAATCTGCAAAATCGAAACAGGGACATACATTTTGCACCATATTACTTTGAGGTGTATCATGTTCTTGTAACTCCAAAACATAATCCACAAGAGTTTCTATCCCATACAATCCAGGTCCGAAGCCCTTGACAGGTTCCAGGAGTTGGTTCAGATGGATCTCTGCGCTCTAAAAACTGATACAGATGAGAAAATATCTAAAAACAATTTAACAAAGGAGGAACAAAGAGCTCTTGAGGATCTACAGGACATGCAAGATATTGTAATAGGTAAAGCTGACAAGGGAGGAGCGGTGGTAATCTTAGATAGTGAAATATATAAAAATCTAATTCTAAATATGTTGTGTTTTGATCAAACTATATTGGCTGAGAGTCTCAGATTTTATTATATCACAGTGCATTATAATTTGTTTTCTGTGATTTTTTTTCCGTAAATGTAGCCATGCTCATTTGCATATTTATTTATCATATCATGCAGGGTGTTTTTATCTTTGTTTTTTATCTTTTACTTTCTGTGATTTTTGCTTAGCTTTTGGTATACACTTGAGGGAGTGACACCTTTAAGTGTGAGTGTGCTTCTATTTTATTCTGGAAGTAGCATTCCTGTGCACTATTGTCCTTCCTATCAAACAGGCCCCCTTGATTAGGTGGTACATATAGCTGTGCTTGCTCCTCCTCTCATCGGCTGCTGGATGCACATAGAGGTGACTAGGAGCAGCACAATATATGTGCAGAGTCTGCTCTCCTGAACATAGATGCCCAATGGCATAGGTAGATTTAGAGTATGACCTCGTTTGCTAAGACCACCTTGGCGCAGGTAGGCAGGCACAGATGTGTTTTGATCAAAATATATTGGCTAAGAGTCTCAGATTTTATTATACGAGTGAGGGCTTTGTCCATATATAATGCTTCCATCAATTGTGTTATTGAGTGCATTATTATTTGTTTTCTGTGATTTGTTTTAGTTGTCCATAGCAACCAGACCTCAGCTTTCATTTTTTTCAGAGCCCAGTAGGAACTGAAAGCAGAGCTTTGATTGGTTGCTATGGGCAAATAAATATGAAACAGGTGAACATGTGATGACTAGATATAATTTGATAGAATGCTCTATCTAATTTTAAGCAGATGTCAAGTTGTGGTCTTCAAATGTATCTCTAAATCACTGCCTTTGGGAAATGCTTATACTATATATTTTATTTAGTGTTGTTTGCTTTTTACTCTACTTATGTGCCAGAGTGGAAAGACTTCAGCAAACTTACATTTGAATAGCCCCCATGTGATACTACATTTTTTTATAAAGCAGAGTAAATGCCTGGCAAGAAAAGGCTTCCTCAGGTAAAATACACTGTTTGTTGGTACTCTATGTTGGGAGCCAGACCTACTGCAAGTCGAACGTCACTGCTGAGGCCAGTTACTGGCTGCAGCAGCACACATGTCCATACGCCAACCAGAAGAAAGCAAGCCAAAGAATGGAAGACAGAAGAACAGGAGGCAGCGTGCAGGACATGAAAGATGGGGAGCAGATAAACATGAATCTTTACTCACTTTACTCTGATGTCTCAGTGACACTACCATTCATCCTAGACATCTGACATAATCTATCCTTGACTGCTTGCATTCAATCTATTAGCATTCAATCCATTGTTACCCTTACCTCTTCACATTTCTCATATCTATTACCAACTTTTGCTTCATATTGCTAAAACATAATCAAGATACTAATCATTTCTTGAGCTGTTAATTGCAACTCTAATAATGTGTATTCAAGAAAAAATTGCTCAAATTTCAATCCAATATGAAAGAAAGAGGCATGCTGATGTTCTGTCTACCAGTTACACTTTTACCCTTATGCCTATGTTCTCTGTGGACCATGGAGGCAAAATTAGTTTCACCCGAAGTCAAGCGAGACTTTGGTGACTAAATTCTGTATTCATTTCTACATCTTTGAAAACATTTTAAATTCAGAATCCGAAGTCAGGTTTGGCACCGGCTGGTACCTCAGTACCAAACCCGACTTTGGATTTCTAATTTGAAGTGTCTCCATACAGCATTAAAATGAAGTGTTAGAACAAATCTACTTCAGATCTATGATCCAAAGCTCAAATCGCTCACCACTACTGATAGCACAATATAGGTGATGGGGAGAGCTAGGTAAGTATACCTCATGTGATGGTCATAGAGGTTAAATGACAGATAAAACCATTTTAAACACTCTAGCTTTGCCACCAGAAGTGCCCAGAAGGTGGTCTCTTTATATTCAGTGCCCACAGCTCTCTGCGATGAGTGCTTTCCAGCCTCTTCCTTCTACCCTCACTGACAGCTCTAGCATCAGGAGACCTTAGAGCTACTCATTGGAGCAGAGGGGCTGAACATGAAGGAATTGACTTGATTTCCCCGCCACATACTGCATATAGTACTGTCAGCAATTTTGAGGGGTCAAGCTTGCTGTCAGACTTCCTTTATTAAAAAACAATAAACTTCTAATAGTCTACAAAACTTTTAACAATGTAACATCACATATTTATGTTCTGAACTCTCTACTACATTCTTCACTCAGGAGATGATGGGCTTTCATCCTCCCTGACTGTATTCTCTGTCTTTCATCTGCAAGACTTCTTCCATGTTGCTTGTATTCTGTAGAACTGTTTAGATTATTAGACTTGCCTTTGATATTAAAGCTTTAACCACAGATCAAAAGCCAAAACTTTTTTAGCTGTATGAGGGCATGCTTAATGAGGGAGTATTTCTAGTGTTCTTTTTAATGGCACCAATTTGGAGGCCTTTACTGTATTTTTAACCTACAAAAAAAATAATAATAATAACTACACAAAAGAAAAACTGCAGCACAGTTGGTGGAGATGTGGGTGCAATCCCTTGGGGATCCTGGGCAACAGGTCCCCTGAGTATTCAGCAATTTATAAAGATAAGGCAGCACTCAAAAATACGGTGGATAAAAGGGGTAGTGGACCCGGTTTATTTCCCTGCAAGATTTCAGCCCAGCACAATGAAGCCTTTGTCAAGCATGTAAAAAAAAATAGGGATGGTGAAAATGTGAAAAAAAAACAATGTAGTCCCACCATAGTTGCATGTGACCTTTTCATAATTTTTTTAATTCTATTTCTTTAAGGAGGCAACATAACCAAGAAATGACAATTCTGGCATTTAGGATTTGTTTTTTTTACAGTTTTCACCATTTACCAATTACGGGGCCTATTTATTAAGACCAGTGTTATAGATGCCGGTCTTAATAAACCCCTAAGCAGGTGGTGGTTCCTCCGAAGTTATGAATATTCGTCAGCCTCTTCATAACCTTGGCGAATCTTTCACCAGTTCTAAATGTAAGACAGCTATCTGTCTTACATTTAAACCATTTTCTACACCTGTAGATGGCACTTTTTTTTAGAACTGGCATGAGCAGGGACATGTTGCAGATTGTGGCCCAACTAGCTGTGGCTCTTCAATCTGTGCCTCAAATACACCAAATATAGACATATTTCAGCTTAATAAATTACCCCCCATGTTTTTGTTTTTTCAAGTGGGCTTATTTGAATGTTCAATATTTTTAAAGTCTTTGATCAAGTGTTTTCTTTTTTTTTTTTTGGCATTTTTAAGTGGAACTAAACCTGTGATAATTTGATCACTTTCACATACTATACAACCACTTTAACTTTTAAAATGTTGCCCATAAGGGGTGTGTCTGCTATCTGAAGCAGAACTGAAACCCTCTGCATATCTCAATAGTGTACCCAAGCTTAAAGGGGTTATCCCATCAAAAGGATCAGTGTTTAATGTGTCAGCGCTGGGTCAATGATCATTTTCCTAAATTAAATGTTTCAGCCAAATCCTACTGTTCTCGCTAAAATTCTTCCCCTATTACCTCGTTGTTGTACTTAGTTCTCCCTTAGTTACGGCCACCTTTCGCTTCCTGAATGCACTGGCCGCGCATGCGGGTGGCCGAAAACATCTTCATCTAGTGTATGGCTGTATTTCAATGAACAAGCATGGCGCCTGGCGGCCGCGCATGTGGGGTTCTTCCTTCCCTAGTGCAGAATCAGAAACAGAGCCGCGCATGCGCTGTTTTCAGTGAGGCACAAGTGCGGTATTAGAACTGAGCCAGCAGGAAGTTGGACTGTATCGGGAGCGCGTACGCAAGTAAGGGAGGCGGAGTCAACTGATCAGCAGAGCGCTAAGCACGCTGCCAATCATTAGGAAGGACAACACCCCAGGAAATAGAAGTTTGTGCAGAGCTAACAGGAAATGCAGCGATGAAATGAGAAGGTGGGATGACCCCTTTAAAGACTGGGACTCAGGCCACCATTTTCCCACCTCATTGTCATTATTGTCAGAATATGTTCACTTTAAATCTGTGTTGTAATGAAGGCTGGCTGCCAGCGCCTGCAGAGTTGTAAGGATCTGTGTCTAAGGGCTCATTCACACGGCCATAGGTGGGCCGCTCCGTACATTGTGGACCGCAATTTGCTTGAATGGGTCTGCATTCGTCCGTTCTGCAAAAAGATAGAGCAAGTTCTATGTTTTTGCGGAACGGAAGTACAGAACAGATCCCCAAGGAAGCACTCCGTAGTGCTTCTGTAGTGTTCCGTTCCGTGATTTCTTTCCACAACGTTCCGCATTTCCAGATTAGCGCACCCATTGAAGTGAATAGGTCCGCATCCATGATTCAAAATGCATACGGAACGGTGCCCATGTATTGCGGATCCGCAAATGCGGTCCACAATATGGCAACGGGCCGCACAAGTTCTTGTGCATGAGCCCTAAGGCCATGTATCGGTGAGTCAGTATCCTTTTTCCCTTGTATGCTGGTTGCTGGTGTTGTGCATGCTGGTTGCGGTCTCCTGCCTCTGTGTGTTTACTTAATCCTGTGACTGTAGCTCTCTATGTTCTATGTTTGTTCTCCATGCCCCTTGCATGCCATGTGGGCTAGTAATTTTAATGTGTATCTAGGGCTGTGTGTCGGTGCGGCAGCGCATATTCTCTGCAGCCCATGTGTATTGGCATCAGTGGCTTGGCATGTTTCAGTGTCTGTTTCTTGTTTTGTCTGGTCCCTGCAGGGTAATTCCCCAGTCTGAAGCTGTTTCTGTCATTCTGTCACTTGGTGCCTCACCTGTCAGTCATTGGCTTGTCTATTTCCCTATTTAGTTCCTGGATTGTCTCAGTCTAGATTTTGTTATCTTGTTTCTGCCCAGAAATTATGATTGATCTACCTGCATGAACAACAGGATCACCCGATGAATTAACATTTTGAATGTTTATCAGGTGATTGGCGGCACATTTAGATAAGCAGATTGTTGGTAACGAGTATTTGCAGGAACGGTTGGGCAGAGTAAAACTAGACAAAACAGACAAAACTAGAAACAGACACTCTTCACAACCCAAGCCACCACTGCCAGCATGCATGGACAGGAGAGAATATAAGCTGTCGCATCGACACATGGCCCTAGACACACATTCATAAAACTCCGACAACCAGCCAACAAGGTAGCAATAGTGCACTCAAGTATCCACGGCCAGTATGCACAACAAAAGCAAATATGCACTGCCGCACTGACACACAACCCTAGATACACATTCAAATAGTTAGAACACATGTCATACCCTTGGGTTTCTGGGATATTTAAATTGGGTTTCCTTGAAAAAAAAAGAAAAGAACACAAAACTTATCTGATGTCATCAGAAGTAAGAAATACTAATTTGCATACATTTTTATTATAAACTAACAGCAGCATTGTCTGGACTACAATACTTCTCATACATACTATGTGGTCTCACTAACATGGAAAAACTTTCCCCAAGCTCATCACAAAAGCCACTCAGCTTACTAATGCAATTTTTTCTTGAGACGCTCAGTTTTCTTTTACTTTTTGAAGGAGTGCTGGTCCATAATGTACGACTAATTAAACACTCATATTATGCCTGTCCACCATATAACTTTCTACATTTTTACCCACTAATCAACTCAACAATTTGACTCAAAGTTGCATAAAAGTGCCAGTGTGTATAAAATGCTGACTGTCTACTTTCAGAAAATATATAAGTATGGGGAATTAGTAGGATTTTTATTTTGCAATTTAGGTTTTATTTGTATATGTCAAAACTGTGGAAATTGTCCTGGCTACCAAAGGTGCAAAATGTCCAAACATCTCTTGCAGCAAAAGAGTTAAATATTTAGCGTTCTCTATGATGAAATCCAATAACATATTATTAGCCCATAATTCCCCACAATTGTTTGGGGAGATTAGACTATTGCTCAGTCGGTGGAATACTCTCTTCTTGTCTCTTATGTGTTGGATTGCTGTGGTGAAAATACCTGTAAACCCTAAACTGATATATTCTAGACTTAGCCTGTCCCAGTCCCTTTGAGAGAGCATAGGTCCCTCCAGGCTTCTATTTTCCACTTTATTTGCACACATAAGAATCTCCAAGAGTATTTAGCTTGCCAGCAAACATAATGGCTGGCTTGCAGTTCCTGACTTAATTAAATATTATTGGGCTGGCCACTTACATTGTTTTCGGGCTTGGTCTAATCTGTTTGCTTATAGTAGATGAAAGTAGGTGGAAGTCGAGTAATAGTGGATTGCACTGGTTTATTACAATTTACTTCTATGGTCTACTTAGAACTCTCATATTAATAGCACCTCAATCATAGTTTTATAAGTGGTTGTTTGGATTTGTGGATGTAGTGGACTATATTTTGCGTTGGAGATGTTACCATATAATACTTGGCAATCATTCTTCACTCTGCATGTAACCTGTCTGTATTTTTACTTACAAATGTAACATTTTATGGCCACATTTATTTTTCCATGTTTCTCTCCTAACTGATTTTCCTAAACTTTGCAGGAGATGTGGTTCTACAACAGGTCTAATCTCAGCTATATAGAATCCTTCTTGATCCTATCCAAACTGTCTCTATTTGATGTTCATATATGGACAAGACAACCCCACTGTGTCTACTTATACTAACAGCTGTTTGATTGCTAATAACTGGAAACACAGTCCACTTCCCCTGTCTTATATGAATTTGTACTCTAGTGTTAAATTAGTGTAAAATATGGAGCATTTGACCACTGTAATAAACTGCTTGAAGCTGTGTGGTCCATTTATGACTCTTATTGCATTCTGTATAATTGATTAGGACTAGGTAGTCAGAGCTACCACCCTTTCTACTTTGCCTATAAATTCCCATCCCTACCCTGCTCTTCCCATCCTTTCTGTGCAGTCTTTTATGTTTTGTCTGTCTGTTGTATTAGCCTGCCATCCTGGAATATTTTGAGTCATAATTTATGACATATTTCATAATAATGTGTATTTAATTAGCTGAACAATACTTGATTTTACTAACATATTGTTTGCCCATACTGTAAAAGTGCTACTACAGTATTGTACCTACTGTATGTTTAAAGGAAATGTGTCACCAAATTTTTTATCTGCCAGTTAAAACCAAATAGCAACACACATCCTTTTTTTTTCTAATCTGTTTTTATTTTCTGATTGTAGATTTAGTTATTCTCTTTCCTGAACATGATTATGGGGTGACCATCTTTTCCTGAGCTGTTCTTAACAGCATTTAAAAAGCATTTAAAAAAATTGCTTTACAGCAGCCACATGGGCCAAAGACACAAATCATCAGGAGGGGACCTCATTGATTTCCCTAGGAGAGTTTTCTAGGCATTCTCTGTGATCTGTGTCATTATCAATCACCTGGTGTAAATGGTGGATCCTGTGTTATCTATATACAGAGGGGATATCTCCTTATCATTACAGGCAGGTTTAGAATAATATAAAACTGCAGTAAAGTGATCTGTACAGACAAAAAAGTGACAGTTATTATTAGCCTTAGTGACCAGTGGTAAAACTGCAGGAAATTATGGTTTTGTTTAACTATAGATAGTGACATGAAAAATTTTAAATAACATCATCAAAAAATCTTTAAAAACATGTTAAATATAAAAACATGATTTAAACATTGTCATTTTCTGATGACACATTCCCTTTAAAAGCAAACCCTTTATTCCCCTCTTAGGGCTCATGCACATGACCGTATGCCCTCCGGGACATACGGTCCATGAGCGGGCCATATGTCCCTTAGCGGCATCGATCGTGCGCACGGGAGTACACAGAATCATATATTACAACGATGCTGTGCACGTCGGGCTGCCAGTCCCACACTCATATAATCTTATGACTGCGGGACAATAGTCCCGTGGATGGCCCGACGTGCACAGCATCATTGTAATCTATGATGCTGTGCACTCCCATGCACACGATCAATGCCGCCACTGGGACATATGGCCTGCTCACTGACCGTATGTTTCGGAGAGCATACAGTCGTGTGCATGAGCCATTATAAATATCTTACTATCTGATCTTTGTTCAGAAAATGCGTAAAAGAAGAATGAGCTCTTCTATCAAATACTATATCAATGATTTCTTACAAATAATTTTACTATACTGTATAAAACTCTAAATTATTTATAGTGGTTGTTCTACCAAAAATATTACTATGCAATGAATAGGGCATTTCAAAAAAGTATTATTGCAATATGTACAGTTGTGTTCAAAATTATTCAACCCCCACTGAAATCTGAAATTGAGTGTTTTGGCCAGTTTGACATTGATTTTGATAATTTCAGTCATCTTGTTTACAATTAAATCAAAGAGGCCCTTGTAAGTCAGACAAATATAACATAACATTTATAATGAAATAACCAAAAATGTCTTTTCTGTGCTCACATCATTATCAGTTTTATTCAACCCCCAAGTGACATTCAATCTTAGTACTTAGTACAACATCCTTTTCCAGTTATAACAGCTTATAAACGTGAAGCATAGCTTGACACAAGTGTCTTGCAGCGATCTACGAGTATCTTCGCCCATTCTTCATGGGCAAAAGCCTCCAGTTCAGTCACATTCTTAGGCTTGCGCGCTGCAACTGCTTTCTTTAAGTCCCACCAGAGGTTCTCAATCGGATTTAAGTCTGGTGACTGCGATGGCCGCTAATCTGCAACCATGCTCTAGTGGACTTGGAGGTATGCTTGGGATCATTGTCCTGTTGAAAGGTCCAACGTCTCCCAAGCCTCAGGTTTGTGACGGACTGCATCACATTTTCATCCAATATCTCCTGGTACTGAAGAGAATTCATGGTACCTTGCACACGTTGAAGATTCCCTGTACCTTTAGAAGCAAAACAGCCCCAAAGCATGATTGACCCCCCGCCATGTAGGCAAGGTGTTCATTTCTTCATAGGCCTTGTTCTTCCTCCTCCAAACATAGCGTTGATCCATGGGCCCAGACAGTTCTAATTTTGTTTCATCAGTCCACAGAACACTATCCCAAAACTTTTGTGGTTTGTCCACATGACTTTTGGCATACTGCAGTCAACTCTTCTTATTCTTTGGAGACAGCAAGGGGGTGTGCCTGGGAGTTCTGGCATGGAGGCCTTCATTACGCAGTGTGCGCCCTATTGTCTGAGCTGAAGCTTCAGTACCCGCATCTGACAAATATTTTTTCAGTTCCTCAGCAGTCACACGGGGACTTTTCTCCACTTTGCTCTTCAGGTAGCGCACAGCAGTCGAAGTCAGCATCTTCTTTCTTCCACGACCAGGTAGCGTTTCAACAGTGCCCTTTGCCTTGAATTTGCGAATGATGCTTCCTATGGTGTGTCTTGGTATGTTTAACATCTTTGCAATCTTCTTATAGCCATTGCCCTTCCTGTGAAGAGAAATCACCTCTTCTCTTGTCTTCCTGGACCATTCTCTTGACTTCACCATGTTTGTAAACACACCAGTAAATGTCTAGAAGGAGCTGAGTATCACAGTCATTTTACATCTGCCTAATTGGTGCTTATTATGCTTGATTGCTGCTCCTTGACATCCACAGGTGTTTTCAATACCTGATCGAAAACATTTGAATGAACCTCTGTTCTTAAGAGTGGTAGTCTTTAAGGGGTTGAATAATTGTGTCAATGAAGAAATCCCAAACAAAACATTTAATACTGTATTACAAAAACAATTGATGTCATTTTAGTTGCATTTGGTTCTTTAAAAAGTCCTTGTAAGATTTTATTCTGAACACAATTACAAATGTACACTAAATTCCCTAAAACCCTTTACAGCATTGGGGGTTGAATAATTTTGAACACAACTGTATACAATAAAAATGTTGTAAGTTTTTTTTTTTATGTACATTACACTTTTCTCTCTAGTAGCGCCCCCAACTGTTTATCCTGTGGCTGAAGGTCTTGTTTTGCTTTTCTTATGTTCACTTGTGGACTTACATGCGCAGTAGCTGCCCTGCTCACTTCTGCACCCCTCAATGCTAGTGTAGTGATCTCATAGAGAAGCAAGTGAAGTAGTCCAGACACATTTAATTCATTACTTCTAAAATCAGCTAAATATATGGCTATCTATCTCTCTAGACAGTGAAGAAGGAATGTCATGTGTATCTATGGGGCAATATCTAAAGGACTATTTTCTGTACAGGGGAGAGAAGGGTTAACAATAGCTGCTGCTGAAGAAAAAAATAGTCCTCCAGAAAATATGAGTAAAAAGTAAAGCCAGTGAAAATTAAACAGAAGAGCAGTGTATTTTGCATTGATATAGTTCAAATAACAGTGTGCTTTACTCCAGATATTTTTTTTTTTTCTTATTTCATTTGGCCTCTTTCACACGGTCATTATTTGGTCAGTATTTGAAAGCCAAAACCAGGAGTGGGACTGACAGAGAAAATGTATAATAAATCTGTGTCTGGTCTGTGTTTAGGACCCACTGGTTTTGGCTTATAAGTACTGATGCAAAAATACCAAATACTGACCATGTTAAAGAGGCTCTTTAAATATAAAATGATTAGTAATTTAGAGTAATTTAGAGTCTATGAAATTGTATTGGCAATTAAGGAAATTATATTTTAAACATCATTAGCTGTGCAGTTTTATTTTATTTTTCCATAGCTACAGGTTGCCTTTACATCATATTTGCTTGTTGTTCCAGAACAGAACACAATCTGAAATGTACTAATGTAGTAAAAAACAAGATGTTGGGCTCCCCAATGTTTACCCTGCAATAAAATTAAATAGATCAAAGAATTACCATGCTGTAGTTAGCCTGCGTATGACAGATAGCACAGCAGTTATCATTATTGTAGGAAATATTGGATTTTTTCAGGAATAAGGCAGATATTTTTATATTCATTTTTAAACTATGCAAAAGAGGTTTATTAGATTTTGATCTTACTGTAGATAGTAGATCTGATAGTCTGCAACTAAATATTAAAATACTCCCAATTAGAAAAGGTTTCAGCTTCTGCATATTTGAGGAGCATCATCATTATCTGTCTAAATATGACAAATGCCATCTGCCTGGTCTAGCATTACAGAAGTTTTGGTAGCAATTAATAACTTTGAGGGAATATACATAGTACTTTGAGTTTCTGGTCTTTTTGCGGATCCACTTAATCCCAATTGACAAGCTCTCTCAGTTGCTGAAGTCTGTTATAATTTATTTTAAAAGAAGGATCCCAAGCTTCTGAAAAACTGTCTTTAGTTTAGTGTAGAGAGTGCTCTGTCAGGCATGTATTGTAGTTAGAGATGAGCGAATCGAATCCCACGAAGTGGAATTTGATCTGAATTTCGGGATAAATTTGATTCGCCTAGAAGCCGAATTTCCTCGTGCTTTGTGTCAGCGAATCGAATTAACCTGAAATAGTATTAAAAAAGAATTCAAACTTACCTCCTCCATTTGCTGGCGATGGGCCGCCAGTCTCCATCTTGCTTGAAGATCTTGGCCGAAATCCCGTGCCACATGGTATTTTGGCAGAGATCTTCAAGAAAGATGGTGGGGGGCAGCTCGTCGCAACCAAATGGAGGCGGTAAATTTAAATACATTTTTTTTATTGTTAAAAACAGTGTAAAATTACACTCAGATGCCGCGATCATGTATGAACGCGGCATCTGAGGCGTACAATGATGGGGGTGGCGCTATCGCAGCTCCCTGTCATTGCAACCGCTACTTACAAAAAATGCGCTTTGTGACAAAGTAATTAGTCACAAAGCTAATTGTTTGTGAAATTTAGTGAATCAGCTGAATCAAATTTTCCATAAATTTTCTCATCTCTAATTGTAGTGATACTGTAAAATGAATATCTTAAATTATTGTTCTTACAGGAAGTAATATCATTATTACATCCCATTAGAAAAATAGAAAAAAAATAAGATGACAGAAAGGTAAGGGCCACCTGGTCTATGTAATCTGCCCTTAAATTATTTCCTTTTTATTTTTCTCTGAGGGTACGGCCACATGGTCAGGTGTCTGTACGCAGTTCTTGAAGCTAAAACCAGTAGTGCATTTAAAAAAAAGAAAAAGGAGAAGTCATATCTGTTCTGTATACTTTCTCTTCTTTTTATGATCCACTCCTGATTTTGGCTTCTAATACTGCATGCAGAAACCTGACCATATGGCCATACCCTTAGGATAGATACATGTTTAAATTCACTTACTGTTGATCTTCTAACCATATCAGATGTTTATGCTCTTCTTCTCCCGTCCTCACTAATTTCAGGTTGTGCCCCCTTGTTCAAATGCTCAGAACACTCCCCTCCTAACTTGATTTACATATTTAGAGGATTACCACCTTTCCTCAAGACTATACAAACTTTTTATACGGGCCGATTATTCGGTTTATAATCAGGAAGGAGCGTGTAAATGCTTACTCTGAATTATGTGCCTTTGAAATGATTCCCCTTACTATCCTTTCCCTGTACAAGTAAATCACTTCTTTCCCTTTTATTTAACCACCTCTGGACCGCCTAACGCACGGATGCGTCCAGGCAGCGGCAGTTTTATTCCTCCTGGACGCATCCGCGCGTCATCTCGCGAGACGCGAGATTTCCTGTGAATGCGCACGCGTGCACACAGGATCGCGTCGGGGAGAAGTTAAACTACAGCCTGCCAGCGCTGATCATGCGCTGGCAGGCTGTAGAAGTAAAAAAAAATCGCATATCAGACGCTGTTTTGTTAACAGCATCTGATATGCCTGCTGCTTGCTCCTCTGGTGGTCTCTTTTGCTTGGGACCAGCAAAGGAAACATATGTAAGTGCACCAATCACCACACAGACCCCCCCATTCAACCCCCCATCACTGATTAACCCCCGATTAACCCCTGATTAACCCCTGATCACCCCATGTCACCCCCCTGATCACCTCCTGTCACTAATCACCCCCCTGTAAGGCTAATTTAGTCGTCCGTATGTGTTTTGCGGATCCATGGATCCGCGGATCCGCAAAACACGGACACCGGCAATGTGTTTTCCACATTTTGCGGATCCGCACATTGCCAGAACTATATAGAAAATGCTTTTTCTTGTCCGCAATTGCGGACAAGAATAGGACATGCTCTATCTTTTTCGGAGCTGCGGCCGGATGTTTGGGGGCCGAAACCCGGAAGTTTGCGGCCGCAGCTCCGCAAATGCTGATGCGGCGAGCACATAGTGTGCTCTCCGCATCACCGCCGGCCCCATTCACACTGAATGGGTCCGCATCTATTCCGCAGAATTGCGGAATAGATGCAGACATTTTTGCGGACGTGTGAATGGGGCCTTACTTCTTTTTTTTTTTTTGCACATTTTTTGGCAGAGATTTTTTCATCCACATTGATTGATGCAAATGAAGAAATCTGTGCCGTTCAATTATTTTTTTTCAGCCCAGAGGCTGAACGGAAAAAAAAAATCTCATTACCCATATGCTCAATATAAGGAGAATAGCAGAAACTCCTCATGCTGGCCATACATGTAATAATTGCGGAGACCCTCAAATGCCAGGGCAGTATAAATACCCCACATGTGGCCCCATTTTAGAAAGAAGACACCCCAAGGTATTCTGTGAGGGGTATGGTGAGTTCATGTAAAATTTTATTTTTTGTCACAAGTTAGTAGAATATGAGACTTTGTAAGAAAAAAAAAAAAGTCAATTTCCGCTAACTTGTGCCAAAAAAAAAATCTTCTATGAATTCGCCATGCCCCTCACGGAATACGTTGGGGTGATTTTCTTTCCAAAATGGGGTCACATGTGGGGTATTTATACTGCCCTGGCATTTTAGGGGTCCTAAAGCGTGAGAAGAAGTTTGGAATCCAAATGCGTAAAAATGCCCTCCTTAAATGTACTCATTGGAATTTGGGCCCCTTTGCACACCGAAGGCTGCAAAAAAGTGTCACACATGTGGTATCGCCGTACTCAGGAGAAGTAAGGCAATGTGTTTTGGGGTGTATTTTTACATATACCCATGCTGGGTGAGAGAAATATCTCTGTAAATGACAACTTTTTAATTTTTTTTATTCAAAGTTGACAATTTACAGAGATATTTCTCTCACCCAGCATGGGTATATGCAAAAATACACCACAAAACACATTGCCCTACTCTCTGAGTGCGGCGATACCATGGTGACACTTTTGCAGCCTCAAATGCGCAAAGAGGCCCAAACTCAACAGTACCTTTAGGTTTTACATGGCTGCTCACAATTTAGCTCCGCCCAAAATGCCAGAACAGTGAACACACCCCACAAATGACCCCATTTCGGAAAGTAGACACCCCAAGGTATTCAATGAGGTGCATAGTGAGTCCGTGGGAGATTTTTTATTTTTTTTGCCAGAAGTTGGAAACTTTATTATTATTTTTTTCGTCAGAAAGTGTCATTTTCCTCTAACTTGTGAAAAAAAATGAAATCATACATGAACTCACCATGCCCCTCTGCGAATACTTTGGGGTGTCTTCTTTCTAAAATGGTGTAATTTGGGGGTATTTATACTATTCTGACATTCTAGCACCTGAAGAAACATGACAGGTGCTCAGAAAGTCAGAGCTGCTTAACCACTTGAAGACCACAGGTTTATACCCCCCTAGTGACCAGGCCCTTTTTTACAAATCCGCACTACACTACTTTCACCGTTTATTGCTCGGTCATACAACTTACCACCCAAATGAATTTTACCTCCTTTTCTTCTCACTAATAGAGCTTTCATTTGGTGGTATTTCATTCTTGCTGACATTTTTACTTTTTTGCTATTAATAAAAATGTAATGACATTTTTGCAAAAAATGACATTTTTCACTTTCTGTTGCAAATTTTTTTTTTAAAAACGACATTTCTATATAAATTTTTCACAAAATTTATTGTTCTTCATGTCTTTGATAAAAAAAAATCCAATAAGTGTATATTTATTGGTTTGGGTAAAAGTTATAGCGTTTACAAACTATGGTGCAAAAAAGTGAATTTCCGCATTTTGAAGCAGCTCTGACTTTCTGAGCACCTGTCATGTTTCTTCAGGTGCTAGAATGCCAGGAAAGTATAAATACCCCCCAAATGACACCATTTTAGATAGAAGACACCCCAAAGTATTCGCGGAGGGGTATGGTGAGTTCATGTATCATTTCATTTTTTTTCACAAGTTAGCGGAAAATGACACTTTCTGAGGAAAAAAATAATAATAAAGTTTCCATTTCTGCTAACTTCTGGCAAAAAATATAAAATCTCAGACGGACTCACTATGCCCCTCAGTGAATACCTTGGGGTGTCTACTTTCCGAAATGGGGTCATTTGTGGGGTGTGTTTACTGCTCTGGCATTTTGGGCGGGGCTAAATTGTTAGCAGCCCTGTAAAACCTAAAGGTACTCGTTGGAATTTGGGCCCCTTTGCGCACTCAGGCAGCAAAAAAGTGTCACACACGTGGTATCGCCGTACTCAGGAGAAGTAGGGCAATATGTTTTGGGGTGTATTTTTACATATACCCATGCTGGGTGAGAGAAATATCTCTGTAAATTGTCAACTTTGTATAAAAATTTAAAAGTTGTCGTTTACAGAGATATTTCTCACACCCAACATGGGTATATATAAAATACACCCCAAAACTCATTGCCTACTTCTCCTGAGTACGGCGATACCACATGAGTGACACTTTTTTGCAGCCTGGGTGCGCAAAGGCCCTAAAACCAATGAGTACCTTTAGGATTTCACAGGACATTTTTACGCATTTGGATTCCAGACTTCTTCTCAGGCTTTAGAGACCCCTAAAATGCCAGGGCAGTATAAATACCCCACAAGTGACCCCATTTTGGAAAGAAGACACCCCAAGGTATTCCGTGAGGGGTATGGTGAGTTCATGTAAAATTTTATTTTTGTCACAAGTTAGTGGAATATGAGACTTTGTAAAAAAAAAAAAAAATAAAAATATCAATTTCCGCTAACTTGTGCCAAAAAAAAACATTCTGTGAACTCGCCATGACCCTCACGGAATACCTTGGGGTGTCTTCTTTCCAAAATGGGGTCACATGTGGGGTATTTATACTCACCTGGCATTTTAGGGGCCCTAAAGCGTGATAATCCAAATGCGTAAAAATGCCCTGTGAAATCCTAAAGGTACTCATTGGTTTTAGGGCCCCTTTGCGCATCCAGGCTGCAAAAAGTGTCACACATGTGGTATCGCCGTACTCAGGAGAAGTAGGGCAACGTGTTTTGGGGTGTATTTTTATATATACCCATACTTTGTGTGAGAAATATCTCTGTAAATGACAACTTTTAAAAAAAATTATACAAAGTTGTCAATTTACAGAGATATTTCTCTCACCCAACATGGGTATATGTAAAAATACACCCCAAAACACATTGCCCTACTTCTCCTGAGTACGGCGATACCACATGAGTGACACTTTTTGCAGCCAAGATGCGCAAAGGGGCCCTAAAACCAATGAGTACCTTTAGGAGGGCATTTTTACGCATTTTTCTTCTCACGCTTTAGGGCCCCTAAAATGCCAGGTCAGTAGAAATACCCCACATGTGACCCCATTTTGGAAAGAAGACACCCCAAGGTATTCCGTGAGGGGCATGGCGAGTTCACAGAAGATTTTTTTGGCACAAGTTAGCGGAAATTGATTTTGTATTGTTTTTCTCACAAAGTCTCCTTTCCGCTAACTTTTGACAAAAAGTTCAATTTTTCATGGACTCACCACACCCCTCAGCGAATACCTTGGGGTGTCTTCTTTTCAAAATGGGGTTATTTGTGGGGTGTTTATACTGTTCTGGCATTTTGGGCGGGGCTAAATTGTGAGCAGCCATGTAAAGCTAAAGGTACTCGTTGGAATTTGGGCCCCTTTGCACCCAGGCTGCAAAAAGTGTCACTCATGTGGTATCGCCGTACTCAGGAGAAGTAGGGCAATGTGTTTTGGGGTGTATTTTTACATATACCCATGTTAGGTGAGAGAAATATCTCTGTAAATTGACAACTTTGTATAAAAAATTTTAAAAGTTGTCGTTTACAGTGATATTTCTCACACAAAGTATGGGTATATATAAAAATACACCCCAAAACACATTGCCCTACTTCTCCTGAGTACGGCGATACCACATGTGTGACACTTTTTTGCAGCCAAGATGCGCAAAGGGGCCCTAAAACCAATGAGTACCTTTAGGATTTCACAGGCCATTTTTACGTATTTGGATTCTCACGCTTTAGGACCCCTAAAATGCCAGGGCAGTATAAATACCCCACAAGTGACCCCATTGTGGAAAGAAGACACCCCAAGGTATTCTGTGAGGGGTATGGCGAGTTCACAGAAAAAAAAATTTGGCACAAGTTAGCGGAAATTGTTTTTTTTTTTTTTTTTTTTACAGTCTCATATTCCACTAACTTGTGACAAAAAATAAAATTTTGCATGAACTCGCCATACCCCTCAGCGAATACCTTGGGGTGTCTTCTTTCTAAAATGGGGTCACATGTGAGGTGTTTGTACTGCCCTGGCATTTGAGGGTCTCCGCAATCATTACACGTATGGCCAGCATTAGGAGTATCTGCGATTCTGCTTATATTGACCATACGGGTAATGAGATTTTTTTCCGTTCAGCCTCTGCGCTGAAAAAAAAAAAATGAACGGCACAGATTTTTCATTCGCATCGATCAATGTGGATGAAAAAATCTCTGCCAAAATCAGTGACTGCGGGGCGGTGGGCGCTAACTACCTAACAAGTAGCTAACTAACTGGCGGTGATAAGGGACCCTTATGCCCCATTCACACGTCCGAAATTCTGTTTGCGGAACGGAATTGCGGACCCATTCATTTCTATGGGGACAGACTTTGTCCCGCTCGGATCGGAATTACGGATCCGCGCTTCCAGGTCTGCACTTCCGTTCCGCAAAAATATAGAACATGTCCTATTCTTGTCCGCAATTGCGGACAAGAAAAAGCATTTTCTATATAGTTCTGTGCGGATCTGCAAAATGCGGAAAGCACATTGCCGGTGTCCGTATTTTGCGGATCTGTAGATCCATGGATCCGCCAGATCCATGGATCCACAAAACACATACGGACGTCTGAATGAGCCTGTAGGGGGTGATTAGTGACAGGGGGTGACAGGGGGTGATCAGGGGGTGACATGGGTGATCAGGGGTTAATCAGTGATGGGGGTGGGGGGGTGTGTAGTGATTGGTGCACTTTTCCTATGTTTCCTCTGGTGGTCCCAAACAAAGGGACCACCAGACGAGCAGACAGCAGGCATATCAGACGCTGTTTAAAAACAGCGTCTGATATCGCGATTTAAATGCGTTTTTTTCCGCATCTACAGCCTGCCAGCGCATGATCAGCGCTGGCAGGCTGTAGTTTCAGTTGTCCCGGCTCCGATCACATAAACGCTCGCGCACGGCGCGCGCGCGTTCATGTGAAATCTCAGGTCTCACGAGATGACGCCGATAGGCGTGACTGAGACCTGAGAGAGCCGCCGCGCTGACGCCCATCGGCGTTAGCGTGGCGGCAAGTGGTTAAAAATGCGAAAATTCACTTTTTTGCACCATAGTTTGTAAAGGCTATAACTTTTACCCAAACCAATAAATATACACTTATTGGATTTTTTTTTTTTTATCAAAGACATGTAGAACAATAAATTTAGAGAAAAATTTATATAGAAATGTTGTTTAAAAAAAAAAAAATTACAACAGAAAGTGAAAAATGTCTTTTTTTGCAAAAATTTTGGTCATTTTTGATTAATAGCAAAAAAATTAAAAATGTCAGCAGCAATGAAATACCACCAAATGAAAGCTCTATTAGTGAGAAGAAAAGGAGGTAAAATTCTTTGGGTGGTAAGTTGTATGACGGAGCAATAAATGGTGAAAGTAGTGTAGTGCAGAATTGTAAAAAGTGGCCTGGTCATTAAGGGTGTTTAAGCTAGCTGATGTGGTTAACAATTATTTTTTCTTTTACTCTCCTGAGTGCCTGCATACACGTCTGTCCCTGAACAAAGTACGATTATGAATGGCATAATCTAAGATGGCTGCCGTATTTGTAAGGCTGTGACATCACCGGGCTGGTGCTGATTGGCTGCATGCATGGCATTATGCGTCATCCCGCCTTCCCAGAGTTCCTTGCCTCATGTCCTCACACATGTAACTGCCATTTTAGCCATGTTAAGAAAAATTACGATTTCTTTCCTCGCGTTTCGTGGTAATTCGCATTTGTTGCGAATTGATTTTTTCCTGAATTCCACTTAGTCAGCTTCAATTCGCTTATCTCTATTTGTGATGAACACCATGCCATTTCTGATATTATTTTGGAGGGATACATTCTAACTTTTCCTATTAGACCTTATGATTTCTGTGTACAACCCTGAAATCTGATTTTATTTTCTTCACACAAATCTATTTCAAATATAACATTAAAGGAGATTTGTCAGCTCTCATGAAGTGTATTTTAGCAAATACTTGTATTCAACATAAAAGTAACTATTTGAGAACATCTAAGACCTCTATAATGTGATGTTCTCTGTTATTCCTTCTAGAAATATATGAATGAATTGACATCTGGGCCTTATCGTTCAAATCCTGCCACTAATAGGGTGTATCCATAAACATTCAAATTGAGTATGGTTTAGATGTGTAGTTGCATGTTTGACAAAAAAAATAGTACAATCCAGTTGTCAAGTTATTCATACATTTCCAGGAGGAATAACAGAGAAATGCCTCAAAGCCATGCTAAAGAATTTATTTTTTTATGGAAAATACAACTAGATCGGGAAAGCAGATTTTTTTTCTTTAAAGAGAACTTGTCTGTTTTAGTAACTACTTGCTTTCCCCATGAAATAATAATTCTGGAGCATCTAATGACTCTTCTTCATTTTTACTGTTTTAAGTTTATGAATGACTTGTGGTGGGGTAAATTAAATAAGCAGGTGGAATCCAGGGTGCTGTTCTAAATAGTAGAATAATTTAATGAAAAGGAAAAAATCACATAAAATAAATGGTTAAAATGCCTAGTGTGAATGCGTTTTCAGAGGCGAACAGCCTCCTTTTTCAGAGACTGCCAAATCAAACAGGAGATTTTATGGGTACAAGGTAAGGAAAGAGTCCATATGCCTCCAAAAATGCATTCAAACTAGGCATTTAACCATTTATTTTATGTGATTTTTATTATTTTTCATTAAATTATTTTACTATCTAGAACCGTGCCCTGGATTCCACCTGCTCATTTTATTTATTTTGTTTGGAACAATGCTCTGAATCCACCCGCTTATTTAATTTGCCTTGTCATTATATACATTGGACCCTATGGGAAGGAGCGGCTGTTCTATCGGATACTCCGCTATCACGCTTCCTGCATTTGTGTACAACTTTTTCTGGTGAGCGTAATATTCTCTCCTTGATCTGTTATATGTTGACATTCTATACATTGGAGCTCCCTATGATTTTTTTCCTTCTATTAATTGTTTGTACGATTGGACCTGCCCAGGGGTGCACCTAGTTTTTCTGCTGCATGAGGTGAAAACTGAAACAGCGCACAATTAAACTGCTCATGGCCCTTCCACTGCCCCCCTCTTGCCACTACCTGGTGCTGCCTGAGGCGATCGCCTCACCTGGTCTCAATGGTGGTGCACCCCTGGACTTGCCCATTAGACTGCTCGTAATTCATTTATAAACATCTAGAAAGAATAACAGAGGAATTGCAGAACATAGAGTCATAAAAATAGATGTTCCAGAATGAGTTGTTATTATATTGGGAATGCAAGTAGTTATTAGAATAGACATGTCAGTGCTGCTAACAGGTGATAGCCTAGGTCATCTTTAACATATGTTGAGCTAAAAAGATTTCCTGCTCAAGTTTCCTGCTTTATCACCTATAAATGAAAGAATCTGTGTTTCGATTCAGACACTGAGACTTGAGAAAGACTCAGTGTCTGAATCAAAACGAGTTGTTTATATGCTTCTCTATGTGGCAACAAAAGAAGTTGAAGATCATCTACAGTTGCTAGTGGCGGTCCTTTCATTGGATTATTTTGTGGGACACCGACCCTGGGAGCGAGCACCACGAGGCTGAAATTCGGAGTGCCGGCTGTGTTTGTTTACTATAAAGGAAAGAGTGACTCCGCACTTTGAACTAATGTCCAATAATTTCCTGTTAGCCTTTGAAAAGGAGAGTGTCCACAGCTGATAACTAAGACTTTTGTTCATTACATTGTCTTGCAAGAAACAAGAGAAAGTTATATAACCGTACAAGCCACTTTAAAACATTGGCAATATACAGTAAACTCTTAGCCTCTTCCCTGTCAGGAACAGCCAGGTCCCTGCTGTAACTGCTGGCATTGGCGATAACAATCCTAACAGCCCCATTTGTCTCAGTATAGCATTAAAATGTATGAGCTCCAGTGAGGCAAATTCGTTATCACTGAAGTCTCGCCGACTTCGGACACTTGTTTTAAAATGGTTTTCAACTTTAATAATCAAATGCTGAAGTTATTCACCAAAGTCTTGTGAGACTTAGGAATAACTTATTTCTCCTCGCCGGAGAACATACATTTTAATGCTGTATGGAGATCTCTGTACAGCATTTAAAATAAATTTGGAGCAAAGCGACTTCAGATTAGTATATTAATTTCTGCAAAACACCTGTGGCATTAAAGTGCTTGCTCCGTCCCTTGAAGAATATCTTGAAAATGGGATCACTTCTTAGTTGTTCTATTTATTATTTCACCCTAGAGCCTTTACAGTTCTCAGCAAAGGATGCAGAAATCCCCACATTGGACCTACAATGCACAAGGGTCTCTTATTCCTCAGCCCTCTCATATGTACAGGCAAAAGAATAGGGGCACATGTAGGGTGCTCCTTGAACCAGGAAATAAACTGGCACATGATGGGCACAACATATTGGAAACTAAAATGGCAGATCTGTGTAAAGATTGCAATTTAAATGTTGCACCATCTGTTGTGCAATAATTTTTCCAAAACATTCAGTAACTTTTGAGAGGGGTGGGATTTCTAAAATCAGGTAATTCACTTTTTTTCCCACTTCAGTTTTCAATGTTATTAAACCTCTAAACTTGGTCTCTAATGCAGATGGTTCTCTTTCTTGTCTGATCCCTGCAGTACAGATGACATAGGGGGTGTTGTCCTACTCAGGAGAAAATTTGGTAATTTTTTCTATTACCACTTGAAAATGAATATGAAACATTTGAGGCATTTTTAAATAAAATGCATTTTTTTAATATTGCAATTTCTGTATAAAGCTTTGTATTAATATTAATTCAAGAATGGGTAGAGCAGTAGTGTACGTACAGAATAAGAGTACATAAAAGCATAATCAGCAATATGCAATTAATCACATATAAACAAAACACTCTGACAAAATAAACAGGCCAGTACAAAAATGTAAAGATCATTGGCATGGTGTTAAAGTCTATGCAGTAATCAAGACTCTCTAGAAAAGGCAGCAATGAGAAAACATAAGTCCTCCTCACAAAGATAAGACATCCTGATAGTGTCGGGATTTGTTCTTTCTGAACCTCAGTAAACTGACACTAGTAGAGAAGCACTTTCTCCCCAGTTTTCTAGCATTAAAGAGATGGAAAAAGGATCTCAATAGTAATATAGATTATTCTTATTGGCTTGCCACACTTATTCTCCTTACAAAGTACTCTCAATGAATTACACATTTGGAAGCCTATAGAAAGTTACTCTATCGGAGGTATATGACCCCCATCACCTCTCAATAATATATAGAGATGTCCCGAACTATTTGCCGGCGAACAGTTCCTGGCGAACATCGCTTGTTCCTCTTCACCGTGGCGTGAATGAGCATTGAGCAAACTTTGACCCTGTACCTCACAGTAAGCAGACACATTCCAGCCAATCAGCATACCCTCCTTCCCAGACCCTCCCGCGTCCTATCAAAAAGCAAGGACAGCATCCATCTTAGATTTATTCTGAAGCTGCAGTGTTAGTTAGAGCAGGTAGAGTGTTTTTGCTCCTAAATTAATAGGGAAAGCGTTAGCTAGGCCAGTGTTTTGTGTCCACTCCAGTCCTCAAAGACTCATCTGCTGTAAGGACAGCGTCCTGACAGCACCCCAAACAGCCATTTTTAGGGCTGGTACATCAGTATGCTTTTATTTAGTTTTCTATATATATATTGCAGTTGCTTGACTGTGTGAGAGAGGCCGCAGACACACAGACTGTACTGTGAGCACACCACTCATATAGGGTGGCACAGAACCTTGCAGATAAAAAAGTCTTTTAATTTTTACCCTTTAATATAATTGCAGTTGCCTGCCAGTGTGTGTCATGCCCACTGACTGTACTGTGACCACTGCCAGTGCCCACCACTCATATCGGGTGGCACAGTACCTTGCAGATAAAAAAGTCATAACATTTTTCCTTTGTAATATAATTGCAGTTGCTTCCCAATGAGTGTCAGGCCCACTGACTGTACTGTGTCCACTGCCCACCACTCATATAGGGTGGCAAAGTACCTTGCAGATAAAAAAGTCATTTAATTTTTCCTCTGTAATATAATTGCAGTTCCCTGCCAGTGAATGTCAGGCCCACAGACTGTACTGTGCCCACTGCTCGCCACTTATATAGGGTGGCACACTATCTTACAGATAAAAAAGTCATTGAATTTTTCCTCTGTAAAATAATTGCAGTTGCCTGCCAGTGAGTGTCAGGCCCACAGACTGTACTGTGCCCACTGCCCACCACTCATATAGGGAGGCACAGTACCTTGCAGATAAAAAAGTCATTTAATTTTTACCCTGTAATATAAATGCATATGCCTTACAGTGAGTGTCATGCCCACTGACTGTACTGTGCCCACTGCCAGTGCCCACCACTCATATCGTGTGGCACAGTACCTTGCAGATAAAAAAGTCATTAAATTTTTCCTCTGTAATATAATTGCAGTTGCCTGCCAATGAGTGTCAGGCCCACTGACTGTACTGTGCCCACTGCCCACAACTCATATAGGGTGGCACAGTGTCTTGCAGATAAAAAAAAGTCATTTAAGTTTTCTTCTGTAATATAATTGCAGTTGCTTGCCAGTGAATGTCAGGCCCACAGACTGTACTGTGCCCACTGCTCACCACTCATATAGGGTGGCACACTACCTTACAGGTAAAAAAGTCATTTAATTTTTCCTCTGTAATATAATTGCAGTTGCCTGCCAGTGACTGTCAGGCCCACAGACTGTGCTGTGCCCACTGCCCACCACTCATATAGGGTGGCACAGTGTCTTGCAGATAAAAAAAAGTCATTTAAGTTTTCTTCTGTAATATAATTGCAGTTCCTTGCCAGTGAATGTCAGGCCCACAGACTGTACTGTGCCCACTGCTCGCCACTTATATAGGGTGGCACACTATCTTACAGATAAAAAAGTCATTGAATTTTTCCTCTGTAAAATAATTGCAGTTGCCTGCCAGTGAGTGTCAGGCCCACAGACTGTACTGTGCCTACTGCCCACCACTCATATAGGGAGGCACTGTACCTTGCAGATAAAAAAGTTATTTAATTTTTACCCTGTAATATAATTGCAGTTGCCTGCCATTGAGTGTCAGACCCACAGACTTTACTGTGCCCACTGCCCACCACTCATATAGGGTGGCATAGTACCTTGCAGATAAAAAAGTCATTTAATTTTTCCTCTGTAATATAATTGCAGTTGCCTGCCAGTGACTGTCAGGCCCACTGACTGTTTGGTGCCCACCTCCCACCACTCATATAGGGTGGCACAATACATTGCAGATAAAAAAAGTCATTCAATTTTTCCTCTGTAACATAATTTCAGTTGCCTGACAGTGTGTGTCAGGCCCACAGATTGTACTGTGCCCACTGTCAGTGCCCTCCGCTCATATAGGGTGGCACAGTACCTTGCAGATAAAAAAGTCATTTAATTTTTCCTCTGCAATATCATTTCAGTTTCCTGCCAGTGTGTGTCAGGCCCACAGACTGTACTGTGCCCACTGTCAGTGCCCTCCACTCATATCGGGTGGCACAGTACCTTTCAGATAAAAAAGCAATTACATTTTTCCTCTGTAATATAACTGCAGTTGCCTGCCGGTTAGTGTCAGACTCACTGACTGTACTGTGCCCAGTGCCAACCGCTCATATGGGGTGGCACAGTACCTTGCAAATAAAAAAGTCATTTAATTTTTCCTCTGTAATATAATTGCAGTTGCCTGTCAGTGAGTGCCAGGCCCACAGACTGTACTGTGCCCACTGCCCACCACTCATATAGGGTGGCACAGTACCTTGCAGATAAAAAAAGTCATTTAATTTTTCCTCTGTAATATAATTGCAGTTGCCTGCCAGTGAGTGTCAGGCCCACAGACTGTACTGTGCCACTGCCCACCACTCATATAGGGTGGCACATTACCTTGCAGATAAAAAGTCATTTAATTTTTCCTCTGTAATATAATTTCAGTTGCCTGCCAGTGAGTGTTTTAGATCCATCGCCAGCAATGGGGCTTTATTAAGACCGCTGTCTACTACTCAAACATGCAGATCTCCAGTGATCCATGACACACTTCGAGACCTCCCTAGCTCAAATCAAACCCCCTAAGAAATTAATCTCAACTGATAGTTAACTACTTACGACACCGCTAACGCAAACAGCACACTCTTTCTTTAAAGCTTGGGAGGTTGACCTCTCCAGGAAGTTTACAGAAAGAGATTCAATCGCTTCTTGGGGCTCTGAAATTGACCTCGCGCTGCGTAAGGATGCAGGAAAGTGGGTATAAGATCCTGACTAGATGGCATCTGACCCCTACCTTACTGCACAAGTATAACCCAAGCTATAACCCCACTTGCTGGAGATGTGGTGAACATTTGGGGACTTACTACCACTTATGGTGGACTTGCCCACGTATAGTACCTTACTGGACGCATATTATATCTCAAATTAATGCAATAGCAAAACGAATTTACCCCTTACTCCTGAGATTTGTCTGTTCCAACTGCTCCCAGGCAGACTCTCCAGACAATTACTCTCCAATTACTGAGACACCTGCTTGCGGCTGCCCACATATTAATACCCACATTGTGGAAAGCGTCTCATCCCCCACCATCCAGCCTTTGGCTAGATAGAGCGGATTCGCTGTACCGTTTGAAGGAGCTCGCAAGCTGAGAGTCAAAAACACACAACATTTTCTGTCTGTTACGGGCCCCCTGGGCGGCATTCCGACATTTTACTACTCACTTATAACTCTCAACTAATACGGGCATGATAAACTCTTGGCAAGCTTCTTCCCCCTTCCCCCCCCCCCTCCTTTCCTTCTCCGTCTGGACTTCCCCACCAAATGTATGATGTCTTATACAACGTGTTAACATCTCCATTTACTGTATACCTGATTTCCAGATATATTGCTTTGTTACCCAGAGTAACGACGAATTGATGTTAATTGATCGCACAACATCTCAGTATTTACTCATTGTGATGATCTTGATACTTTACCCTCTGGTATTTTTGTTGCTCATAATATGGATTATGACTGGGCACACTCAGGGAACTCGGACCATAGAGAAGTAATCTGAATGTTGTCAGAATTAATCTAAAAGTTTATTCAAAATTAAAAAAATTAATAAAAGTATATAGACACAAAAAACGCACTTTGGAAGGTGCAAATAGCTAGAGTAGCAGCAGGTATGTGCAAATAAGCAATTAAACAGTATGCATTGGATATATAGATACACAGTGTCTATTAAATGCCAGCTGGTTGCTGCAACCGAATGGATAGAAAGCTGAATGGATAGGAAACTGATCTATGCGCACTGGAATTAATGTTGCCAAAGGTTTTGTGCAAATGAGTGTTCCACCAGGAGTCAGAGGGTCTTGTAACGATCTCCTGGATTAATAAACAATAGACCTGGATCCCAAATCCAAGCGTCAGTCAATGTATCCAGAGGATCCCTATCAATATGAAAGTGTTCAAGTCCGGAGCAGCGTCCTGCTCCCAATAGTATGTGGCGGCGTCCGTCACTGCTTATTGATACAGTTTGTAACTACCAGAGTAGATCTTACCCAACCGCAGGATAGCTTGGTCCCCTCCGGTGTGGTCTCCTTCGGTATAGTATCCGCCTCGGTCTCGGGGATCTTACTTTGTAGCAGCGGACGTCCGGTCAGCGCTCTCCGCTTAGGTAACACGTGTTATTTCTTTTTAGGCCGGCGTCCGAGCGGTTTTCTGCGGTTGGTAGTAGTAGTAAAATTCTCCGGTTTATTGTGAAAGGGATCCTTCTCATGCGGTCTTTTAATCATAGGGAAATACACCAAGCGCGTTTGGGGTTTTACATTTCACCCCTTCCTCGAGAAGGGGTGAAATGTAAAACCCAAGCGCTTGGTGTATTTCCTATGATTAAAGACCGCATGAGAAGGATCCCCTTCACAATAAACCGGAGAATTTACTACTACCAACCGCAGAAACCGCTCGACGCCGGCCTAAAAGAAATAACACGTGTTACCAAGCGAGAGCTGACCGGACGTCCGCTGCTACAGTAAGATCCCCGAGACCGAGGCGGATACTATACGAAGGAGACCACACGGAGGGACCAAGCTATCCTGCGGTTGGGTAAGATCTACTCTGGTAGTTACAAACTGTATCAATAAGCAGTGACGGGACGCCGCCATACTATTGAGAGCAGGACGCTGCTCGGACTTGAACACTTTCATATTGATAGGGATCCTCTGGATACATTGACTGGCGCTGGATTTGGGATCCAGGTCTATTGTTTATTAATCCAGGAGATCGTTACAAGACCCTCTGACTCCTGGTGGAACACTCATTTGCACAAAACCTTGGCAACATTAATTCCAGTGCGCATAGATCAGTTTCCTATCCATTCAGCTTTCTATCCATTCGGTTGCAGCAACCAGCTGGCATTTAATAGACACTGTGTATCTATATATCCAATGCATACTGTTTAATTGCTTATTTGCACATACCTGCTGCTACTCTAGCTATTTGCACCTTCCAAAGTGCGTTTTTTGTGTCTATATACTTTTATTAATTTTTTTAATTTTGAATAAACTTTTAGATTAATTCTGACAACATTCAGATTACTTCTCTATGGTCCGAGTTCCCTGAGTGTGCCCAGTCATAATCCATATTATTTTGCTTCTGGTTTAGTGGGTGTGACTAGCCGACTTGGTGCACCTCAATTGATCTCACTTGTCCTTGTGCGACTTTTTTATTTTTTATTTTTTATTATTTTTGTTGCTCATGTATACTACAATACTGATTATTGTTGTATTCTATATATTACAAAATAATAAAAAGAATTTTGAAAAGGAAAAAAACTCTGGTCTTAATAAGTGTGCCTCTTACTTTCTAATATGGGATCATTTCTTGGAGGTCTCCACTGTACTGATACCTTAGGCCCCTTTCACACGAGTTTTCCGCGTGGTTGGAATGCGTGCGTCCGCACAGAATCTGGAACCATTCATTTCGATGGGTCTGTGTACATGAGCGTTGTTTTTCACGCATCACTTGTGTGTTGCGATAAAATTGCAGCATGTTCTATATTCTGTGTTTATCACGCAAAGCTGGACCCATAGAAGTGATTGGGGCTGCGTTTTTTCACTGATGGTTGCTAAGAGATGTTGTTTGCAAACCTCTGTTTTTTATGAAAAAAGCATCAATGAGCATTGCACCACTGCGAAAAATAATTGAACAATTGAACGCAATCGCAGACAAAACTGAATGAACTTACAAAATTGTACATTTTTAACTGAAGTTTTCCCTGAGCGCATCCGGACCTAATCCGTGACTCGTCTGCAAGGGGCCTTAGGGTCTCTGCAAATGCAATATGAAACACGAAAACCATTTCAGCAACTTCTGCCCTCCAACAGCCAAATGGAGCTCATTCCCTTCTTATTCCTGCCATGTGCCTATAATGGAGTTTACGGACACATATGGGGGGTTTTCATATTCAGGAGAAAATGCATAACAGATTGTTTCTCCTATTATCCCTTGTTTAAACATCTAACATGTGGGGACTACAACAATGTTTTATAAGAAAAATTTTTAGCTTTTTCACAAACCAAGTCTAATAATTTCTATGTGACACTTGTGAGATCAAAACACCAATACACACATAGATTTGTTGTGGAGTGTGGATTCCATTATGGGGTCTTTTGAGGGGTGTTTGTTCTTTTCTGGCAGCTCAAGAACTTTGCAAACCTGACATGGTGTATGAAAAACAGCCTAATAAAATCAAGGCTGCCTAAGGATAGGTCATCAATATTTAAAGCCCGGAGAATCCCTTTAAGAACTAAAATCCAACAAAATATTAACAAATGCATATTTCAGCAGTTTTTTTTTTTATAGGGAAAGAAAATTATATCTAGAAAGTGTAAGGGCTTACCTGTATAAAGTACTTGTTTGGTAAATCAGTGGCTTACATTTTATACTCTAGTGTTATTATGCATACTAAGTAGGAGTGCTACCTTCAGATTGTAAATGAGAACAAGGAAAACATTTTAGTCAATTGCTCCTAGAACCATTAGGGATTCTTCATTAGTAGGTTTTGTTGATGTCTGTTCACCAGACTAATGAGAAATGTTGATATAAAGAAGAATACATCAAACGTGACAATGCAATGGTTTAATCAAGCCAGTTCTCTACATTAATCTTTTATCTTAGATTTTCTATTCATTATTATTGCATTCGTTAACTCATTTTCTGCCAGAGAAGAAACACAACAATGTAATCAGCAATATGTTTAATTTTCATCTTGCTTGGAAAAGGGTCATTTAACAAGGTAGAATGACTTTACAGGTCTTTTGGGAAATTATTTTAAGCCATTTTTAAATGCATTTTAAAGTTTGGATTAGTCTAGAAAAAGGACATAAAACTTTGGGGTTTCAAACTACAATATCATAGACAATGCATTGGAAATTTTTTGGAAATTTAAAATGAATCAACTTTCTTCAGTATATGTTATAAATATCTGATCGGTGGGGGTTTGACTCTCAGCACCCCTCCCAATTATCAAAGTGCTATGAAAGTTCCACAGCCTCTCCCCAATATACGGTGGTTTACATTGTACAATGGCCGTGCTTGGTATTGCAGCCCAGTACCATTCACTTGAATGGGACTGAGCTACACAAAGACCATATGACTGATGAAATGCCCAAGGAATAGGCTGCATTGCTGACTCACAGCATTGAAGAATCTTCAAACACAAGAAAGATATTTAAATAGTCACAAAAAAATTCTATATGTACAGTATTTAGGAGCTAAACAAGACAAAAGGGCAATCCACAGGCCACAAGTTAATCACAATTACAAAGAAACCTGTAGCTCAATCAAAGAAAAAGCACAAGAGGGTAAACTCTGGATGCAGAAATAGTCACGACTAATAACATTGGATAGATGATCATGGATAGAAGCTATGGCACCCAAAACGATGGTTATGTGGTTACAACGTGTTACAAATTTTATGTGTAAAGCTCTTTGGGGGAGATTTATCAAACTAGTGAAATGGAAAACTAGCTTTGTTGCCTATAGCAACCAATCAGATTCCATTTTTCATTTTCCAATGGAGCTGAGCTCTATAAAGTGAACAGGGGAATCTGATTGGTTGCTATTGCAACTAAGCCAGTTTTTCTTTACCCGAGTTCTGATAAATCTACCCCTTTATCCTTTTAACTGTGTGAGTTTAATAATCTTCATAATGTGTAGAAATGAGGATAATGCAGCACTAGGATGCATTTGGAGGCAGCAGCAGCCATATGGAATATGATATAAGACATGCAGCAGCAGTAGCATGATGGTGGAGGTGGTATGATAGAGGCAGCAGCTGTACAGAACATGTTAGTAGGCATTATATCACTGAAAAAATAACCTTCTAAATACCTTCTAAAACATAACTTTTATCTCATCATTAAGAAATAATATATAAATAAACCTCGCAAAAATAATATGTAATTAGATAGATTCCCCAATTTACAGGTGTCCATAAATGATATGTGGCTAAATGTAGTTAAAAAGAACCTGATAAGAAGGCCTTCCTACATGGTTGATTGTAATTAAATAAAGATAATATTGGATACAAATAAATGTCCTGGTTTCACTCACGGTTACTTGATACCGGATTATGTCGAAAGAGATGCTGTGACGGTATCACTGTATCTCACCGCCTTGTAATTCCTTTATTCCCAATAGTTGAAGAATCCCCAATTCGCCAAATATGAAATCGCTGGTATCGCTGAATAATCCCACACATGAGCCAAAGCTGAATGCTGGAACAAGACTTTACTGGAAGCAACCCCCACATTCTCAAATACAATTTCTTTTATGCCCTGCTCCCATGCAAGGGAGACACCCACAACAAATATACATTAACCAATAACACAAAGGTACAACCCCCATAAAATCCTCCCCTCTGCCTGTGATATAATTATTGTACACAATGGTTAACCTAATTATCACAGGCAGGAAAAATACAGTTTTTACCCACGTGCTGTAAGTTTAAAAATATACATCCAATCTTCATACAAATACAGATTGACAATCAATCCATTCAGGGGAACAACATTTTGAAAAATGGCACGAACCAGACCAGGGGTTTAAAAGTTAGTAAAAGTCTCTTTGGCCTGGCTGTACTCATGGCTTTTCTGCCCAGAACCGGTTCTACACAGTCTTTTGTCCTGGAGACAATTGAGAAGTGATCCACTTATCTCCCAAGGACAGGGGCAAGACTCCATTAGCCCCATGGTAGCAAAAGACAGCAAAATACATGAAACTTTATAGTCTTTTAAGCAGGGAGAGGAAAACATGCAAACAAACATAGAAGGGCATCCTTCACAGATGCCATATCGATAAGTGGAGTCGGGAGATTAATAAATCCATAAATTGGCCCTGCGGCTACCTCTGCTTGAAAGCGGAGCACCGGCTCCGAAAAGGGCGACCCCACTTATTGGTGGCTAAGACTCTAGGATGGCACCTAGAAGGCCCCAAACAAATCTTTAAGTTTGGCTCTAGATGGCCAGTCCTGACACATTTCCTCAGTTGAAGGTGGAAAAATGGTTTATTAGGGGACTAATATTGAAAGGCAAATGAGGAAAAGGATAATGGCAACCTAGATAATATGGGCATCAATATTATCTAAGTTGCCATTTTTCCTCATTTACCCTGAAAATCCTCTCAGAGATGACACTGAAGGCTGGGCAAGAGTTCCAGTCTGCCTGCTCCAAAATCCATGGGAACAGTGTATGCATAGGAGACAGGCCAGAGTGTAGGTAGACCTGAACCTGGCCACTGAGGTGGGAGGTCTTGGCTTGCTGATTTGCCTTAACCTACTGTGGCATGTAAAAAAACTGCTCCATCATGTTGAGGAAAGTTTCTGCTCGCAGAAAGCTGCTGTCAGCTGAGTACATGGTGTTTCCTGGTAATAATATAATTTGGCCTTTTTTTCGGAGGGAGGAAAACATTTTGGTTTGATAGTGAGGGTCTAAAAGCATGTCTATCCAGTAATCATCAGACTGCTTGATGTCAATGAATCATCTGTCATAGTAATAAGCAAGCAAGTGTACAGGTTGCTATTTGGGCCAGAGTGCCCAAGAATCCAGTTCTTTCCAACTTTGCTCTAGACTGAAACAATTGGGTGTCGTGGCCAGTGTCACCTCCATCATCATCATTTTCTTGTTCCTCAAACTCCTACCTATTCTTCTGTTGGCAGCTCCTCATCCTCCTCCTACTCCTCCATGGGAGTTTCTCCTTGTGGGTCCCCAACAGCTACAGGCCTGACAGCAAGGTGCGTTAGCTGTTCTTCTTCATCAATTGTCCCCTGCTGCATGAGTGGCAGCTTCTAATCGTTGATAAATATAATAAATATAAGGGGGATGAGGAAGAACTGCAGCATGAACAGCAAGAGCTGCCACTGTCTGAGCTGAAAACAACACATGCTCCCTGCTGAGGTTCACAACTTTCTTCTGCTTGTACAGATGCTCTACCATGCGCAATGTTGAATTCCAGTGAGTTGGAACGTCAATGATTAATTGGTTTAGCTGCAGACCATTCTGTCGCTGCAAGTCCAGGAGAGCGTTCCTCACCACCTAAGAAAGGCTGAAAAGTGGGACAGCCTTCTGGACATTGCCAGCACCTTAGAAAGCAAGTATACTTTTTAAAAAGGCATTGCATGACTAGGTTAATGACGTGCACCATTAAGGGAGCATGTGATATTTCCCCCAGGTTCAGGGCGGCCGCGATGTTGCAGTCAATGTTGCTGACCACTTTGCCCAGTTGGAGTCAGTGGGGTGACAGCCAGCATGATGTTTACTGCTTGATGTAATTTAGTAACTGCTCACCTGTGTGGCTACTCTCACCCAGGCTGATCAGCTTCAACACTGCATGGCAACGCTTTACTTGACACATGTTATAAGGAGAAGAAGTGGGAGCAACACTGTACCCTGCTTCTGTTGGGGATGGGAGCGTGTCCATGGAAGAGGAGATAGAGGAGGCAGATAAGTGCCGGATGTGGGAGCCAACCTGATCATGTGTGTGTGTGTGTGTGTGGGGGGGGGACCTGGCCATGTTGCTGTGGTGCTGCCCCACAGCTGCCGCAAAACCATTGACCCAGTGGGCCCTGAAAGGTATGTACTGTCCATTCCCATATCAGCTGCTCCAGGTGTCCCCCGTGGTGTACACCTTGCCACATAGTAAGAATTGCAATGAGCAGTCCGTGTTCTCTCTCGTGTGAGAGCACACAGCTCTAATAAATAGCAGGGCGTCGTATAGACAAGCTAACTGCAGGTTGAGTACATTTTTTCATTGCCACACATTCCGTTATGGATGTGTCACAGTGGAGCAGAGGACAAGTAGGAGGAGTCTACACAGGAGAAGAAGAAGCTGATGATGATAACATGGACACTGTTTTTCTTGGAGATGCCACAAAGAGGACCAGGAGAAGGACAACAGACTTGTTCTGATTGGGAATGCTGGCATATTGTATTTTCCCAAAGAATCCTGTGATGCCTCTTCATGTGCTGCAATAGAGCTATGGTACTACTGCCTATGTTGCTGCTTGAACGCCCATGGCTTATTTTAATCCTCCATATCTTGCACACAGCTATGATTTTGTGTGCTGGCCTTGTGGAGAAAAAAAAGTCATATGGGAGATACTCACACAGACCTACAGACAGCCAAGCTTGGCTTAGCTCTAGTATTTTTTGAGTCTACTGAATCCATAGTGTTAGCAGCATTCCCAGATCCCCAAGCAGATATGGCCATGGCTGTTCTTTGGAAGGTATATCATTTCTGCTCTTTATTGCTGTACATCTCTGGTGTCTTTATAAACTGCTGTACTTCATGTAATAAATGAGAATGTACTTTGACCCCATTGTGTGTGTCACTGTTATTTTCTTCCATGCATGTAAAACCCTTGGGTTGCTATTAATTTGCAGCAGAAGAGCAAACAGGATCAGCCCTGATTGAGGGCATCTTTTACAGTGCCATCAACAGATTTGGGCCTATTGTCTTCCGTGCATTTAAATATGCAGATTCAGAAAACAGCCTTCTACAGTGTAAAAAATAAATTGTGAACCTACCATGAGGTTTTCCCCCACACTCCACACCAACACTTAAATTGTCTGGAGATGCACCAACACGGATTTCAGCCTAGTTTTTTCACATTATCACTGAGAGACTTAAACCACTACCCTCTGTACTGTAAGACACACATATGTTATGTTATGTTATTTTCACAAAAATTACTTGAACTGTCTGAAGATGCACCAACATGGATTTCTGACTAGTAGTTAATGTTGTCACCGCTAGACTTTGTATTGTTAGATAGACATATATTGCTATTTTCTTAAATCCAAACAAAAAAAAAATTCAATTTTAACTGTCTGGAAATGCCCTGACACGGATTTCGGGCTAGTAGTTCACATTTTCAGTCAGAGGTTTAAAACGCTACCCTTCGTATTGTTAGAAATAAATATATTTCAATTTTCCCATATCCAAACAATATTTATTAAATTGAACTGTCTGGAGATGCCCTGATATGGATTTCGGGCTAGTAGTTCACATTTTTACCCAGAGATTTAAACTGCTACCCTTTATATTGTAAGACACAAGCATATGCTATTTTCATCCCCCCCCCCCCCCCCTGAAAAAAATAAACTGTCTGGAGTTGCACTGACACAGATTTTGGCCTAGTAGTTTATGTTATCACAGAGATTTAAACCGCTCCCCTCTGTACTGTAAGACACACACATAGTATCTGCTACCCTTTGTATTGTAAGATACACATCTGGAGATTTACTGACACGGATTTCGGCCAGGTAGTTCACGTTATCACTTAGAGATTTAAACTGCTACCCTCTGTATTGTAAGACACACTATTTTCCCAAACACTTCCAAAAAATGTAACTGTCTAGAGATGCCCTGACATGGATTTCAGACCAGTAGTTCACATTTTAATTCAGCTTAAGCTGCTACCCTTTGTATTGTAAGACACCCCCCTTAAAAAAATTGAATTGGAGATGCCCTGACACAAATATCATACTAGTATTTTCACTGAGATTTCCAATGCTATCCATCCTCTGGATAGTAAAACATGTGTTGTACAGTTTTGAGCTTTACCCCCCACACCCCACACACCCCCAAAAAAAAAAAACTGAAAGAAAAACAATATTTATGTTAAAATGACAAATGAATAAAGAAATGTTCTTGTAGGTAGCTACTTTTCAGGTTCTGCAGCAGCTGCAGCTGTGTTTTAAAGCAGTAATTGCAGTTAGAAGGCATTGGCAGGCACACCCAAAATGAGCTCCTCACTTCTTACTCCTGGGCTGACAGCTTTCCCTGCCTTTCCCTATTCTACATGAATTTTCTTTCTAGCCTTTCGTTTCACTGACCCTACCACTAGAATAAATATTGTTACTGTGCACTGCTGTACACTATCCCTAAGATCATTTTCTGCCTGGAACTGCATAGACTAATCCAACTTCATTCACAGCCCAACACAGAATTACATTCTTCTCATTTTGCAAGGGCCTGCCTGCTGCAGCACTGATTGGTTGATCTAGGCTGTTTGTCAGCCAGTGACTCAATCAGGGCAACCCTCCCCCACCACCCTTCTTCCACCCAAATGCCTTTTCATGCCAACACTTGCAGTACAATGGTACTGTGCAGAGTTTTACTGGATTTTTCAGAAACAAAGCTGAAAAGCTTTAAGGTTGCTGGATGAAATTTTGGGAAGTTTGTTACGAACCCAGTTTATTATAAACTGATTCGCTCATCTTAAGAGAAAATTGATTCTAAACAAATCAGATTTGTGTTGAATTTCACAAAAAAATGATCTGCTAAAAGAATCCAAAGTTTTGCTGATTTGTTTTGGACGAATCATGCAAAACTGGCAGCATCATTATATTGTGAAAATTGGCTGAGAAAATGACAGGAAGGAAAAAGATGGAGGATCACATGACCCTGGGAGGAAGGATGCAGAGGGCTTGCCCAGATTGATTAAGAGGCTGACAGAAAGCTTGATCTGCCAATCAAGGAGCAGTATTCAGCCAGGTTATTCTGCTTAGACCACAAGCCAGTTTCTAGGCACAATATAGAGTGACAATAGGGGCTCTATAGGAGGAGACTATGGAGATAAAAAGTAGATTTTAGAATTTTATTAAGGAAAGCTTAACAGATAAAATGAGTGAGGGATTGGTCAATGTTTCAGTTGTTTTATAAAGCTTGCTGGAAAGTTCAGCATTAGAAAATCCTGCAAGAAACTCATATTTTTCTATATGAACTGCCAGCCAGCATTTGTTCAAGTTTAAACAGCTCATATGCTTAGTGAGAGCACCATAATAGCATGCATTCTGCAACTAATGCTGAGTAATTTACCAATATTTTCTAAAAAACATACAGTATCTTATTAGCGAATGTATACTGTGCTGCCATAACAGAATTTATGCACCAGTTAAGTCACACAGTATGTTATAATAGAATCATTTTTTCATGTGTCACGCCAGACTGAGGCAAACCTACAGTAGACACCTACCACCTAAATATCCAATGTGACGAATATCACACCTCGCGGCCCCACCTGACATCAACTACGTCGATCTCACGAGATACTGGTTAGTCACTGTTTTCCAAGACATGATGTTATGCCCTTCCTGGGAGCACATAAGGTCAGTTTGGTACAGTTTACACAGACCACTCCTGTTCACACAGTTAAAGGAGTCCACGGGGCATGAGAGAGGGTGGTCCACACGGCCTCTGGCGTAACTCCACACTCGCTCATAACCCTGACAAGCTAAAAGAGCCTTTTCACTGCCCCAGTGAAACAGAGCTTTCTCAGCCGGGTAGACTGCCACCAGTTCCTAGTTTTATATAAACTCAGTCCGCTAACGGGATTATATAAGGTGAGAAACCAACTCGCAGTATCGTATAACTATGCCAAAAACACGGACGTGGGAAATCATGGGACCGTGAAACAAGAACAGTGCACGATTAAATTATATATTTAATTGCCTTAAGGGCGCACTAGAAAATACATGATACACACAGAGAATCTATACAGTGGTCGGATGTGCAAATACAGGTGAAATGATACAACCGAGTTAAACAGAGCAATGCCAATTACCGGGTGGATAAGTAGTCCTTTGGGTTATGATGAGTTCTGGGTTGCTGTAATGCTTGGCTGTAGTCACATGGGGGGTAGTGATGTCAGCAGTTTGTCCACGGTCCCTTCAAACACATTAATCGATGTGACCCCCTTCAGAGAAAGATGCTGGCCTCTGGCCTGCATGGGCCTTTTCACCTGTATTTGGCCACTCCCTTCCTTGTCCTTTTATCCAAAGACCCACAAAACCCATTATGGCCCATAGCTCCAGACAGGAATGTCACAGGGAGATGGTTCTGGGACCAACGGATCTGCCTGGGTTCCGGCTACAGGTGGAGACCAAAAATTGCACCATTATTAGGTTCCTGCTGGGAGATCTCTGTATTA
This sequence comes from Bufotes viridis, assembly GCA_033119425.1. Classification (NCBI taxonomy): domain Eukaryota; kingdom Metazoa; phylum Chordata; class Amphibia; order Anura; family Bufonidae; genus Bufotes; species Bufotes viridis. Next base: position 251,729,090 of record CM065590.1, read on the forward strand.
CCCCCTTCTTGGCACCCGGCCCCCAAACTACGACCAGGGGCACGTCCCTTTGGTCCCAGGGTCGCAGATATGAAACCGATTTATGCCTGTGATGGACGAGCAATTCATAATTCCTTATGAACCCCCAGTTCTATGATGTCTGATGGATTCTTTTGTTCTGTTAACCAGCTCAGCCCCTCACTGGCATTGTTCCTGACAGACAGGCTTGAGGTGCCATTGGAGCTGACTGAGGTGTGAACTGTAAAAATGTGGTCTGCCTTGAAGCCAGGCCCCCTGTGGAGTTTACTCCCTCTGCTATCTGACAGCAAATGGCTGGAATTCGATCATGGCTGGCATTAGATCATAATTCCACATTCCTCACACCAAGGTTTAATCCTACCTGGACACTAGCCTTACTCCAGAGCATACCCTGTTCCTGACCACATTGTCTCTAAGCAGGAAGACTAGAACAGTGGCCTGACCTGGCCCAGTATGGTATGTGTCTTTTTTCTTGCTCAGCCTCCAGTGTCATCTTGGAGAGGGCTTCCTGCATGGCAGGGTGCATGATGACAACCAAATGGACCAAGTTGTCCTTCAAGAGTGTCCAAAACCTTACTTTTGTCAAAATGAATAAAGCATGGATCCGAGAGAAATTTTCATACTTCTCTGGCAGAGGCCAATGAATAGATTTAGCTTTACTGGTGGTGCCCTATCCACTGTTACTGTCTTCCTGCAATTTTAAACATGTTTTTTTGTGAGCACTATCAAACATGCACTTACCCATAGCTATATATGTATCACTCTGACATGATTGGCTATTGCTGTCAATATGTTCGAGAGCTAAGGGAGGGGAAGGTGAGAAAAGACAAAAAATCATAAAAAAAATTAATCAAAAAACATAACATTTATTCCTAAAAATTCCTAGGAGAGTCCTAGGAGACTAGAGGGTGTTATGTACCAATTTTTGGGCATCATATCTGTGTTTTATGAAAACACATCGCAAGGCAGCACGAACAGTAATGCCATTTTTCTACCAGCGAAATTACATGATAACTTAGTAGCATAGATTTTTAAGGCTGAGAAAAGATATACGCCTATCCAGTTCAGCCTGTTATCCTATAGGTTGATCCAGAGGAAGGCAAAAAAAAAAAACATGAGGTGGATGCCAATTTTCCTCATTTTAGGGGAAAAAATTCCTTATGTTAAAGTTAAATCGCTGTTGTATTTGTGTGTGTGTGTGGTTTGTGTTTGGGGGTGGAATCACAATAGTGTGAAATGTGTATTTTACAATCCAGAAAGCTAATTTTTAAATCTCTGTGTGAACATATACAAATATCTGGCCAAATCTGTTACAGGGCATCTTCAGACAGTTCAAGTGTTGGTATGGAGTGGGATATGCAAAACAAGTGTGCAACATGTATTTTTAAGATCCAGAAAGTACTATTCTAAATCTCTCTTTGAACACACATCAAACGTTAGGCTCCAATTTGTTTCAGGGCATCTCCAGACAGTTCAAGTAGTGTTGGTGTGAGGGACTAATTGCAAATCAAGTGTGCAAAGCTTGTTTTACAATGTAGAAAGTACTGTTTTGAATATCTGCATAAACACACATCAAACAGTAGGCTCAAATCTAATAGAGGGTGGCTCCTGACATATCAAGTGTTGGTGGGGGGAATAACCTCATAGTAGGTTAAGAACTTGTGTTTTACACTAGAGAAAACTTTTTTCTTAATCTGTATATTTGAATGTACCTGAGACATTAAGCCTAAATCTGTTACTGGCACCAATATTACATTATTCTCAAAGTAAATAGTAGTGTCTTCAGTGTGTTTGTAGAACGGGAAAGACATTTAATTGTGCCTCTTAGTGATGAGCGGCAGGTGCCATATTCGATTTCGACGAAATTCGCGAATATTTGAATGAATATTCGTTTCATATTCGTCGAAATCGAATATTCGTCATTTTTTCTAGTTATCGCGATTAACATGCATATTGCGATTTGTACTTAAGGCTACTTTCCTATTGGTTTCATATCTAGAATTAGCGAGGATGACGAATATGACGAATGTATTCGTCTATTCCTCAAAACGAAGATAACGAAGTATTCTCCATCTTCGTTTTAGCTACCTATTCGTCAACTTCGCTAATTCTAGCAATCAAATAGGAAGGTTGACTATAGAGATGAGACAGTGTGTTAAATTCGCTATGCGATTTTTTTTTTTTTTTAAATAAATAGAATACTTATAATAATTTTATCAAGTAATATAATTATTGTATTAAAAAAAAAAAATCGCATAGCTAATTTAACACAGCTGTCTGGTAAGTCAACCTTCCTATTTGATTGCTAGAATTAGCTGAATAGCGAAGTTGACGATGACGAGACGAATAGGTAGCTAAAACGAAGATGTAGAATACTGCTATCTTCGTTTTGAGGAATATGACGAATACATTCGTCATATTCGCTATTCGCTAATTCTACCAAGCCAACCATAACTTCTGTGCTCATGGAGCGTCCCCATCACCATGGGAACGTCTCCATATACTAAAATGTACTGTCGGATTTGAGGAATTACGTTGAAATCGCAATGCGATTAATTCAAGTTATATTAATCGCATTGCGATTTCAACTTAGAGCTGGGTTTATAATGGGTCAGCTTGCTAGAATTAACGGTTAACGAATATGGAATATAGCAGCAGTGTAAGTTGAAATCGCAATGCGATTAATTTAACTTAAAGTATTCGCATTGCGATTTCAACTTAGCACTGCTAGTGCATAGCATTAGCTAGCTATACTCCATATTCGTTAATTCTAGCCTATGTAAGATAGCAGTGCTAAGTTGTAATCGCAATGCGATTAATATAACTTGAATTAATCGCATTGCGATTTCAACGTAATTCCTCAAATCCGACAGTACATTTTAGTATATGGAGATTCTCCCATGGATGGGGACGCTCCACATGAGCACGGAAGTCGGCAGAAGCGGCAACGGGCACTGACTAGAGCAGCCAGGAAGCCAGGAATCCTCAGGACAGGTAAGAACTACTTTTGGGAAGTAGGAAAGAAAAAAATATAACTAAAAAAAAAAAAAAAAAAAACGAATATTCGAAATAGCGAATTTATAGCGCTATATTCGAAATATTCGCGAATTAGCGAAGTGCCGATATTCGCTAAAAATATTCGCTTTTCGAATATTCGCGCTCAACACTAGTGCCTCTCTGTCTTTTCTGTACAGGGCTGAAATGCTTTAATAGAGGGATTTGAATTATATCTCTCTTTCGTCAGCCGGCTAATCTGACCGGCTCCTTATCTCTGTTCTCTGACATTATAAACACTCATTATAGCTCAGTTCTTATCTTACTGATAAGAATGTGTCTTAAATATGTGTTTATGACCTCTTAGTAAATTTAAGATATGGGTTATTAGACTACTGGCACAAAGTGAAAGTAAAAAGTACAACTAGCACAGCTAGATAAAGCGTTAACCCTTTGTGGAAGAACAGCCCAATATTTTTTATAAATAATAAAAAAAAAGATTTTTAACCAAATAAGTAAAATGCAATCATAAAATAAATTGCTTCCAAAGGTGTACATAGTCTTTAAGTTCCAGAAAACACACTTGTAAATGATTCTATACTTTGTGTGACTGCGTACATTAGGCCAATTGTCTAAGATAGGCTTCTAAATGAAAGACCCAGGACCAGGGCTTGTCCTCCCAGAGCTGGAATGTGGGTAGTAGCTGCACCAGTTATCAGGCCAGAAGTACTAACAGTAGTAGTAGTAGTAGTAGTAGTAGTAGTAGTAGTAGTAGTAATAGTAGTAGTAAGCCCCAGTTCTCCCTGGCTTGAGACCTTCGGGTGCAAAATTATCATTGAGGGGAAAAAGGATGAGGTTGTGGATTCAATGGCTCACTTCTCCTCTCAGTCACAACAAGATGATATGGAGGTAACTTCTAAGTCTGACAGCATGGCTTGGGGCAAGATGCCACAGCATTCCTCCTGCTCTTTCTCCTTGCAGCCCCAGAGAACCCTGTCAGTGCCTTCTAGTGTTGATCGAGCACCAAAGGGCTCAGGTGCTCTAGCACCTAAGCACAACGAAAGTCAATGGGAGAACCCGAGCATTAAACCAGGCACCCCCTGCTCTGAAGAGGGGAGGGTGTCAGGACTCTAGTACGGCTTATGAGTCCCTGCTCTAACTCCATATATAGCTATGTCCATATATGGAGTCAGTTCTTGGGGACACCCCAGTGTATTTAAATATAAGTTAGCCTCTATTTCTATGCAGAAGATCGCTGTACAGTGAGGGAATCCCTCAGTGTGAGTCCTTGGCTTAGGAGTACCTGCTCTGACTCCATATATAGCTATGTCCATATATGGAGTTAGTGCTTGGGGACACCCAGTGTATTTAAATCTAATGTAGCCTGTATTTCAGAAAAGTTTCTTCTGGCACTCGAACTTATGAGTTTCTGCATTAAAATCAAGGCCCTTAACCACTAAGCTATAATAGTTGCATAGCCAGTTATTAATAAATAAATAAATAAATAAAACAAATTAAAAAAATATATAAGAGCTTTCTACTGTAGAGGAATACTTACTACTATGTATTCCTATACAGTAGAAGTCTCATAGATATTTTTTTTTTTTTTTTTTAGACTGGCTATATATAGTGTATATGTATATAGTGTAGTGGTTAATCCTTTAGACACAGGAGGTTTTTTCATTTTTGCGTTTTAATCTTTCTTCCCTATTTTCCATGAGCCATAACTTTTATATATATTTTCGTTCTCATAGCTGTATGATGGCTTATTTTTTGCAGAACAAGTTGTATTTTTTAATGCCACCATTAATTTTGTTATTAAAAATTCCAAATGGGTTGGAATTGGAAAAAAAAACACAATTCCTCCACGTTTTACCAGTTTTGTTCCCACGGCGTTTCATTTACAGCAAAATTGACCCATGTCCTTCATTCTCTTGGTCAGTACAATTATAACGATACCCCATATATATAGGTTTTTTTATGTCTAAATAGTGTAAAAATAAATTTTAACTTTGATCAATTTTTTTTTACATCACCATATTCTGACCTCCATAACTTTTTTCATACTTATGTCTACTGAGCTGTTTGGAGGCTATTTTTTTTGCGGAACAATCTGTAGTTTTTATTGATACCATTTTGGAGTGTAGTATGTGAGTAGTAGTATGGGAGTTTCCGGTCGTGGTGATACCCATGATGTTTATATTTATTGTTATTTAGGTATTTATTTATTTTTTTAATATACGGAAATGAGGGGAGGGTGATTTAAACTTTTATATTTTTTATTTTTTATATATTTTTTAAGAATATTATTATATTTTTTTTGTGATCAGATTGTGTCTCATATATGAGCTTATACATTGAGTTTTTTTAATTTTTAAGTTTAGTCCATAAGGTATTTTTAAAATGCCATTGAAGGTTGATTTTGCTCATTTCTTATCCTGGCCTGTCATCTGGTGGTAAAAATAAGAATTGCAGCATGAATACTTTCAACTTCATCAGCGAAGCTGAAAGTGTTCAGTGCACCTACCGATGCCCGAAGTGGCCACACGGGGCATTGGTGGGAAGCCCCGGTTTTTGTGCATTGAGGTGCTTGGGGCATCTAAAGCTGCCATCTGATCATGGCATCTAAAGCATTTAATTACTGCTATCGGCATTATTGCCAGTCACGGTTAGTAGCCGCAGGTCTCTGCTGTATGAAACAGCAGAGATCTGCCGGCATGTGCGAGCGGGCGTCATGTTCGCATATTGCTCCAGCGCCGTACACGCTGGTAGCGAAAGAGTTAAAGTTCTGGGCTGTGATGCAGAAGCTGTGAGTTCAAATTCCGTCGCAAACCTTTTAAGAAATAGAGTTTAAACTTAATTTAAACATATATATAAGTTCTTAGCCATAATATATTTACACATATTATTATATATTTAGAATATATAATATATTATAATATATGTAAATGCATTATGGTCAAAACATCAGTAGTAGTTTCCCACATATTATGCATTCATACATATCAGAAGTATGATTTTATAAATGAATATATATATATATATATATATATATTATACACTCACCTAAAGAATTATTAGGAACACCATACTAATACGGTGTTGGACCCCCTTTTGCCTTCAGAACTGCCTTCATTTTACGTGGCATTGATTCAACAAGGTGCTGATAGCATTCTTTAGAAATGTTGGCCCATATTGATAGGATACAATCTTGCAGTTGATGGAGATTTGAGTAATGCTCATCCAGGGCACGAAGCTCCCTTTCCACCACATCCCAAAGATGCTCTATTGGGTTGAGATATGATGACTGTGGGGGCCAGTTTAGTACAGTGAACTCATTGTCATGTTCAAGAAACCAATTGAAATGATTCGAGCTTTGTGACATGGTTCATTATCCTGCTGGAAGTAGCCATCAGAGGATGAGTACATGGTGGTCATGAAGGGATGGACATGCTCAGAAACAATGCTCAGGTAGCCCGTGGGATTTAAACGATGCCCAATTGGCACTAAGGGGCCTAAAGTGTGCCCAGAAAACATCCCCCACACCATTAAACCACCACCACCAGCCTGCATAGTGGTAACAAGGCATGATGGATACATGTTCTCATTCTGTTTACGCCAAATTCAGACTCTACCATTTGAATGTCTCAACAGAAATCAAGACTCATCAAACCAGGCAACATTTTTCCAGTCTTCAACAGTCCAATTTTGGTGAGCTCGTGTAAATTGTATCCTCTCTTTCCTATTTGTAGTGGAGATGAGTGGTCTTCTGCTGTTGTAGCCCATCCGCCTCAAGGTTGTGCCTGTTGTGGCTTCACAAATGCTTTGCTGCATACTTCGGTTGTAACGAGTGGTTATTTCAGTCAACGTTGCTCTTCTATCAGCTTGAATCAGTCGGCCCATTCTCCTCTGACCTCTAGCATCCACAAGGCATTTTCGCCCACTGGACTGCCGCATACTGGATGTTTTTCCCTTTTCACACCATTCTTTGTAAACCCTAGAAATGGTTGTGAAATCCCAGTAACTGAGCAGATTGTGAAATACTCAGACCGGCCCATCTGGCACCAACAACCATGCCAACCATTGCTTAAATCACCTTTCTTTCCCATTCTGACATTCAGTTTGGAGTTCAGGAGATTGTCTTGACCAGGACCACACCCCTAAATGCATTGAAGCAACTGCCATGTGATTGGTTGATTAGATAATTGCATTAATGAGAAATATAACAGGTGTTCCTAATAATTCTTTAGGTGAGTGCATATATATATATTTGCTGAAGGACCCGGTTTCACCCGGGTATATTTAATCTATTTCATTTAATGTTTGTGTGTGTCGTTAAAAGATATCGACAGTATCCACTATAACAGTGACATCTACATCACCACGCCCCTTAACAGTAACCTCCACAACCCTCCACCCCTTAACACTGACCCCCCACAGCACACCACCCCCTTGAGAGTGACCTCCACAGGGGCCTTTCCCCTTAACAGTGGCCTTTACAGCAATCTGCCCCTTAACACTGACCTCCATAGCGGACCATTCCCTTAACTGTGACCTCCACAGCAGCCTGCCCCTAGGGAGGCTAGAGGTCCAGTTTTAGACCGGACAGTCCGGCTTTCAGATTCCATGTCCTCCGTCTGGCACAGGGCCTGGACGGACACAGGGATGTCCTTTTGAAAAGCTCACCCTAAGACAGCAGCACTGTCTTGTCTGAGAGTGAGCTGCAAAGAGAAAGTCACCCTCGCTCCCACCCCTGCAGCTAACAGAAGTTTATTTTTAACTTCTGTCGGCTGCGGAGGGGGAGTGGCCTAACCAGATTTGGGTGTGGCTTAGCAGGACCTAGAAGTTAATTTTTAACTTCATTTTTTCAATCTATGTAGGCTTAGTGTGAGGGGGCATGTCCCAACTGGATTGGGGGCATGTCCTTTTAAACAGCTCACTCTAAGACAGCAATACTGTTCTGTCTAAGTGTGAGCTGCAGGGAGAAAGTCACTGTCCCTCCCACCCCTGCAGCTGACACAAGTTAAATTTTTAACTTAATTTTTTTAATCCCTGTCGGCTGAGTGGGAGGGGGTGTGGCCTAACTGGATTGGGGTGTGGCTTAGCGGGACCTAGAAGTTGATTTTTAACTTTATCTTTTCAATCCCTGTTGGCTGACTGTGAGGGGGCGTGGCCTAATCGGATCGGGGGTGTCCTTTTCAACAGCTTACTCTAAAACAGCAGTACTATGCTGTCTGAATGTGAGCTGCAGGGAGAAAGTCACTGTCCCTCCCACCCCTGCAGCTGACAGAAGTAGATTTTTAACTTTATTTTTTTAATCCCTGCCAGCTGAGGAGTGAGAGGGGTTGTGGTCTAACTGGATAGGGGGCATGGCTTAGCTGGACCTGGGGCGGGTTTTTAAGGGTGACTTGAATGGCCACCCTTCCTGCCCCCTGAACTCCACAGCACTCTGCTCCCTTAACAGTGTCATCCACAGAGTTGTTAAGGAAACCTCAGGAAATAAGGTGCTATTAGGCCATGGCTTTTCCTTAATACTAATTATCCAGATTTCCTTTAAAGCTCATCTATAGCAGGGAAGAAACATGGCTGGGTTGTTATGGTTCCCTGGAGTAAAAGTGTGTGTATGGAGATGAACTGCCAGTGAGCTTCTATTGGCTGATAAGGGTCATGTGACCAGGCTTCTATTGGCTAATGCATTTTTTGAGAATATCTCAGGAATGGTACGTCCCAGAGAGCTGAGATCTAAAACCTTCCCGGACACCTGATTTACCTGTGTGCCAAATTTCGTGATTGTAAATACAGAGGTGTGGGTCATATTACACACACAGTGTGGGACATACACACACACATACACTCAGCTTTATAATATATATATATATATATATATATATATATATTATACGAAAGAAGAAGACTGCGGCACCGCCTGGTAGTGAAATAAGGTGGATCCTTTATTCACCCATGTGCATGCGACGTTTCGATCCTCTCAATGGGATCCTTGTCAAGCAATGAATTACATGTGAATCAACATATATATAGGCAATCAAATAATTTGCATACATGATTGTAAAGGTGATAAAAACACATAATAAAAGTGTACAAAGCATCGTGACATGATTCTATACCTAATTATAAAAGTGACAAAGGTGATAGGATTAAAATAGTATCCTTAAAGGGTTTCTGTCACCAACTTTTGACATTATAAGCTGTCTGACATTAGCTATGTGCTAATGTCAGACCAGCTTGATAATGTCTTTTTTATAAAAATCCGCTGTATATATAGTCTGAAAAACTTACTTTTATATTATGTAAATTAGCCTCTAGAGCAGGGCGTTGCCCTGCTCCTAGCGGCTCCGTCCGGCAACCTGCTGGCACGCCTCTTCACACTTTGATTGACAGTGCAGGGCAGCGATCCTCCTGCACTGTCTGTTCTGAATCGCACGCTGCCGCCGCTCTGTATTCGGGCGCAGGCGCGGTGAGCAGAGGACAGCAGGCACCAGCGTCCTCTGCTCACCGCGCCTGCGCCCGAATACAGAGCGGCGCGCGGCGCGCGATTCAGAACGAGACAGTGCAGGAGGATCGCTGCCCTGCACTGTCAATCAAAGTGTGAAGGGGCGTGCCAGCAGGTTGCCGGACGGATCCGCTAGGAGCAGGGCAACGCCCCCCCTGCTCCTAGAGGCTGATTTACATAATATAAAAGTAAGTTTTTCAGACTATATATACAGCGGATTTTTATAAAAAAGACATTATCAAGCTGGTCTGACATTAGCACATAGCTAATGTCAGACAGCTTATAATGTCAAAAGTTGGTGACAGAAACCCTTTAAAGTGCATAGTGTCCATTAAAAACGTGAAAAATTGATAATGATATCCTAATGACATCATGGCTGGAGGCGGGGATAAGTAGTGCATAATGAAAACCTCGAGGTACTCGAAGATGGCGGAGGCCATATCGGAGCGGCGTATCAAAGAACGGGCTCTACATTAGTTACTGAGGTTTTTAAGAAACCTACTGATAAAAACACCATACTTCGATATGACAGTGCCCACCCTCGTAAAATGATACAATCTCTTCCTCTGAGCCAGTACACCAGGGCTAAGAGGATCGTCAGTAATCCCAAGACATTGGATAAAACACTACAGAATATTACTAATTCCTTTAGACAAAGAAAATATCCATCAAGTGTTTTACATAAACAATTGTCGCGGGTTGCACAAAAGGATAGGCAAACTTTGTTTTCTCCACGTTCAAAAAACACGCAGGAACGTATTCCTTTTATTTCTACCTACAGCAGGATCAGCTCACATGTCAGTGCAATTATTCACAAACACTGGCCAATACTTAGCAGTGGACGCAAGTACATAGGGGCTTTTAAATCGAATCCCCTAATGTCCTACAGACGGGTGCCTAATCTAAAAGATAGACTTGTCAGAAATGACATAGGATCTTCAAAATCCCTTCAACAAACTTTTTTGGCCCCTAAATGCAAGGGCAGTTTTCCCTGCCTCCATTGCGTTAATTGTCAATTTATGTCCAAAGGTGGTGAATTTGTGAACCCTAATAACAATATGGTGTATAAATTGAAACATTTCTTAACATGTGACTCAACCTTCGTTGTATATGTCTTATGGTGCCCTTGTAAACTCCTGTACGTGGGTGAGACCACTTGCGATCTTAAAACCCGAATGAATTTTCATCGGTACTCCATTCGTAAACGCAGAAAAGATCTACCTGTATCTTGCCACTTCTCAGAAGCTGGTCACTCTGAGAGGGATTTAAAGTTTATGATCATAGACCAAATTCCTATTCCACGTTTAGGTGGTAATCGTATAAAGATGCTAAAAAAAAGGGAATCGGAATGGATTTTCAAATTACAGTCGCTAAAACCTAAGGGCCTAAACGTTGACTACAGACCTTGGGTCTACACATGATGCCAGAACTTGCCTTGTCAATCATGTATATGTTTGCATTTCATTTTTAGATCTTTAATTTTTTTTCTTCTTTTTTTCATAGATAACATGGCTGGATGGGTTGCTATACTCTATTCTTTGAAAAGGAGCTGGCGATTATATCTATTTGGGCGCTGTCATACGGTTACAATTACTTATTTCTTAAGTCCGGTGCCCGCTGAGGACATTTGCGGGGTGGATGACGTCAACCGGGGTTATTCCTCGGAAAGGTGTCGCCCCCTCTGCAGACGGCATGGGATAGCGTCGCCGAGCTGTGACGCATCTCCCTCTCCGTAGATCCGAGGGCTACAAGGACCTTTTACATCGACCTATATGCTTGCTTGGGTCGACTACTGTTGCTAAGACGAGTCATGTGATTATCCACGTGACCACCCGTAAGAAGACATGCGCACTCCGTTCTTTGATACGCCGCTCCGATATGGCCTCCGCCATCTTCGAGTACCTCGAGGTTTTCATTATGCACTACTTATCCCCGCCTCCAGCCATGATGTCATTAGAATATCATTATCAATTTTTCACATTTTTAATGGACACTATGCACTTTAAGGATACTATTTTAATCCTATCACCTTTGTCACTTTTATAATTAGGTATAGAATCATGTCACAATGCTTTGTACACTTTTATTATGTGTTTTTATCACCTTTACAATCATGTATGCAAATTATTTGATTGCCTATATATATGTTGATTCACATGTAATTCATTGCTTGACAAGGATCCCATTGAGAGGATCGAAACGTCGCATGCACATGGGTGAATAAAGGATCCACCTTATTTCACTACCAGGCGGTGCCGCAGTCTTCTTCTTTCGTCTGTATACGGCTAAGTCCAGGCCTTCGACCGCGGGCACGCCACTTCACTTAATCGAGTGCCGCCATTGGAGACATCTTTTTTGGCTATATATATATATATATAAGAATATATATATATATATATATATATATATATATATTGTAGGGGTTTGCTTCTCTCCAGCAGGGCGGCAGTCCTTTGCAGACAGTATAGTTCAAATCAAAATGGTGCTTTATTTTAATGCCACTACAGCACATGCAGATAAGGTGAGGTTCCAGTGCCTCGGAATACAAACGAAACAAAATAAAATGGATTGGGAGGTCCCACTGCCTCATGCCATCCCAATGATTGTCAATTTATGTCTACACATTGCTGAGACCATTTTATCTATCTAGACTTTATTTTACCTCACCCAGTAGAGGAATCTGGGTGGGATATACACCCCTTCCAGGACTTTATCATACACTTTTCCGTTCACCTTACCACATATCCGCCCCGCTTCTCCAGACCAGCGGTTTGGGTATTTTCAGCAACAAAACCTGTGTATCATAGATAAAGTGTCTGCATTTCCCTGCAATTTTCCCGGCCGATGCTCCACCTTGAAATTAAAATTTTCCAGGGAGAGAAACCATCTGGTCATTCTCGCATTTTTTTCTTTGTTCTGCTTCATCCAGGCTAAAGGTGCATGATCTGTCACCAACACAAATTTTCTCCCCAACAGATAATAATTAAGTGACTTCAGAGCCCATTTTATGGCCAGACATTCTTGCTCCACTATTGCATAATTTTTCTCTGCCCGAGTCAACTTTCTGCCTAGGTACATCACCGGGTGCTCCTCCCCATTTACCACCTGTTACAGGACCACTCCCAAGCCTGTATCAGACGCATCCGCCTGGACCAGAAACTCTTTTTCAAAATCCAGGGAAATGACCACTGGTTGTTGACAGAGGGCAGACTTCAGGCTCTGAAAAGCCTTTTCTGCCTCTGGGGTCCACTTCACCATTACGGACTTAGGGCCTTTTGTTAAGTCAGTCAATGGTGCTGCCATTGAGGCAAAATTCGGCACGAACCGACGTTGTTAACCCCGTTATGCCAAGGAAGGCCCTGACCAGTTTTTTGTTAAGAACTTAGGCCAGTTCTGTATTGCCTCTACTTTATTGATCTGGGGTTTAACCAGCCCTTTACCAATAATGTATCCCAGGTATTTTGCTTCCTCTAGACCTACCGCACACTTTTCAGGGTTTATAGTTAGACCCGCATCACTAATGGAGTCTATCACAGCCTGTACTTTAAAGAGGGGACTTTTCCAATCAGGTAAAAAAAATGACCACATCATCAAGGTAAGCGGCAGCGTAGTCATGATGTTGCCTCAAGATTAGATCCATAAACCTCTGAAATGTAGCAGGGGCTCCATGTAACCCAAACTGCATCACTGTGTACTGGAAAAAACAGCCCTTCTGCCGTCTTTTCTTTTGCATCATCTGACAATGGTATTTGCCAGTATCCTTTTGTAAGGTCCAGGGTCATGATGTACCTTGCTTTCCCAAGCCTCTCAATCAGTTCATCTAATCTCAGAATGAGGTACGCGCCAAATTCTGACACCTCATTTAATTTCCGGAAATCATTGCAGAACCTCCAGGTCCCATTCGGCTTTGAGATTTATATAATAGGGTTCGACCATTCACTGGCAGATTCCTCAATGACCCCTAACTCAAGCATTCGCTGACTTCAGAGGATACTGCCTTTCTGCATGCTTCTGGTATCCTATAGGGCTTTAGATTCAACTTACTGTGGGGCTCAGTTCTCACGTAATGTTTTATCAGGTGGGTATGGCCTGGTAGGTCAGAAAACCTTCTTTTATTTTTCTGCAGAAACGTCTTTACCTCTTGTTTCTGGTGTACTGACAGGGCCTCACAAATTATTACCGGGTGAATTGGTTGCAACCCCTCCTTAACCTCGGTCTGGGTGGTCACCAATGACTCTTTCCATGGCTTGATCAGATTTACGTAGTAAATCTGGAACGGTTTTCTCCTTCCTGGTTAATGCGTCTTATAGTTTACTTGCCATGCCACTTTGCCAGAAACTTACTCTCTCCACGGTGGGAACTAAAATGAGGACCCTGTCCCCGGGATTAAAGCCCTTTACCCGGGCCGATCTGTTATAGATTCTGCTTTGAGTCTACTAAGCTCTTTGCAGATTCTCTTTTTTTTTTTTTTTCTCAAATCTTTATTTAAGGTTTTATACCAATACAGCATTGGAACAACATAAATAAAACATAAAATTAAAATTAAAAGAACACAAGTTCGGTATACAATGCGCACATCAAGTATACAAGTATATAGCAAAAAAAAAAAAAGGAAAGAAATGATGAGAGTCATTTGAATCAAGTATTGCACGGAACTGTCAGGGAGTATCAAAGACAAAGTGGCTCCAGCATCCCACATAATAAAAAGGCGTCCACCTTCAATTACGATGTTAGTATAGAGTTCCCTGAAGTAGATCACACCAGGAGTATGCCAAAGATGGCAAGCCTGCTAGTCTATCCTAGCTACGAGGTACCTCTAGTGTTATACCATTCTATCCACGGACCCCATGCCAACAAGAGAGAGTCGTGGGATAAAGACTCCCAACTAGATAGTTCCTCCAATTGGAAAATCTCTTGCACTTTGCTGACCCATTCGTCCACTGTGGGGACAGTCGTGGAAAGCCAGTATTTGGGAATTAACAATTTAGCAGCAGCAACGAGGGATGCTAACATGGAGTGCTTACGCAATGCAAAATTAATATCGGGCAAGTTAAGCAATACTACAGAAGGTGTGAGCGGGGCAGAAATCCGACAGATATCCTGAATTTGTTGAGAGATATTGGCCCAAAAGGAGGAGATGAAAGGGCATTCCCACCATATATGATAGAGCGTGCCTTTCCCGTCAGTACATCTCCAACACTTCTCTGAATGGCTGGGGTCCATGGCATGTAGCTTAGTTGGTGTGTTATACCACCTCGTGACAACTTTGTAGGCGTTCTCCTGAATGCGAATACATCGGGAAAACCCATGTGACTGGCATAGGATTCGAGTTACAGTTTCATTATCAAATGTCTTACCCATATCTTGTTCCCACTTAGTTATGAAGTGAGGCCTGCCCGTGTCACTTAAGTGTGCTATTTTGTTATATAGTTGAGTAATCAGTCCCTTTTTTGTGACTACCTGTTCTCTCAGTGTATCATACCATGACGGGTCAGCTCTGCCACTATTGGTTTTAAGATAGGCCCCGCAAATCCTATTCAGATGGGAAATCAGGAGAGGAGACCACCGTACATTTGGGTACATAGAGCAGAGCAATTGTCTATTGGGGACGGTTCGGTCCTTCAAAAAGTCCCCCACAGCCACATCTCCCAGGCCACGCCACAATCCAGTGTCGTCCCTAAAATTTTTGTCTAATAAGTAGGGTAGGCAGCATAAAGGGGCGAACGGGGAGATACCCCCCTCAGGATATACCAAAGGAGATAGCCACGACCATGTCTGAGAGGCTCCCAAAAGGAGGTAATGGTCCCCCAAGGGTCTCTTCACTGCATTGACCCTATCCCATAGCCTCGCCAACCCCACCGGCCCCAATAACCTTCTAGCAAGCACACAACCTAGTTTGTTAACTAAGTGGTTACTAAGCTCTAGATGTAGCCTTAATTGAATTGCTTTGTAATATCCAGTGGCATCTGGAAGGCCAAAACCCCCCTCGGTCCTCGAACGCGTGAGAAGCCGGTAGTTAAGCCTTGGGCTCTTCCCCTCCCAGACAAAGGATGAAAAAACACGACGTAGCTGAGTCAGATAATGTCTAGGCAACCTAATGGGTAGTGCCTGCATTATGTAAAGAATTTTGGGCATAATGTATGTTTTTAAAAGATTCTTTCTCCCAATCCAAGATAGGAAAGGTATCTTAACCTCCTTTAATTGAGATTTAATATCTTCTAGTAAAGGGATAAAGTTACGGGCAAACAAGTCGTCCATAGATTTAGAAATTTTTATACCCAGGTATCCCACTTGAGAATCCTGCCACTGGAAGGGGTAAAGGTCTCGGAGTCGTGCCACTGTAGAGCTACGAATATTAATGCCCATGGCGCTGCATTTCGACAAGTTAATTTTAAAATTAGAGAAGGACCCAAAGTCCTCAAGGACCTGAAGCAATGCAGGAAAAGCCTCCTCCGGGTTTGTAATAAAAAGGAGCATATCATCTGCAAACGCGGCTACGGTGTGGATGTTAGAATCCGCTTTTAAGCCTCGAATCCTCTGGTCCTGTCTTAACGCCTGAATTAGTGTCTCCAATACCAATATGAACAGGGTAGGTGATAACGGGCATCCTTGCCTCGTTCCATTCTTGATGTCAAACGTAGGTGAGAAGACACCATTCGCCTGAACCCTTGCCGAAGGAGAGGAGTACAGGGACATCACAGCCTCAATAAATTGTGAGGATAGACCGAATTTCGACAGGGTGGACCTCATGAAAAGCCAGTCCACCCTGTCGAAAGCTTTTTCCGCATCGGTGCTCAAAAACACCAAAGGTAAATCATGCTTCAGGGCGTATTGTTGGGCCATAAGAACCCGGAATGTGCTGTCCCTGCACTCCCTCCCCCCCACAAAGCCCGATTGTTCCGGAGACACCAATTTAGGGAGCAAGGATGATAACCTAGCCGCGAGTAGCTTAGCCCACAATTTAACATCTGCATTGAGCAGCGAGATAGGACGATAACTGTGAATCCTCTAATGTGATTTATGTCATCAAATGTCCCTGTGGTCTGGCATATGTGGGTGAAACCACACAGACCATCAGGGACAGAATATGCCAGCACAAGTCCAACATCCGTTGCCAGAGCATCCATCTCCCAATCCCAGCCCACTTTGTTTCTAAAAAACACACCATTTCACAACTTCGCTTCCAAGTTGTGGAACAAATCCACAACCCCAGAAGAGGGGGCGACATATCTAACATCCTCATAAAGAGAGAGGCAATGTGGATCCACAAGCTACAAACTCTCGAACCTAAAGGACTAAACAGAGAGTATGAAGTTGGGAGCTTCCTTTAATACACTAATTCTTGAACACCAAGTTCCCCCTATACATGGTTCACTAATATGTGTCATTCCCTGATTAAAATAATGTTAATACTATTATGAACAGATACTGGAAGTACTGCCTTTTATCTAAGTATTTTATCTAATTTTCAAATTTTGGTTATACCCCTATTCTGTTACTAATTTGCTATGTATATTTTTTTTCACAGACCAGATACTAATTGGGGTTCATCTAGTTGCCGCTTCCTATATCCTTTTTACCGTTTACTGGTATAGTATTCTCTTTACTGTCATTCAAACTTCATTTACTCTCTTATACATCTCTTCTTTCTCTTACATCATTCCTATATACAGATTAAAACATCACAGTATAGGTTCATACTTCTTTAGATTAGCCTATATAGGAACCGATACTTTGCCCACACAGCACAGCGCCGGCCATCTTTAGTATTCTCCTGTGATCGTATATACAGGAACCGGAAGTTTGCCCATACATACGACGCCCGCCATCTTTGAATATCCAAACTTCTTACTGCGCATGCCTGGCCGCACACCGGAAGCTCATACTCCCGGCATCCACCAGCACGGCTTCCTGCTACCACCATCTATTTAAACATGCAGCTTAAGCCACACAAATCGCGCAACGGACAACGGCAGATGCCCAGCACAGTAATAGCCAGGCCAGACCCTATTTTTCTCCAGCGCACAGCGGTTCCCTATGGGACACACCGCCCCATACATGGACTTTCTATCTTAAGGTGAGCACACTACTATCTCCAAAACCACACAATCTCATGTCAATCTAGTAGTATCTCATGTATTTCATCATTACTCTTACAGAGATTACCAATTACTACTGCATAAGAGCACTACACTGTGGCACCATAACGCTCAGCCACTCTCCATAGGACATTCTATCCTATTCTATCTTTTCCAAAGCGGCTCAACCAGGTAACAATGTGTGTTGCATTATCTGTGCTAAGATCCATATATCTCAAGTTTGTTTCACAACCACCTATTTAGATCTACCCACAAGAGCGGTATTTATAGTGACATCCACTATCTTGCATCTAGTGAATGTCCACTCATTGATTGCGCTTCTTATTGCTCTGTGAACTATAAATCATTGACATTATTGTTCCTTAATGAGATGTATACCATACTTACTTCAAGTCCAGCAGCAAAATATGGCTACTACGACACCATCTATCATGAGAAATCATGACTGCATATATTTCGCATTACCGTGTATACTTGTTTACTCTCTTTCAGTTAACGTATATTATACAAGCCTTTTTTGATTGATAAGCCTTATTTCGTGTAATTTTTGTAACTTCCATTTTTGTGCACTTTTGTTTATCACTATATTTGTAATTCTCCAGTTACACTGAAGAAGGCCATAGGCCGAAAACGTTTATTTCCTACAACTGGATTTCCGCACTTCTAATAAAGCAGAATTTGAAATTGAACCCTGTGGATCGTGGGAGTCTACTTTATATCATTATCTTGGCCTGGGAACCATCTCCCCCTATTCACGATAATCGTAAATTGGAGTGCTATCCAATCTTTTATAATAGGACGATAACTGGAGGGAAGCTCTAAATCCTTACCCGGTTTTGGGAGCACGATTATATGTGCCTCCAACGTCTGTCTGGGCAGGGGGGAACCCGTGAGTAATGCGTTAAATAGGCCGACTAGTCGGTCTCCTAAGATTGGAAAAAAATTTTGTAGTACGCCACTGTCAGACCGTCTGGGCCCGGGCTCTTTCCATTGGGGGTAGATCGTAGGACTCGTCTCACTTCGTCCAATGACACCGGTGTGAGAAGGGACTCATTGTCAGAGGCCGAGACCCTTGGCAGCGCCAACGCCTCCAAAAAATCCCTAACTCTCACATTGCGAGTGCGAGCCTCAGCATCTGTCTCTCCAGGGCGGAGATTATATAAAGAGGAGTAATACCCCCTAAATACCTCTGAGATGCCTCTGGTATCGGTGGAATAAAGCCCGTCATTTGACCTCAACCGTTTTATAAAGGATTGTTCAACTCTCTTTTTAAGGTGTGCCGACATAACCTTCCCCCCCCCTGTCACCATGGACATAATGTTTATGGCGAAGCTTTAAGAAATTTTTGGCCGCTCTAGTATTGAGGAAGGACTTCAACTCCTGTCGTAATTGTTTAAGGGTCTCTAGATCCTGGATGGCCTGGGAGCGTTTGTGGGCCCCCTCTACAGCAGAAATACGGGAAAGCAAGTCAGTCAGTCGCTTCACTCTTTCCTTTTTGGCATGAGCCCCCAATGCTATGAACTCCCCCCTAATCGTTGATTTGTGAGCTTCCCATATCACACTTTCATTAGAGACAGAGCCTGAATTCAGTTCAAAGTATTCACGCAGCTTAGTGGAGATCTTGTCAACTTGTGAGGGCGAGTCAATAAGTGTATGATTCAACCTCCAAGTCCATTCTCTACTACTCATCTGGGGGAAGGAAAAAGAAAAAGACACTGGGGCGTGATCCGAGACTGAAATTTCATGAATGGTTGAGGACGAGACATTCGAGAGATTCCTATCAGAGATTCTCAGATTCTCTTTAACGATGGGCATCACGGTCGATATCTGGTCTTGCATTTGAGCGACATGCTCAATGATGCTTTTATAGAGCGTAGCCTCATTCTCCCAGGTTTCTTTGGCCACAACTAGTAAACCAATTGGGTGTCGGCCATATACTAACTCAAAGGGTGAAAACCCAGTAGAAGCCTGGGGTACCTCCCTGATCGAAAACATAAGGTAGGGTAGGAGGCAGTCCCAATCACGTCCATCTTTTTCTACCACTTTCCTTAACATCTGCTTCAGGGTTTTGTTGAATCTCTCAACTAATCCATCCGTTTGGGGGTGGTACACTGATGTACCTATTTGGGTGATTTTAAACCATTTGCATAACTGTTTCATTACCTTCGATATAAAGTGGGTACCCTGGTCTGTGAGAATTTCCTTAGGGATTCCTGTGCGGGAGAACATGTAAAACAACTCCCGGGCAATATTTTGTGATGCCATGTTTCGCAGGGGCACCACTTCCGGGTACCGAGTGGCATAGTCCAGGACAACCAATATATACTGGTGTCCCCTATAGTGTTGAGCGCGAATATTCGAATAGCGAATTTTTTTAGCGAATATCGGCACTTCGCTAATTCGCGAATATTTCGAATATAGCGCTATAAATTCGCTATTTCGAATATTCGTTTTTTTTTTGTTTTTTTTTTAGTTATATTTTTTTCTTTCCCTCTTCCCAACAGTAGTTCTTACCTGTCCTATGGATTCCTGGCTTCCTGGCTGCTCTAGTCAGTGCCCATTGCCGCTTCTGCCGACTTCCGTGCTCATGGAGCGTCCCCATCCATGGGAACGTCTCCATATACTAAAATGTACTGTCGGATTTGAGGAATTACGTTGAAATCGCAATGCGATTAATTCAAGTTATATTAATCGCATTGCGATTTCAACTTAGAGCTGGGTTTATAATGGGTCAGCTTGCTAGAATGAACGAGTTAACGAATATGGAATATAGCAGCACTGCTAAGTTGAATTCGCAATGCGATTAATTTAACTTAAATTAATCGCATTGCGATTTCAACTTAGCACTGCTAGTGCCACTGCTATATTCCATATTCGTTAATTCTAGCCTATGTAAGATAGCAGTGCTAAGTTGAAATCGCAATGCGATTACTTCAAGTTAAATTAATCGCATTGCGAATTCAACTTAGCAGTGCTGCTATATTCCATATTCGTTAACTTCGTTCATTGAATCGTTAACTTCGCTCATTCTAGCAAGCTGACCCATTATAAACCCAGCTCTAAGTTGAAATCGCAATGCGATTAATATAACTTGAATTAATCGCATTGCGATTTCAACGTAATTCCTCAAATCCGACAGTACATTTTAGTATATGGAGATGTTCCCATGGTGATGGGGACGCTCCATGAGCAAGGAAGTTTATGGTTGGCTTGGTAGAATTAGCTGAATAGCGAATATGACGAATGTATTCGTCATATTCCTCAAAACGAAGATAACGAGTATTCTACATCTTCGCTTTAGCAACCTATTCGTCAACCTCGCTAATTCTAGCAATCAAATAGGAAGGTTGACTATAGAGACAGCTGTGTTAAATTCGCTATGCGATTTTTTTTTTAATAGAATAATTATATTACTTGATATAATTATTATAATTATTCTATTTATTAAAAAAAATATATATAAATAATTGCATAGCGAATTAAACACAGTTGTCTCTATAGTCAACCTTCCTATTTGATTGCTAGAATTAGCGAAGTTGACGAATAGGTTGCTAAAACGAAGATGTAGAATACTTCGTTATCTTCGTTTTGAGGAATATGACGAATACATTCGTCATATCCGTCATCTTCGCTATAATTCTAGATATGAAACCAATAGGAAAGTAGCCTTAAGTTAAAATCGCAATACGCGATTATTTAAATCGCATATTAATCGCGGTAACTAGAATAATGACGAATATTCGATCTCGACGAATATGAAACGAATATTCATTCGAATATTCGCGAATTTCGTCGAAATCGAATATGGCACCTGCCGCTCATCACTAGTCCCCTAGCCGACTCAACAATAGGACCCACCAAATCCATGGCAATTCTTTTAAAAGGTACCTCAATGATGGGAAGAGGCACCAAGGGACTCCGGAAGTGGGACGCTGGGGCACTTATCTGACAGGTGGCGCATGACTCGCAGTACGATTTTGCTTCCTCATACACTCCAGGCCAGTAAAACCTTTGTAGTATCCTCTCCTGTGTTTTGCTGGTCCCTAAATGACCCCAAGTACGTGGTTGTGGGCTAGGTCTAACACCATACACCTATAAGATTTATGTACCAGGAGCTGCTCCGCAATTTCGTTGTTGCATTTAATAACACGATACACTAAGTTTTGAATCATGGCAAAATGGGGAAAGGGGTGTCATCACCCTCGTCATAACATGGCCCCACATTTCCATTAGACATTTTAGTTAACATGATTTGTTCATTTTTCACCTCATCGACACCATTGTTTCCAGTGGTCACCTCCTTTAAACCATTGTGTTCAAGGCGCACCTCACTGAAAGGATTACTTAAAGGGGAAGGCACAGCCTCTCCTGGAGTTTCTTCCCTGTCTGCAGAAGTATGTCTCTTCTCCCACAACTTCTAAAACAGGGGGAAGTCCCGGCCCAATATAATATCATGCATAAGTCTTTTTACTACCCAGACTTCATAGGTTACAGTCCCAGCCAGAGTCTCCAGCTTAACCCGAGCCACCGGGTATGATTTTGTATCCCCATGGATGCACAGCACATTTACACTTTTGTCCGGCACATAATTCCAAGCCATGAAGCTGGCATGCACTAAGGTGACCAGACTACCGGCGTCCAACAGAGCTTTGACGGAGCAGTCATTTATCACTAGGGTACATATCTGCGGTTTAGTCTCTAGTCCTGGTGAGGACGTACACAATGGCATCGCATACAGCGACCGTGCTTCCGGCTACCTGCACGCACCATAGGCTCTAAGGTAACAGGGAAATGCGCCACAATGTGTCCCCACTCACGGCACCTCCAGGACTGGAGCATCCCAGGTCTCCTCAGTGGTGAGACGTCTCTGGGACCATACTGCCCGTGGGTCTAAGTCTTAGGCCCACGCCCAACCTCTAGAGCCTTGTTTTCTCTTGCACGCTTCCACACACCCCCTGCAGCTGGAACTCTCTTACCCACAATTAACACGGGTTGGGTACCCCCGGGAGGCGTGAGTGCGGCAGGGACATCACAGAGGTAGTCCTCAGTTGCCAGGAACTTTTCCACCAGGTTGACAAGCTGGTTTGCAGTTTTGGGGTCTATGTCCGACCCACCATTTAAGCTCCGCTGGGAGGGCTCTGAAGAAGTGATCCACCATAATTTTCTCGACGATCTGGGTTAGTGTAGATGACTTAGGTTCCAGCAACTTCTGTACAAGATGGAGGAGGTTAAACATCTGAGATCGGGCGGGCTTATCCACTGTGTAGCTCCACATGTGAACCCTCCGGGCACGAACAGCCAGGGTAACGCCTAGGCGATCAAGGACCTCCATTTTTAATTTGGCATAGTCCCGGACATCCTGCTTCCTGAGGTCATAGTAGGCCTTTTGTGGTTCACCTGACAGAAAGGGCGCAAGGACCTCAGCCCACTCCGCTACAGGCAGTCTCTCTCTCTCCGCCACTCTCTCAAATACGGTCAGGTAGGCCTCAATGTCGTCATCGGGTGTCAGTTTTTGCAAGGCACGCTGCACAGCCTTCCTCATATTAAAAGTCTCTGGGGAACTTACCGCCACTTGTTGAGCTGGAGTTATAACAGTCTCTCTTAGGTCAACAATATGCTCCATGAGCAGACGGTTTGTTTCCTGCTTCCTAGCGTGGGCCTCCGCCTGAGCCTGCTGTTGTGCAAATAAGGCCTCTTTTCTGTTGCTGTGCCATGGCCTGTTCATGCCTCAGGTTAGCCTGCACCAGCTGCTTCAGAACTTCCTCCATTGTATATGATGAACTTTGCAAAGTTGCAGCAGCTTTCTCCCAGGACATAAAGCACCAAACTGTCACGCCGTTGCCCCTAGCAACTTGCTATTGCCTGCATCCTCTACCAATTATAGGGGTTTGCTTCTCTCCAGCAGGACGGCTCTAAAAAAGTCCATTGCAGACAGTATAGTTCAAATCAAAATGATGATTTATTTTAATGCCACTCCAGCACATGCAGATAAGGTGAGGTTCCAGCGCCTCGGAATGCAAACAAAACAAAACAAAATAAACACCTGCCCGTCTGGCCCTAACTAATACAGAGCAGTTTCTATCTCACCTTTTGAATGTAAGACACACAGAGAGGATTCTCCAGCCTTGTTCCAGGCACAGATCTCCCAGACTGACCTTCTGGGATGAGTTTTATTTCCCCTTAAAGATCCCAGCTGGCTTCAGCTGGGGATCCCTCAGGTTAGGGGAAAAACCTGTCCTGGAATGGGGGGGGGGGGGGTGGATTGGGAGGTCCCACTGCCTCCTACCATCCCAATCCAATAAAATCCAGCCCATGAATTTTAACAAAGTGCTTTAGCAACCTATATATATATATATATATATATATATATATTGTGAGACGGGACCACTTAGACAGTCTCTTTTCAGGGTTTATTAGGCACACAGTACAGTACAGGCTTGCTTTCTCCAAATAACAGAACAGTCCAAATGAAATAACAAAACACGGTGATACAGGCTTCTCACCAGCTGCAGTTTTTCTCCCAGCAAATCCTCACTGCCAAGAGGTTTGGTTCAGTAGTCTTCCTCTCAGACCACCATCCACACACCCTGCTCTCTGGCAGAGTGTCTTTTTAAAATCACCCTCGCACCTGTGTGTGTGGCAGTAATACCCGAGATGGAGTATGGGAGTGACCTTCCCACCCATGCTCTTCAGTCACTCCTAAATCCCGGACCCAAATTCCAGCTACCACCAACTCAGTGATCTACCACCAGTGGTCACTACTTACCTCCGGGATTTACATCACTGAGCGTAGTAGCCTCAGTGACACATACCTACCATCTATGATGTCACCCACTGCATGCTTACAATATATATATATATATATATATATATATATTAATTACACATTTATTTTGTGCCATACATTTTTTACAATTACCAAAAAAAATATTAAATATATAAATCTAATTTAACCTCTATATCTGAAAAAGTTTGTGACGGGATTTGACCTCAAAGCTTCTGCATCACATATATATGCAACGTAAGGGGCAAATCTCCAAAAGAACTGCCAGGACCAGCTCTGCTTTGGGATCTGGTGATGCTACTATTAGTGTGGGTGCATTAGGCCCAAAACATGCTAGTAATAAGCCAAGCTCAGCTGTCTCTAGCTCTGTGTGAGTATGTCATGTCTGGCATACTAAAAACAAATTAGCTGTGGGAATTCAAACACACAGGCACCATAGCTCTATTAACCTCTTACGGATATAGGATGTACCGGTATGCCCTGATGTCCTGGTACTTAAGGACACTGGACGTACCGCTACGTCCTGAGTATTTACGATCACCACGTGCACCGTGGGGTTATCGGAACAAAGTGCCTACCGAAATCATTCTGCAGGCACTCTGTGACAATGCCCCCCCCCCCCTATAGGTGATCGCAGGTCAATTAAGACCTGCGGTTTGCTGCGTTTCCAGGTTATTCAGGCATCTAGTGACCCTATAACCCGGAATTGGATGATAATCGGTGGTGTGATAAGACACCACCAATCACCATCCTTAGATCCTGTGAGGTGATGGTGACATCACCTCACAGGATCAAATCTGATTGGCTGCACGAGAAGGCGGGTTTAACTCTTCCTGCTTTCCCTCCTTCTCTATACTTTGTCCAGGAGCCGTGGAGAAAGGAGCAGCCTGTTGTCTTCTGAACCCTGCACCCTAGACTTCACCCGATACTCCCCTGTGACCCTCGAAAGTGCAATCTGGCACTAGAGGGTAGATTAGGGACAGGTTAGGCACAGGTTAGGGAAAGCTTTAGGTCAGGCAGGGAGACTTAGGTAGAGTTTAGAGTTAACTTTTTTTTCCCAACTGTTACATCACCCTGATCGGGTGTCTGGGGTCCACAGCACAGCTGTGTAACCCTAGACCCCCCCAGAGGTGCTGCAGCTTGACCCCCCCCCACCCCCCACCCCCCACAAACATTTTTTGGGGCACAAATATTTTTATTTTTTTTTGCGTACGCTGACAGTTTCCGCCACTCTTTAGCGTCCGGACAGCTGATCAGCGAGTTTTAATTTTTTTGGGCTCTTTTTTTTTTTTTAGTTAATTATTATTATATTTTTCTGCACACACACACACACACACTTCCCTATGGCCCGCCGGACGTTTTCGGCTGAAGAGGTATACGCCTAGCTTGCCTTCGAATCAGAGAGCCCCAGTGAGGATGAGGATGACCCCACTTTCCTTTTGTTATCCGCGTCCTCCTCATCATCTAGAGATGATGATGAGCCCCCAAGATGGCAGACAGAACAGTACTGCTGTCTTAGAGTGAGCTGTTTAAAAGGACACGCCCCTAATCCTGTTAGGACATGCCCCCTCACACTAAGCCAACAGGGATTGAAAAAATTAAGTTAAAAATAAACTTCTAGGTCCTGCTAAGCCACACTCTAATCTGGTTAGGCCATGCCCCCTCCTAATAGCAAGTGATCAAAAAGTCATATGCCCCCAAAATAGTGCCAGTAAAACCGTCCTCTCACCTCACAAAAAATGAGCCAGTACCTAAGACAATCGGATAAGAACTTTAAAAAAACTGACTCTTACACTGTGTAGATATAATTTTTTTTATTTTGTTTCAAATAGGATAATATAGTGTTAAACCTAAATACATTTTAAAAAAGTAGACAAATTAGGTATTGCCGCGTCCGTAATTATCTGCTGTAAATACCCCATGACCTAACCCCTCAGATTAATATGGTCAAAAAAATAAGCTATTGTTTTGCACATTTCCATTTTAATCCATTTTTTCCAGTAACAAATCAAGGGTTAACAACCAACTAAAACTTAAAATTTATTGTTCTTATTCTGCATTTTACAGAAACACTCCATATGTGGTGAACAGTTCCCGGCGAACATCGCTTGTTCGCGTTCGCCAAGGTGGGCGAACATATGCGATGTTCGGTCCGCCCCCCATACATCATCATTGAGCAAACTTTGACCTGCACCTCACAGTCAGCAGACACATTCCAGCCAATCAGCATACCCTCCCTCC
Organism: Bufotes viridis; assembly: GCA_033119425.1. NCBI lineage: Eukaryota > Metazoa > Chordata > Amphibia > Anura > Bufonidae > Bufotes > Bufotes viridis. Next base: position 251,755,737 of record CM065590.1, read on the forward strand.
CAGACCCTCCTACCTCCTATCAAAAAGCAAGGACAGCATCCATATCAGATTCATTCTGAAGCTGCAGTGTTAGTTAGAGCAGGGAGAGTGCTGCTGCTGAATTAATATAGGGATTCTAGGGAAAGCATTAGCTACTAGTGTTCTGTGTCCACTCCAGTCCTCAAAGACTCATCTGCTGTAAGGACAGCGTCCTTACAGCACCCCAAAAAGCCCTTTTTAGGGCTGGTACATCAGTCTGCTTTTTTTTCCCTTTCTATATATATTATATTGCAGTTGCCTGCCAGTGTGTGTCAGGCCCACACAGACTGTACAGTGCCCACTGCCAGTGCCCACCACTCATATCGGGTGGCACAGTACCTTGCAGATAAAAAAGTCATTTAATTTTTACCCTTTAATATAATTTCAGTTGCCTGCCACTGCCAGTGTGTGTCAGGCCCACACAGACTGTACTGTGCACACTGCTAGTGCCCACCACTCATATCGGGTGGCACAGTACCTTGCAGATAAAAAAGTCATTACATTTTTACCCTTTAATATTATTTCAGTTGACTGCCAGTGTGTGTCAGGCCCACACATACGGTACTGTGCCCACTGCCAGTGAGCACCACTCATATCGTGTGGCACAGTACCTTGAAGATAAAAAAGTCATTTAATTTTTACCCTTTAATATAATTTCAGTTGCCTGCCAGTGTGTGTCAGGCCCACTCGGACTGTACTGTGCCCACTGACAGTGGCCACCACTCATATCGGGTGGCACAGTACCTTTCAGATAGAAAGGTCATTTCATTTTTACCCTTTAATATAATTTCAGTTGCCTGCCACTGCCATTGTGTGTCAGGCCCACACAGACTGTACTGTTCCCACTGCCAGTGCCCAACACTCATATTGGGTGGCACAGTACCTTGCAGATAAAAAAGTCATTTAATTTTTACCCTATAATATACAGTCATGTGAAAAAATTAGGACACCCTTTGAAAGCATGTGGTTTTTTGTAACATTTTTAATAAATGGTTATTTCATCTCCGTTTCAACAATACAGAGAGATTAAAGTAATCCGACTAAACAAAGAAAACTGAAGAAAAGTCTTTTCAAGATCTTCTGTAAATGTCATTCTACAAAAATGCCTATTCTAACTGAGGAAAAAGATAGGACACCCTTGCCCCTAATAGCGAGTGTTACCTCCTTTGGCTGAAATAACTGCAGTGAGACGGTTCTTGTAGCCATCTACCAGTCTTCGACATCGGTCTGAGGAAATTTTACCTCACTCCTCAGTGCAGAACTTTTTCAGCTGTGAGATGTTTGAGGGGTTTCTTGCACGTACAGCCCTTTTCAAGTCACCCCACAGCATCTCAATGGGATTCAAATCTGGACTTTGACTTGGCCATTCCAGGACTCTCCATTTCTTCTTTTCAGCCAATCTTTGGTTGATTTACTAGTATGTTTTGGGTCATTGTCATGTTGCATGGTCCAGTTCCGCTTCAGCTTTAATTTTCTAACTGATGGTCTCACATGTTCTTCAAGCACCTTCTGATACACAGTAGAATTCATCGTGGATTCTATGATGGTGAGCTGACCAGGTCCTGCTGCAGCAAAGCAGCCCCAAACCATGACACTTCCACCTCCATGCTTCACAGTTGGTATGAGGTTCTTTTCTTGGAATGCTGTGTTTGGTTTCGCCAAACATGTCCTCTGCTGTTGTGTCCAAATAATTCAATTTTGGACTCATCTGTCCAAAGAACATTATTCCAGAAGTCCTGGTCTTTGTCAACTTTATCTCTGGCAAATGTCAGTCTGGCCTCGATGTTTCTCTTGGAAAGCAAAGGTTTCCTCCTTGCACACCTCCCATGCAAGTTAAACTTGTACAGTCTCTTTCTGATTGTAGAGGCATGTACTTCTACATCAACAGTAGCCAGAGCCTGCTGTAGTTCTCGAGATGACACTTTAGGGTTTTGGAGACCTCTTTTAGCATCTTGCGGTCTGCTCTTGGGGTGAACTTGCTGGGCGACCAGTCCTGGGCATGTTGGCAGTTGTTTTGAAAGCCCTCCACTTGTAGACTATCTTCCGGACAGTGGAATGGCTGATTTCAAAATCTTTGGAGATCTTTTAAATCCCTTCCCAGACTCATAGGCTGCTACAATCTTTTTCTGAAGTCCTCTGACAGCTCTTTTGCTCTCACCATGGTGCTCACTCTCACTTCAACAGTCAGGAGCACACCAAACTAAATGTCTGAGGTTTAAATAGGGCAAGCCTCATTCAACATGCAGAGTAACGATCTACTAATTATGTGCACCTGGTGTGATATACCTGTGTGAGATCTGAGCCAATTTAAGAGGGAATACATGTGAGGGTGTCCTATCTTTTTCCTCAGTTAGAATAGGCATTTTTGTAGAATGACATTTACAGAAGATCTTGAAAAGACTTTTCTTCAGTTTTCTTTGTTTAGTTGGATTACTTTAATCTCTCTGTATTGTTGAAACGGAGATGAAATAACCATTTATTAAAAATGTTACAAAAAACCACATGCTTTCAAAGGGTGTCCTAATTTTTTCACATGACTGTAATTTCAGTTGTCTGCCAGTGTGTGTCAGGCCAAGGCAGTCTGTACTGTGCCCACTGCCAGTGCCCACCACTCATATCGGGTGGCACAGTACCTTGCAGATAAAAAAAAGTCATTGAATTTTTACCCTTTAATATAATTTCAGTTGCCTGCCAGTGTATGTCAGGCCCACAGACTGTACTGTGCCCACGACTCATATAGGGTGTCACAGTACATTGCACGGCGCACGCGCAGTTACCTAAAATTCAAATGAAGCGGACCGAGCATGGGTCTTTTTCCATCTCACAGTTCCAAAAATCTATTCACTACACCGGCCCTGGCCCTGATAAGGGACAAAACAGAGATTAAACTAATAGGAATAGGAATAATAACACTAGTTACATTGGTGGCAAATTCCATTGCAAGTGTCCAAAATTATAAGGAAGCAGACAGAGCAAGCTTTTTTCTCTATCTCCCCATGCAAGGATTCAATTCAATACATGTCCCCTGATAGGGGACCTAACAAAGATTAAAATGGTAAGAATAGTAGTTCACACTATTTGTATTGGTGGCACAGTACATTGCGTGGCGCATGCGCAGTGCCCCCAATTGGGAGTAAGAGAACCGACCAATCATCTTTTTCCATCTCCCGGTTCCTAAAATCTATTCACGACCCCTGATAGGGGACGTAACAGGAATTAAACTGATAGGAATAGTACTACTTAACACACCACTCATATAAGGTGTCACAGTACATTGCACGGCACACGTGCAGTGCCCCAAATTGGAAGGAAGAGGACCGACCAATCATCTTTTTCCATCTCCAAGTTCCTAAAATCTATTCACGACCCCTGATAGGGGACGTAACAGGAATTAAACTGATAGGAATAGTACTACTTAACACACCACTCATATAGGGTGTCACAGTACATTGCATGGCACACGTGCAGTGCCCCAAATTGGAAGGAAGAGGACCGACCAATCATCTTTTTCCATCTCCAAGTTCCTAAAATCTAATCACGTCCCCTGATAGGGGACATAACAGGGATTAAACTGATAGGAATAGTACTACTTAACACACCACTCATATAGGGTGGCACAGTACATTGCACGGCGCACGTGCAGTGCCCTAAATTGGAAATAAGAGAACCGACCAACCATCTTTTTCCATCTCCCAGTTCCTAAAATCTATTCCATCCACCTGCCCCTGATAGGGGACAAAACAGAAATTAAACTGTTAAGAACTGGTCGATACAACATCATACCTGATCGTATACACACACTGGATGTTTTAAAGCACGTTATTCCAAATAATTTAGGAATGTTAGGTGATTTATGCCCTTTATGGATTAAAACCCGACTCTGTGTCAACTACGTAATTTTCCATGGGAGTTTTGCCATGGATCCCCCTCCGGCATGCCACAGTCCAGATGTTTGTCCCCTTGAAACAACTTTTCCATCACTATTGGGGCCAGAAAGAGTCCCTGTGGGTTTTTAAATTTGCCTGCCTATTGAAGTCTATAGCGGTTCACCCGGTTCGCCTGTTAGCGAACATTAGCGGAAGTTCGCCGTTCGCGAACAGAAAATTTTATGTTTGCGACATCTCTAGTGGTAAATTGCTGTACAGGAACAGGGCAGGGCACAGAAGAAAAGGAACGCCATATGGTTTCGGGTAGGCAGATTTTTATGGCCTTTTTTTTTTACACCATGTCCCATTTGAAGAACCCCTGATGTACCCCTAGAGTATAAACTCCATAAAATTGACCCCATCTAATAAACTATACCCCTCAAGGTATTCAAAACTTATTTTACAAACTTTGTTAACCCTTTAGGTTTTCCTCAAGAGTATGGAAAATAGAGATGACATTTCAGAATTTTTATTTTTAGTAACCTTTCATCACAAAAATGTAATATAGAGTAACCAGGGGGGCTTCAAATGGGACATTGTGTAGATAAACCAGTTCAGCAAAATCTGCATTCCAAACACCACAGGGCACTCCTTTCCCTCTACGCCCTGCCGCGTGGCCATACAGTAGTTTACGACCACATATGGGGTGTTTCTGCAAACTACAGAATCAGGTCAATAAATATAGAGTTTTGTTTGGCTGTTAACCCTTGCTTAGTTACTGTAAAAAATAGATTAAAATGGAATATTTGCCCAAAAAATCTAAATACTGAAATTTTATCTCCATATGCCATAAATTCTTGTGGAACACCTAAAGGGTTAACAAAGTTTGTAAAATTATTTTTAAATACCTTGAGGGGTGTAGTTTCTATAATAGGGCCATTTTCGGGAGGTTTCTATTATGTAAGCCTCACAAAGTGACTTCAGACCTGAATTGGTCCCTAAATAGTGGGTTTTTCACTCCCACACTAGAGCTTGACACTGAAGTTTTGTGCTCAGGCTTGCTGGAAGATACCTATAAGGCAATTTATCTTTGAAAAAGCTATTCCTGCTTTGTACTCTCACATGGCAGAGAACATGGGCCACTTCTTAAAAATGCCACTGTGCAGCAAAGTGCACACCACAGTGGACACCTGGTGCAGCAGTTACGGGCAGGGACACTACATGTCTTTCACAGCTTACTGGGTCAATGTTTTTTGTGCCAGTGGTGAGGCAGCATACCAGCAACAAAGCCAAGTCCTTTTGATGCTTCCTCCATTGTGTCAGCCTGGATCCTACACCAGCTACTTATCCACCTCCCCCAGCTCCTCCTCTATGAACATCCTCCATCCCCAGCAGCAGCTCGCAAAGCAACTCTCACACTCCCACTCTTTCCTGTCACAAATGTCAAGTCAAATTTTGCCATATGATGTTGAAGCTGATCGGCTTAGGTGAAAGTAGCTATAGTACAGGTGAGCAGTTGCTAAGGTACATCAAGCAGCAAACACTCCACTGGATCTCACTCCACCAACTTCAACTGGGCAAGGTGGTCAGCAACAAACATTGCGACTGCATTGAACCTGGCGGAAGTAACACATGCTCCCTGCATGGTGCATGTGATAAATCTAGTTGTGCAATGCTTTGAAAAAAAAATACACTGGATTGTGCAAGATGTTGGCAATGTCCAGGAGACTGTCCCGCTTTTCATCCTATCATTCATGGCGAGGAACACTCTTTTGGACTTACAGCAACAGAACGGTCTGCAGCTATGGAGCTTAATCTGCAATGTTCCAAAACACTGGAATTCAACATTGCACAAGCTATAGTGTCTGTAAGAGCAGTGGAAAGCCCTGAATGACTTTGTCATGCACCAGAATGCCTGAGCAGGGAGCGTGTGTTGTTTCAAGGTCAGGCAGTGACTAGTGTTGAGTGAACCTGGTGAGGTTTGGGTTCGCCGGGTTTGGTTGAACTTCAGGTCAAAGTTCGGGTTCGGGACCCGGACCCCTCTAAAGTCAATGGGTACCCGAACTTCACTTTATTATTTAGTGTTTGGCCATTGAGGGGATTAAAAAAAAAAAAAACCTGGCTGGAACAGGACCTATGGTGACGTCACCGCGCTCACCAAGTGGTGAGCGCGTTGACGTCACCACAGGTCCTGTAGAATAAAGATTGAAAAACTTTCTATCTTGATTCTGTAGGACCTGTGGTGACGTCACCGCGCTTACCACGTGGTGAGCACAGTGCCGTCATGCAAGATCCTGCAAAATGAAGATAGATAACGCGGGATAACCCATAATGCCATGCATGCACCCAATCAGCAGCCAGCCAGCCCTATGATGTCACAGCTCTATAAATAGCCTCAGCCATCTTGGATTCTGTCATTTTCCAGTGTACTTAGTGCAGGGAGAGACGTCAGTAGGCGCTAGGTACAGTGCTAGAAAAAACTTCATTGTGCTAAAAAAAGATTTACAAGTTCAGGGAAAAAATTATTCAAGGTGTAGGGAAAGTATATGGAGGAATCATTCCATAGCAGTTATGTAGAAAAGGGTTCAGTAGGGGAGGTTACAGCCTGGGTAATAAGAACAATCCTATTATACCTTGCTGCACTGACTGGGGATCCAAATTGCCATTATACAGCTCTGTAATTCCAGCAAACCGTTCTTGTAATTGGGGTGCAAGTGCTGTTTGATACAGCCATTAACAGGGTTTATTAGAAGGAAATATTTCTATGTCTTATTTGCCCTTGTGCGGTGCAGTTATATGTTCTAAAGCATTTTCTGGCTTGCATTAGTGGGAAAAAAGGGCTTAATAGCCTTTGTGTGGTAAAGTGTGAAAATTACAGCCCTTTTTGCATGCAACCGGTGTCATCTAGCGGTCGTGTCTTGACCAGCAACCCAGTTGTTCTTGAATGGTTGACTCTGTCATCTCTGTTTTGTATCCACTCCTGTTTTTTGGCATTAGCAATACTGATAGATTACTGACCAAATGCTGACCGAGGGAAGGCGGATGCTCAGTAGACCGGATCTGTTTTTTGGGAAGGGCAAACTAAACACTGAAGTCAACACAAACTTATTGCTGACTCCCTATCCACTCTGTCGGGGGGCTCCACCTGTATAAACGTTTAATAGAACAGGTTCTGTAGACATCTATGTGGAATCAGCTGACGACGGTGTGAAAGGAGTGCACTTCTTCCTGGAGCTAACATCGACCTGTAAGGCTGAGTTCATACTTGAGTTATTTGGTCAGTTTTGAACCCGTGACTGCCCAAATAAGTGAACTGTGCAGTTATTCTAAGAGCGATACCTGTCATTTGCATGTCATACTGACTCACAGTATTATTTTACTACCATAGCAGGCTCCCTATGCATGTTACTGCAAGGCACAGTGTTCTACACCACTATAAAGGCTCTCTGCAGCCAGGAAATAGCTGTTTTTTTTTAAAACTCGATTCACTGCGAATAAATTTGGATCAAACCAAATTTTTTCAAAAAATTCGGCGAACTGGCCACATTCAATTTTAAAAAAATTCGCTCATCTCTCATTCTAATCTTGGAGAGGCAATGGCATGGTGACATCCAGACCAAGTTGTCCTCTGCCAGTCTCCAAAACTTCACTTTTGTCAAAATGAACCAGGCATGGTTCTTGGGGGATTTTTACACTCCTCCTTCTGATGCTGATGAATAGATCTAGCCTTGCTGACAGTGCCCCATCTTGATGCGGTTGCTGTATGCCTAATTATGCGCAATATCATGGGACTGATTTTCATAATATTAAAGATGCTGCATTAATCCATTTTCCTTCCTCTTCTGTTATCTTCTGTTCTCCTATCATGTAAATTTCTCCAGTATATACAATGTAGGGAAAAGCATAAAGGTTTCTTTCAATACAGACACATATCCAAGGTTTTTTTCTACTTTGCAAAATGTCTGACCTTTTGTAGGTCATCAAGTTCCTGTTCATTGAATTATTGGCAGTTTAAATGTTTCAGAACCACACTGCATAATATCTTTTAAAAATAGGTATAACATTTAAAAAGGATATCGGGAATATGTTTTACATGAAACATTTAAGCCTGATATGCATGCAATAGGTCATATACACATTTGGCTCTGTTCAATGGTAAGAATAGTGTAATCTGCAATTATATATGCCATATAAAGATACAAATGAGAAACTTTTTGAAAACTGATTGACCCCATTATGAGTCAGGATTTTTTAAGATCCATCAAAGCTCTCAATGATCCCTAAAGAAGTTATGCTAATGTGATTAATTAGTCTTCAGATAATTATGTAGGGACACTAGGGTTCCTTATTGACAGAATGTTTCATTGATTTTTTAAACAATAATTTACATAGCATATATGTGGATATCTGCTAATTTAGGGTACTTTCACACTTGCGGCACGGTTATGCGGCAGGCTGTGAGATCCGCCATGCCGCAAGTATAATGGGGGCTGGGGGCAGAGCTACGGCGCAGCACGGCAGTGCACGGCCAGAGATCGCTGTACTAAAAGTACTGCATGTCCGACTTTTTAGTCCAGCGATCACTGTTGTGCACTGCCATGCTGCGCCGTGGCTCCGCCCCCGTCCCCATTATAGTCAATGGGGAAGAAACGGCAGCACAGTAGCACGGCAGCACATGGGTACTTGTGGCATGGTGGATCCAGTAGGCTGTTCACCCGCTGGAACAGCAAGCCGGATAGCCATGCCGCAAGGGTGAAAGTACCCTTAGCAAATGGTAAAATACTTGGTGATTTATTAAGACAAATTATTTTAGTTTTGTATTCTTTCTCTTTAGTACATTTTTATATTTTTTCATTATTTAAATTGTGCATTTTATAATCATTGCATTGTAAAGCCATGGAGAATAAGCTCCTTAAAGAGGCAAGCGCATCGTTTTTTTTATAGTTTCTGAAAAAGATACATGACATACATTGTAGAGAAGTTAATCTTACTGATTACTGTATTTGGAATTTATAGTCATTTATATTGTTCTTGTCCTCAGTTGTATCATATGAATGACACTCTGACTGTCCAACTGACACATCATCTTATGTGTGGGACAGGAAGTCAGTTTCTCTATTCACTCCAATGAGAGCCTCAAGGTCAGTCTTATAAGAATAAGTAGAAAAACACATGTACTGTTCACATTTCAGTAGCAAAGAGTGTATACAGTATATAGTCTATGCTCTACTATTGACATAGCAGAAAGACTAAGAGGCCAAGGTACCTTACTCGACTCGATCCTTCGTGACTTGGTTCCCTAACATCTTCATTTTGGCCTATGGCATTAGGGTAAACATGAAATTTCCAAGAATTAGCGTTGGCACTACACGCTAAAGCAGCACAGTTGCAATACCACGAAAGTAGTCAAAGTGCTGTGTGAAAAATAAAGGTTGGAACTGTACTACAGGCATATAACTATAAGGTCCACATCCTAAGAAGAATGTTGTAATGTTTAACATGGAGTAAATGTAATGTTTATTCTCACAATTAAATAAACTAATACTAGCATCCCTTCTGAGATACACTCCCATTCTTATAATTAATTGTGGAATGCTTAAAGACTATGAACACCTTCATGGTCAATTTATTTTTATGGTTGATGTGTACTCATTATGGGCTAAAGATATATATATATATATATATATATATATATATATTGTGACACAGTGAGAGGTTTGGTGATAAAAAAAAAACTGTTATTTTCCTCTCAGCCTGTGCTGCTGGGTTGATTGTAGCCAGCTGAGGGCAAATACTGGACCGGATTTTAGGTGCCGGTCCGGGTTTTTGGGTTAATACCTAGCTGCCTTTAAAAGACAGCTAGGTTTATGCAACTGTCTCTCTCTGTGTGTTTGGGATCTGAGCCCTGTGCTGGGCTGAAGAGTGGGGACCCGGAAAAGGGTACGGGGAAGCTTGCAAGACAGAGGCCTGGGACTGGCTCTGTCTGTATGGACTTGGGGGGCACAGAGCGACGCCACGGCTCGGGTCGCGGGCTCCTAGTCAGGCGGACTAGAGAGCCCAGCTCCCCAAGGGAATTGGTTGCACAGCCTTGGGGCTGGTGGAAGTACCAAGAGGTAAAAGCTGCACTACTGCCAGGTGTGAACTGACACACTGGATCCCAGGTGAACTCTGTTTCTGTTTTGCCGTGCAAGATCAAGCACCAACATTGTTTTGTTTTCTGTGTGTGAACAAGCACCAAAGCCTGAAAAGTGACTGTTGTGTTGTGCCTAAAGTGTGAATAAACACTGCAGATTGATTTACAACGTGTTTTTGCCTCTATACTGCACCCGCCTACCTTGTCTACCAGAGCGACTCCCCACAATATATATATATATATATATATATATATATATAAACATTTCTGCAGCTTTTTTCCTACAGAGTCTCTGCACGGTATCTTGTTTTCAATTTTACACTGAGCCTTCAGGTTGCTGCTCTGATGGCTGGATATATAGCCTTTATCTAGAATTTCTGACTGATATAAATTTAGTTAAAATGAGTGTTTATGAGCTATCAAGAATTCAATGATAAGGGCTATACATCAAGCCATCACGGCAGCAAAATGAAAATTCAGTGTGAAATATTTCCCCCAAAGGTGTTTAATACACCAATATTATGTTTTATTATTTTTTAGCAAGTATCTGAATTTGTCCATGCAGTTGCCTTCTAGATAATGCTTCTTCTACTACTTCCTCTCCTTGGAAATAGCCAGTGCCTAAAGAATGTTTTTGCAGTTTTACAGTAAATAATTTATCATTTTATGATAGTAAATAGAGTAATAAAAAAAAGCTTCTAATGATTGTATGGCTAACTATTCATCCAGGTCCACTGATGTATAACACAGAAACAGAATTATAGAGCCATTTGTTAACAGTGGGATACAACTGTTTCAAGTTGGTTTGCTATAATCAATATGGGAACCAGTACTATACTGTAACTTTCTTTAGGCGCATCACTACAATTATGGTTTCATAGGTGCCAAAAAGATCTTTACACTAAAAAAGGTTTATATAATGGTGCCTTATAGAAGTAACCAAAATATTCCACCAATTATCTAATAATTAACTTCTAACAATTGGTCTTAGAAACAAAATTATACAAATGGTGATATGATAGACATACATGTAACATCAAGGTCTAGAAAGTTGAAATACAACAAGTTTGAACCCATTGCAGCCTGCTCACTGCATTGCATTTATATTAACCTTGTGAGCCATAATGATAGTGATATGGACATGGAAGTGATGTTTACCAGTCAATCTATAAAGCTTCAGCAGTGATTGTTTATGAATCCTACATTTTTAATTTTATTAAAGAACAAATTTAATCAGATATGATATATTCTACCCATAAGGTACAGTACAATAGTAGTTAGATGTAATCATGATTTTAACTTTTATTTTTTTGGTCTGACAATCATTTTTTAGCCATACATATATTTATACAGAAGTTATCTTTCTTCCTCAAACACCTTATGCAAGGTCAATGACACTGACCTTAAGATAAAGCATTACACAGTTTAATGCTTTCATAAAGTGATCCTTTTGATCCCTGTAGGCAAGAGCAAAATTTCACATTTATGGATTTTCTTTTGTATGCTACTTTTATAATTTTTTTTCAAATGGAGTTCAAAGTATTGGGGAACACGAAGTTTTGGCAAGGTTCCAGTTTATCTGTATATACAGTACTGTACTAGGATCTGCATATAGAGATATGCTAAAAACACATAGCTCTCAAGTTTGCTGTTTGCCTGGTTCTTCAGAAATTACCTTATAGGTCAATACAGAAACCACCCAATAAACATGGACCCATATTTACCAATGTGACTATGCCTATAATATGTATAAAATGTGTCAAGATATAGCCCATTTCTGGTATATAAATCTGCATTAAAATTGAGACCTATGTGCCAAAAAGATGAATCTGCTATGTTTCGCTTGATAAGGGGAATGGATTATCACAAAAGGTAATGCAGCATAGCAGAAAGTGGACATGATTTAGGTTGCGACATGTGGCAAACATTTGTACAAAATACAGGCCAAAAATTGGTATAAAGTTGGAAAAATGTCTCTAACCATGCACCATCATACAGCAGACATATTAACATGATAAATTTTGGTAGAAACAGATCATAAAACTAGAGAAATTATAAAGAATAGATGTGAACACATCTTTTGAATTCACTCCTAGTTTTGGCTTCCAAAAACTACATCAATAAACTTAAATGTGTGGCCATAACCATAGGCTACTTGAGTAACTGTACACTATCTACAGGATTGATTAATCTGTATCATGTTGCTTAGATTGAAGGCTGCTTCTTTTCAGATATAGAGCTAGTTGTTTCAGTTCCATGGCATGTTGCAGAAATATCCGATCTGGCTATAAGCAATGTGCTGCTTTGGAGTGATTTGCGATTAGCCAGCACAACACATTCATATCAGAATACAATATTGGACCCTTCCCTGACAACACATATTTACCCTGAACAATTAGGAAAAAGGTAACAGAAACTTGAGAGGGGGTTTCGTTTTAAAAAGAACAGAATTTAAAATATACACATACATACATTGAATATACAAACATTCTATATCACTAGTTTTAAAGTAGACCTTCTACGATCTGACTTTTGATTTATCATTTAAGGTTGTTTTAGGTGCTATACATAGAGAAAAACATCAAACATACAAAGTGACAGTTTGACATGTCCTTACCTGCCCTTTACATTGCACTTAAAATACAGCTCTGCCTTTTAATAGGTGCTCTAAGAAGTTTTTCAGGATAACTATAGTAAATCTTCACATTGTAAACACTGACTGCATAATAGATATTTTATAGTATATAACTGGAAATAAATAAAAAGCTGATGTTATTCAATATGTAAGTTTCTCCCCTTACCTAATTTTGGCAAAGAATAGGGAACCTTGAAGTAATCCTCATAGAATTCCAACAGCCTTTTTGTTATATTAAGGGCATAGTCCCCAGATCCTCTTCTTATTGCGTCCGGTCGTGCATATAATCTCACCTAGAAAGAAAAAAAAATACATGACTAGTTTAGGATGCTCAGACATTTATAGGAATACAAGATCACGTTGCTGTTTTTTGAACCAAAAAAAGATTCATCCCTACACTACAATGTTTTTTTATTCCTTAGCTCCAAAAGAGATTTATGCTGTTTTAAAAGTCAAGAAAATATTTCAACGGAATTACTCACATGTGTTTGCAAAAGATATGATGCTACACTGTATTAGCAAAATGGATGTGTCAATTTTATATGCAGGTAGGGTGTGCTGGAAAACTCAAAAGGGAAAAATTTATTATTGAGCTTATTTTCTTCTCCTAATGCATAAAAATAATACTTGTCAGAATATAAAACTGCAGCACAGCTTCTCTACAGTATTTCTCATGCACATGTTATTTATATAGAGCTAAACTGCGGCATAAAATAAACCTTGTTTAAGTAATTTTCTCAAAAGACAATTAATATTGCAGATCTATTGCTGCTGCGCTCTGCTAAATATCCTTTTACTTTTCTGCACACTTTTAAACACTCTAGTTTTAACTCAAACACTATCATAAAATGCCGAAAAAGTATTGTTATGCTAAATTATTATCAATTATTCATACAGAACTCATAAATAATGTTGTCAATGTGGGGAATAATTACAGTGAGCATTTCTATTCACAAGCCAACATGCTAGCTTTATTCTGCAAAAATACACATTTACAGAAATATAGGTTCTTTAAAGAATAGTTGAGATAAAAACCAAAGCAATATCATAGGACTTGTGCTGTGATTTCTCATGAGTGGAACATTTCTTTTTATGCACTTTTCAACATGTAGTCTGACAAAGCTTTTCAACCCCATGATCTCATCATATTATTACTATGTGATCAATATGATTGCTGTGATATTTTTAAAACAAACATACTTCACTCTTTATGTATATTTGTACCTATCAATCTGCAGTTTAAAAATAAGCAGTATTTCTTATTTGAAGGATTGAAGAAGATGCATGAAAAAAGCTTAATTGAATAATAAAGGGGTTGCCCACTTTGGACAATATAGTGATCACAAAGGAAAACATATTATAGAAGCATGCTATTCAGCTGGGCCCATGGAGGACAGGTTTAGGTAGCTATTATAGGGCCATATTTTATTTGGCTAACGAGATTGTGAGCAGAAATCTTCTCACAAATGGAGGCGTGGGACATTATTTCAGAAGTGACAGAAAAAAGATCGGGCATAATTGCATCAAGTTCTCCTGTCCCAAGGAGCTGAGAGTGAGGTAGTATAAAACACTACCATAAAGGTGACACCATTTTAATACTTGCTATTTGGCTTTATAGCATATCTGTATGCATTTAAGGTACCATATCATGTATGGGAAAATTGTTTTTTTGGGGCTTTACATTTACAGAGTTCACTGTGCACTGAAACTGGCATGTTACCATTATTCTAGGAGTCAATAAGTTTTTAGCGCAACGTGACATAAAAATTATTTGTGTCAATATATTCCGACACTCAGAACATTTTTACATTTCCATCTACAACTTTGTTAGAATGAGACTGATTTTCAATTTTACATCAATTATGGCATAACCTCTCTGAGTATTTAGAATATTTTCTCCCAAATGCTTAAATATTAAATATTATTGTAAATTAATATTAAGTATTTGCAATTATATTTCCCATCCATCTTATATATTACAAACACCACAATCCCAAGCCAGGACTATAGCTTCTTCCCCTCTGCTAGGTAGGTTGAGTGGTAGGGCCTCGGGCTACTTGAGAGACCTTCACGTGGTGTCTGAGCTTAAGACATGTCCTCCTAGTAGGATGTGTCGAACTAACCTCTCAATCTTAACATCAGTGTGAGGGTTTAGTATTGCTGCAGAGTGCCCCTGCCTTTGCTATGGTTATGTCTCTGCTATTATACAAAGGAGAATATTTTAGACCAAGTAGACAAGTATTAAACTATAAATTTCAATTTGAATATATAAAGATCTCCAAATGGTATATTTCTGCAAGATGAAAAAAAATAAAAATCTATAAATGAGACTAGCAACTAAACCTACTTTTTTGACAGGAGCAATACAGGTCCTTAGATTCAAGAGCACCATACATCCTATTAACATCACACTATATATCTACACAGGGTCAAGTATAACCTAAGAGACCTGGAAAGATACTAGGGTCCACTAGGGCATGTGTCTGTTATTTGATGGTTTAGGGCCACATACAGTTGTGTTCAAAATTATTCAACCCCCACTGAAATTGATTGTTTTGGCCAGTTTGACATTGATTTTGATCATTTCAGTCATCTTGTTTACAATTAAATCAAAGAGGCACTTGTAAGTCAGACAAATATAACATAACATTTATAATGAAATAACCACAAATGTCTTTTCTGTGCTCACATCATTATCAGTTTTATTCAACCCCCAAGTGACATTCAATCTTAGAATTTAGTACAACATCCTTTTCCAGTTATAACAGCTTTTAAACGTGAAGCATAGTTTGACACAAGTGTCTTGCAGCGATCTACGGGTATCTTCGCCCATTCTTCATGGGCAAAAGCCTTCAGTTCAGTCACATTCTTAGGCTTGCACGCTGCAACTGCTTTCTTTAAGTCCCACCAGAGGTTCTCAATCGGATTTAAGTCTGGTGACTGCGATGGCCACTTCAAAATGTTCCAGCCTTTAATCTGCAACCATGCTCTAGTGGACTTGGAGGTATGCTTGGGATCATTGTCCTGTTGAAAGGTCCAACGTCTCCCAAGCCTCAGGTTTGTGACAGACTGCATCACATTTTCATTCAATATCTCCTGGTACTGAAGAGAATTCATGGTACCTTGCACACGCTAAAGCTTCCCTGTACCTGTAGAAGCAAAACAGCCCCAAAGCATGATTGAGCCCCCGCGATGCTTCACAGAAGGCAAGGTGTTCTTTTCTTCATAGGCCTTGTTCTTCCTCCTCCAAACATAGCGTTGATCCATGGGCTCAAACAGTTTTAATTTTGTTTCATCAGTCCACAGAACACTATCCCAAAACTTTTGTGGTTTGTCCACATGACTTTTGGCATACTGCATTTGACTCTTCTTATTCTTTGGAGATAGCAAGGGGGTGCGCCTGGGAGTTCTGGCATGGAGGCCTTCATTACGCAGTGTGCGCCTTATTGTCTGAGCTGAAACTTCAGTACGCGCATCTGACAAATTTTTTTCAGTTCCTCAGCAGTCACACGGAAACTTTTCAACACTTTGCGCTTCAGGTAGCGCACAGCAGTCGAAGTCAGCATCTTCTTTCTGCCACGACCAGGTAGCGTTTCAACAGTGGCTTTTGCCTTGAATTTGCGAATGATGCTTCCTATGGTGTCTCTTGGTATGTTTAACATCTTTGCAATCTTCTTATAGCCATTGCCCTTCCTGTGAAGAGAAATCACCTCTTCTCTTCTCTTCCTGGACCATTCTCTTGACTTCACCATGTTTGTACACACACCAGTAAATGTCTAGAAGTAGCTGAGTATCACAGTAATTTTAAATCTGCCTAATTGGTGCATATTATGCTTGATTGCTGCTCCTTGACATCCACAAGTGTTTTCAATACCTGATCGAAAACACTTGAATGAACCTCTGTTCTTAAGAGTGGTAGTCTTTAAGGGGTTGAATAATTGTGTCAATGAAGAAATCACAAAAAAAAACATTTAATACTGTATTACAAAAACAATTGATGTCATTTTAGTTGCATTTGGTTCTTTAAAATGTCCTTGTAAGATTTCATTCTGAACACAATTACAAATGTACACTAAATTCCCTAGAACCGTTTACAGCATTGGGGGTTGAATAATTTTGAACACAACTGTAGAATCATATTGTGGGAAGCCGATTGTGCACCCCTGTGAGAGAGTATAGATTAGGTGTTGGTAGTTAGCCATACGCAAATAACCGAGCTAAAAGATTTGATGCCTGAACAAGGGTCCTTACACAAGTGAAATTGGTTCTGGCCTTTTCACTAGTGAAAAACCACCCGAATAACTGAAGGTGTTTTTTTTTTTTGGCCACCTACACTGTCTAAGAATATTGTTATGACCGACCGTAGACAGGGAAACTAACTCACATGGTGATCCCTAACTGGAGCCCAACCCACTGTCCCTGCCTACTTGCATAGCAAGCCCTAAGCATCGATTCCACCACTTATTGATTGTCCCTATACTGATAATTGCAGAGAGCCAAACCAAGCACCCGCAGTAAAAACTGCAGGGACCTGTTCACACAACAGAAAATAAAAACTAACAAACACACAGGGAAGGGTTATACAAAAGTAAGTCAAAGCCAAGAGGGCAATACAGTACAAAATCACAGACAGGAGGGTGGTAACAAATAGCTAAGCCAAGGGTTAAAAACGGACATAAAATAGGGTATAAAATCGCAGAGCAGAGAGAGAGGTCCAAGTCAAGCCAAAGTGAAATCCAAATAGCAACAATCTAAGAACACACAATAGCAGCAGGATTATAGCACGGTAAAAACTATAACTGGCAAGGGCGTTTTTTCAGCAGGTGGTTTAAATAGAGCACTGAGTTTCTGGTTCAGAACCTGATAGACTCAGTGCCCCATTTGACCAGAATACAAGCAGTCCTGAGATAGGAAGGCTGAGCAGTCACTTTGCCTGCATCACAAACATAAATGAGTGATACAAATAACTACAAATTTCCCCTAGCCAGCATGTAAGCTTGCATTACCAGGCGGCATGGCATCTGTGACACGTCATCAGGGTCGTTCGTAATCTGGCCAATGAGAGGGGTGTGGCCTAAGTGCCACCTCATCAAAGGGCGTGGTCTAGGCGGCATATCACCTGGGGGACATGGCCTGGCAGCATGTCGGACACAACGCTGCAGTGCCCGAGCCCCAGACTGTGGCACTGG
Source organism: Bufotes viridis (assembly GCA_033119425.1). Taxonomy (NCBI): domain Eukaryota; kingdom Metazoa; phylum Chordata; class Amphibia; order Anura; family Bufonidae; genus Bufotes; species Bufotes viridis. The sequence goes on from CM065590.1 coordinate 251,773,578, forward strand.
AGCTCGGACAGTTAAGTTGGTGACAATTATGAATCACTGTCTTAATATTAAACAAAATAACTATTCTGATGCATAGACCTTTAACATTTGGAGTATTGTAAATCATGCACCACATTTACACTAGACTTCTGTTCATGCACCAAAAATTGGTCCATTTGCAAGAATTTCTTTGTGAGCCATAAATTTATCACACAAATGTGTCCGTGCGCCAAAAAGCCACATAATCTAAGCTTGCTCTACCTAAAAGTTGCCACAGTTTTACTCCAAAATCATGACTTTTTTTTGTATATTTTTGGGCTCACAGAGGCCATGCCCCTTTCCTGTGGAGATACGCCCCCTTGAAGGACAAGGTGTAAAATACTTAGAAAAGTGCTGAAAGTTGATAAATGGGTGCAAAGCATCCATGGTAGATTCTTGAGGCAAATAGTGCAAAAATCTGCCCCAGTGTGTCTTACTACTAGCATTTTTTTCATAGCATTTTTCCCCTCTAAAGGAAGTGCTAAAAAAAATGCCTGAAAAAAGCCAAGAGCTACAAAAGCCAAGAGCTGCAAAAACGGTAGGAGCAAAAAACAAAAAGCTTATGTTTCTTGGCAGTGTCGGACTGGGGTACTTAGGGCCCACCAGTGCAACTGATTATGGGGGCCCATATTAGGTCACCATGTCTGTACCGATCACTTCACTTCAATGGGGCCACAAAAAGAAAAAAAGACTCTGTGTGCATTCCGTGTCTGTATGTCCGCATGTCTGTTCTGAAAAATGATAGAACATGTCCTATTATTGTTGGCATTACAGACAAGGATAGGACTGTTCTATCAGAGGGAGGCTGTTTTGTTTCACATAATGTGGAATGAACACACCCGGTATCCATGTTTTGCGGTTCTGCAATTTGCGGACTGCAAAACATCCAATGGTCATGTTCATGAGCACTTACAGTCATAACAGAAATATTAAAGATGAAGTATGATGGAGACATTCACAGCAAAATGCACAACATACATGTGGCAGAATATACACATACATAGATATCCTACACTTAAGTCAGTCAATAACTCATTGGACACATCTGGCACACAAGAAACTTATACATGGGTCACATGCCACTGATGCATATGTCACATGCTGCACATACACCACTGATACATAGATCATATATAGCACACTCCAATCACACATAAGAAACACGCAATGCACACACCAAGACAATTATGCCTCACCCTATTAAGTGTAGCACACTTACTTAAAGGGTTAAGGGGGTTGTCTCACATCAGCAATTGGCATTTATAATGTAGAGAAAGTTAATATAAAGCACTTAGTAATGTATTGTGATTGTCCATATTGACTCTTTTCTATCCCTTTACACACTGCTCTTATCCATTGTTTTGACCACTCTGCAATCCAGCAGCGGTGGCCTTGCTTGCACGCTATAGGTAAAGGTGTTGGCCTATGAGCATTTCCAGCATTTCCCTATAGTGTGTAAGCACGGCCATCACTGCTGGATTACACGGTGGTTGTAACCATGGACACGTGCTGTGTATAATGTGATGGATAGGAGGCAAAATGGACAATCACAATACATGGTAAGTGCCTTGTATTAACTGCATGATAAATGCAATTTCCTTAAGTGAGACAAACCCTAAAAGGGTTGTCCTACCATAATGACCTATTACCTATCTACAGGAAAGGTAATAAATATCTGATTGCTGGGGTCTGACTGCTGAAACACCCACTGATCATGAAAAAGGGTCCTAAAACATTCAATTACATTACCACCAATCTATGTACACATGGGTCTTAAGAAAGCATTCCCTTGATTATGGAGGTCCCATCAGTCAGACCCACATCAATCAGACACTTATCACCTTTCATAGCTGTTGGACTTTTTCACATCCCCTATCCTTAAAAGTTTTCTTTGGGTGTAAAAAAAAGAAAATATTTTTTTTTTAAAATCTGGCACAAAATATGTGTCAATCTAAAAAGGAAATGCTGTTAAAGGGCCTGTGTCCACTTTTCTAGATATCCTGTATCCACAGTATCGGCGATAACTAAGTCATCCGTTGGGGTCTGAACGCTGGAGCCCCCACTGATCTCCCTTCTTGATTCACTGGCAGATTGAGCATATGCCCTGCTTCTTCATCTATTCTCTATGGGGTCGCCGGAGATGGCAGAGTACATCGTTGGCTAATTCCTGTGGTCCCAAAGAGAATGAATGGAGCAGCAGGGCGTATTTGTAGCCTATCACACCATGAAAAAGGGGGAACAGGACCCATTCCTGGGATCAGGGAGGGGGGGTGCAGAATCGGACACCACAATTCATATAGTTATGTCCTATGGTGTGGAGAGGATAACTTGAAAACCTGGACAACCCCTTTAAATCCTCCACCACCAGTATCCCTTTACATAGCAGCATTAATGCCTGTAAATACATAATATCATCACTATAGCCATGTAAACAATACGTGTCAATACTGGAGAATGTGAGGCATTGCTAAAAAATTTTCAATCATAAGTCCAACCCCCTTTGCAGCTTTAACAAAGCCCAAGCAAAGGTGCTGGAGGAGCAACGTGAGTAAAGGGCAGAAACAGAGGGTAATAACTGAAACAAAGGCATTAGGGTCACCTAAGGCAGGGTCATTCTGGGGATCCTGGAGCAGGGGTAACTGGAGAAAAGGCAATATTAGAGGTGCATTTAGAGTGGGGGCGTCTATAGCTGGGGCATTATTGGGGGTGCACCTAAAGCAGAGGCATTAGGGTCTCCTGAGGCAGGGTAATAGTGGAGATCCTGGATCAGAGGTAATAGGGGGGCCACTGGAGAAAAGGCAATATTAGTGGTGCATTTAGAGTGGAGGCATTTGGGGGCATCTGAAGCATTAATTGTGGTGCACCTAAAGCAGAGGCATTGGGGGGACCTAGGGCAGAGTCCCCCCAATGCCACTCTGAACTCTGCAAAGAGCAGCACACATACACAGATCAAAGTCTACTGTAAACAAATCCCCTATTTCCCCCTTACAGTCTCCTACAGCTCACTAGTGTCACACATCTGAGAAATCAGCCCAGCACCGCAGAGGAGTCCTTCTCTCCAGCAACCACAGTTTTCTGACAGCAGGGAGGGCAGGAGAATGGCCAGACATGTTCTCTTCTCCTTCACTGCCAAAAGCCCAAGAAGTTTAGAAGTTTCTGCGGGGCCTCCTGTACAATTTACACCAGTAGGAGGCTGCATCACTGTGCGATACAGCCAACTAGTGGCTACAATGATTTTCTTTCCTAAGAAACAAGAGAAATAATTACTCCTCCATCTTATCTCCTGGTGCAGGAGATTGAGGGCCCTACCGAGGAATCCCCTGCCTCCCCAGTGGGCCAGTCCGAGCCTGTTTCTTGCATTTCATATTTCCCACAGCTAAAATTGGAAAATTGGTTTAACCGGAAAAAAGTTGCAAAAAAGAAAGCAAAAAAATGCAAAAGAGAAGAAAAAAGATACTAGAAATGTATATATGAAAGCACTGTCATGCTCGTGTGTGGGAGGAAAATACCACACCGAGCATAGGAGGGAAAAGAGGATACCGGAATAAGGCCTGGAAACTAGGGAAGGAAAATGGACACCTCCAAGACAAAACCGTAACTCCAGTCCTGACAGACTACTAGTATAAACAGGCCCCAAAGGTAGGCAAGTTCATACACCGTATACCTAGAATCCTATCTCGCTCTATAGGACCCTGGAACTAATGTCTGGACTGACTCTGCCCGTTCCTTCAAAGGGAAGGACAAACAGGAGTCTCCCTCAGGCCTAATGACAAACAACACGAAAAGACAACACACACATATATAAACAAAATATAAAAGGGAAAGGAAACACTTATCTTCAATGAAGCTTTGGTAGCACCAGGAACTCAGCCAAGAACCAAACACAGGCTAACCAAAAGTCCAAAAGAAGCTATAAACTGCATAGCATAGTGGGAGAGACAACAATAAATAGAGAAGGTAAAATGACCACAATAGCCACACCTGGGGAAAGAAAGTGTGGCAAGCACCAGAAACAACACAGATGTCATTTGACACAAAAGGAAAACATGTAAGATCAAACCACATTTTGCCAGTCTCCCAGATCTCCTGCCACTTGTCGCGGGAACGTCCATATGTCTCAGTTCATCTGTAAAAAGCACCCTAATGAATATAATTTTTCCATCATTATATAATGATTTTAGTTTTCTAATCAATAAAATTCTACCCATTAATTTTGCAGTGCAGGTTTGAAAATGAAAGAAGCGATTTAATTTGTGCCTGCAATAGACTTTCTATATAAGACCCAATATGTTATCACACTGATTAGTGGCAAATGACAACCTCAGGTCTGCTGCATCTGTATTGTCTGCTTGGGCAGCTATATATCTGATAGGCTCACATGCAGCAATCTAACAGCAAGCCTGCAATCATACCTATCGGTAGAACTCCTGTGCTGCATGATAATGGGCTCTGCATGAAGCACAGGAGTTCTACCTCGGTTTGTGATGCAGTATTTGACCACACAGGATTTACAAGTGAAGCATGTTAAATAGAGTGGTTTCATGCAAACAACCATGTGGCCAAGAACTGTTTCACAAAACCAGGACTATGTCCAGTAATATGAAAAACCACATGGTAATTGGACACAGGGCACACTACTACTATTACATATGATGCCAGCCTAAGGTTTCCCTTCAAAGCCTGATGTATTATCAGCAGCTGTGGAAGTGATATGTTATTTCCATTGACATTAAGTCAATTAAGTCAACATGTTTTATGGCATAGCTATCAAGTTGAAAGATGTAAAGCATTCAATCACATGGAACCACACACACCTTCACCTCACACATTTAATAAGACTCAGATGTGCTAATTAATTTAGAGATTACTAATGGGAGCTTTATCTTTCACACCTACTAATAATCATCTTACTAAAGTTAAAGTGATAAAAGAAATTAAACATTTTATGGAGAACTTGAGAAGATTGAATCAAAACAGGCTTGCTAGAGAAACGAGTATTAAAGCAGCTGAGGAAAAGCAAAGTCATACAGAGCATCTTAATTTAACTCTCTGTAGGAGCTACCAATAGGGACATGTGCTTAAAGTTTCCTCTGCATGGGACCAATAAATGGGAACACCTTTGTTACCACAGAAACAAGGAATATAGATCATTTTTGTTCAAAAGCAGATAGCTCTTAGCAGTACATGGACTTCCATGGTTGAATTGGATTATTGTCAGTTTAGGTAACAATGCTGATTACTTATAAGACTGTAGAACTTAATGTATAGCAGTCAATTTTCCCAACTTCTAACCATGGCTATTGGTTCTCAGATAACCTCAGGGCATGAGTAGAGAAGAATTGCATAAACACAGGATGATTGCTAGAAAAGATATATGAAGCACATATCAAATTGACAGGCAACAGAATAATAACTCACTGACAGATGTCAGATAACTGAAGAGGATGGCAATAGATAAGGAAAGATGGAGTCCAGCTATGGAACAGATGGCAGATATCAATGGCTTACAGGTGGAGAGTGATGAATATAAATAATAGGAATAAAACCTAGCAGAAACAGATCCTGAACTGTTAAGTCCAACAAGACAGTAGAAAATTACAACCCAAACAGCTAACAGAAAGCTTAATTCCCAACAAACACCATTACAATACATTTAACAATAAGAGCATGGGACCACAGATTCCAGGATACACACAGACAAGCCCAATGGACTAGGATTCAAGACTCTGGAAAAAAAACTGCACATAGCATTTACTATATTCAGCAAAAAAAAAACAGAAACTAAAGTTTTTTTTTTAAGGTATAACAATAAAAAAACTCCCCCAGTAAACAACAGGCTAAGCAAGTAACTACTGTTAAACAAAGTTAACAAACATGCAAGAGATCCCTGTTTGCTCATAACATTTAAGCATACACGTACTTCAGGGTCAGAGTCATTAAAATCTAGTGTTTGGACCATTAGCTATGTTTATATAGCTTAGGGTTTATCATAGTGTTTGGATGCACACAAGCGGTGTTGTCTTATTGACAGTCTGCTCCAAATTTCAAGCTGCTAGTTTATCGTGCATGGAAGGACCACACTGACACTTTGCAGTTTCAAAGCAGAACTCATTTATTACAGAAAGTTAAGCAGTTTATATATATTATCAGAGAGGGTGTTCCTCTACTGAAGCGCATGCATTGTTTCATTGGCTAAAGTACAAAAAGAAGAAAAAAGGTAACACTTGGCATCTGTGCATTGTGCATTATTTTGCAAACTTTGGTATGTAAACTATGTAAACATCTAGGTGCCAACATCATATTATAAGGGTTTCACATTAATATCATGACATAATCAACAACAGCACCTAAATATGTTTTTGTACTGCAAAATATGGCTGACATAATGCCACTATTGCATTAAAACTAGGGCAGCACAGAGAGGCTGTACAGCTCTGTACTAAGGAGACGTCTGCCATGCAGTTCAATATATAACTCACTGACTCTCATTGTACAAAATCATATACTGTATACCATATGGTATGCATATATATATACAGTTGTGATCAAAATTATTCAACCCCCAATGCTGTAAAGGGTTTTAGGGAATTTAGTGTACATTTGTAATTGTGTTCAGAATGAAATCTTACTTTTTAAAGGACTTTTTAAATAACCAAATGCAACTAAAATGACATCAATTGTTTTTGTAATACAATATTAAATGTTTTTTTTGTGATTTCTTCATTGACACAATTATTCAACCCCTTAAAGACTACCACTCTTAAGAGCAGAGGTTCATTCAAGTGTTTTCGATCAGGTATTGAAAACACCTCTGGATGTCAAGGAGCAGCAATCAAGCAGAATAAGCACCAATTCGGCAGATGTAAAAGGACTGTGATACTCAGCTCCTTCTAGACATTTACTGGTGTGTTTACAAACATGGTGAAGTCAAGAGAATGGTCCAGGAAGAGAAGAGAAGAGGTGATTTCTCTTCACAGGAAGGGCAATGGCTATAAGAAGATTGCAAAGATGTTAAACATACCAAGAGACACCATAGGAAGCATCATTCGCAAATTCAAGGCAAAGGGCACTGTTGAAACGCTACCTGGTCATGGCAGAAAGAAGATGCTGACTTCGACTGCTGTGCGCTACCTGAAGCTCAAAGTGGAAAAAAGTCCCCGTGTGACTACTGAGGAACTTAAAAAAGATTTGTCAGATGCGGGTACTGCGGTTTCAGCTCAGACAATAAGGCGCACACTGCGTGATGAAGGCCTCCATGCCAGAACTCCCAGGCACACCCCCTTGCTGTCTCCAAAGAATAAGAAGAGTCGACTGCAGTATGCCAAAAGTCATGTGGACAAACCACAAAAGTTTTGGGATAGTGCTCTGTGGACTGATTAGAACTGTTTGGGCCCATGGATCAACGCTATGTTTGGAGGAGGAAGAACAAGGCCTATGAAGAAAAGAACACCTTGCCTACTGTGAAGCATGGCGGGGGGTTAATCATGCTTTGGGGCTGTTTTTCTTCTACAGGTACAGGGAAGCTTCAGCGTGTGCAAGGTACCATGAATTCTCTTTAGTACCAGGAGATATTGGATGAAAATGTGATGCAGTCTGTCACAAACCTGAGGCTTGGGAGACGTTGGACCTTTCAACAGGACAATGATCCCAATCATACCTCCAAGTCCACTAGAGCGTGGTTGCAGATTAAAGGCTGGAACATTTTGAAGTGGCCATCGCAGTCACCAGACTTTTTTTTTTTTTTAAATATTTTTTTTATTTCAATCATCTCAAAAGACACAATTCATAATACAAAATTACAAAAAAAAAGCCTCCCCCTTCCGCCCACCCCCCCTTAACCCCCCCCACCCCCCACCCCCCACCTGCATGGAAGAAACACAAAAAAAATAAATAAATAAATAAATTAAATAAATAAATAAATAAATTACCTTAGCCATCCCAATCCCTCCAAACATTGCCCCATTTCGCGTAGGACCCTCTTTGTCTGTACATAATCCTCTCATAGATTTTCACCTTGTCCACTAAACATAACCAGTTGTTACAATCTGGAGCAGAGGGAGAGAACCATTCTCTGGCTACAAGAAGCCTGGCCAGAAACATTACTTTGGTCAACAGTCGGCCCTTCATGGACCGGCAGTTGACCTCTGATAAATCCCCTAAAATCCATACCTTAGGATATAGAGGAATATCTATTTTAAGTCTCCGAACCAAGGTTGCTTGAATCGTTCTCCAGTATTTACTCACTATAGGGCAGTCCCAGAACAGATGTAAATGATCTGCCCTGGGATCCCCACAGCGAGGACAGTTAGAGGAGGCTCTAAATCCCCTCTTATGGAGCCATAAAGGTGTCACATAAATTTTGTGTAGAATATTAAACTGTACAACGGTGTGATTAAAGTTGTGTGAAACCTGACTTAGATTCTCCCCTATATTCTCCCTTTCCGGCTGACCCGTATCTGACAATAAAACAGACCAGGATCTCTGTCCTGGAGAAAAACATTCCAAAAAAAAACTTTTCATCAAGTGTCTATAACAGTGTGATAATTTAACTTTCATAACACCTTTCTTACAAATCAAATTGTGCAAAAATTCCTGAGTGTCTACCTCAAGTGAATGACTATCGACAGTATTAAGAAGTGCTGACCTCAATTGAAAATATGCATACCAAGCCACCTCACCTACATTTAAATTTTGTTTTAGCTCCATAAGAGACAGGATTTGTCCGTCTTTAACCACCTGATTCAGATATTGAATATTTCTCTTCCTCCAGTATTGCCAGCAGTTTAGATCATCTAATTTCAAAAGCTTCGAATTATGCCATAGTGGGGTACAGATAAGTGATGCCTTAACTTTAAACCAACTCTTTACAACCAGCCAGGCCTTTATAGCCATTCTGCAGAAAGGTTTATATCCAATCTGTGTATTAAGTAAATAGTCAGACTCCAATACTGTAAAAAATCTGAAAAACCTGAATCTTTCACCAGTTTTCTGCAGAGTTGGCTATTTTCCCAGTCATTAAAGAAGCAAAGTTGAGAGGCCATGAAGTAGCCCCTAAAATAGGGAGGTTAAGACCTCCCCTATTGTAGGGCATGGAAAAGTAAAGCGCCTTTAGTCTCACACGTTTCCTCCCCATAATAAATCATTAATCATCCGTTCTATCAACCTAAAATACTTATCTTCGATCCAAACCGGCGAATTGCGAAGAACATAAAGTACCTGGGGCAGCACCACCATTTTTATTAATGAAATTCTGTCCGCTCTTGCAGGCAGAATTTTTTGCCATATCTTTGATCTCACCTTTGACAGTAGAGGAATCAAATTAAGTTGGGGATAGTCTTGAATATTGGCAGAAGATGTTATCCCCAGGTATTTTATCGAATTGGAGATCGATACCCGATTAACAAGATTATCCGCAGACCCTCGCAGTTTGTCTACAGGGAGAAGAACAGTCTTCCCCCAATTAACCTCCAGACCAGAAGGATAAGAAAATAGGCTGACCAGTTCCATTATTCGAGGGAGTGTTTTTTCTGTTTGGTGAATAAAAAACAAGATATCATCTGCATAAAGAGATATGCGATCCTGTTTCTCCATTACACCAAAACCAGCCACTCTCGAGTCCTGCCTTATACTAGCTGCAAGAGGTTCAATATAAATATTAAATAAGAGAGGGGAGAGAGGACATCCTTGACGGGTGCCTCTTTCCAGTCCAAAACTCTCTGTCAGCATATCATTAACCCTAATTCTGGCCACTGGACATTTATATAACAACTGAACCATCCCCATAAATTTAGGGCCAAAACCTATTCTTTTCATCACCTCCCAGAGAAACGTCCACTCGACCCTGTCGAACGCTTTAGTAGCATCCAGTGACAGGACCGAGCGGGCGCCCCCACTGGGGGACTGAAGATTCATGAAAAACCTATGCAGGTTATGATGGGTGCCCCTTTTTGACATAAAGCCGTTTTGATCTGGATGAATCAGAAGGGACATAACCTGAGAAAGCCTCTTAGCCAGAGCCTTTGATAACAACTTAACGTCCGTATTTAATAGGGAAATTGGTCTATATGAGCTCAAGTCCGACAGATCTTTATCTTTTTTAGGAATTAAAACTATCACGGCTTCCATCATAGACTGTGGTAGAGCCCCTTCCTGCAATGCTTGAGTAAATACTTCCAGTAGATGAGGGAGGATGACATCACTATACTTACGATAAAATTCATATGGAAAACCATCTGACCCTGGCGATGAGTTCCCAGAGATGAACCTCAAAGCCTCTTGAATCTCCACAAGAGACAGCTCTCCTTCCAGAGATTCTTTTTGAGCTTCTGTTAGCATCGGAAGAGGAATTCTCTCCAGGAACTGCCTCGCCAGGTCAGGTGGCAAACCAGGAGAAGCTCTATTTATTTGGGAAAAGTATTGCAAAAAAGTGTCTCTAATTCCCTCTGGGTCTGATATTATTACCCCATCTAAATTACGAACTAAGGTAATAGCTTTCTTTTTTGTCCTGTTGTAAGATTATTTTAGCTAAAAGCTTACCAGGCGTCCAGATTCTGAAAAATACTTCTGTCCCTTAAAAAGTAACCTATGATTTGCTTTCTCAATTACATATTCCTTCAGAGAACAACTAGCCTTCTGCATCTCTTCCTTATTATTTTCAGTAGGTTGATCAATAAATCGTTCCGTTGTGAAAGCCAGAATATCAGTCAAGTCCTCCTCCCTCTTCTTGAATGATCTCCTCGTAGCGGTGATATCACTAATAAGGACCCCCTCAGATATGCTTTCAGAGCATCCCAGACCACATTAATGTTAGCAGAGGGAGATTCACCTCCCAGAAGGAAGATACATGTATTTTAATGGACTGATAATTATCAATAATAGTAAGCCAATACGGGTTCAGCTTAAACCCAAATCCCCTATTGTCTTTATTCTCCCCAGTGCGAACCTCAATTAAGACCGGTGAATGGTCCGAAACTGTTCTTACTCCATACCGTATCTTTTTGATATTGTTCAAATTGTTCTCGTTAGTAAGCGCCAAATCAATCCTAGACATTGCTCTACCTCCTCTGCTTACACAGGAGTATACTCTCTTTCCTCTGCCAACATGTCCCCATATATCCACCAATCCAGCCTCCAAGCAGAATTGAGGCAATGGGGAATTACCCATATTCCTTCCCCGATCTGCGTCTAAAGTCAGTCTGTCCTTTTTGGGATCCATAACAGTCTTAAAGTCTCCCATCAGAACAAGCCGGCATTCTGTTTTTTTCCAAGAAGCGCAGTAGTTGGATGAGTGGACACATAGAGAATGGCGGAGGTATATAGAAAAAGGCAAAAATATAACTATATCCATATAACCTCCCATACAAAAAAATAAATCTGCCTTGGCTATCTATGTTAGATTCTATTAAGGAAAAATCTATGGAGTTATGGATCAGAACCGATACACCCCTAGAGGCACTGCTAAAAGTAGAATGGTAGGATTGGGAATGCCATCCCGTCATCAAACGGGACACGGTCTCTTCAGTGAGGTGAGTTTCAACTATACAAATAATTGCAGGAAGATATCTTTTCACTGCATCCATAATAGCTTGTCTCTTGACCCTCTCCCCAAGCCCTCTAACATTCCAAGATACGATTCTAACAGACATTAATTAAGGAGGGTAAGGAGAAAAAAAAAAAAAAACACCTTCCCTGCAGGTTGAATTCCCTCCCTCCTTCCCTCTCCCCCTTTGGTCCGCCCGATCTAGTCAGCAAACCTCTACCTTCCGGTCATTCTCCCCCCCCCCCTCTAGTCCCCTTCTCCCTCCAAGAAAGGAAAAGTATGAAAAATATATCAAATGCCCATTTGCTCCATCCAATCCAGCACATGTTGCGGTTTCTCAAAAAAGTGAGTAGTCCCGTTATAGATTACTCTTAGTTTCGCTGGATACTGTAGGGAGTATTTAATATCTTTTAATGCCAAGCGTTTCTTTATCTCACTAAAGCTTCTTCTTCTTTTTTCCTGGGTCTGTCGAGCAAAGTCAGGGAAGAATAACAATCTGGTGCCTTGATAGTCAATGGGTGAGCATTCTCTTGCCCTTCTCAATATCATATCTCTATCCATAGATAGTAATAGTTTAATTAGAATTACTCGCGGCGACCTCCCTGGGGCGAGTTTCCCCCCTGGGATCCGATGGGCTCTTTCTATTCGAAACATGGAGGAAAAATGTTCACTACCCATATTTTTCAAGATTACGTCCTTAAGTTGTTCAACTAGCTGCCAACCCTCAGCTCCCTCTGGGAATCCAACTAGGCGGATATTATACCGCCTTGATCTGTTTTCCAGATCCTCCAGTTTATTTTGTAGGAGGTGGTTTTCCGAAGAAAGAGACAGATATTTAGATTTAATCATATCCATATCGGATTGAAGGGAGTCAACCGTCTTCTCCATATTACATACTCGATCCTGGATTTTAGTCAGATCTTCTCTTATTAGGGATATGTCGCTCTGCATTGACCCAAGTTGAATAGACATCCCTTGTACTAGCATGCCATTATTTTCCACAGCGCACAGGATTTTTTCCAGAGCTGAAGAGTCATGCTCAATTTCTGTTCGCGCTGGGAGACTTTCCTCCCCTCCTTCCTGATCTAATGACCCCTCCTCAGATAGTTCTTCAGCTTGAGGGATTTTAACGATTTTCTTGGAGTTAGTACTCATTTTCCCTTTGGTTGACCCCTTTTCATTAAGGGAGGGAGATTTCAGAAACTTATCAATTTTACCCTCTGGTATCTTAGTCCCCAGCTTTATTCCAGAGGAGTCCACCGACCGCCGCTTTGGAGCCATTAAACATCAAAAATCCCTTTCAATATATATATATATTATTATGTTTTTTTTTTAATTTTTTGATTTTAAGAAATCCTTGAGTGTTTCCCCCCCTTTAAGTTTTTTTTTTTTTTTTTTCCCTCCTCCTTTTCTTTTCCCTCCTTTCACACCCACATCTACTACTGCTTTCAGCACCTTTAAAAAAAAAAAAAAAAAAAAAATTCTTAATTCTTTCCTTTTTTTTTTTTTTTTCCTTTTTTTTTCCTTCAGTTTTTTTTTTTTCCCTCTTTTCTTTTAAATTTTCCCTTCTTTTTTCCCTTCTTTATTTCTCTTTACTTTGTTCCCCTTTTACTCTTCTTTGTTATCTCTTCTTAAATACCAGTCACCAAAATCTGTAAGCAATATTAAGCAAAATCCCAGAACTAACACAAAACAGTAGGCAGATGGTAGAGCAAAGGAAAAAACACAGTTTCTTTTTCTCACGTGTCCAGCATTCACATTCCCAGCGTCCAGGAGCGGAGGTAAGCAGGGAGGAAAATCCAAAGCCGAAGCAGGACCGGAGCAGGAGGGGGAGGATAAGGCACGAACCAGGAGACCGGCCAGAAAATCAACAATAAAGGAAGGCAGGGGGGGGTGAAAACGCACTCCCTGTAACAACAGCAGCAGGCGGCAGTAAAAGCCCGGCGTCTCTCATAGAGGCAGGGAAGCTGAGGGCGACTGTGTGGGGAGTGAAGGAGGGGAGCTCTCCCCCACTATGAGCAGCAGCAGGCAGCAAGCAGCAAGCTGGAGACAAGCGGTAACCAGATATGCCGGGGTCCGGCGTCCATCACAAGGCAGCAGGCGGTAGGCAGCAGAGGGCTCAACACACCCAAGGTTCAAGGCATCAACGGGGGAGCCGGAGGGCCAGAGAGCGGGGAGGAGGTAGGAGGAGGAGGAGGAGAGCGCGACGTGACGTGTTCACGTCATCCAGTTTCTCTTCACAGGAAGGGCAATGGCTATAAGAAGATTGCAAAGATGTTAAACATACCAAGACACACCATAGGAAGCATCATTTGCAAATTCAAGGCAAAGGGCACTGTTGAAACGCTACCTGGTCGTGGAAGAAAGAAGATGCTGACTTCGACTGCTGTGCGCTGAAGCGCAAAGTGGAGAAAAGTCCCCGTGTGACTGCTGAGGAACTGAAAAAAGATTTGTCAGATGCGGGTACTGAAGCTTCAGCTCAGACAATAGGGCGCACACTGCGTAATGAAGGCCTCCATGCCAGAACTTCCAGGCACACCCCCTTGCTGTCTCCAAAGAATAAGAAGAGTCGACTGCAGTATGCCAAAAGTCATGTGGACAAACCACAAAAGTTTTGGGATAGTGTTCTGTGGACTGATGAAACAAAATTAGAACTGTCTGGGCCCATGGATCAACGCTATGTTTGGAGGAGGAAGAACAAGGCCTATGAAGAAATGAACACCTTGCCTACATGGCGGGGGGTCAATCATGCTTTGGGGCTGTTTTGCTTCTAAAGGTACAGGGAATCTTCAACGTGTGCAAGGTACCATGAATTCTCTTCAGTACCAGGAGATATTGGATGAAAATGTGATGCAGTCCGTCACAAACCTGAGGCTTGGGAGACGTTGGACCTTTCAACAGGACAATGATCCCAAGCATACCTCCAAGTCCACTAGAGCATGGTTGCAGATTAGCGGCCATCGCAGTCACCAGACTTAAATCCGATTGAGAACCTCTGGTGGGACTTAAAGAAAGCAGTTGCAGCGGGCAAGCCTAAGAATGTGACTGAACTGGAGGCTTTTGCCCATGAAGAATGGGCGAAGATACCCGTAGATCGCTGCAAGACACTTGTGTCAAACTATGCTTCACGTTTAAAAGCTGTTATAACTGGAAAAGGATGTTATACTAAGTACTAAGATTGAATGTCACTTGGGGGTTGAATAAAACTGATAATGATGTGAGCACAGAAAAGACATTTGTGGTTATTTCATTATAAATGTTATGTTATATTTGTCTGACTTACAAGTGCCTCTTTGATTTAATTGTAAACAAGATGACTGAAATGATCAAAATTGAATAATTTTGAACACAACTGTACTAAGGCACACTCTTTTCATATATGTCATGTCTACTATACCTTTTACAAGTCAGGAGATTTTCCTGCGGTGTCACCATAGTCATAAATACAGAAAACACTGGAGGCAGGTACATTGGTGGTAAAATGGGTTCAGGTATAAAAACAGTCTATATCACAAAAAAAAAATGAAAGTTCTATTTTTATTTTTAGTTAAAAAAAATATATAGTTATAGTGTATGGAAGACTGATTTTGCCTGTCTCTTGCTTTTTCCATTATTCAACAATGGATTAGCAGTGATAGAATTAAGTAACTAATGTCAACACTGAGCCTGAAGGGAATAGATGATGCTGGCAGTTGCTATTACGCCACAGGGAAAATGCATATACTTATAGCCTCGCTTATTCAAAAATGGAAGAAAAATCATTTTAATTTAATAAAACTTGGTATGGTGGGTATAAACATGGACAAAAATTCTGTACTTATAATCTGACTTTTAACCAATTATATCAGATTGAAGAATAAAACAGAAAAAACTGTGTGCTACAATAACTATGTTCCCTAGCACATGCTACACAAATGATTTGTGAGTTATTTAAAGGGGTTGCATAGAATTAGATCAGTTTGTCTGTTTTATTCTAAAAACAGTGCCACACTCGTCTAAATGTTGTCTGCAATACTGTAGCTCAGCTCCATTAAATGCAATTTAAATTTAGTTACAATACAAGACACAACCCATGAAAAGATGTTGCACTGATTTTGGATCAAAGCAGCAATCATTCTCTAATCCTGTATGACTCTTTGTTATTGCTATAGAGATCCACACACCACCAGCTGGCCACACACTTTGAGTAGTTATTGAGTAAAATGCTCATTGGCCCCATCATAAATATATATACATTAGAGATAAAATAACCTTTTCAGATTCGGTTTGTTTCAGGTTCGCCAAATTTTTCAAAAAACTCAGTTCGAAACTTAATTGATTCTACCTCAACCAAAGTTGCTCCAATTGGTAGATAACTCTCTCTAGTCTTAGGACTTATCTCTGTGAATTTCTTATGATATTATGCATTTTCGCTCCCCTTTCTTAAGCTCTTACAATCACTGCAATAGCAAACAATGTCAGAGTTACACTGACATATATAGCTTTGGGTAAAGGCATGGTTGACAACATTAACAAACACACTGCATGATCACATGTATTATGATTTTTCATAATACAAAGCTTGCCTTATCAAGGACAGATGGTTTTTAAACACACACTGTGGGAAATAATTATAAACAAATTCTGCCTTTATAAGGGCAGAATGCCTACTTATATGACATGCACAAGTGTTAATTTTCAGGAAGAACAGCGGTTTGTTGGGACCAAGCCTCCAAAAATTATGCTTTAACGTATTTTTACATGCATAAATAATAATGTCAGATGAAAGAGCGGCTGGTCTGAAGATTCTCCCTTTTAATTCGGAGCAGCAGTACAGGTTGGATGCGGAAAGGGTAGTGTAATTGTGGAATGTATCTGCAACGATAGCATCAGCAGTGGCAACATAGCATGTAACAGACAAGGCAGTAGATTGGCTGTTTAGAGGTAGTACTACTAGTGGCTGTTTAGTAGCGTTAAAAGTGGTGGCAGTAGGGGATTATGGTGGCAGCAGAAGCCATATGGCAAGGCATAGTAACATTTTTGCAGGCAGGAAGACAGTGGCATGATGGTAGCAGCAACCATATGGTATGGAAAAAAGGCTAAAAGCCTTTTCTGAGAAAAAAGCAGAGGCTGGGCAAGAGAGAACAGAGAGAGCATACTGGGCCTGTTTGAGCCACTGTTCCAGTCTACCTGTCCACAAGTCCTTGGGGTTAGTAAACACAATATGCACCAGGGAAAGGCCACAGTCATTTAGAGAATGAGACAAATTTAAACAATTTTTTTAATAAATAAAATGGATTGCTGGCCAGAAGTAAAAATATCGTACAAAAGAATTACATTTTGGCGAAGGAGCCAAGGTGTGCACGATTTCCACATTGACGAAACAAGTTTTGACAGGTTGTGATGCAGTGAAAAAAAATGTTCCATCATGTACTGTAACAGCTATGAAACTTAACTGGTTTCTCCTGCTGCTTATTGAAGCAGAGACAGCTAGAAATAGGTGACTAAAATTTGGATGAAAATGCAGAAATGTGCCACATGTTTCTGAATAAGCTGGTACTCCTGCTGGCCTGGCCATGAGTCCCACCACATTGCCCCAGCCGGAGCCTGGAAAAATATATTTAGACGAAGGAGCATTTAGGAGAAGGAACATTTGTGGATTAAGGAGAAATACTTTTTAAAAATGTTTTGGTACTCTTGCTTGCCTAGCAAAAAGTCCCACCACATTGCTCGGGCCAGAGCCCAGAAACATTTGATTTCGCTCAAGGCACTAAAGTGTACTACATTTGCTGACTAATGAGAATCAATCATTTTTTAATGAGGTAGTACTCTTGCTTACCCGGAGGAAAGTCCCATCCCACCACCCGGGCCAGAGTCCATAAAAATTAAATTTGGGCAAAGGTGCAGAAGTGTGCCTCATTTACCACAACTAAGTAGTACAGCAGACATGGAACCACCAGCAACTTGGTCATGTGTTCGTTCAGCTTGCACATTAGCTAATAGCTGGTGGCAAATAGTTTTCTCAGTGCCACACATTACATTATGGATGTCTAACAATGGAGAAAGGAGAATAAGGAGTCTGAGCAGGAGAAGAAGCAGTTAATAATGATGGTAAGAACACTGTACTGCTTGGGGTTGTGGGCTGGCGTCCACAAAGAAGACAAGGAGAAAGAGGACAAACTTGTTCTAATTGAGAATGCTGGCCAGTTCTGTTTTCCCAAAGGATCCGGTGATGTTACCTAAGGTGCTGCAATAGAGCCTAGGTACCTACCTTATGTTTGTGTATAAATGCCCACAGCTTATTTTAACATTGCAGATCTTGCACACAGCTGTGGTTTTGTGTACTGGCCTTGTGGAGAAAAAAAACACCATTCGGGAGTTGTTCGCACAGAGCTAGAGGCAGTTGAGCTTGGTTTAGTTCTGGGACATTTTGAATTGTCACCCACAATATCAGCGGCATCACCAGTTCTCACTATAGAAGTTGATCTGGCCCTGGCAGTTTTAGCCATACATTCTTCTCCCAGGTTATGTCCAACACACAATCATCGTCATAGTCTTCACCCTCCCCGCCACTTTTATCAGACTGTGATATCTCATGGTCGGATACTTGGTCCTTCTTCTCTGTATTTGCCGAGTGTGCCATTTTTGCTACCACTGCCCCTACCGCCACCATCATGGATACAAGTTCCAACACTGCTGCCACCAACCCACCTATGAATGGGGTCCCATCTCCCCCTGAACCTCCTCCTAATGGCAGTATAAACAATGACTGCTCTCACACAAGTCATCAACAAGGAGACTCTCTTGACTATCTAACATAATGTGTGTTGGAGTTTTTTTCCTAAGAACACTATGGTAGATAGTCAAGAGGGGAGAAGGTTCAGGGGGAGGCAGGGGACTGCATCCATACAGTAGGTGTGTTTGTGGTAGTGGTGATCAAACTTGTAGCCACTAGAAGGGGCCGTGAAGACAGAGAGGATGCAACTGAAAGGCTTCTCTGGGACTGCAAGGATGATGAGCAGGAGAACTCCAGAACCCCTGACTCCAGAATCATAGATTACCTCCACATCATCCTACTATGGCTGAGAGAGAGAGTGAGCCATTCAGTCCACAATATCCTCCTCTTTGTCCTGAAAAATAATGTTGCACCTTTTAGAGGCCAGGGAGAACTGTGGTCTACCACTACTAGTGCGTGGAAGGCTGCTGCTGCTAAAACCCACATTCTAGCTCTAGAAGGGGTTCTTTTATTTTAAACTCTTCTATGTCCCAGACTTTTTATTCTGAGGCCTAATAAAAACTTACAATTTTCCTTAATTAAAAGTCACGAGTTTGGTACAAAGTTTCACAAATTATGTAACGAAATTGTAAGTATGTTTTCCGTAATTTAAATATAGAAGCACAATTAATATTCTTGTCTAGTGCCACCTCTGATTGGCTGATGAGACTGTCAGCCTCTGAGCCAATCAGGGCACCCCACCCCCACTTCCTCCTGTGGTCACGTGAGCATCCTTCTTCTTTCTTCTTTTGTGGTTCTGCCTACATGTGCAGTAAAATTGCTATGTGCACAGTTATACTGCAATTATCCGAAGCGTACCTAAAAAGCCTCGGTTCGTTTGACAAACAAATCAATTTTCTCATTTTTAAAATATATGCTTCCTTGGATGAGCATGAACGTATTCTGAAAGAGAGAGAAGTCTGCAGCTGCCAGAAACTTCTGATAGTAAGTTATCTGCCTGGCGAACAAAATGATATGCTTCTTGAAATCTAACAGCCCTATTCCTATTTTCCCTAACTAAATAGTCATCTAGTCACACCAAAGTTAGTGGGTTTGGTGGCCAGCTTTAGGCTTTATAAATCCACTTTTTACAGTAATGAGATTATAGCACATGTTGCATCTAGAAAATACCAACTGCAATACCTCTATTGAGTACACTTCCCTAAAGTTTCTAGACAATGGCAAATATTCCAGGACATATCTACTGGATAACTTTTACTAGTGGCTTCTTTGCACAAGCATTTTAGTTTGTCTCAGACATTATTTATTTTACTTCCTCTACCTTTGACTATTTTTAATTTATTGTCCAGTATGTAAGGAACGTCAAGTACATTATATTTATTTACTGACCCTTTGAGACATTCCCAGTCAGGTAGGTTTATCTTGTTATTTTATATGTAACACTGTAACTTATGATAGCCCAGAAGGTGTTTCAACCATCTCATTAATCTTCTTGTTATCCACCCTGCTGACTACATGTATGACATTTCTTTTGTTTTATTCCCTTTATTTGTTTCTATATACTTAGATTTTTGAACTAACTACATCATTTAGTTCTTAGAAGCACCAATGCACACAAACCTTAAGTGTCATATGGATAGATAGATAGATAGATAGATAGATAGATAGATAGATAGATAGATAGATAGATATACAGTACAGTCCTAATTAATATTATTTTTTTTTATTTTTTTAACCCCTTGAAAGTTTATCACTAATTAAAACTATAGAAATATTAGTTATAGTAGCGTGCACTACTTCCTGCTTTCAAAACTGGACCAGGACAATTTGGGAGAAAGAAAGAAAGAAAGAAAGAAAGAAAGAAAGAAAGAAAGAAAGAAAGAAAGAAAGAAAGAAAGAAAGAAAAAACAGATACTACTATATTTTATTTGTAATTTGCAGGCAAAGTTTTACAGTGAGCTGGATTTGGTAAAAGAGTCTATTAAAAACAAACAGTTTGGAGGTTAGAGGTATATCAAGACTCAATAGTTAAGTATACTTTCAGCTACTCATGCTTATTTTATAATGATGCAGCAAAGTAAAAAAAAACTATTCGTATGGGTGTAAAATACTTAAATTATAGACAGTCTATTGAATAGAAAAAACAGAGGTCATTACTTATCTGTATTTCCTGCCAACTAAGTAGTTTTCCTGTACAATATTCTAATCATATTTATTTATACAAGGTTTTGAATTGTTTATCAACCTGTGTGGAGAAAATTGAAGTGCATGGATCAATCTTTGCACTTTTGTTAATCCATAGTTATAAGCTCTAAAATAATTATATGAAGACATAAGTCATATTGACACATTATGTAGCTAATAAATGGCCAGACACACGATTAGAATTCATTTGTTAAATAAAAGCATTTCATATCCATTAAAATCTATTTTAAAAGCTTTCCACATTATAACCTCCGCCTGGCTACACAAGTAAATAAGCACATCATTTTTGTATTGTGCAAATCATAATGAATAGAGAGCAACAAAGCAATATCTATATAATGCCTGGGAAATTACACTAGAGGGTTATGCTGGGAGTAGAAATATATGGGGGCATTTGGGGCATAAAGTTATGGTATGAAATGTTCAATGTTTTGGGCCACACTATAGTATAGAAAACATAATTTCAAATACCCATAAGGCATTCTGGGTTAATGCCTGGTGGCGAGCTCTGAATGTCTGTGTCCTGGCCTGCATTACAATGACAAATTGTTGATTTTTATAGACACTGTGTAATGCTAACTGTTCCCTGCAGGGGCGCTATGGGAATATTGAGCACTTACTGTGTTTTTTCCCTACAGGTAATTACTGGTTGCTGGAGGGTCCCAGCAGAAGAACACTTTGTAATCATTATTGTCAAGGGAGAGAGAAGGCGAGAGAGAGTAAGATACCCTAGTATCCGTTTCTTAACAATATATATGCCTTGTATAAGAGGCACTCTTTTTAATTATGGAGAACCCTTGGTATGCCGAGTATGTGTGTGCCATATTGTAGTCCAGGTAATGCCCCTCTGGGTTGCTGGGAAAGATATTCAAATTAGCTTTCCTAAGCCTATTTAACACCGGCAGATATTAGAGGATAATTTGCATATATTTTACCCAGACATCCAGAGAAATGTTGTCGAACCTACAATAGTTTTCATGTATATCAACTGGTCTCCATAATATACATAGCACCCACCCAGAGGTTCACCGTAAGGCCTTGAAAACAAAAATTTTATTCTCATTTGCTTTTTTCTGATTAAGGGATTTGGTCCTGAAAGAACTGCTTATAGTTATGAGGCTGACTTAGCTGTTTTTCAAGCTTTGCTACATAAGCAAGTTTAAAAGGCAGGAAGGTATCTCTGCTAATTTGCTTTGTGAAAATAATGCAGTGTTCATATTGCTGTTTATCTACTTGCTGCTAGCAGCAAGTAGGTATAATTATAGCTCTCTACTATTCACCTGTATAGAAAAAACAGGTAACATCTTTAGCAGTTTTATTTCACTGGTTTGATTCAAACTGGTGATGTATTCTCAGGTGGAGAGGAAGGAGCTGTCTCATTGAAGTGAGACAGAAGGAGCTATAATTATACCTACTTGCTGCTGCACAGTAAGTATGTAAACAGTAAAGAGAACACAGCAGCAATGAGCACTGCATTATTTTCAAACAGCAGATTGGCAGAGATACTTTCCTGCTTTTAAAACAGGCTTATGCAGTAAAGCTAGAAAAATATAATAAAAAATACATAGCTACAAGTATTTATTTCAAGACAAAGTCCCTTTATCAGAGAAAAGCAAATGAGAGCAACATTTCTAGTTACACAGCCTTAGGGGGAACCTCTGGGTGGGTACTATTTCTATTATGGAGGCCAGTTGATATACATGATGACCATTGTAGGCTAGAAAATGCACCTCTTGATTTATGGGTTAAATAGATGCAAATTGTCATGTATAACATCTGCTGGCATCAGTTAAGTTTAGGAAAGCTAATTTAAATCTTGCCCAGAAACACAGAGGGGCATCACATGGTCTACAATGCTGCGCACACATACTCAGCATACCAGGCACACTGCCTGGTCTACAATATTGCGCATATATCCTTGGCATAGTTAAGGTATCATCTTCCCTACAATTCTGAGTATGCATACCACTTAGACACCACATAGCTCCAGTTTTTGAAGGACTTTCTTCACATTTTAAACATTAGATGAACAATCCAAGGGAAAAAACAAGATATCATCATAAACCACTAGGAATTGACCCAGGAACTCTCTGAAAATATTGCTTACTAAGTTATGAAACATATCTAGGGCATTACACAGCCCAAAGGGCATCAGCAGGTTTTCAAAATTCCCCTTGGGGTATTAATCGAGGTTTTCTATTAATTTCCCTCCCTGATTCTGATCAAAATGTAGGCTTCTCTAAGATCAATCTTGGAGAGCCACTGAGTCCTGACAATTCCCGATGAGGAAGTAAAGCTTCAGAAGCGTCATTGGAGAATACATTCTGAAAGTCCTTGATGAACCAAGGGATAGGAATTTCCTCCAGCACTGAGCACACAATCAAAGACTGGACAATGTTTTCTGTACAGCAGACAAATTATTCATGACAAATAACGAACATTTTTTAGAATGACTAGACCCAACTGTCATAACCAAGTATTTGGTTTGATATTCAATAAACCCATGGAGCAATGGAGTAGTATCCACCGCAAAATCCACCCCAGACACCGGAATGGGTTCAGACACAAAATTAAAATTAACAAACTTTGCAGTAGTCCCAGAACCACCAAAAGCCAAAGAAGAGATTGACCTTCCCTGTGAAGGCAAATTACCAGGCAACAGTACTTTATCATATTATTGCATCTGAGTGACCACCCCCATGATCATTCAGATGCTGAAGTTGTCGGTCTACTGTAGAAGGACAGGACCACAGTTGGTATCAGGGCTGCCGCAGTAACAGAACATTCTTTAGGGGGTGTTACTTCCACTGCTAAGAGAAGAAGGCACTGACTTGCATAGGCTCCTTTGACTCCCCAGGGGCCTTAAACACAGAGGGTTTAGGGATAGAGAAAAGAGAACAGGGATGGGCATAGACTTCAAAGATTTCGCCACTTACGTTCCCTAAGATGTCTGTCGAGTCGGGTAGCTAAAGACAGCCTCATCTAGGGAACCTGGGGTAGGATGGCTAACCAGAAGATCTTTCAGCATGTCAGCAAGGCCTAATATAAATTGTGACCTAAGAGCTAAAGTAGTCAAAAAGCCAAGCTGAGATCAGAACCAGATGAGAAACTTAGTACCAATACATTAGACATAGAGTGGTCTAAAAGGCAAGTCAAAGTCAGAACACAAGTAATCCAAAAATACATGAACAGGAATCAGGAACACAGCTAGTGAGTCAGAGACTTTCGCTATCAAAGGTGTATGACCAAGAGGGAATTTAAATAGAGTACTGAGTCTCTGGATCAGAACCTGATAGGTCCATGGACTCACGACTCCATAGGGCAAGATACAATCCACATAGCAACTGGACTGCTGGGCTGTCACTCACGCCAATCGTCCCCAGTGCACACACACTGTGGGGAGAAACAGAGCCTTGTGTCACTGGGACAAGTAAGTGTGTGACATTTGTGCATTAGGTTCTCTCTCTGTGTCTCTCTCTCTCTTTCTCTCGCTCATTGGTTTGCCTAAAATGAATCACCAAAAATTCAGGTTTGTCTGAATCTGAACTTTTTAAGTTCAGACCACATCCCTAACCAGAAGAATCAGTTTGCTTATCCTTAGCATGGAGCATTTGATTTTATGGTACAGCATCTTATTGTTATAAATAATAATAAGCATTAGAATGTTGCCTTGTTTTTTTATACTTTGAAATGCTAAAAAGTATTGAATGATTATAGTAGATTCCTAAGCATTTTCTAACATCTGTAACTTTATAAACTGTTGAAACTATTCTATAAAATCCTTTTAAGCTTGGTATAGTTTGAGATATCCACCTACCTTTTTGCTGGCTTGTTCATTTCTAGCTTATTACACATAATAGACAATGTCAAGTTGTCAGTCTTTTATTTGAAATCTATCTTCAAGCAAACATCTGTGGTAATGAGTCTTAGCAACATGATTTATAAGAATTCCTATAATAATCTTTAAGATGTCCAGATGCTTCAGTATAATATATGGGTTAAAACATCAGGAGACCTTTTTTTATAGATTGTATCCAATAAATGTTTATTGTAAATCAATTTAAAAGTAGTATACATGATATATACACCTATATCCATCATTTTCTTGATATTAAATTGACCAGTGTCAGCAAGTTTATTCCATAGCTAAGACTACAATTATTTCAGATCACATCCTTCATAATCATATGGCACTTGTGGTATGTTGTCAACTTTCCTAGATTTACTGAAACAGTCCAAAAACATGTCCATCCTTACTACAGTCACTCACTGTGTATCACACCACTAGACCATAATTGCCAAGAGAGTTTAGTAGAGAAAAACACATGTAGGGAGGTAAAAATTACCCCTTATAGTTCTATCTGATATAGAAGGCACTATGTCATCTGAACAACCCTTTTACAACCCCTTTATGCCATATAATAAACCATATTAGTGTGTCACCTGCTGATATGCATGTCATAGAGTTGAGTCCATAGACTTGGATCCCTATTTGAGCCCAGGCATAACTTCAATGGTTCCTTGATATATCACAGTCTGATAAAAGTATCAGGAAGGGGGAGGACTCCAATGATGATAATGTTTTGGATTGAGGTGATGAGGAGAAGATAAACATCAGTGGAGGAAGGTGGTAGCAGCAGCAATATATAGTAGAGGTCACATATGGCCAAAACCTCCCAAAGAACTGTCAGGGCAGATCTGGTTTGGGTACTGGTGATGCTGCTGATACTGTGGGTGCATTAGGGCCAAAATGTGCCAGAGCTAAGCCAAGCTTGATCACCTCTAGGTCTGCACATGTTTCACCCGTCTGACAGTTTTTCTTGATGATACCGAAAGACAGCAGCATTTCCCTGGGCAAGCTCTGCAAGAGTAAAATAAGCTGTGGGCAGTCAAACAAAAACTAAAGCGCTATTAAACCACAGGAAGAAGCTTTACCCCACCCTTCGGCAAACAGAGGAGGCTTCCAGCTACAGAAACAAAAGTATACTCCTCATCCCGGGCTCCTTAAAGGCAGCCAGGCTGCATCCATGGGCAATATAGTGTCCTTCACATTGTCATCACTTTCTGCTTCTCCCACTTAAACTCCTCCTTCACTCTGTTGTTAGTCATTGATCATGGAACGAGTGGCCAGTAAACAACTTTATATGCCCAGCTGTTGCCTTCAGGGAGCTGGTAGCATGCACTCAGCCTCGCTGGAAGATACTTAGCCACTGTAAATAAATAATCATGCCTGCTTGTTCTCTCACGTGACATAGAAAGTAGTCCACTCCTTGTGATTGTCGCTGTGCGGCAAGGTGCACACCACGGTGGACACCTGAAACAGCTGTTACAGGCAGGGACAGTACATACTTTATGGCCCACTGGGCTAATGTTCTTTGTGGCAGAAGCGAGGCAGCACCTCATCAACAAGGCCAGTTCTTTTTGACCCCTCCACGATTCTGTCTACCTGGCTCCCACACCAGGCACTTATCCACCTCCTCCACCTCCTCTTACATTTACACTCTCGTTGGTCTCACTCCTCCTTCCTATATGTCAAGTTAAAAAGGGTTTTCCAGGATTTTACTACTCCTGAGACATCCGGGACTCTAGTTGATCAATAGTTTTGAGAAGGCAGCAATGCTCCTGTGAGTGCCTCTGCCTACTCCTTTCTCACCAAGCACAGTGCTGTACATTGTAGAGCGGCTGTGCTTGGTATCACAGCTCAACCCCATTCACTTGAATGGGGTTGAGCTTCTCCTAGGCCACATAACCAATGAACGTGTCGTCACTCGGTAACCAGAGAGAAGGCTGCAGTGCTGCTGCCAGCGCCACTGCCTTCTTGAACAGCTGATCGGCAGGGTCCCTGGTGTTGGACCCCCACCGATCAGATACTGATGACCTTTCCTGAAGACAGATCATCATCAGTACAACGATTGCGGAAAACCCCCTTAAGCATTGTTATACCCCGGGGGAGAGTAGATACACAGACGAGCAGTTGCTAAAGTACACCAAGCAGCAAATAACCTGCCAACTTCAACTGGGCAAGGTGGTCAGCGACAATGGCTGCAACGATGTGGCTGCACTGAACCTGGGGGAAATAACACATGCTTTCTGAATGGTGAACGTCATCACCCTAGTAATGGAAAACGTTTTTTTTTTTAAGTACACTGGCTTGTCCAGAAATTTTGGAATTAAACATTGCACATACTAGAGCATCTATACAAGTTGTAGAAAGCTGTTAATCATTTTGTCATGCACCAGACAGCTTAAGCAGAAAGCATGTGTTGTTTGAGGGAAGGCTGTGGCAGCTCATCCAAGACACTTGTCGGGCTATGAAGTCCTTTGAAGAAGCCACAACATTTGTCAGTAGAAATAGCTGCGGAATGAATGATCTTATCCCTTTCATATATATTTTAGAACAGAGGCTGATACCCATGCAGCAAGGCACAATGGCGGAAGAAAAAAAGCTAACACATCTTGCTGTCCACACCATAGCTGATGGGGACCTACAAGGAGAAACTCCCATGGATAAGAAGGAGGGGGATGAGGAGCTACCACTGGAGGAGGAGTTATAGGTGGAGGCTGATGATGATGATGACAACGGCCAAGACAGCTAATCATCTCAGGGGGGGATGATGCCAGAAAGAACGGTCATCTTGGCACGCTGGTCAGAATGGTGAACTATATAATTCCTTGCATACACTCTGACAGGTTTATTATTCACATCAAGCACTCTAATGATTGCTGGATAGCCATACTTTTAGCCCCTCAATATCAAAGCAAAATGGGGGAAAGTTTTTCTCCCTCCAAAAGGAAGGCCAATTTCCTGCAGAGGAAACACTGTGTACGAAGCTTGCAGCAGATTTGAGCGAGCAGAAGCCTTCCACCTGCATGTCTAAAATGGAGGTCCTTCTCCACCCCACCCCCGCAGAGTCATCCACCTTCCACTTCCCTTTTCTCTGCTACAAGCAGCAGAAGCCACATCAGAAATAGCAGCAGCCAATTCAGTTTCCTCAACATAATGGAATAGTTTTTTCACATGTGAACACAGGCTGAAGCAAATCAGCAAGTGAAGATCTCCTACCTCAATGCCCAGGTTCAGTTGTACCTATACTCAGAACTTTCTCCGGAGTACATACTGTTTCCTGACCCCATAGTCTTTTGAGTCAGCAGAATATAACAGTGACCTGAACTGGCACAGTACAGTGTCATTTCAAAAAGGGTTTTCCTCTGCCAGTGTCCAAAACATCACTGTTGTCAAAATGAGAACTAGTTTTTAGGGTTGTATAAGGGGTAGAGATGGCCCGAACTATCCGCCGGCGAACAGTTCCCGGCGAACATAGCTTGTTCGCGTTCGCCTCTGCCGGGCGAACATATGCGATGTTCGGTCCGCCCCCTATACATCATCATTGAGCAAACTTTGACCCTGTACCTCACAGTCAGCAGACACATTCCAGCCAATCAGCAGCATACCCTCCCTCCCAGACCCTCCCACCTCCTGAACAGCATCCATTTTAGATTCATTCTGAAGCTGCAGTCTTAGTGAGAGGAGGGAGAGTGTAATTGCTGCTGATTTAATTGGGAAATCGATAGCTAGGCTAGTGAATTCAGTGTCCACTCCAGTCCTGAAAGACTCATCTGATCTCTGCTGTAAGGACAGCGTCCTGACAGCACCCCAAAAAGCCCTTTGTAGGGCTGCAACATTAGTCTGCTTTTTTTTTTCCTTTATATACATATTGCAGTTGCATGGCCTGCCTGTGTGTGAGGAGCTGCAGGCCCACAGACTGTAGTGTGCCCACTGCCAGTGCCCACCCCTGTCATTCCGTGTGGTACAGGACTTTGCATCAAAAAAAGGCATTTAATTTTTACACTTTAATCTAAGGTTAGTTGCCTGCCAGTGTGTGTCAGGCTGACTTCCACTGACTGTAGTGTGCCCACTGCCAGTGCCCACCACTCATACCGGCTGGCACAGGACTTTGCATAAAAAGGCATTTAATTTTTACACTTTAGTGTAATTTCAGCTGCTTGCCTGCTGCTAGTGTGTGTCAGGCCGACTTCAACTGACTGTAGTGTGCCCACTGCCAGTGCCCACCCCTGTCATCCCGTGTGGCACAGGACTTTGCTTAAAAAAAGGCACTTAATTTTTACACTTTAATCTAAGGTTAGTTGCCTGCCAGTGTGTGTCAGGCTGACTTCCACTGACTGTAGTGTGCCCACTGCCAGTGTCCACCACTCATACCGGCTGGCACAGGACTTTGCATAAAAAGGCATTTAATTTTTACACTTTAGTGTAATTTCAGCTGCTTGCCTGCTGCTAGTGTGTGTCAGGCCGACTTCAACTGACTGTAGTGTGCCCACTGCCAGTGCCCACCCCTGTCATCCCGTGTGGCACAGGACTTTGCTTAAAAAAAGGCACTTAATTTTTACACTTTAATCTAAGGTTAGTTGCCTGCCAGTGTGTGTCAGGCTGACTTCCACTGACTGTAGTGTGCCCACTGCCAGTGTCCACCACTCATACCGGCTGGCACAGGACTTTGCATAAAAAGGCATTTAATTTTTACACTTTAGTGTAATTTCAGCTGCTCACCTGCTGCTAGTGTGTGTCAGGCCGACTTCAACTGACTGTAGTGTGCCCACTGCCAGTGCCCACCCCTGTCATCCCGTGTGGCACAGTACTTTGCATCAAAAAAGGCATTTAATTTTTACACTTTAATCTAAGGTTAGTTGCCTGCCAGTGTGTGTCAGGCTGACTTCCACTGACTGTAGTGTGCCCACTGCCAGTGTCCACCACTCATACCGGCTGGCACAGGACTTTGCATTAAAAAGGCATTTAATTTTTACACTTTAGTGTAATTTCAGCTGCTCACCTGCTGCTAGTGTGTGTCAGGCCGACTTCAACTGACTGTAGTGTGCCCACTGCCAGTGCCCACCCCTGTCATCCCGTGTGGCACAGTACTTTGCATCAAAAAAGGCATTTAATTTTTACACTTTAGTGTAATTTCAGTTGCTTGCCTACTGCTAGTGTGTGTCAGGCTGACTTCCACTGACTGTAGTGTGCCCACTGCCAGTGCCAACCACTGATACCGGGTGGCACAGTAGCTTGCCGATAAATAAGGCATTTAATTTTTAGACAGTAGTCTAAATTCAGTTGCTTGCCTGCTGCCAGTGTGTGTCAGGCCCTCTTCCACTGACTGTAGTGTGCCCACTGCCAGTGCCAACCACTGATACCGGGTGGCACAGTAGCTTGCCGATAAATAAGGCATTTAATTTTTAGACAGTAGTCTAAATTCAGTTGCTTGCCTGCTGCCAGTGTGTGTCAGGCCCGCTTCCACTGACTGTAGTGTGCCCACTGCCAGTGCCAACCACTGATACCGGGTGGCACAGTAGCTTGCCGATAAATAAGGCATTTAATTTTTAGACAGTAGTCTAAATTCAGTTGCTTGCCTGCTGCCAGTGTGTGTCAGGCCCTCTTCCACTGACTGTAGTGTGCCCACTGCCAGTGCCAACCACTGATACCGGGTGGCACAGTAGCTTGCCCGATAAATAAGGCATTTAATTTTTAGACAGTAGTCTAAATTCAGTTGCTTGCCTGCTGCCAGTGTGTGTCAGGCCCGCTTCCACTGACTGTAGTGTGCCCACTGCCAGTGCCAACCACTGATACCGGGTGGCACAGTAGCTTGCCGATAAATAAGGCATTTAATTTTTAGACAGTAGTCTAAATTCAGTTGCTTGCCTGCTGCCAGTGTGTGTCAGGCCCTCTTCCACTGACTGTAGTGTGCCCACTGCCAGTGCCAACCACTGATACCGGGTGGCACAGTAGCTTGCCGATAAATTAGGCATTTAATTTTTAGACAGTAGTCTAAATTCAGTTGCTTGCCTGCTGCCAGTGTGTGTCAGGCCCTCTTCCACTGACTGTAGTGTGCCCACTGCCAGTGCCAACCACTGATACCGGGTGGCACAGTAGCTTGCCGATAAATTAGGCATTTAATTTTTAGACAGTAGTCTAAATTCAGTTGCTTGCCTGCTGCCAGTGTGTGTCAGGCCCTCTTCCACTGACTGTAGTGTGCCCACTGCCAGTGCCAACCACTGATACCGGGTGGCACAGTAGCTTGCCGATAAATAAGGCATTTAATTTTTAGACAGTAGTCTAAATTCAGTTGCTTGCCTGCTGCCAGTGTGTGTCAGGCCCGCTTCCACTGACTGTAGTGTGCCCACTGCCAGTGCCAACCACTGATACCGGGTGGCACAGTAGCTTCGCCGATAAATAAGGCATTTAATTTTTAGACAGTAGTCTAAATTCAGTTGCTTGCCTGCTGCCAGTGTGTGTCAGGCCCGCTTCCACTGACTGTAGTGTGCCCACTGCCAGTGCCAACCACTGATACCGGGTGGCACAGTAGCTTGCCGATAAATAAGGCATTTAATTTTTACACATTAGTCTAATTCGGCACACGTCCCCGGATAGGGTACGTAACAGGGATTAAACTGATAGGAATAGTACTAGTTAAGAAACCACTCATATAGGGTGTCACAGCACATTGCTCTGTGCACGCGCAGTGCCCCAATTTGGGAGTAAGAGGACCGACCAAGCTGCTTTTTCCATCTCCCGGTTCCTGAAATCAATTCAGTTTAGTGTATGAGAGTTTGGTCTGTCACTGTGAAGGCAGTCGAAGGTACCCGGCCTAAATTTTTTTTCACAAAAGGCAATCCCTGATATGGGACGTAACAGGGATTAAACTGATGAGAATAATACTACAGAAAATACCACTCATATCAGTGGAGGGAGCCAGCGTTTTTTTAACCATCTCCCCGTTCAAAAAATCTATTTAATAAATGGCCCCCAGATTGGGGAGTCGGGGAAGTTAGAGGGATTAAACTGATGAGAATAGTACTACAGAAAATACCACTCATATCGGGTGTGACAGTAAATTGCACGGCGCAGACGCAGTGACCGTGGTTTAAAACAGAGTGGAGGGAGCCAGCGTTTTTTTAACCATCTCCCCATTCGAAAAATCTATTCAATAAATGGCCCCCAGATTGGGGACGTTAGAGGGATTAAACTGATGAGAATAGTACTACAGAAAATACCACTCATATCGGGTGTGACAGTAAATTGCACGGCGCAGACGCAGTCACCGTGGTTTAAAACAGAGTGGAGGGAGCCAGCGTTTTTAACCATCTCCCGTTCGAAAAATCTATTCAATAAATGGCCCCCAGATTGGGGACGTTAGAGGGATTAAACTGATGAGAATAGTACTACAGAAAATACCACTCATATCGGGTGTGACAGTAAATTGCACGGCGCAGACGCAGTCACCGTGGTTTAAAACAGAGTGGAGGGAGCCAGCGTTTTTTTAACCATCTCCCGTTCGAAAAATCTATTCAATAAATGGCCCCCAGATTGGGGACGTTAGAGGATTAAACTGATGAGAATAGTACTACAGAAAATACCACTCATATCGGGTGTGACAGTAAATTGCACGGCGCAGACGCAGTGACCGTGGATAAAAACAAAGGGGAGGGAGCCAGCTTTTTTAACCATCTCCCCGTTCGAAAAATCAATTCAATTCACCTTCTGGGGACCCTTGGTGTTGTACGTGGCTGGGTGGAGGAAGAAACCTTCAATGACATCACCGGGACGTGGCTAGCTTGGTATCCAACCTTGTGCAAATGGGGAGTTTGCGGTTGTGCAAATGAACTGTTTGCGGTGCATTAAAAGGGAGTTTGGTCTGTCAATGTCAGTGAAGCGGGCGTAACCCTTACACTACCTGATCGATACAACATCATACCTGATCGTATACACACACTGGATGTTTTAAAGCACGTTATTCCAAACAATTTAGGAATGTTAGTTGATTTATGCCCTTTATGGATTAAAACCCGACTCTGCGTCCACTACGTAATTTTCCATGGGAGTTTTGCCATAGATCCCCCTCCGGCATGCCACAGTCCAGGTGTTAGACCCCTTGAAACAACTTTCTCATCACTATTGTGGCCAGAAAGAGTCCCTGTGGGTTTTAAAATTCGCTTGCCAATTGAAGTCTATGGCGGTTCGCCCGGTTCGCCCGTTTGCGAACATTTGCGGAAGTTCGCGTTCGCTGTTCGCGAACTGAAAATTTTATGTTCGCGACATCACTAATTAGGGGGAAAAAATTGCCGTTCTGCGGTGAAGTTACATTGTACTATAGTCATTTACAGGATGTATTAATCGGAAATATATTTAATTCCTATTAGCTGTTCTGTGGAAAATTTAGATTGTTATTCTTTTTTTTTTTGGGGGGGGGTATATTAATAGGAAAAATAATACGTCTTAATTGCCATTCTGCGGTGAAGTTACATTGTACTACAGCCATTTACGGGGTGTATTAATAGGAAATATATGTTAGTCCTATTAGCCGCTCTGCAGTGAATTTAGATTGTTATCCTTTTTTTTTGGGGGGGGGGGGAGGGTGTATTAATAAGAAAAAAATATGTCTTAATTGTAGTTCTGCGGTGAAGCTACATTTTACTTCGGACATTTACGGGGTGTATTAATATGAAATATACGTGCATCCTATCACTGTAGACATTCTGTGTTGAAGTTCCATTGTACTACAGCCATTTACTTGTATTAATAGGAAATATACATGCGTCCTGCTAGCCGTTCTGCGGGGAATTTAGATTGTTATCCTTTTTTTGGGGGGTGTATTAATAGGAAAAAAATACGTCATAATTGCCGTGCTGCGGTGAAGTTCCAATGTACTACAGCCTTTTTTGGGGTGTATTATTTTAATTTTAATATAATTCTTTTATTATACAGTATGTCAGACAAATAATTGACCGGCCCTTAGAAGGGAACGCGCAGTGACTAAAATGTTTCTGTCACAGGCTGAGGTAGCAGCAGAAGAAGGGGGGGTGACAGCAAGAGTCGCAGCCAGAGGCCTGAGCTTTCAGTGTCATCTAACGGTCGTGCCAGTAACCCAGCGGTGCTTAAATGCTTGACTCAGTCTTCGACTTTTTCTCAAGTGACATCAGACAACCCCAAGCAAAAGTCGGTGGGTTTCTCTGACATGACTCTTAGTTGGCATGGCCCGGGACCAGGCCCTGTGCCCCCAACTGTCCTCAACCTGCCTCTGTCCTTTTCTGTTCCCTCAGTGCAAGAAGTGTTATGTGCTGTAGGCTTAGCTTTACTTTTTAGCGAGGACGAGCTACTAGAGAACAGTTAGCAGCTACTGCCCAGCCAAGATCTGGACAATGCAAAATAAATGTGGAGCCCCAGTTACGGGTCTACAACACAATGAAAGCCAGATATCCCTCAAAGGAAGGAAAATCGAGCAAAGGGGAGTCTCCATTACAGAGATCACCAAATACACCATATTAAGTGGCCCCTATGTCAAGATTCCGCTTTTTTACAAGCTTAGATCTGGACAAGACATCTGCCGCTTCCTCCAGTAGGCGGGCAAGTGGTGATGATGAGAGTCACGTGGGAGCTGGTGCTGTGAGCGGTGAGGCTCCTTGCCCTAAAACCGTTGAGGGTGACATCAGTGATGTTCATACATTAGTGGATGTTGATGATGATGATGTAGCCGATCGCACTTGAGAGCCGGGTGTAGAAGGAGCTTCATCATCATCATCATCATCAGGAGAAGAGGATGGCAGCTTGCATGTGAGGCAGCAGCTAAGCCAGCAGGGTGGCTATGAGTCAGCAGGATGGCAGCAGTGGGAGGTTGGGAGCCAAATGTGCCCAGGGCAACGGTAGCAGGCAGTCAACGCGAAGTGTTGGGGGGGAAATGCCATACTCGGTGAACATGGAAATTTGCCGAATTTGTGGGCAGAAGGTAAATCGTGGCCTGGGTGTTAATGTTGGCACCACGGCCCTGTGTCAACACATGCAGCACAACCATAAAGTGGCTTGGGAGAACAGTGGCTCCAATGTGGTGGTCCAGCCTGCTGCAGCAACCATTGCATCACCCAGTGGCACGCATCCAATTTCCTGCAGTCAAGGCTCCAACACCTCAGCCGAAGGGAGCTGTCTGTCCTTCCCATCATCTGCTGGTCCTGATACTTCTGCTCCTCCTCCTACTCCTCGTCAGTCATTCTGTCAGCAGTTGATCACCAAAGTGATTGCAAAGAGACAACAGTATGAGTGCACTCATCCAAAAGCGCAGAAGCGCCAAGTTGCTGGTGCTGCAGTCCCTCCCTTTCCAAATGGTGGACACCTTTCAGAAAACTGATGGCTTGTGCCGAGCTGAGGTGGAGAGTCCCAAGCCGTTATTTCTTTGCCAAAAACTTTCACATAAAGTTTGACAGCACACCAAAATAGTTTGTTTGCAAATACGTGTGAATTTATAAATAAATTCACACGTATTTGCAAACAAACTATTTTGGTGTGCTGTCAAACTTTATGTGAAAGTCTTGCGTAGTCCTTGGAGTGGAGACGGGGACATCACCCTTGACGAGCACCCTGTATAGCCCAGAAGTGGTTTGAGTGCTGTGGTCCTTCTCTAAACATTTCTTTGCCAAAAAGGCAGTACCAGCCCCGCACACATTTGACGAACAGAAGGTGAGCCAGTCCTTGAGCCTGTCAGTGTCTGCCAAAGTGCACAGCAGCGCCGACGGGTGAAGCTTTAACTATGGTCAAGGACAATATATGTTCTTTGTGGCCCACTGGGTAAATGTGGGTCCTGCCCAGCCACACCAGAAACTTGGACAGGTGATGCCGGTTCTGTAGAGATGTCGCGAACATAAATTTATGCAAATGTTCGCGAACGTGTGAACCGGGAGAACCGCCATAGACTTCAATAGACAGGCAAATTTTAAAACCCACAGGGACTCTTTCTGGCCACAATAGGGATGGAAAAGTTGTTTCAAGGGGACTAAAACCTGGACTGTGGCATGCCGGAGGGGGATCCATGGCAAAACTCCCATGAAAAATTACGTAGTTGACGTAGAGTGTGGTAAGTTGAATTCGCAATGCGATTAATACAACCTGCATTAATCACATTGCGAATTCAACTTAGAGCTGGGTTCCAAATGGTTGTATTGCTCGAATATAGCGCTATATTCTCAATCTTCGTCATATTCTAGCAATACAACCATGGGTAGCAAAAAGCAGGAGTGGGTACAAAACACAGAAGGCATGCAAATATTTAATTCACATGTCATCTCTGTTTTGGATTCACTCCTGTTTTTTTTTTTTTTGGCTTTAGCAATACTGATGGATTACTGACCAAATGCTGACCGAGTGAAGCCGGATGCTCAACAGACAGGATACGTTCTTTGGGTGTTATTGTTCTGACGAATCAGAGGAAGGGCAAAATAAGCTATGACCTCAACTCAAACTTACTGCTGACACCCTCTCCACTCTGTCAGGGGGGCTCTATCTGTATAAGAGTTTAATAGAACAAATTCTGCAGAAATCTATGTGGAATCAGCTGACCACGGTGTAAAACGAGTGCGCTCTTTAATGCTATAGTAGGAAATTGGGCCTCTGCACGGTTCTTTACACCTGGCGCTAACATTGACCTGTAAGGCTGAGTTCACACTAGAGTTATTTGGTCAGTTTTGGCCCCATGAGTGTGCAGTGATTCTAAGAGCGACGCCTGTCATCTGTGTGTAATACTGACTCACAGTATTGTTTCACTACCACAGCAGACTCACTCTGCGTGTTTCTGCAAGGCACAGTGCTCTACACCACTATACATTCTCTCTGCAGCTAGGAAATAGCTGTTTTATTAACGAGATTTCCCACGAATAAATTCGGATCAAATCAAATCATTTTGGAATCAAATTTTTCAGAAATTAGCTCATCTCTAATTAAAACCAAACCTTGATTCAGGAGGATTTTCACACTACTCTGGCAGAAGCCAATGAATAGTTTTGGCCCAGCTGATGGTGCCCCATATTGCCACTGTTGCTGTCTGCCTGCCTGAAATCATATTGCCTACCTATCATCGTGTTCTGTATGGCTGCTGCTGCCATCGTGCCACTGCCGCCATTGTGGAACTGCTGCTTTCTGCCTGCCAACATGTACCACATGGCTGCTGCTGCCTCCAATGTGATAGATGCTACTCCTTGCTGCTAATTTCTTATTGCTGTGATTATTAATGCTACATATCTGTTACTAATATTACCACTACTACTAATACTACTACCCATAAACAACAGATCTACTGCCTTGTATGTTCCATGCTATGCTGCTACTGCTGATGCTACTATTGCGGCCATGTGTCTCTATTACCCTATCCTTTCAATTCCTCCACTTTTTCTTCTTTTTTACTTGTCCATGTATAAATATGGGCAGACATTCTGCCCCATTAAAACATAATTTTAAAATAACAATGTTTGGGCCTTGGTTCTGACAAGCCACTCTGTCTTCTGACAAGTAGCACTTGTGCTTTTTGTATCCGCAGGCAATCTGACCCCATCAAAGCATAATTTTTGCCAATTGGTGGAACAATCAGTTTTTTTTTTTTCTATCCCTTAACAGTGTGTGTGTTTATGTACAATTTTTATATGAAAGGTAATCCTCATTATAAAAGTAAGTGTAGGACTGAGATACAGCTTGACAGCTCTATTGTTTTCTAGACTTAGTTAGAACTATATAATAATGCCCAAAGAAGAGAATTGCATTGATTATCAAAATACGTGATTCTCTAACTGAGTCACTATAGGGGATTTCTCTTTGGCTGCAGTGATGGTCTGACTAAAAAAGTTAAGCATGAATGTTTGCTATGCTAAAACAAAGAGGCGATTAAAAAATCAGGACTGAAAGTAGGATACATGGATTGACTTCATGTCAATCCACAAAGTACCGAACTTTGTGAGTTTGGGTACTCGGACGCAAACCCGAAGTTTGCCAGAAATGTTCGGGTTTGGTGTTCGGGCATTTAATAAAGCTTTTGAAAGGCTGCAGGGCTGCCAATCAACAAGCTTTTAAGCTGTGGGCACTTAGAAGCCATCACAGCCATGCCTAGTAATGGTATGGCAGTAATTGGCTGGTGCATCGTGTGACCCAGCCTCTATACTAGCTGGATCACGTGTAGCACCGCCCATCATCTCTGAGTAGTGCAGGGAAAGGAAGCAGGCAGCTTAAGCGAGGGAGAGTGTTAGGAATCTGGTAATTTGTTTTGTGGGTGACCTATAATGATTTTTTGTGGGTGCTATATACCAGCTTTGCACCACTGACACAGAAATATAATAATAAATCTGGCTGTTAATTCTGTGGGTGACCTATAGCGATTTGTTGTGGGTGCAATAGGCCATTTTTATACCCCTGACACAAAAATATAATAGTTAATCCGTTTGTTAGTTCGATGGGCGACATATACCCAGTTTTGGTGTGAGATACACGTGTACTTTATACGTGACAGGGAAATTAATATAGTTAATCTGTCTGTTAGTTCAGTGGGTGACATATACTCATTTCTGGTTTGAGACATGAGTGCATTTCTTATGTGACAGAGAAATTAATATAGATAATGTCTGTTAGTTCGGCCGGTATCAGATACCAATTTTTGGTGTGAGATACACATGCACTGCATATGTGACAGGGAAATTAATATAGTTAATCTGTCTGATAGATCAGTGGGAAACATATTCACATTTTTGGTGTGAGATACACGTGCACTGCATATGTGAGAGGGAAATTAATATAGTTAATCTGTCTGTTATTTCGGTGGGTGACATATTCCCAATTTTGGTGTGAGGTACACCTGCACTGCATTCATGACAGGAAAATTAATATAGGTAATCCGTCTGTTAGTTCGGTGGGTGACATATACCCATTTTTGGAGGGAGATACTCGTGCATTTTATACGTGACAGGCAAATGAATATAGATAATATGACTGTTAGTTCGGCCGGTGACAAATTGTTCATGTAGTGGGACTCCTACACTCAAGCCTATGCACTAAGTGAAAGGGCTGCCAAAAATTGCAAGGAACCCGCACTCCAATACACCCATTGTTACACATAAAGGAGGGCATCATACACACCCTTTAAAAATTATGATTAATGGCCTGCTGGTGACCCTCAAAAACATTTAGAGCAAGGGCCTGCTGATCTGACCATCTAAAACATTATGGGTGAGAGTCTGCTGGTAAGTTGACCCTGTAAAATATTGTAGGTGAAGGCCTGCTGGTGAGCTAACCCTTTAAAAGTTTGAA
Organism: Bufotes viridis; assembly: GCA_033119425.1. NCBI lineage: Eukaryota > Metazoa > Chordata > Amphibia > Anura > Bufonidae > Bufotes > Bufotes viridis. The sequence continues at coordinate 251,812,176 of CM065590.1, forward strand.
GATGAGGGCCTTCAGGTGAGCTGACCATGTAAAAGATTGTAGGTGAGGGCCTTCAGGTGTGCTTACCCTGTAAAACATTATATGTGAAGGCTTAAAGGTGAGATAACCATCTAAAAGGTTGTAAGTGAGGACCTGCAGGTCAGCTGACCCTGTAAAACATTATATGTGAGGGCCTGCTGTTGAGCTGACCCTGTAAAACATTATATGCGAGGGTCTGCTGGTGAGCTGACCCTGTAAAAGATTTTAGGTGAGGGCCTGCTGGTTAGCTGACCCTGTAAAACATTATATGCGAAGGCTTGCAGGTCAGATAACCATCTAAAAGGTTGTAAGTGAGGACCTGCAGGTCAGCTGACCCTGTAAAACATTATATGTGAGGGCCTGCAGGTGAACTGACCCTGTAAAACATTTTATGTGAGGGCCTGCAAGTGAGCTGACCCTGTAAAACATTAGGGGTGAGAGCCTGCTGGGGAGCTGACCCTGTTAAACATTATATGCAAAGGTCTGCTGGTGAGCTGACCCTGTAAAAGATTTTAGGTGAGGGCCTGCTGGTTAGCTGACCCTGTAAAACATTATATGCGAAGGTTTGCAGGTGATATAACCATCTAAAAGGTTGTAAGTGAGGGCCTGCTGGTGAGCTGACCCTGTAAAAGATTATATGTGAGGGCCTGCGGGTGAGCTGACCATGTAAAAGATTGTAGGTGAGGGCCTGCTGTTGAGCTTAACCTCTAAAAGGTTGTAAATAAGGACCAGTAGGTGAGCTGACTCTGTAAAACATTATATGTGAGGGCCTGTAGGTTAGCTGACCTTGTAAAACTTTATATGCGAGAGCCTGTAGATGAGCTGACCCTGTAAAACATTATATGCGAGGCCCTGCAGGTGAGCTGATCCTGTAAAACATTAAAGGTGAGGGTCTACTGGGGAGCTGACCCTGTAAAAGATTGTAGGTGAGGGTCTGCTGGTGAGCTGACCCTCTAAAAGGTTGTAGGTGGGGAACTGCAGGTGAGGTGACCCTCTAAAAGGTTGAAGGTGAGGGCCTGCAGGTGACCTGACCATGTAAAACACTATATACAAGGGCCTGCAGGTGAGCTGACAATGTAAAACATTAGGGGGGAGGGCCTGCTGGTGAGCTGACCCTGTAAAAGATTTTAGGTAAGGGCCTGCTGGTTAGCTGTCCCTCTAAAAGGTTGTAAGTGAGGGACTGCAGGTTAGCTGACCCTGTAAAATATTATATGCGAGGGCCTGTAGGTGAGCTGACCCTATAAAAAATTATATGCAAGGGCCTGCATGTGAGCTGACCCTATAAAAAGTTATATGCGAGGGCTTTGGCTACGGAGACTGGAATTGGTGGAAGACAGGTTGGTGATTAACCGACTGGAAGAATTATCTGCTGCAATCCAACCGGCCACCTGGTCGCACTAGTCTGACTTCAAGAGTGGTGTCCTGCACCGCCCTGCAAACTGGGACATGAAGCTAGGTATTCCTTTGCATGCACCATCAGCATCACAGCCACTTCCACGTCCCTTACTGCTCGCCTTCTTCATTTTAAATGTTATATATGCTTGAAAGTATGTCAAACGTACAGTAGCGTAGGATTTGGAAGTGTATGCGCCAATAAAATGTAAAAAGTTATTTGAGATATGGAAATGTCACACAGGAAATATCTCGCAGATAATGTCAATGCTGTCACCAGCTGCTAATACAAAATTACAGCGAATGTTACAGGTATTTGGGATGAGGAAACGTTATACAGTAGAGTTACCACAGGTAATGTCTGCAGAATCTACGGAAAAAGTACACTTTATGTCACAGATAAAAATTTTATGCGCACATGTTACACTGCAGATGTAACACTGGTAATGTCACTGTCAGAAGCGAACACCGTCTATTGAAAAAGTACACTGTATGTCACAGATAAAAAAATGTACCACACACGGTACACTGGAGAAGTTGCACTGGTAATGTCACTGTTAGAATCTGACACCATCTATTGAAAAAGTACATTGTTTTTCACTGATAAATTTTTCAGCGCACATGTTACACTGCAGATGTGGTCCCTTTCACACGGGCGAGTTTTCCGCGCGGGTGCAATGCGTGAGGAGGACACATTGCATCCGCACTGAATCAGGACCCATTCATTTCTATGGGGTTGTGCACATGAGCAGTGATTTTCACGCATCACTTCTGCATTGCGTGAAAATCGCAGCATGCTCTATATTGTGTGTTTTTCACGCAACGCAGGCCCCATAGAAGTGAATGGGGCTGCGGGAAAATTGCAAGCATCCGCAAGCAAGTGCGGATGCGTTGCGATTTTCCCGCATGGTTGCTTAGCAACGGGACCCGATCTCTAATATTTTCCTTTATAACATGGTTATAAGGGGAAATAATAGCATTCTTAAAAAAGAATGCATTATAAAATGAAGTGGAAGGTGTTAAAAAAAATAAAAGTTAACTTACCTTAGCCACTTGATCGCATAGTTGCGATCTCTCCTCTCTTTCCCTGCAGCAGCTAAGATCTAAAGGACCTGTGATGACGTCACATCACATGGTCCAATGACATGGTCCATCTTACCATGGTGATGGACCATGTTAAACCATGTTAAACTGTCCCCAGTGGACACCGTCAACGGAAAAGGTACACTTGATGTCATAGATATTTTTGGGATGCGAACACTTTACACAAGAGATGTGGCGCAGATGATTTAACTGTCCGCAGCAGCCTATTAGACGCTATTTAGCACAGGATGCCCTAAAAATATATATTGCTGCTGCCACATACAATAGTCCTTAAAAGGACTTTTGGGCCGGTAAAGTTTTAGCAATTTAGCGCAGGTTGCGCTAAAAATATATATTGCTGCTGTCACAAACAATAGTCCCTATGACGACTTTTGGGTCTCTGAAGTTTTTCTTATAAAAATAGTTCAATATCACTCCCTACACTGTCTGTCCCTTCCTACGCACAGCTCTCCCTGACTAAGACTGAGTCGAACACGCGCCATCGGGTGCTATATATATATAGGGCAGTACTTACCTGCACGTTTATTGACTGCGTAGCAGCCAAAAAACGTGTGGGAAGGAGACTTGAGCATTGCTCTTCCGCACATGCGGTATTCGGACGAATACCGCCATGTGCCGAGCATAGCGATGCTGAAGCCGAACTGTTGTGCCGCCGAGCATGTTCTCTCAACACTACTAACTGCTCACTGGGTAAATACAGTGGCAGCTGGGCCTGAGGCGGATAGCAGTTTGGCTCATGTCCTACCGCCACCGAGGATTGCAGGACATTTCTAGTTGCCTCCTGTTGCCTCCATCTCCTATTCCGATTCGTCCTCTTCTGCCTCCTCATCCGGTCAGCTTAACACCTTCACTACCAACTTCAGCACAGCCAGGGGGAAACGACAGCAGGCTGTTTTGAAACTCATCTGTTTCAGGGAAAAAACCCACATCGCGCAGGAGCTGTGGACGGGCATGGAACAACAGACCGATTAGAGTGGTTGGTGCCACTGAGCCTCAAGCCTGGCCTGGTGGTGTGCGATAACAGGCAAACTCTCGTAGCAGCTCTGGGGCTAGCCGGTTTGATGCAAATCCCTTGCCTGGCACATGTGCTGAATTTGGTTGTGCAGAGGTTCCTGAAAAATTACCCGATATGTCAGAGCTGCTGCAGAAAGTGCAGGCCGTCTGTGCGTGCTTTCAGAGTTCTCACCCTGCTGCAGCTTCTCTATCTGCGCTGCAGCGTAACTTCTGCTTTCCCGCTCAACGCCTCATATGCGACGTACCCGCAAGGTGGAACTGCACCTTGCAGATGCTGGAGAGACTGTGTGAGCAGCAGCAGGTGATAGTGGAGCTGTTTCGCTTCAGTGTGGGAGGGAAACACAGCAACAAGCATAGGATGGAAGGGGGGAACAAAGAATCAGGCCTGAGTATGAACCAGTATGAGCAGACCCCAAAGGTTGATGAGTCCATACGTAGGAATAACTAGAGTCCTATGTACCCCTATAGGACCCTGGTGCTAATGGCAGGGACGAGACTACCTGTTCCTCCAAAAAGAACGAAGAACAGGAGTCTCCTTCAGGCCTAATACAAACAATAGGAAAATGCAACACATAGTACCAAAAAAAATACAAATGGGAAAGGAAAGACTTAACGTCAAAGGAGCAATTAAAGCAGCAGGAACTCAGCCGAGATACAACTACAATCTATCCAAAGGTCCAAACAGAAGCTATAAACTGCACAGCCTTGTGGGAGAAGTAACTATAAATAGAGATGGTTAAATGACCCTAATAGCCACACCTGGGGAAAGAAGGTGTGGCAAGCACCAGAAACAACACAGACGTAATATGATCCAAAAGGAGAACATGTTAGATCAAAACACGTGTTGCCAGTCTCATCGATATCCATCCACCTGTCGCGGGAACGTCCGTGACAGTACCCCCCCTTCTACGGGGGAGCTCCGGACACCCAGGACCAACCTTATCCAGGTGAGACCTGTGAAAAGCTTTCACCAAACGACTGGTATTCACGTCAGATGCCAGTACCCACATCCTCTTCTCTGGTCCATATCCCTTCCAGTCAACAAGATACTGAAGAGATCTATCGAGAACTCGAGAGTCAATTATCTTGGCGATCTGAAATTCCAAACTACCGTCCACTATGACAGGAGCGGGTGGCAAGGAAGAAGGCTCCAAAGGTTCAACATATCTCTTCAACAAAGATTTATGAAATGCATTATGAATTTTCAAGGCCTGAGGAAGTTTAAGACGAAAAGCTACAGGATTAAAAATGGCAGTGATCTCATATAGACCAATAAATCTTGGACCCAACTTCCATGCAGGTACCCTGGACAGCCACATAGAATCACCTGCTCTTAGGTCTGGACCTTTCATACGATTCCTGTAAGCCACACGTGTATACTTGTTGCCCATATTCATCAAGTTACTTAGAATTTTCCGCCATATACAGTTGTGTTCAAAATTATTCAACCCCCAATGCTGTACAGGGTTTTAGGGAATTTAGTGTACATTTGTAATTGTGTTCAGAATGAAATCTTACAAGGACTTTTTAAAGAACCAGATGCAACTAAAATTACATCAATTGTTTTTGTAATACAGTATTAACCACTCCCGACCGCCGTAAGCAGGATTGCGTCCTGCGGGCGGCCGGGATCTTCTGAGTGGACGCCTCGGCGCGTCCTCTCGCGAGGAGCGCGCGTCTGGAGAGTTGAACTACAGCCTGCCAGCGATGATCAATCGCTGGCAGGCTGTAGATGCGATATAAATCGCATCAAACATGTATACCAGACGCTGTTTTGTGAACAGCGTCTGGTATACCTGCTACCTGGTCCTCTGGTGGTCCCATTTGCTGGGATCGACCACCAGAGGACCAGGTAACACAGTACAGTTGCACCAAACACTACACTAACCCCCCCCACCCCCCCTTCACCTATTAACCCCTTGATCACCCCATTTAGACCCCCTGATCACCCCCCTGTCATTGATCACACCCCTTTATGTGTCCATATGTGTTTTGCGGATCCGTGGATTCACGGATCCGTGGATTCGATCCGCGGATCCGATCCACGGATCCGATCCGCAGATCCGATCCGCAGATCCTCAAAACACGGACACCGGCAATGTGCTTTCCGCATTTTGCAGATCCGCACATTGCCAGAACTATATAGAAAATGCTTTTTCTTGTCCGCAATTGCGGACAAGAATAGGACATGTTCTATATTTTTGCGAACGGAAGTGAAGACTCGAAGCGCGGATCCGTAATTCCGGATCCGAGCGGGACAAAGTCTGTCCCCATAGAAATGAATGGGTCCGCAATTCCGCTCCGCAAACAGAATTTCGGACGTGTGAATGGGGCATAAGTGTCCCCTATCACCGCCAGTTAGTTAGCTACTTGTTAGGTAGCTAGCGCCCAGCCCACCGCACCGCAGTCACTGATTTTGGCAGAGATTTTTTCATCCACATTGACCGATGCGAATGAAAAAATCTGTGCCGTTCATTATTTTTTTTTTCAGCGCAGAGGCTGAACGGAAAAAAAAAATCTCATTACCCGTATGCTCAATATATGGAGAATCGCAGAAACTCCTAATGCTGGCCATACGTGTAATGATTGCGGAGACCCTCAAATGCCAGGGCAGTACAAAAACCCCACATGTGACCCCATTTTAGAAAGAAGACACCCCAAGGTATTCCGTGAGGGGCATGGTGAGTCCACAGAATTTTTATTTTTTGGCACAAGTCAGCGGAAATTTTTTTTTTTTTATTTTGTTTTTTACAAAGTCTCATATTCCACTAACTTGTGACAAAAAATAAAATTTTACATGAACTCACCATACCCCTCACAGAATACCTTGGGGTGTCTCTTTCCAAAATGGGGTCACATGTGGGGTATTTATACTGTCCTGGCATTTTAGGGGCCCCTAAAGCGTGAGAAGAAGTCTGGAATCCAAATGCGTAAAAATGCCCTGTGAAATCCTAAAGGTACTCATTGGTTTTAGGGCCCTTTGCACTCAGGCTGCAAAAAGTGGCACACATGTGGTATCGCCGTACTCAGGAGAAGTAGGGCAATGTGTTTTAGGGTGTATTTTACATATACCCATACTGTGTGTGAGAAATATCTCTGTAAACGACAACTTTTAATTTTTTTATACAAAGTTGACAATTTACAGAGATATTTCTCTCACCCAACATGGGTATATGTAAAAATACACCCTAAACACATTGCCCTACTTCTCCTGAGTACGGCGATACCACATCAGTGACACTTTTTGCAGCCTGGGTGCACAAAGGGCCCAAATTCCAACGAGTACCTTTAGGTTTTACATGGCGACTCACAATTTAGCCCCGCCCAAAATGCCAGAACAGTAAACACACCCCACAAATGACCCCATTTCGGAAAGTAGACACCCCAAGGTATTCACTGAGGGGCATAGTGAGTCCGTCTGAGATTTTATTTTTTTGCCAGAAGTTATCAGAAATTGAAACTTTTTTTTTTTCTCAGAAAGTGTCATTTTCCGCTAATTTGTGAAAAAAATGAAATGATACATGAACTCACCATGCCCCTCCGCGAATACTTTGGGGTGTCTTCTTTCTAAAATGGTGTCATTTGGGGGTATTTATACTATCCTGGCATTCTAGCACCTGAAGAAACATGACAGGCGCTCAGAAAGTCAGAGCTGCTTCAAAATGCCGAAATTCACTTTTTTGCACCATAGTTTGTAAACGCTATAACTTTTACCCAAACCAATAAATATACACTTATTGGACTTTTTTTTATCAAAGACATGTAGAACAATAAATTTAGAGAAAAATTTATATAGAAATGTAGTTTTTTTTTGAAAAATTTTACAACAGAAAGTGAAAAATGTCATTTTTTTGCTAAAATTTCGGTCATTTTTGATTAATAGCAAAAAAAGTAAAAATGTCAGCAGCAATGAAATACCACCAAATGAAAGCTCTATTAGTGAGAAGAAAAGGAGGTAAAATTCATTTGGGTGGTAAGTTGCATGACGGAGCAATAAACGGTGAAAGTAGTGTACTGCAGAATTGTAAAAAGTGGCCTGGTCATTAAGGGTGTTTAAGCTAGGGGGGCTGAAGTGGTTAAATGGTTTTTTTTGTGATTTCTTCATTGACACAATTATTCAACCCCTTAAAGACTACCACTCTTAAGAACAGAGTTTCATTCAAGTGTTTTCGATCAGGTATTGAAAACACCTCTGGATGTCAAGGAGCAGCAATCAAGCATAATAAGCACCAATTCGGCAGATGTAAAATGACTGTGATACTCAGCTCCTTCTAGACATTTACTGGTGTGTTTAAAAACATGGTGAAGTCAAGAAAATGGTCCAGGAAGACAAGAGAAGAGGTGATTTCTCTTCACAGGAAGGGCAATGGCTATAAGAAGATTGCAAAGATGTTAAACATACCAAGAGACACCATAGGAAGCATCATTCGCAAATTCAAGGCAAAGGGCACTGTTAAAACGCTACCTGGTGGTGGCAGAAAGAAGATGCTGACTTCGACTGCTGTGCGCTATCTGAAGAGCAAAGTGGAGAAAAGCCCCCGTGTGACTGCTGAGGAACTGAAAAAAGATTTGTCAGATGCGGGAACTGAAGTTTCAGCTCAGACAATAAGGCGCACACTGCGTAATGAAGGCCTCTATGCCAGAACTCCCAGGCGCACCCCCTTGCTGTCTCCAAAGAATAAGTAAAGTAGACTGCAGTATGCCAAAAGTCATGTGGACAAACCACAAAAGTTTTGGGATAGTGTTCTGTGAACTGATGAAATAAAATTAGAACTGTTTGGGCCCATGGGTCAACGCTATGTTTGGAGGAGGAAGAACAAGGCCTATGAAGAAAAGAACACCTTGCCTACTGTGAAGCATGGCGAGGGGTCAATCATGCTTTGGGGCTGTTTTGCTTCTACAGGTACAGGGAAGCTTCAGCATGTGCAAGGTACCATGAATTCTCTTCAGTACCAGGAGATATTGGGTGAAAATGTGATGCAGTCCGTCACAAACCTGAGGCTTGGGAGACGTTGGACCTTTCAACAGGACAATGATCCCAAGCATACCTTCAAGTCCACTAGAGCATGGTTGCAGATTAAAGGCTGGAACATTTTGAAGTGGCCGTCGCAGTCACCAGACTTAAATCCGATTGAGAACCTCTGGTGGGACTTAAAGAAAGCAGTTGCAGCGCGCAAGCCTAAGAATGTGACTGAACTGGAGGCTTTTGCCCATGAAGAATGGGCGAAGATACCCGTAGATCGCTGCAAGACACTTGTGTCAAGCTATGCTTCATGTTTAAAAGCTGTTATTTTAACTGGAAAAGGATGTTGTACTAAGTACTAAGATTGAATGTCACTTGGGGGTTGAATAAAACTGATAATGATGTGAGCACAGAAAAGACATTTGTGGTTATTTCATTATAAATGTTATGTTATATTTGTCTGACTTACAAGTGCCTCTTTGATTTAATTGTAAACAAGATGACTGAAATGATCAAAATCAATGTCAAACTGGCCAAAACACTCAATTTCAGTGGGGGTTGAATAATTTTGAACACAACTTTAGATGACAATGATGAACCCATATGCCCCTAATAACGGTGACTTCCCAGTGGATTTCTGTCTATGACTACTTATGGCAAACTCTACCAAAGACAAAAACGAAGACCACTCCTCCTGGTTCTCAACATCTCAAGTAAGTCTCCAGACTCTTATTTGTGCGCTCAGTCTGTCATTTGACTGAGGATGAAAAGCCAAAGAAAAGAACCGTTGTACCCCCAGTTGAGTGCAGAACACTTTCCATATTCTTGATAACGATCCGAGACCACGTAAGAGAGAATGCCATGGAGTTTCACAATGTTGTCAACAAACACTTGTGCAAGTGTTTTAGCATTAGGTAGGCTCGGCAACGCTATAAACTGCACCATTTTACTAAAGTGATTAACTACCAACAGAATAACTGTCTTCCCTGAAGAATTAGGTAAATCAGTGATAAATTCATGTATAAGTGAGTCCATGGTCTGGACGGGATGTACAATGGAAGTAGAGATCCGGAAGGCCGAGTATGTGCCACCTTAGTGCGTGCACAGGTACTGCAGGCTGACACATAGTCCTCAACACACTTATGCAACCACGGCCACCAGAATCTATGAGAGATGAGGTCGGCAGTGGATCTGCTCCCAGGGTGTCCGGTAAGAACCAAACAGTGATGTTCCTCAAACTCCTTGTGATGCAATTCTGATGGCACAGTTTCCCAGAGGGACAAGAATCCGGTGCATCTCCCTGGGACTCTAACCTTCACCTCCAGGTCAGGGTAAAGAGCGGATATCACCACCCCTTCCGACAGTATAGGACTACGTGACAAGGCATCTGAAATTGAATCTGGTGAAAAACAAAGACCATCTGGCCTGCCTCGGGTTCAATCGTTTAGCCGACTCCAGGTAAGCCAGGTTTTTGTGATCTGCGAGCATCTCTTTCAACCAATGAAGCCATTCCTCAAAAGTCAACTTAATGGCCAGTAACTCTCTGTTACCCACATCATAATTTCTCTCTGCAGAAGAGATTTTTTTTTTTTTTTTTAAAGGCACATGGATGCCATTTACTAGGAGTCTCCAACCAATCTAAATGGTATCTTACAATGTATTAGATCTAAATACTCCCAATCTTTGAAACAAATCAGCCTACAGGTAAATGGGAGTCAATAAACGTTCCTACACCCTCCTATTTAGTTTTATCTTCTCAGATAGGTTGATTTGTTTCCAAGCTTGCAAGTCTTTCTCTTCATATCCCAACTGCCATACACACGATCATATGTCCCTTATCAGCCAATAGAAGCTTGCAGGCCCTTAGTCTCCACAGTTTTACTCCAGGTTTCTATAACAACCCAGCCATTTTTCTTCACTACTCTAGGTCAGCTTTAGGCTAGCGCTACGCAACTAAATAGGGCACAACTACAATGCTACATATGTCGCGCGACGTTGATATCGAACCAATGTCGCGCAACAATTTGTATAATGATAGTCTATGGTTTTTCACTGCGACATGTGACATGCTGCGACTGTGACGCGACAGTCTTGGATGGATTTTTTGCAACTGTCGTGTCGCATGCACAGCCTGCCACCTGTCGCAGTGTGACACCATAGCCTATCATTGTAAAAATTGATGCGACAAAATGTCACGTGACACATGTCGTCGTATAGCCCTAGAATTGAAGGGGCACGGCGCTCTGGAGGTCACTGTTAACGGTGCGGGCACTGTGGAGGTCACTGTTCAAAGGAGTTCACTGTGGATGTTACTGTTAAGGGGCAGGCCGCTGTGGCGGTCACTCTTAAAGGGGAGGGCACTGTGGAGGTCACTGTTAAAGTGGCAGTGGCCACTATTAAAGGGGCAACTGATGTGGAGGTCACTGTTAAAACAGCAGGGTACTGTGAGATCACTGTTAAGGCAGCGGGGTACTGTGGAAGTAACTGTTAAGGGGAAGGGCCCCTGAGGACGTCACTATCTAGGGAGTAGGGTGCTGTGAAACTCACTGTTAAAGGGATGAGCTGCTGTAAAGGTCAAAGTTAAGGTGATGGGCTGCTGTGGAGGTCCCATTTTAAAGTGTACTGTGGGGGGGGGATCAGTGTTAAGGGGTGGGGGACTGTGGAGTTCACTGTTAAAGGGGCGGGGTGCTGTAGAGGTCACTGTTATGGGGGATACTATGGATATCTTTTAACGATACACACAAACATTATATGAAATAGATTAAATATACCCATGCGAAGCCAGGTCCTTCTGCTAGTCAGATATAAAAGATGGTAATGTCTTAGTAGTTAAAACAGAACAAGATGTATTCAGACAATTGTCAATGCAATAATCACCCCAAATCAAAATCTGTCTAGATGGTTGGATTGTGCTTGCTTAACCACGGTAAACCCAGAACCACCTAAGCAGCGAGACCTTCCAACATAAAACACGAGATAAATTCTTGATGAAAGTCACTCACTGTTAATCTGATATCATGCACCACTTGAGATAAACACTTCTGAGTTAGAGGTGCAGAATCAATAGCAAAAACGGAAATGTTCTTTCTAATGCACTCAGTGACAAACAGTGCATATGGATTAAATGAGCATCAATCAGGTTTACTCCAGCCCCACTGTCGATAAACACCTCAATCCCCACAGTTTTTGACTCTAGCGCCACCTCAGCAGTCAGGAGAAATCAGGTACTTGCAGTCAAAGACAAATGCACATTTTCTGACTCAACTCTCACCCCTCCAAGAGCCAAATGGGTATTAAATGTCCCTCTTCTTTCTTTTTGCCGTTTAATGTATGGACATACTCTGATAAAATGTCCCTTCTGTCCGCAGAAAAAACACACTCCCTTTCTATTACTAATATGCTTCAAAGCGGATCCAGGAGTAGTTTTGTCTAATTGCATGGGTTCGTCCCCAGACATAAACCCAGGAGTAGCTTCACCCAAAGTGTCACAGGAGGACAGTACAACATGTGATAGCACGTACTGAGAGTCCCTAGATCTCTCTCTTAGGCGTCTATTAATGCGTATTGCGTATAGCGTAAGACATAGCAGCCTCCAAAGACACTGGGGTTTCATGAAAGGCCAAAGCATCCTTCACCCTCTCTGATCACCCTTGACAAAACTGGCTATGGAGGACAGGATCGTTCCACTCCTTATCCGTAGCACACCTCCTAAACTCAGAGCAATCTGTCTGGGAGGTAAATTTTATGCTCCAGACAGGCCTGGTCTCCACCACTACCACCAGGACTAACAGCCTGTGATCTCTGCATCTGCGAGACGGTCGTGTGGAGGTCAGCTACCTCCAAAGATAGCCCTTGCAGCTGATGTGCCAGTGCAGTAATAGGATCCATGGCTGCATACAAACAAACAAAAAATAACAGCAGGGGGGTTAATTACAGACAAGCCTAGCCACCTGTCCACAACCAACGTGGACAAGCTCACGTTCATTAAAACAAACCAGGCATGGATCCCACAGGACTTGTCCGAATCTATAAGTATACCGGCCGCATCCAGCCATTGTTATACTTTAACGCGCTTTCTCTTTGCATTCTCTTTTCGATTTCCCAATGTTCTGGGGTCCTCCCAAATTTTATAAAAATAAATAAATAAATAAAAAAAAAACAAAGCAACAAAACAGTGTTGGCTACCTCCTCCTCCACCACCATTCCACCTACACCGCCACGTCCACCGCCTCCTCAACATCCTACTCCACTTTGACCTCCGCCTCCTAGTTCAAGATTCAAATTTTTATTTGTTTCTATTCTATGTTATTTTAATTCATTTCATCCACATTTGTTTGCAGGGCAACTGTCCTGCTCTTACCCCCATCTTGCTTCCGTTTGCAGCCCTCTAGCCCTTACTACGACTATTTTACAGCCATTTTAGTGCACTAAAGTTCAGGTCCCCATGGACTTCAATGGGGTTCGAGTTCTGGTCGAGTTCGGGTCCCAAACCCAAACATTGACCTGAAGTTCGGCCGAACCCAAACATCCACAGGTCCGGTCATACCTAATTATTATGTGACAAAAAAATGTTTGATGGAAGTATCTTTTTAAATAAGAACACAGAAAAATTCCTCATAGCTACAGTAGTAATGAATACTGGAACAGACAAAACAAGGACTAGGGCAATAGATAAGAGCAAAACACTATTACTAGGAAAAACAGCAGGTAAGATAGCAGATGGGGAAATAAGGGAAATCTCTGCAGGCATTACAAAGAGACAAAGCAGAACATATAAAACATGCATAGTACGCGAAACATGAAAGGTAAAAAGATGAATACTGAAGAGCCATGCTGAGAAAAATGAATGTATGCATAATAATGCTACATGCAAGACACTTACACAATGACAAATTTGTAGCATACTATATATTCCTATAGCCTATTATGACGGTTTTATCCTTATAAAATTCACAAAATTATGTTTTGATTCATTTTAAAGGAAATGTGTCCAAAAAATGTTTTATCTGCCAGTTACAACCAGATAGTAACACACATCCTTTTTTTCTAATCTCTCTTTATTTTCTGATTACAGATTTTTTTCTTTAAACAGCATTTTAAAAGCATTAGGAAAATTGCCTTACGGCAGCCCTATGGGCCATAGACACAATGGTCAGGAAGGGACTTCATTAACTTGTATGGGAGTAACATAGTAACATAGTTTATAAGGCTGAAAAAAGACATCTGTCCTTCCAGTTTAGCCTGTTATCCTGGAAGTTGATCCAGAGGAAGGTAAAAAAAAACATTGAGGTGGAAGCCATTTTTTCTCACTTTAGGGGAAAATAAATTCCTTCTCGACTCCAATCAGTCAATTAGAATAACTCCCTGGATCAACAATCCATTTCTACCAACTATATCCTGTAATATTATTACTAGAGATGAGCGAATCGAAGCTGAAGAAGTGGAATTATTAATTGCGATTTCAACTTGGACATTTGGTTTATATGATCGTCATTCGTCATATTCTAAAACGAAAATAACTAAGTATTCTTCGTCTTCGGTTTAGCTACCTATTCGAATAGTCAACTTCGCTATCGCTATTTCTAGCAATCAAATAGGAAAGTTGATTATAGAGAGACAGTTGTGTTTAATTCGCTATGCGATTATATAACAGTTTTTTTAAATTAATATAATAATTATAATACTTGATAATAATTATTATAATTATTCTATTTATTAAAAAAAAAGTTATATCATCGCATAGCGAATTAAACTCAGCTGTCTTTATTTTCAACTTTACTATTTGATTCATTGATAGAATTAATAATAACGAAGTTGACGATGACGATTGACGAATAGGTAGCTAAAACGAAGATGGAGAATTCTTCGTTATCTTCGTTTTCAGGAATTTGACGAATACATTCGTCATATTCGTAATCGTCATCTTCGCTAATTCTAGATATCGAACCAACAGGAAAGTAGACTTAAGTTACAATCGCAATACACGATTATTTAAATCGTATATTAATCGCGATAACTTGAATAAAGGCGAATATTCGATTTCGACGAAGATAAAAAAAATTTGTCGAAATCGAATATGGCACCTGCCGCTCATCACTAATAGAGAGATGGACCGGCACTCTCAATCAGGGACACAGTGGAGGCGGACTATTATATATGGTTAAGAATTTGTTTATTTATAGGTCCTCTATCCGAGGGTAGTAAAGTATATATATATATATATATATATATATATATATAACTATATAGATTTGCTGGAGACAATATATATATATGTTACGTGCCAAAGATGTTGGCTGAATAAAACAGTCTATGAGGAATATCGATGGAGTAGTGTCCAGAACAATTGATCAAAAAAAAAAGGAAAAAGGATCAGCAGAAAATCAGTCCATAAAAAATCAATCCATAAAAAATCAATAAAGAGTCAGAAGAAAGGGAGAAGATGTCCGCTAATCAAAGTTCATGATGATCCTTGCATAGTGAGCTTTAAAAATGGTGATGCTATGTTGCAGTTTTTGCTAAAAGCATAATTCAGTAATAAAGGTAAATCCGGGATGTCAGATGCACCACTCACCTCTGTTTCCTGGAGGTCTGCTGGTGGCGTCCCACCTGAAGCGGGTATCTGCTCCAGCTATCTGCCTGACGGCTTGCAGTGGCGGCGCCTGTAGATGGGGACGCTCTCTTTCTGACCTGCACAATGGCCCAAGGGCTATCTATATAGTTTTATATCTATACTTTACTACCCTCGGATAGAGGACCTATAAATAAACAAATTCTTAACTATATATAATAGTCCGCCTCCAATGTGTGTATGATTGAGAGTGCCGGTCCATCTCTCTATATCTATTTTTGACTTAATAACTTTGGCGGGGTACCAGTCACCGGACCTGAGCCCCCATATCCATATAAATCTGTGGTGAGCCACTTCATCTACTCTTTCCTATATCATATTGATGATGATGATGATTAAGGTGATGGTGATGATGATAAATAATGATTATAGTAAAGTATGACACTTTTTGAGCATCTTTTTACAAATGCATTAAGTAATAAAGTGGAAATATATTTGGAATTCTAAAAAATATCAAGATGAAAAGAAGCAATCTGATGTTGCACTCACAGGATATACACTAATTAATATTTTCCTACATAGAAATAATAACGACCCCAGACCTCTCTAACACTACTACTACTACTACTATTACCAATGTGTTTTTCTGATTTCATTACAACTGAGTAGTAAGCATTAACTTTGAATTAGAGATCATTAAATATAGAGATTTATTTTCATTCTTAATGAAGGTTGTGAACCCCCAGACATGCATCCACATGTACTGGAGTTTAGAAGACCACAGGATAAATGCCTCTGATTTTTTTTTTATAATTAATACTTAAAAGGGTTGTCCAAGATAATTAGAAATCATAATGACCCAATAATGACCTAAACAAAAAAAAAAAAAAAAATTAAAGCTTGATACTGTATTACTCACCGATTTCTTCAATGTAGTTCTCTATAGTGCTGGTTCAGTACTCCTGCAGCTTTTTATTTACAAACAGTAGTGGTGATGTGCCTGGATATGGTGCGTGACCACTGCAGCCAATCACTGTAGACCACTAACTAGAGCGATTGGCTGCAGTGGTCATGTGACATTTCCAGACGTGTCATTGCTGCTATTTTTAATTATCTCTGGCAACTGCTTGAACAGACTAACATTCAAAGCGCAAAACTAAAGTGTCTAGAAACTAGTTTAGTGAATACATCTGAGAAACTCTAAAAATGCAAACACTCTTAAACACAATAATAGCAAAATATTATATTTCTTTAAAAGAAGATATAGTATTCATTCTTGTAATGTTTTGCTTACAGGGAAAGGGTAATGTACAAGAGAAGAGCAACAGCAACAAATAGAATGAGCCAACTTTATTGTCATTATCGTTATGCCCTTGTGTGGGTGGATTGATAATCCATGCCATTTGCAGTGATAAATGCAATCCAATTGTTTAGTTGACAGCTGAATGAAAATGCAGTGCTCAGTCTGAGGGCATCTTTATTCTATCTGTATTGACTGGAAATGTATTCTTTTAATAATACATATGTTCAAAGTAAATTATCTATTGTACCTTGCAGACATGTTCTTACAAGCCTTGATTAGACATAGGTACATAGAAAGTCCTGAATGTGGCTTATTGAATACAGTTCTATTACAATCTGTGCTATTTATCGAGAGATGACATGAAATTGTTATGAATGACATTAGCAAACCAATTATTGATGCATTAGTTATGTAAAACAAGATAACAGAAAGAAATAACATGAATATGTAGCATTTTGTACCCATACATTTATAGGCATTTACAGTACATGCAGTAAAATTCCACTTCTTTCAAGAAATACTATAATTTAACCAAATGATTTGAATATGCCATTCTCTATTATTGCTAGAAGGTAACATAAATGTAAATCTCAGATCACCATCAATATCTTGCACTGAAATTAAATTCACAGATACAATAACAGCAACCAGCTGCAGTGTATGTGTAATATGCCTTATGTATGGAAGTTTTATGATGTTTAGAACTCATTTTTTAAAACGTCATCTAGATCTATGATAAATGGCCAACGATGAATCAAATATGTTTATTGTCTCTACAAATTGTAGATGTTGTCTCTCCAGAGCAAAGAAAGCTGTCTCTAAAGAGTGGAATTACTCATTTTTCCCAGTGAAAGCTATCTGCATGACTCCCTACACTAGAAGAATCTACAGTTGTGTTCAAAATTATTCAACTCCAAATGCTGTAAAGGGTTTTAGGGAATTTAGTGTACATTTGTAATTGTGTTCAGAATGAAATTTTTTAAAGAACCAAATGCAACTAAAATGACATCAATTGTTATTGTAATACAGTATTAAATGCTTTTTTGTGATTTCTTCATTGACACAATTATTCAACCCCTTAAAGACTACCACTCTTAAGAACAGAGGTTCATTCAAGTGTTTTCGATCAGGTATTGAAAACACCTCTGGATGTCAAGGAGCATCAATCAAGCAATAATAAGCACCAATTAGGCAGATTTAAAATGACTGTGATACTCAGCTCCTTCTAGACATTTACAGGTGCGTTTACAAACATGGTGAAGTCAAGAGAATGGTCCAGGAAGACAAGAGAAGAGGTGATTTCTCTTCACAGGAAGGGCAATGGCTATAAGAAGATTGCAAAGATGTTAAACATACCAAGAGACACCACAGGAAGCATCATTTGCAAATTCAATTCAAAGGGCACTGTTGAAACGCTACCTGGTCGTGCAGAAAGAAGATGCTGACTTCAACTGCTGTGCGCTACCTGAAGCGCAAAGTGGAGAAAAGTCTGAGAAAAGTGACTGCTGAGAAACTGAAAAAAGATTTGTCAGATGCGGGAACTGAAGTTTTTAGCTCAGTCAATAAGGCGCACACTGCGTAATGAAGGCCTCCATGCCAGAACTCCCAGGCACACCCCCTTGCTGTCTCCAAAGAATAAGAAGAGTCGGCTGCAGTATGCCAAAAGTCATGTGGACAAACCACAAAAGTTTTGGGATAGTGTTCTGTAGACTGATGAAACAAAATTAGAACTCTTTGGGCCCATGGATCAACGCTATGTTTGGAGGAGGAAGAACAAGGCCTATGGAGAAAAGAACACCTTGCCTACTGTGAAGCATGGCGGGGGGGTCAATCATGCTTTGGGGCTGTTTTGCTTCTACAGGTACAGGGAAGCTTCAGCGTGTGCAAGGTACCATGAATTCTCTTCAGTACCAGGAGATATTGGATGAAAATGTGATGCAGTCCGTCATAAACCTGAGGCTTGAGAGACGTTGGACCCTTCAACAGGACAATGATCCCAAGCATACCTCCAAGTCCACTAGAGCATGGTTGCAGATTAAAGGCTGGAACATTTTGAAGTGGCCATCGCAGTCACCAGACTTAAATTCGATTGAGAACCTCTGGTGGGACTTAAAGAAAGCAGTTGCAGCGCGCAAGCCTAAGAATGTGACTGAACTGGAGGCTTTTGCCCATGAAGAATGGGCGAAGATACCCATAGATCGCTGCAAGACACTTGTGTCAAGCTATGCTTCACGTTTAAAAGCTGTTATAATTGGAAAAGGATGTTGTACTAAGTACTAAGATTGAATGTCACTTGGGGGTTGAATATAACTGATAATGATGTGAGCACAGAAAAGACATTTGTGGTTATTTTATTATAAATGTTATGTTATATTTGTCTGACTTACAAGTGCCTCTTTGATTTAATTGTAAACAAGATGACTGAAATTATCAAAATCAATGTCAAACTGGCCAAAACACTCAATTTCAGTGGGGGTTGAATAATTATGAACACAACTGTATATAAAAAGAAGAAGTAAGGCTACTTTCACACTGGAGGTATCCTTTTCTGGCAGGGGAACAGCCTGCCCGATCCGTGCTACAGCAAGTCTATCGTGCTTGCAGAAGTCCGGAGGTCGGGCAGCAGCACGGGAAACATGCTTAGAGGCGGCCAGAATAAAACTATAACATGCTGCGGTTTCTGTGAACGGGGCCGGAGCGAATTTATGCTAACACAGTGGATTTGCGGTAGCGTGAAAGGAGCCTAAATCTGAAAAGTAACATTGTCAAAAGTCAATAAAATGATATGCAGTTCATGAGACTGCACAACATTCTTACAAATTTAATTCCTTCCTAACACATATATTGGGGATTTGAGGTCTTTAACCCCTTGGATTTTTCTCCCCTGTCTCCACGGAGTCATAAACTTTTTATTTTTCCATTTACATAGCCATAAAGTGCTTGTTTTTTTGCTGGCAAAGTTATACTTTCTATTGCCACCATTTAATATGGCATACAATGTAGCGGGAAGCTGGGAGAATTCCAAATGAAGTGGAACTGGGAAAAAAAAAACACCACAGTTTAACATATTTTGTCCATACGGAGTTCCCTATGGAGCAAAACTGACCTGTGATCCTCATTTTCTAAGTGAGCACGATTACAATGATACCACATATGTTTAAGTTTTTTGTGTGTTAATACTGAAAAAATACAACCTTTGAAGAAAATGTTTTAGTTTTTTTTTTTTTATCGCCATATTCGGAGCCCCATAACTTTTTATAGTTGTCTACTGAGCTGTGTGGTGGCTCTTTTTTATAGGACAATTTGTATTTTTTATTAATTTCATTTTGGAGTGTGTGTGACTTTTTGATCAGCTTTTATTACATTTTTTTGAGGCGATAAAAAAATAGGGAGTCAACCATTTTGATTTTTTTTCCATTACTCTATTCACCGTAATTCACCGTGTCATAAATATTATAATATTTTAACAGTATAGGCATGTTTCGATTTGGCAATGCCCATAAATTTCATATTTTTTATTGTCTATGTATTTATTTTTTATTCTAGGGAAAAGGGGATGATTTCCAGTTTCATAGAACTATAGAATAAATTCCATTTGAGATATTTAGGTCTGCATTATTGCTGGTCGCAGACGTTAGCCGGGGGCCTCTGCTCTTTGAAACAGCAGGGACCAGCCGGTTATGGCACCCACTGTGCTTACGACCAGGCGCCATATTTAAAAAGAGAACAGGTCTACCACGAAGGACAATTTCTTGTCTAAAATAATGGATCTCAGATGAAAATGGCTAAAATGGATGCAAAATGAGTATAACAAATGCTAAACATAAAAATCTGAGGGATCAGAAGAACAGAAAACAAAATGGTGGTGTAAGCCACGCCTTATTGAATCTTAATCCCCAAAACGATATACAAATCTGCTTAGCATCTTCTGCTCTACAACATGTTGCCTGCAGACTGCAGTTCATTATGTATTGACAGATTATTTTTCAAATATGAGGACTATAGACTGTAAGGCAGAATGGTTATTAACATGCTGCAGTTTTATTTGTTATTCATCTACTGAAAATCAAAACTTTTTGGGAGATCAGGCTGATTTTCTGTAAAGATTAATGAGGTTTCCCATTTGCAGCTGGACAACTGAAAACCTTATAAATGCCAAAAAAACAAATTCTGTGGCATTTACCAAGTACATCCAGTGCTGCCACAGGAGTTCTTCCCTGAAGCCACTCCAGTTCTCCAAGCTCTGAGGTCAGTGATTGGCTGTAGCAATCACATGTTTTTGTTTTGACTTCACCACTGTAGCCAAAATAAACAAAGACCAGGACAAAAAACTGGAGCAGGGCACTGGCTAATTTTTTTTTTGTTAAAACAGGACTTCTTTAACCACTTGCTCACTGCAAGACAACTTTATACGCCATGGAGGTAAGCTCTTAACTGTAACTCAATACATAAATGTGTCATGTTACACTGACATCAGCTGGTGCCCCATGGCGCTGAAGATTGCTGTGACCGCACTGTCATTAGAAAGGTCTAAGGTGTCAATAAACACATGCATTATTTTCAGTTAGATAGGACCGCACTGTCTTTCGAAAGGTCTAAGGTGTCAATAAACACATGCATTATTTTCAGTTGGATAGTTGCTAAAACTGAAAAATTGGTCTGGTATGGAAGAGGGGGTAAACACTGCGGTAAGGAAGTGAACAAGCAAATCAACTTTAAACAAATCAAATTTGACCAACATTTTTTTCAAAATATGTAGTTGAATTCCATAACCAAACTTTTCTCAAAATGACATCAGCTTTTATCAGATCATAAAAAAGTCAATATGAAGAATGAGGATCAGTTTGACCCCAGGCATTTTATTTAACATTAAAATCTAACAGTGCCATTGATTTTTAAAGCAGACTTGCAGGTGGTGTTTTGCTATGAAACACAAAGCAGGCGCACCATAGGGTAATAATGTAAAATAATGGTAAGTAAATGACTCCAATTACAGAGTCACCTTATACGGTTGTGCAAGAAATAGGCACAATGCTAGTGTAGGCTCATCGGAGGGTATTCAAAGCCCGCAAAGGTAGAATTTATGCAGCTAGCGATGCAAGCACTTCTAGGAGGGGATGCCTGGGGTCCCCAGAAAGGCAAATAAATCCAGTGGAGAGAAGAAAATCCCACGGCGCTTGGAACCAGCCGATGATTTTAATAAGAACTTTAACATTTATTAGCAGATGGTGCAACGTGTTTCAGGGAATAAAAACCCCTTCTTCAGGTACAGACTGCTTATACCAACCTATAAGCAGTCTGTACCTGAAGAAGGGGTTTTTATTCCCTGAAACACATTGTACAATCTGCTAATAAATGTTGAAGTTCCTATTAACATCATCAGCTGGTTCCTTGAGCTGTGGGATTCTCTTCTTTCCACTGGATGTTCATTTTTAAAGAGGCTGTTTGCTACCACCTGTTCGCTATGTGTTTACCAACACCAATTAATGTTGCTGTCACTTTTAGATAATTAAAGCTGGATTGACATTAAATTGCTTGAAATGATTTTCACACAGTCCTGAGAGACCCTAGAAAATCATCCATAACTTTCCAAGGTAATTGGAACACTTTTGACTAGGATCAAATTTATTTGGACCCAAATGAAATCCCCGGGCTGATTTGGCTGAATGGAATCTGAATCGAATTTCAAGAAATTTCTGAGAATGTTTTGAATCATGTGAGATCTAAAACAGTTTGTATATCCTTGTACTATTTAAATATAATACTATGTATTGATAGAAGAGATTATAATTAGAGATGAGTGAAGTTCACAAAAATTCAGAGCTTTCCATCAGTATGGTGCAATAGAAATCTTGATTCATTTGACATGGGAATGTTTTTCTACTGCTTAGTGATCCAATTTTTGCACTCTTTTGCCTACTTTGTTAGCCTTTCTGTTTGTCTTAGACAGTAGTGGCACTCAAACTGATCATTTGCTGTTATAGCCTATCTGTGCAAAGCAACAACTAAATATGCATTTAAACCCATTAATTGGAGCACTATCATTGCATTTGGCTGCAATTTGCTGGACAGTGCAATGTCTGCTTATCAGAACAATTTTGGACATCCTCCTCTGACCCCTCTGTTAATGAGTTATTTAAATCCACAGAAACCCCTTTCATTAGATGTTTTTTTTTTTATTGATCACACAATTGTTGCTATACTCGCAGCAACCATGTATAAAAAAACGAAATGTTGACAATTTTTCTTTTTTTAGACAATAGCACTGGCTTGTCTAGCACTGATGACCATGCTTGGTTTGCTCAGATTGCTCATTTTTTTCATTATAATGTGGACTTACACTGAAAGTGATCCATGGAAAACTTGCTCATTGAATTATATGCTACACTCTGGGATCAGATATAATTTCTATACAGGGAAGCTTCAACTATAAAATGATAGGTTCTCTAATAGTGATAAGCAGCAGGTGCCATATTCGATTTCGACGAAATTCACGAATATTCGATACAACATTCGTTTCATATTCGTCTAAATCAAATGTTCGTCAATATCGCGATTTAATATGCAATTTAAATAATCGCGTATTGCGATTGTAACTTAAGGCTACTCTCCTATTGGTTTGATATCTAGAATTAGCGAATATGACGAATGTATTCATCATATTCCTCAAAACGAAGATAACGAAGTATTCTCCATCTTCGTTTAGCTACCTATTCGTCAACTTTGCTAATTCTAGCAATCAAATAGGAAAGTTGACTATAGAGACAGCTGTGTTTAATTCGCTATGCGATTCTATTATTATTTTTTTTTTTAAATAAAAAGAATAATTATAATAATTATCAAGTATTATAATTATTCTATTTATTTAAAAAAAAGCAAAGTAATATAATCGCATAGCGAATTAAACACAGCTGTCTCTATAGTCAACCTTCCTATTTGATTGCTAGAATTAGCGAGTTGACAAATAGGTAGCTAAAACGAAGATGGAGAATACTTTGTTATCTTCGTATTGAGGAATATGACGAATACATTCGTCATATTCGCTACTTCTACCAAGCCAACCATAGTAAACCAGGTCTAAGTTTAAATCGCAATGCGATTAATTCAAGTTATATTAATCGCATTGCGATTACAACTTAGCACTGCTATATTACATATTAGGCTAGAATTAACGAATATGGAATATAGCAGTGTTAAGTTGAAATCGCAATGCGATTAATATAACTTGAAGTAATCGCATTGCGATTTAAACTTAGACCTGGTTTACTATGGTTGGCTTGGTAGAAGAAGATGACGATTGACGAATGTATTATGTAGAACTACTTTTGGGAAGTGGGAAAGAAAAAAAATATAACAATAAAAAAAAAAAAAAAGAATATTCGAATTAGCGAATATATAACGCTATATTTGCAATATTTGCGAATTAGCGAAGTGCCGATATTCGCTAAAAAAAAATTTGCTATGCAAATATTCGCGCTCAACACTATTCTCTAATAAAGTGTTCATTCCATGTTTTTTAACTCTTGACTCGTGACTTTATCATGTTAACTGGATGCAGTATATCCCATTTTAACCATGTTTATGTTTATTAACTCTTAGTGACTTGATCATGTTAACTGGATACAGTATATCACATTTTCACAATGTTTATGCTTTTGCTTACCAAGGAGAATAGAGACCTACCCATCACAAGCAATATAAATTTGTTAGTACCAAATCTATACACCATTGTGAAACGAATGCTTAGCCCATTTGAATCTGGCCAATCTAATACGCGACAAATGAATCCACTCTTTATTAAAAAAAAGTCCATACGTGACATATCCATACACATTTGCAATTTCTGCAGTGACGGATGCTGTGATAATAGTGCTAATATAATGTAGTCAGTTTCTCAAAACTTTGAATCTTTACACAGATCCACTAGTGATGGAACAATGTGATTGCCAATCTTTCAGCATTTGGTTGGAACTGAATTGTGGAAGTCTGACATGTGTCAAGTAAAAATGAAGTTACATCTTACCACCAGTTTCCAAATCTTTTGATAATATTTTTTCAATTAATAGCACAATTCTAATCTTTATCAGGAAAGTCAGATTGAAGGTTTTAAAGTTAAGAACGATTTTATGAAAACGGTAATCCCTTTCTAGCTTTGAAGTAGAGTTAAAATAGCACAACTCCAAATGATCCATTGGTATCAGAACTCTGCGCATTAATAATATGGATAGCAATAATATGACTTAAGGGTATCAGTATTATGTGACTGATAATATAGTTGCATTTGCAAGTAGTTATCCAAAATCCTGAACTCTTTTTAATTCCTTTTTGCTCCCATTTCAGGATATTTAGTTCAGGTTTGTATATCATAACAGATATCTGGAAGATGGAAGGTGGAAGGTGTGATTTAAAGTAAAAAAATATTAATTAAAAAATTCCACTACTTTTGGTAGACTCCACTTAGGACAGGGATAAACACAAACTGTAAAGGGTCCCTGTTTAACCCCTTCACAACCTCATCCATATATGTACTGAAGAAATTGAGTCTTTAACCCCTTCAACACTGTCACCATACATGTAAAGTAGGAGTGGTGGGTTTAAAAATAGTCCCTGCTCTGGATCAAAGTGGGTGCCATAGCCACTGGGATTCTACTGTTTTAAACAGCAGTCTCCTGGGACTAATGTCTATGATCAGCGATAACACTGATCTTAGATGTTCAACCCCTCAGATGCCATGACCAAATGCGACCACAGCAGCGGGAAGCAGAAAACCCATGAGCGCTGTCCTAGCAGCAAATGGGGGAGACGTTAATTTCCTTCAGCAGCCTTGGTGCAGGCTTTAAGACTTCTACAGCTATGTTCCTATAAAAAAAATCAAAAAATTTCTAATCTTTCTCCATAATAAAAGTAAACATCCTAGAAGTATTTATCCCATATGCAAATGCCATACTATAGTGTAGCACAAAATGATTCTGCAGCCCAAAAAACAAATCCCACAATAAAGCACAAAATAACTCTTCAGCTGTGCCAAACAAATACCACAGTGCCAAATGAATACCATAGTGAAGCACCACTGGAAGCACGGTCATACTTCCCATAGCCCCCACAATGCTGATAATGCAGGGCTGTCATTATCAGAGCAGTTTCTGCTTTGGTATGACAGGCAGTCCAATTACCAACAAGTTGAATATCTGAAAAGCTAACAGAATAACTGCAACATCTCAGGATTTGATACTGATCTAAAATGAAAAACCCAGGGGGTCATTTATTAAGACTGGGGTTTAAGATGCTTAATTACCACTATATATATTGGTGGATCCACTGAAGTTATGATGGTGTAGGCCCCTACATGACTTTGGTGCATCCAGCGCCAGTCTAAACGTAGGCCAGCTTGCATTTAGACTATTTTCTATGCCTAAAACAGTCAGGAAAATGATATGATCAGTGATATAAAAGACTAAACATCCCAGGAACTCATAAAATAGATATTGCACTGATTGAGAGATATATAACTTGTTTTATTATTTATTTGATACCCTGGCATTATACAACAGAACTTATTCAGTAGCATAGTACAGGATATGTGAAGACATGACTTCATCTTTAGAGTTTACATTTTATTTCTATCTCATATACTTAGCAACAATGATAATAAAAGGGATGATCCACTTTGGACAATCACTTTTTGTTAGTAGTGTCCCATGGTGACAAGCTGATTACTTACTAATGTGCTATGTAAAACAGAAATATCTTTGTAAGTCATTCTCACATGCAATCCTGTCATCATGTATATATGTTAGTCTGCTTACATCCTGTCCTCTTTTCAGCGTGCCATCTCTCCTCATTGTCTCCAGGTCCCTAGAGGGTGCATGTTTCACATGTTTGGCTTAACACTATGCAGCTGTAATTACTATACTATGGGGTAGATTTATCATCTCTCTTACGCCAGAAAAGTCACAAGCTGTGTGTTTGTGGCTACTTTAAAAGTTGAAAGTGCCTTTTTTTATGCAGCCCTCGCCTCTCCACTTTTGCCAAAGGGGGCATGACACGAATGGGAAAAGGATGTGGCCAACAGCTGAGACAAATTCATCTTTGTTTACGCCAGTTTTCTGGTGCAAATAAGCCAGAAATCTACAGTAGGTCTGAGTTGTTGGAGATTTCTTTTTAGGTGCACAGACTGCAGAAGGATTGACCTAATGTATGATGAAGTTTCTGCCTCATCATAAATGTGTTGCTTCTTCCGGGAGTGCAGGGGATATCAAAATCGGCCCAGAAAGCACCCGTCTTGATAAATCTCCACCTATGTTTCACTTTGCATACAGCTATAATGCTGCCTAATATTGTGTGAAGAATCAATTTAGTACTTTTTAGGACAACATGCAAACATGAAGGTTATGGTCACTGCCCATTGCCTTCACATACTTTTTTACAACTTTGCTTTTTTAAAACACATTTTATACTTTTTTTTTTGTTTAAAACCAGTGAACCATATTAGCTCATACAATATTACACATGTTTCTATAAACAAAATTAAAAGTAATCATAATAAACAAACTTCATCTAGTGATATGCAGAGCCAGCTACAACTGGACCAAGGGAATCAAACTATCCTGAGGCAATATGTCGCTAAAGAATACATGACTGAGACTGTAAATTAAAAGTAGAAATAAATAATAAAGTGTGGCAGGCATGCATTCACATTAATTAATGCTGTAAGACTTGTTTGACTGAATAAGCATCTTGTAGATCACAAGGGTGTCAAGGAAACCACTTTAATCTTTTCTTACATATGACTAATATAATTTTCTTGTTCTTTAAAATTCAAGCTGATGGCAATAATCATTCTTTGAATTGATATAAAGTACGAAAAGTCCTAATAATCCACCGTGACAGCCACAGTGTTTGGAATAATTGCCAACTTGAAATTTCTTTCTTGTTCTCTGATAATTGATCAATGGGGATGCTGTTGATAATGCAACTATTAACATTGCTCTCGAGCAGCTTTTATGTAAAGTGCCCTCTTCCATATATGTTTTTATTGTTATTATTTGTCATGCTGTGGCTCACATTCTATTAAAATGGCACAATTATTTTTTTGTAAGTTCAGTTGATTAACAGTCCAACTGGGAGATTTGTGTATAAAAAGTAAAACTGTATAAGCCCTCTGAGTTTCATCAAATATTGCAAATAAAATTATATTTCCTATTATGTCTGAATTACAATGACTTTGTGAGAAATGTCTAAATCTTTGTGTGAATATTGAAAGCTTCCTTGGATAAAAGAGAGCTCTGTGATTGAGAGTATTTTACAAATCATACATAACTATGAAGAAATGGCTTATTCACCAAAAAGTTTCACTTTTGGGTTATGAAATACATGACTGCTTCCTCTGGCTTGCATATACAAATATACAGACATGATATGGGTTACAGCTGAATGAATGTACAGATGCATATTCTAGAACAGGGATGCCCAACCTGTGGCCCCCCAGCTGTTTCAAAACTACAATTCCCAGAATGCCTGGACACCCTACAGCTATTAGAGCATGCTAGGAGTTGTAGTTTTGCAACAGCTGGAGGGACGCAGGTTGGTCCTCCCTGTTCTAGAATATGCATTTGCACATCCATTCAGCTGTAACCCACATCATACTAACGGCAGCATACAGGGAGTGCAGAATTATTAGGCAAATGAGTATTTTGACCACATCATCCTCTTTATGCATGTTGTCCTACTCCAAGCTGTATAAGCTCGAAAGCCTACTACCAATTAAGCATATTAGGTGATGTGCATCTCTGTAATGAGAAGGGGTGTGGTCTAATGACATCAACACCCTATATCAGGTGTGCATAATTATTAGGCAACTTCCTTTCCCTTGGCAAAATGGGTCGAAAGAAGGACTTGTCAGGCTCAGAAAAGTCAAAAATAGTGAGATATCTTGCAGAGGGATGCAGCACTCTTAAAATTGCAAAGCTTCTGAAGCGTGATCATCGAACAATCAAGCGTTTCATTCAAAATAGTCAACAGGGTCGCAAGAAGCGTGTGGAAAAACCAAGGCGCAAAATAACTGCCCATGAACTGAGAAAAGTCAAGCGTGCAGCTGCCAAGATGCCACTTGCCACCAGTTTGGCCATATTTCAGAGCTGCAACATCACTGGAGTGCCCAAAAGCACAAGGTGTGCAATACTCAGAGACATGGCCAAGGTAAGAAAGGCTGAAAGACGACCACCACTGAACAAGACACACAAGCTGAAACGTCAAGACTGGGCCAAGAAATATCTCAAGACGGATTTTTCTAAGGTTTTATGGACTGATGAAATGAGAGTGAGTCTTGATGGGCCAGATGGATGGGCCCGTGGCTGGATTGGTAAAGGGCAGAGAGCTCCAGTCCGACTCAGACGCCAGCAAGGTGGAGGTGGAGTACTGGTTTGGGCTGGTATCATCAAAGATGAGCTTGTGGGGCCTTTTCGGGTTGAGGATGGAGTCAAGCTCAACTCCCAGTCCTACTGCCAGTTTCTGGAAGACACCTTCTTCAAGCAGTGGTACAGGAAAAAGTCTGCATCCTTCAAGAAAAACATGATTTTCATGCAGAACAATGCTCCATCACACGCGTCCAAGTACTCCACAGCGTGGCTGGCAAGAAAGGGTATAAAAGAAGAAAATCTAATGACATGGCCTCCTTGTTCACCTGATCTGAACCCCATTGAGAACCTGTGGTCCATCATCAAATGTGAGATTTACAAGGAGGGAAAACAGTACACCTCTCTGAACAGTGTCTGGGAGGCTGTGGTTGCTGCTGCACGCAATGTTGATGGTGAACAGATCAAAACACTGACAGAATCCATGGATGGCAGGCTTTTGAGTGTCCTTGCAAAGAAAGGTGGCTATATTGGTCACTGATTTGTTTTTGTTTTGTTTTTGAATGTCAGAAATGTATATTTGTGAATGTTGAGATGTTATATTGGTTTCACTGGTAAAAATAAATAATTGAAATGGGTATATATTTGTTTTTTGTTAAGTTGCCTAATAATTATGCACAGTAATAGTCACCTGCACACACAGATTTCCCCCTAAAATAGCTAAAACTAAAAACAAACTAAAAACTACTTCCAAAAATATTCAGCTTTGATATTAATGAGTTTTTTGGGTTAATTGAGAACATGGTTGTTGTTCAATAATAAAATTAATCCTCAAAAATACAACTTGCCTAATAATTCTGCACTCCCTGTAAAGTAGAGACAGGTGAGTTGATTTCAGCAGTCTGTCATTTAAATATGCAAAGTAAGTGATTGCCGAGAACCAACATCACAATCATTGGAGACTGGGCCTGGAAAAGAGTCATGCCCACCTGAGAAGAGTTATGGTTATTCATAAATTCCTGCTCTCCCTGCCCACCTTCTGATGATTGACAGTCAAATACCTAGTTTTCTCCCCATCTCTCTAGGAGCAGATGAGTGACAGTACAGTAGATTATGAATAACCAGGTAGATTTGACTCTTTTTCAAGGTATGTGCTGCAATGTTTATGATGCAGGTTCTCAGCAACCACTTACTATTAGCTCATGAGTGACACACCACTGAAATCAGCATTTCTGTCACTATTTTATGCTGCCCTTAGTGAAATCAGCATAAAGTTGATGACAGGTTCCCTTTAAAGAATTCATATAGGTGGATCACATGAATGCAAGGGTTATAACATGATATGGGCAACCAGGTTGGAGAAAGTTATGTGGCACAGCTAGTTTGTGAAAACAATGAAATTAGTTATACTGTATATGTACATTTTATGATAAATGAGCTAAATGTATGGGAAACCTACTAGATATTTATGGAATAGGGTAAAAAATACATGTGATTTATTCAAATTTAATTGTCTTTTTTACTTGTTTAGCTCAGAATATATTTGATTATGATTCAATTGTATTTTACTACTTAGATTGTATACCTAAAAAGAAAATTATAAGACTGGAATCCTAGAAAAAACATAGGTAATTTGCTTGCTGTTGAAATTGAAAGTGTAAAATCATGAAAATGGTACAGTTACCTCACACTATCTTATACTCATGTTGCCTACAGCAGTGCTGCAGGTGAAATTATTTCATTAGATGCTGCCCTGTACTCTGAGCCATAATGTGAACTAACTCTGTTCTTGGCACAAGAGGTCTTTCATGTAGCATATTTACTGTACATTTAGGTCATGTTTCATTTAAGAAAGGATGCCTAAAAACAAGTAGTCCTGGAGAAAGAATTTTATGGACCTAGGATAGATAGATAGATAGATAGATAGATAGAGACTTGTACATAAAACCTATCTCAGATCCCACAGAAAAAAAATCCAGTACCAAAAAATGTCTTAGACACTTTTTATGCCTTACTTGGCAAGCAGGAGTGGCTTAGGAAAGCGGCATGACTTTGCTATGAAAGAGATATAGCTTATACTGCAATACTGTCAAAATTGTTCCATATTTTAGGCACAAAATTAGGGTACAAATTCTGCCAACTATAATAGGTGGTATAAACTTACATGATCAACCTGGTTCATCTTTAGATTATAATGTCTGCATTTACACTGTGTACCACAGTATTGGTAAATTTGCCCAGGTAAATCTGTTATTTAGTATTACTACATGAGCAGAAGAAGTCTGCTAAGATATGATATGTATATATGTTATGGTGCAGTTAAACAGATCAAAAATGTACTAGTATAAAAATTTTAAATGTAGTTCTGGGTCTGGCTGTTATATTGGTGATTTCAACATGACTTTGTCCTTTGGGAAATAGCAGCCTAGTTAGATTTGCATAAGCATACATTATATTGCAGTGTATCTGTCTAATATTTAGTACTACTACGGAAGTAATACAGTAATATATTCAGTCATTAAAGACATTCACAACTTATTCCTGGTCTTTTCATGAACACAAAAAGCCACCTTGTGACTGTATCAGTTTGCTTTAAAATCCCATTAAATGTGTTCTAATTATTAAAATACTGAAACAACAGACTTTTGAAGATTACTACCTTCCCCTTTTACTAGTTATTCATACAAAGAGGTTTTATTTTTTCCCAATTCCTCCATCTCATGAACATTTATTTTATTCTTTACCTAAATTGCTATCTGCCCACAAAATTTGAAAACAGCACTTTACGAGCAATGACATACTAAAGCTCATTATATAGCTCCTTCCCTGCCTCGAATTAAGCCATCTGTAGCTTAGGAAAACAAAGAATATAAAACTCTTTTGGGGATGTGTTGGGGCCATACAGAAAAGCATTCTTTTCAGTGGAATGAATAATAATGCAACTAAATGAGATTTTATTGCAGTTGTTTAGTTGATCTATTGTCATTTTTTGCTTGTTTAGAAATAGGTGTGATGTCTTTATCCAGCTTAACTTTAACCTCTTTTTGACACTCCTTTTTCACATAACTGACAGAGCCTATTATTATTGCAAATCTGACACGTCACTTTATATGGTAATAATTTTGTAATGCTTTTAATCATCCATCCGATTCTGGGATTTTCTAATGACACATTGTACTTCATATTAGTGGTACATTTGGGTTGATTTGATGTGTTTTATCTTAAAAAAAAATCCAATATTCACAGAGAATATAGCTATTTTCTAAAGTTGAGTTTCTCTGTTTTTAAGACAGTGAGTGAAACCTCATAAAACAGTTATTAATTAACATTCCCCATGTGTCTACTTTATGTTGGCAATATTTTGTAAATGTCATTTTATATTTTTGTGGCGTTAGAAGGCTTAAAATTGTAGAAGCAATTTTTCACATTTTCAAGGCCCAAGGGCTCTGTAAAGCTTCTGTGTGCCTTGACAACCATCAGCACCCCACAACTGCATCGCGGAGAGCCAATAGGTTCAAAGAGGGAGCCCACAGAGAGTGATTTCTACATTTATCATTGGACTTAAAGGAGTTGTGTAAATTTCTATTTAGTGCGTTCACACTGGTGGCAGCTTCAGGAAAAACTAATTTTACATATAAATGCAGTTAATGTCCCATATTTACAATTTGGCACATATAGATTTCAAAAAATGATGTGCATAGTCCCACAAGGTAGACTTGGCTTACTATGAAAGGGTCTGGTTCCATGGGTAAGTGGCATGGCTTTATGTGCAACATTTTTGGTGGCTTCTATATATGTGTTCGTGTAAGCAATGGGTCATGTTAACATTGCACAAGCAGACATTTAAACAGAATGCAGGCATCTCCTTTAAAGTTTCACTGAACTTAAAAAAAGTTTATATCATGGGGGCATATCAAAGGTTTTTAGTGATGGAGGTCTCAGTGCTAAGACCTTACTGATCGCTAGAATAAGAAGATAGAAGCACTCATATAGAAAACTCTCTCCTCACTACAAGAGATGCAATTAAGAAGGGATCATAGACTTTCTACTGAGCTTGTCTCCTTCAGTGAGGAGAGTGAGAGAACACTACTGTATGTCAGCACTTCTACCGATCAGTGGGTGTCTCAACATTCAGAGTCTCCCCTATAAAATGTAGTTTGTGTCAGTCTGGATTTAGGACCAATGTCTGCTCTCACCAGCTGGTCACGTAGGTTTTTATACTGCAGATCTAGGAACCTACGTGACCAGCTGGTGAGAGCGGACATTGGTCCTAAATCCAGACTGACACAAACTACATGAGCAGGGCAAGGGGAGCTTCCCCTGCCTATGCTGTGTCAATTGTAGAATGATATGCAAGGGTAGATCCTTTATACACCCGATGACAGGGGCCACTTATCCAATATGTTTCCACCTCACATGCAATTCCAACTTTGTCATTTATGTCCCGTGTAGGCTGTTGTATGTGGGGGAAACGTCTACTGATCTGAAGACGCGTCTCAATAACCACCGCTACACGATTCGCAAAAAAGGACAAGACTTACCTATTCCTAAACATTTCTCTGATTGTAAACATTCTGAAAAAGAGCTCAAATGTTGGATTATAGATCATATTCCTTTACCCAGATGTGGTGGCAATAGAATATTGATGTTGAAAAAGAAAGAGTTATATTGGATACATACCTTGGATTGTTTAAAACCTAATGGGCTTAACATTCATTATAATATGGGAGTATATCCATAGGGGATTGGTTTGCCCCACATTATTACTGCATGTATGTTTTAGTCCATATCCTGTGTGTGGATTGTTGATTATGAACACAAACAAGATATGTAAAGGACTAATGGTTCCTTTTTTATTTTTCACAGAAGTGATGTTGAACAAATATGGTTTCTGGGAAGCGAAAAACAAGCATATCCCTGCAGAAGAATACTGCGTCCCCATGCCTATGTTAGGAATTATATATTTTGATTTGTTTTTGTTCTTCCCCAGGTTGTGCCAAGCATACTATTATTCCATCTAACTTCATTTCTAAGTCATCAGGAGATCCCTGGTATGGGCTATAGACAAGAGGTATCGTTTGGGCTTCGTGTTTTGAAATACGTGGCACTATGTGTCATGTGTGCCGACATTTAGCCCTTTTGGGTAGAGGGTTTGCACCTTTGACGAGGTGCATCCTCCCCATGGATTTATCCTCCAAGATGCCCTATAGATATGACTCTGGGCTAAATATGATATTGCTAGATTCCGTGTTAGCGCTGCCCGAAATATTTGCGAATGGGCATGCGCACACGGTCCCATACTGCTTACCTATTGAAAAATGGCCGCTCGAGTGGCTAATATGAAGAGCGCATGCTCCATGAACAGCACTAGTGGACTCTATGTCTCATATCTTTGATGCAACCTGGCGCTTGTGCACTGGCATTCACTACATGCCGAATTCGGCGATAGTTTGCATGTGGGATCCAGATACGCCTGTAGGGTATGTTTTGTTTTTCACATGTTTCATCACTCCTCCCACTTTTATATTATATTATGTTGCACACATGTGTCTAATCCACAGCACTTTGCACTTTATTGCAATTTTTGCATTCTTTACGAGATCGCTATTATATATGCACTTTATTTTTGTATATGAATGCATATACTGATCGCACTTTATGTGTATTTTCAATATATTTTGTATTTATGCTACAACTTGTTTTATGTTTAACACGATGATTGATGTAATTGATAATTGCTTGTAGGGGTTGAGCTATATATACCCCATATTGCACTTTTGTTCATTGCTTGAGAAAGGCTCTTTGTATGAGCTAAAACGTTGCCTCACTGTACCGCATGGGTGAATAAATCACTGTTTTTATCTGGAGTGCTGTCCGATTTCCTGACTAAGACATTGGGTAAGCAGCTATACCCTGAGACCTAGCGCCCATCCATTATTTTTTTCATTTTTCCAGTGCCGCTATCGTTTTCCATTGTGTATATAAATATATAAATATATATATATATATATATATATATATATATCTCAAGAAAGTGACAGCAGCACTGGACTTGGTAAAATGCACAATAGTGGTGCTCACAATGCAGACCCTGATCCATGGGTCTAAGGATAAAATGAAGAAGAGATCAAAGCACTCAACAGCAACAGTTAAAAAATCTGAGGTCCTTGAGGTTCTAAGGTACAAAGTTACGAGCCTCTACACTACTCTTCAAACTCGATTAGCTGGCCATTGTCATCCATTAAGAAGATGAAATTAGTCCTGTGTTGTTCATACAGAGACAGAATGACTGGATTAATGATGTTATTCAAGTAGTATGGTCTTGTTACTGTACCAATCCACCAAGTGAAGAGCAGTTCTGTATTGACTAGACACCTGCCCACAATGTAACACCAGCACCACCATCAAAGACTAGTCTGGTGACAACAGTTAGCGCTCTCCTTGATGTCTTCAACATCATTGGCAGCCATCATTTCTGCTCAGCGTGAATCAACTTTCATCATTGAACAGCACTGAAGCCCACTGGTTGCTCATCCAGCGTAGATGCTCCCTGGCCCACGTAAGATGATGATGCCTGTAATCAGGTACCCTTGCAGGTAGTCTAGCACACAGACCATGCTGATGTATCTTGGTTGCCTCTCACCTCTCTTAAATATCACTGGAGCATGGCATTCATCATCTGGTTCCGCAGCGCATTGTTCACAATGAAGTGGTCATCAGTGTGGAATGTGGCCAAAGGACATCTACTTCTATGTCTTTTGTTGTTAGGTGCTGTCTTGGTCTCATGATGTCAAAATGTAAACAGCATGATTAAAAACCAATTCTACTTGAACCAGGAAATGTATTAGGCAATTCATGGATCAAACACCTGTTGTGAATTTTGCCGTTAAGCTCCTTGTTAGAGAACAGCAAGTTATGCAAAAAGTACTGAAACATTGAACAGTTGCATTCAAAAGTTTAGAGAAAGTCACATTAAGTTCACTTGTAAAGGTTAGAGTGCATTTTATACGTAGGTTCATCCTGAAATTTCACCCACAAGCCAAATATCCCTAATTTATATATATATATATATATATATATATATATATGTGTATATATATATATATATATATATATATATATATACAGTTGAAACCAGAAGTTTACATACACTATATAAAAATACACATATGCATGTTCTTCTCAAAATCTGAAATGAAATCAGAATAAACCTTTCCTGTTTTTGGTCAATTAGAATTACCATAATTATTATTATTTGCCAAATGCCAGAAAAATGAGAGAGAGAGAGAATGTTTAAGGCATTTTTATTGCTTTCTGCAAAGTCAAAAGTTTACATACATTTTATTAATATTTGGTACTATTGCCCTTAAACTGTATGACTTGGGTCAAACGTTTTGGATATCCTTCCACAAGCTTCTCACAATAGTTGGTCGGAATTTGGGCCCATTCCTCCTGACAAAACTGGTGTAACCGAGCCATGCTTGTTGGTCGCCTTGCTCGCACCTGCTTTTTCAGCTTTGCCAATACATTTTCAATAGGATTGATATCAGGGCTTTGTGATGGCCACTCCAAAACATTGACTTTTTTATTCTTAAGCCACTTTGTAACCAGTTTGGCAGTATGCCTAGGGTCATTGTCCAATTGGAAGACCCATTGTGCCCAAGCTTTAACTTCCTGTCTGATGTCTTAAGATGTTGCTTCAGTATTTCCACATAATCTTCTTTCCTCATGATGCCATCTATTTTGTGAAGTGCACCAGTCCTTCCTGCAGCAAAACAACCTCACAACATGATGCTGCCACCCCCGTATTTCACAGTTGGGATGGTGTTCTTAGGCTTCCAAGCTTCTCCCTTTTTCCTCCAAACGTAACAATGGTGAATATGGCCAAAAAGTTCAATTTTAGTTTTGTCAGACCACAGGACATGTTTCCAAAAATGTAGGTCTTTGTTCCTGTGTGCATTTGCAAACATTAATCTGGCTTTTTTATGTTTCTTTTAGAGTAATGGCTTCTTCCTGGCAGAGTGACTTTCAGCCCACGTTGATACAGTCCTCATTTCACTGTGGATATTGACACTATCTGTTGTTCTTAAGTTGATATGCACATGTCAGACCAAAGCACGTTCATCTCTGGGACACAGAACCCGTCTCCTTCCTCGGAGGTATGATGGCTGGACATTCCCATCTAGTTTGTACTTGCATATAATTGTTTGTACAGATGAACGAGGCACCTTCAGGTATCTTGAAATTGCACCCAAGGTTGAGCCAGACTTGTGCAAGTACACAATTCTCTTCCTGATATCTTGGCTGATTTCTTTAGACTTTCCCATGATGCTACACAAAGATGCAGTCTGTTTCAGTTGTCCATTTAAATACATCCACAGGTGTGTCTCTAATTAACTTAGATGTTGCCATCAAACCTAACAGAAGCTTCCAAAAACATGACCTCATCAAGTGGGCAGTCCAGAGATATTTAAATGCATAGTAATCTTAGTGTATGTAAACTTTTGACATCACAGAAGGTAATAAAAATGCCTCAAAACATTATCTCTCTCATTATTCTGGCATTTGGCAAATAATAATAACTATGGTAATCCTAATAGACCAAAAACAGGAAAGGTTTAATTCTGATTTCATGTCAGATATTGAGAAAACATGCATATGTGTCTTTTTAGATAGTGTACAGTTGTGTTCAAAATTATTCAACCCCCAATGCTGTAAAGGGTTTTAGGGAATTTAGTGTACATTTGCAATTGTGTTCAGAATGAAATCTTACAAGGACTTTTTAAAGAACCAAATGCAACTAAAATGACATCAATTGTTTTTGTAATACAGTATTAAATGTTTTTGTTTTGTGATTTCTTCATTGACACAATTATTTAACCCCTTAAAGACTACCACTCATAAGAACAGAGGTTCATTCAAGTGTTTTCGATCAGGTATTGAAAACACCTGTGGATGTCAAGGAGCAGCAATCAAGCACAATAAGCACCAATTAGGCAGATTTAAAATGACTGTGATA
Source organism: Bufotes viridis (assembly GCA_033119425.1). Classification (NCBI taxonomy): domain Eukaryota; kingdom Metazoa; phylum Chordata; class Amphibia; order Anura; family Bufonidae; genus Bufotes; species Bufotes viridis. The sequence goes on from CM065590.1 coordinate 251,849,913, forward strand.
CTCAGCTCCTTCTAGACATTTACTGGTGTGTTTACAAACATGGAGAAGTCAAGAGAATGGTCCAGGAAGACAAGAGAAGAGGTGATTTCTCTTCACAGGAAGGGCAATGGCTATAAGAAGATTGCAAAGATGTTAAACATACCAAGAGACACCATAAGAAGCATCATTCGAAAATTCAAGGCAAAGGGCACTGTTGAAACGCTACCTGGTCGTGGCAGAAAGAAGATGCTGACTTTGACTGCTGTGCGCTACCTGAAGCGCAAAGTGGAGAAAAGTCCCCGTGTGACGGCTGAGGAACTGAAAAAAGATTTGTCAGATGCGGATACTGAAGTTTCAGCTCAGACAATAAGGCGCACACTGCGTAATGAAGGCCTCCATGTCAGAACTCCCTTGCTGTCTCCAAAGAATAAGAAGAGACGACTGCAGTATGCCAAAAGTCACGTGGACAAACCACAAAAGTTTTGGGATAGTGTTCTGTGGACTGATGAAACAAAATTAGAACTGTTTGGGCCCATGGATCAACGCTATGTTTGGAGGAGGAAGAACAAGGCTTATGAAGAAAAGAACACCTTGCCTACTGTGAAGCATGGCGGGGGGTCAATCATGCTTTGGGGCTGTTTTGCTTCTACAGGTACAGGAAAGCTTCAGCGTGTGCAAGGTACCATGAATTCTCTTCAGTACTAGGAGATATTGGATGAAAATGTGATGCAGTCCATCACAAACCTGAGGCTTGGGAGACGTTGGACCGTTCAACAGGACAATGATCCCAAGCATACCTCCAAGTCCACTAGAGCATGGTTGCAGATTAAAGGCTGGAACATTTTGAAGTGGCCATCGCAGTCACCAGACTTAAATCCAATTGAGAACCTCTGGTGGGACTTAAAGAAAGCAGTTGCAGCGCGCAAGCCTAAGAATGTGACTGAACTGGAGGCTTTTGCCCATGAAGAATGGGCGAAGATACCCGTAGATCGCTGCAAGACACCTGTGTCAAGCTATGCTTCACTTTTAAAAGCTGTTATAACTGGAAAAGGATGTTGTACTAAGTACTAAGATTGAATGTCACTTGGGGGTTGAATAAAACAGATAATGATGTGAGCACAGAAAAGACATCTGTGGTTATTTTATTATAAATGTTATGTTATATTTGTCTGACTTACAAGTGCCTCTTTGATTTAATTGTAAACAAGATGACTGAAATGATCAAAATCAATGTCAAACTGGCCAAAACACTCAATTTCAGTGGGGGTTGAATAATTTTGAACACAACTGTATGTAAACTTCTGGTTTCAATGGTGTATATATATATATATATATATATATATATATATATATATATATATATATATATATATATATATATATATATATATATATATATAGATTCATTTCTATATTGATCTTTTATTGAGTGATTTATATACAGGTTCATACATGTTCAGTATGAAATGACAGGATTAAAAAATATAAAGACCTATGTTTCACTGCAGGACCCTCCAAAGAAAATATGTTTTGATAACACATCTGTGGAACATTATACTTACATTTTTTTCATTAATAAAGCTTTTTTTCGAATAAAAAAATAGACAATTTTATTGTGAATCCATAAAATACAATTTTGAAAAGTGCTTCAAAGGTCAAAAGGTAATAGAGGATTTGATCTAAAAATATACCCTCTGTCATAGAAAGATTGAACATGAACAAGTCTGCAAAAATCACATCAAGATTAAACAGAAAATTCCAGTCTGCAGCAAGAAAAAGATTATTAGCTGCTCAATGGTTTCTGGTCTGACAATATATACTGCTGTTTAAAAGACATTCTGTAGGAAGTTACCCCATTAAAAAACGCTTAGACAAAATACAAAGTATAGTGCTAGAAAAAGGTGCAGAAAGTTTTTTTATGTGATCAAAATAATTGGCATAAACCTTAATTTGAAATCTCTATCCTAATTACATGATTTAAATACCTATATAAATAGGATATTTCTGCTATGAAATTAATTATTGATAACTTTTATTTCTGAACTGAACCACTATTAATGGTACAAATTCCCAGCAGGCATTGAACAGCGCTATTGCTGAAAACACTTTTAGGTGAAGAAAATGGCACGATAGCACATTCAACGTGTTACTGTGTAAGCATGCAAACTAAGTTTGCTAATGGATTTTGTAACTATCCATATGTAATGGCATATCGCAGCAATCTTGATTGAAGACACAGTGCGAAATCTTGCGCGGTGTGTGATGACATCATCATGTTGTCTGGCGTGGTGATGTCATACGTCAAAGTGCACGACATTCTGCGCAGGATCTTCAATCAAGATGGCTGCGTCAGTCTCTTCGCGCTCAAATGGGTGAGGCATGTATTTTTAAATTTTTTGGAACTCTATTTCAGGGAAAATTGATTTTTTGCTATGAAGCACTAGGAAATTCGGCTTTGCGGCTAATCAAATTATTCAAATACTTCGATTTGCTGAACTCTAGTACTGAATATATTTGATCTAAGAACAGAATTAATTCATAAAGTTTCTTGTACACATTCATGGGAAAGCATTACACAGTTGCCACAGAGGAGTGCCTCAAACCTTTTTGCTGTCTCCTGGGACAAAAGTGAATTGGTGCCCCTCCCCTTGTAAATTTTGAAATGCAAAAATGCAAAAATAGACTGTATATTAATGTTCCTTTCCCTCAGGAGCTATCTGAGGATAGATTCTCACCTTGGCTGATGGATGGTACCCCTATGACTACATATCCTTACCACAAACCATTTTTGTTGACAACGCTGGTCAATGGATTACAATAAACAGTGTGAATATTTTTCTTAAAAAATATATTCTCAGCATTGTAATATTAAAATAATGCACTATTTTTATCATTGACAATATAGTATAAATGATCAAATTAGCAATTGACATGAGAAAACTACTTAAGATTAGCTTTGGATCAGGTTCGCCAAATTTTTGAAAAAGTTCAGTTAGGGCCCAAATCAATTGGGGCTGAACCGAACTTGCTCCAATTGCCCTCTAACCTCCTAGATCTCATAATTTTTTAGGAAAACTTGTTATGGCTCTTCGGTTATTTTTTGTGATTTTTTTTCCCCTTCCTAAGCTCTGGAATGCAGTGACAGTAATAGTAATTTGATGACATTAACATACATGTTCCAAAATTTGTCCCTTATCCAGGGCAAATAATGTTTAGACACACACAGTATTTTGAGTTAAAAATATATATTTAAAAAAAGTGGCTTGGGAGGGACCAAGCATTAAAAAAGTATGCCTTCACAGGGTCAGAATGCCGGCCGGAACGACATGCACAAGTGTTGATTGTCAGAGGAAAACATGGCTTGTAGTGAATAAGCCAAAAAAAAATTCTCTCTTTTAATCGGGAGCAGCAGGAGTGCAGAGTCAATGTGGAAAGGATACGGTATGGATATAGTGGAATATGGCCGCAATAGTGGCAGCAGCAGGAACAGTAAAGCATGAAACATACAAGGCTATCTATAGGTAGTAGTGGCAATTGTAGCGGTGGTAGTAGTAGTAGTAGTGATAGTGGCGGCAGATGCTTTGTGCTAATGGTGATGGCAGTAGGGAATTACCAGCGTGGAGCAGCAGCTGAGGAAGCAGCAGCAGCCATACTGAACACTATGGTCATAGGCGTGCGCAGCCTATTGCATTAGGGTGTGCACCCTAAAGCACAAACACACAAGCCGTGCGCGTGTATGTATGTATGTATGTATATATTATATACACATACACACACACATATATATATATATATATATATATATATATATATATACACACACACACAAATACACTCTGCATACATACATACAGACCCGCACTATCAATATAATCAAGGGAGAAGAGATAATTTTTAAACTTACCCGTATTTTTCGCCCTATAAGACGCTCCAGCCCATAAGACACACCTAGGTTTTAGAGGGGGACCATAAGAAAAAAATATTTTTCATTACAACCGAGGTCAGACCACTAATCAGACCCCCAATGTTAATCAGACCTCAGCTGACAGCCCCAAAAAGACCCACAATCTTAATAAGACCCCAGATCAGACCCAAATGTGAATGACCCCCAATCAGACCTCAGATAAGAGCCCCAGTGCCTCATATCAGCCCCCAATGCCCCCCAGCAGCCTCTCTTCATCCCGCCAGTGCCCCTCTTCATCCCGCCAGTGCCCCTCTTCATCCCGCCAGTGCCCCATATCAGCCCCCAGTGCCCCTCTATAGCCCCCAGCAGCCTTTCTTCAGCCCCCAGTGACTCATTTCAACCACCAGCAGCCTCATATCAGCCCCACAGTGCCTCATAACAGCCCCACAGTGCCTCATATCAGCTCCACAGTGCCTCATATCAGCCCCCAGTGCCTCATATCAGCCCCCCAGTGCCCCTCTTCAGCTCCCCAGCAGCCTCTCTTCAGCCCCCAGTGCCCCTCAGCAGCCTCTCTTCAGCCTCCAGTACCTCATATCAGCCCCAGCAGCCTCTCTTCAGCCCCCAGCAGCCTCATATGAGACCCCAGTGCCCCTCTTCAGCCCCCAGCAGCCTCTCTTCAGCCACCCAGTGCCTCATATTACCCCCAGGGCCCCTCTTCAGTCCCTCAGTGCCTCACATCAGCCCCCCCAGTGCCTCGCATCAGCCCCCCAGTGCCTCACATCAGCCCCCCCAGTGCGTGCCTCACATCAGCCCCCCCAGTGCATGCCTCACATCAGCCCCCCCAGTGCTTGCCTCACATCAGCCCCCCCAGTGCGTGCCTCACATCAGCCCCCCAGTGCGTGCCTCACATCAGCCCCCCCAGTGCGTGCCTCACATCAGCCCCCAGTGCGTGCCTCACATCAGCCCCCAGTGCTTGCCTCACATCAGCCCCCCAGTGCGTGCCTCACATCAGCCCCCAGTGCGTGCCTCACATCAGCCCCCCAGTGCGTGCCTCACATCAGCACCCCCAGTGCGTGCCTCACATCAGCCTCTCCCCCAGTGCGTGCCTCACATCAGCCCCCAGTGCGTGCCTCACATCAGCCCCTCCCCAGTGCGTGCCTCACATCAGCCCCCCATTGCGTGCCTCACATCAGCCCCCCCAGTGCGTGCCTCACATCAGCCCGCCCACAGTGCATTCCTCTCTTTAGCCCCCAGCGCCTCCATCACCCCCCCAAAAAAAAAAAAAAACAACACTTACCATTCCTGCTCTGGACGCCGCTGCCCCTCACCGCCGGCACTCGGTAATCTTCTTGTACAGTCTGCTGTGTGGGCGTGTTCAGTGTGAGGTCACAGCATGGCCTCCCACTGTGCGTATCCTTCACAGTGGAGCGCCGAGGACCAGGAAGGAAGAGGTAAGTATAATGCTTTCAGCGCTTACCGGTGTTCCATGAACAAACCTTAAATTGTTAGGTTTGCTAATGATTTAAGGTTTGTTCATGGAACACCGGCACGGCATTGACAGCTTGATTAGGGTCTGCCCAGGCACACCCGGCACACCCGGTGCACACGCCTATGAGTATGGTTGGAACGTGAAATGAGTGGCATGATGCAGGCCACAGCAGCAGCAGCCGTACAGAACATGATATTTGGAACGTGTCCTTAGTGGATTGATTCAGGTTGCAGCAGAAGCCATACAAAACATGATGGTTGGAAAGTGACATAAGTGTCATCATACAGGCTGCAGCAGCAGCCGTACTGAACTTCCAGGTAACCAGAACAGTGGCAAGATAGGGCAACACCAGCAAGTTGAGGTCTATTTATCGGAATCAGCCGGATTAGTGTGAAAATCCTCCTGAAGGAAAGGTAGTATGCGCTATGCTATGCCCTGCTGCTGTTGGGGACGGGACCGTGTCAATGGAGGAAGAAGTGGAGGAGGCAGATAAGTGCCTGATGGAAGAGCCAGTCCCATGATATGGTGGGAGGGGGTCAAAAGAACCTGGCCATGTTGCTGGGTGCTGCCTTTCCACTGCAGCAAAATACATTGACCCAGTGGGTCGTGAAAGACATGTACTGTCCTTGCCCATAACAGCTGCTCCAGGTATCCACCATGGAGTGCAGCTTGCCACACAGCAAGAATCACTGGAGAGCCCTGCATTCTATGCCACATGAGAGTACAAGGTGCTACAACAATGGTACTGCATTGACTGCATAGTCAACAACATGCCCAGGTGGCTTGTAGACCAACTAATTGATGGTGGAGAAAAGCTTTCCACAAACATTCCAAACATTGCCAAAAATTCCGTCATAGATGTCTCTCGAAGGAGATGAGGACAAGGAGGAGTCTTAGCAGGAGAAGAAGACGGTGATGATGATGATGATGACGACAAAGATTCTGTATTGCTCGGGGATGCTAGTTGGCTGCCACAAAGAGAAGTACAGACTTGTTCTGATTGGGAGTGCTGGCCAGTTGTATTTTCCTAAAGGATCCGGTGATGCCCACTTATGTACTGCAATAGATTTCTGGTACCTACAGTATAATTGTGTTTGAACGGCCATGGCTTATTTTAATCCTGCAGATCTATTACACTGCTGTGGTTTTGCATGCCTGCCTTGTGGAGAAAAAACATCAAACAGGAGTTGCTCACACAGAGCTACAGGCAGTCAAGCAGGGCTTAGCTCTGGCACGTTTTGGGCCTCACCCACCCAGAGCATCAGTGGCATCACCAGTTACTAAAGCAGATATAGCCCTGGCTGTTTGTTAGGAGGTAAGTTGCCTTTGCTCTTTTTTACTGGCGCCATGACTCTTCTCCTCCTCCTCAACATCCTGACCTGGCTCCCACGTCCTGTCCGCACCCTCCCTGATGCTTTTATCAGACTGTGAGATATCATGATGGGCACCTGGGACACCTCCCCTGCTCCTCCCTGATTGCCACTGTTGCTGCCTCCACCATCAATGATGTGACTACAGGTGCCACTATTACCACCATCATAAACACAGGAATACATGGGGTCCCCAGCCTCCTCCCAAATCTCTACCTCAGGGCAGCTCAAATGGTGAGGGCTCTCACACAAGTCGTGAACAGGAAGAATCTCTTGACTATCTGCCTTAGGGTGTATTGGGGCTTTCTTGCCACTTCTTAGGAAAATGGAAGGTGCCCCTCTAGGAATGGGCAGTGAAGACTGAGAGGCCTCCACTGAAAGCCTTCTTTGGGGGTGCAAGGAGGAGGAACTGGAGGAACACTGTGACTCCTGGCTCCAAAGCATGGTGTTGGACTCTGAAGTCACCTCCAGACCATCCTGCTGCGACTAAGAGGAGGAGTAAGCCATCCAAGGATAAGGATAACTGCAGCCTACTATTACTACTGCATCTGGCAAGATAGTTGGTACTGCTACTACCCACAATACTCACTAGATCTTTTGTTTGGAATCCTTCTGTAGACGGACATTTTTGTGCCGCTCAGATAATGTTGCGCTTTACTGTATTAATTGGTGTAGTAAATATGTATATATGCTGGGTAATTAAATTGAACCCCACCAAACATTTAAATTACAACCATGTGGAAACTGAATATATGTATACGAATTATTGAAGCCTGGCCCTTAATATTGCGTTAACAATCCCAGGTACATTAAAAGCACCCCCCTTTCCCCCAAAAAATAAGCTAATTGCAACAGTGTGGAGAACTAAATTAATGTTAACGGATGATTAAGGGCCAGGCCTAATGCTCAAATTCACGTTAAAACTCACAGGTATATTATGGTTACACCTTGGGTATTGCTGCAGTAATCATCTATATATGCTGCTTAAATAAACTGAACATGTCTCCAAAAAATATATTTTTGCTTTCCAACCATGTGGAAACTATATACGCAAACGAATGACTGAGGCCCAAAAAATATAAATGACAACCGTGTGGAACTAAATAAATGGAAACGGACGAGTTAGGCTTGACACTCAATTTTATGTTAATATACACAGCAGGTAGTTCGCTGCTACTCCTTGGGTATGGATTCAGTAATCATGAATATATATATATATATATATATATGTATATGTATATATATATATATATATATATATATATATATATAGTCTGCACAGGTTTTAAACAAACTGAAATATTTTAGGTGGAGGGAAGAAAAGAAAAAAACTAAAATAATGTGGTTGCATATAAGTGGGGATGTAGCTGTGTTCAGAATTAAGCAATCACATTCAAAATCATGTTAAATAGGAGTCAGCATACACCTACCATCATTTAAAGTGCCTCTTATTAACCCCAAATAAAGTTCACCTGCTCTAGTTGGTCTTTCCTAAAATTTTCTTAGTCACATCCCACAGCAAAAGCCATGGTCCACAGAGAGCTTCCAAAGCATCATAGGGATCTCATTGTTAAAAGGTATCAGTCAGGAGAAGGGTATAAAAGAATTTCCAAGGCATTAGATACCGTATACCATGGAACACAGTGAAGACAGTCATCAAGTGGAGACAATATGGCACAACAGTGACATTACCAAGAACTGGACGTCCCTCCAAAATTGATCAAAGTACGAGAAGAAAACTGGTCTGGGAGGCTTACAGCAACATTAAAGGAGCTGCATGAATATCTAGCAAGTACTGGCTGTGTGGTACATGTGACAACAATCTCCCGTGTTCTTCATATGTCTTGGCTATTGGGTAGAGTGGCAAGATGAAAGCCTTTTCTTACGAAGAAAAACATCCAAGCCAGGCTATATTTTGCAAAAACACATCTGTCCACAAGTCTCTTAAAAGCATGTGGAAAAAGGTGTTTTGGTCTGATGAAACCAAGGTTGAACTTTTTGGCCACAATTCCAAAAGATATGTTTTGCACAAAAACGACACTGCACATTAAAAAAAGAACACCATGCTTAAAGTAAAGCATGGTGGTGGCAGCATCATGCTTTGGGGCTGTTTTTCTTCAGCAGGAAATATGGCCTTAGTTAAGATAGAGGGAATTTTGAACAGTTCAAAATACCAGTCAATATTGGCACAAAAACTTCAGGCTTCTGCTAGAAAGCTGAACAAGAAGAGGAAGTTCATCTTTCAGCATGATAATGACCCAAACATACAACAAAATCAACAAAGAAATGGCTTCACCAGAAGAAGATTAAAGTTTTGGAATGGCCCAGCCAGAGCCCATACCGGAATCCGATTATCTGTGGGGTAATCTGAATAGGGCTGTGCACAGGTGACCTGAAGAGAGCTGTTTTTGTAAAGAAGAGTGGGCAAATCTTGTCAAGTCAAAACATTGTACCTTGTTGCAATGCCTAAGGAAATCCTGTGACACCCCCCCCCCCCCCCCCCGTATCGGTGAATTCAGACCTGTGGTTTGCAGCGCTTTCTAAGTTTCTGATCAGACCGCGGGGATCAGAAATGTAAAAATGGCCAAACTTTATATTTTTGCAGCCCTCAATCATATTTTGCCGGCGGGCGGTGCAGGGGGGGGGGTGTGCGGGCAGTGTGAGCGGTGCGGGAGGCAGTGGCAGTGCAGCAGGCGAGATCATGATCCCCCGACCGCCTCCTCTCTAATATATTCATTGGTGGCTAGTGGTTATACCAAAGTGTCAGCACATTGCTGACACTCTGGTATAAACGGCTGATATCTGTGCTGTGATGTCAGCAGTTTAACCCCTTCCATGCCGCGGTCCATATGGACCACTGTATGGAAGGAATTAACAGGGAGGGAGCTCCCTCCCTCTCCCATCGGGGGCTGCTGTTTCCTTGCAGCCCCCTATTCTTGATGATATCACATCACCCGCTGCTCTGTTCTGGTACTGGGTGATGGTTACCATGGCAACAGGAAGCCTTCACAGGCGTCCTGCTTGCCATGATAATGGTAACTCTGCTGCTAAAAGAAGAAGTCTGATCAGACTTTCTAAAGTAAAAAATACAGTACAGTACACTATCATATTTTGCCGGCGGGCGGTGCAGGGGGGGGGGGGGGGGTTGCGGGCAGTGCCGGCAGTGCTGCACTGTAAAAAAAAGTGTAAAAAGTGTAAAAATAAAAACACATATTTATCAATGAATAAAAAAAATTAAAAATAAATACATATATTAGGTATCGCCGCGTTCATAAAAACCTGCTATATAAACATATCATGTGACCTAACCCCACTGATGAACACTTAAAAAAACAAATAATGGTGTAAAAAAGCAATTTTTTTGTCACCTTACATCACAAAAAGTGTAATACCAAGCGATCAAATAGGCATATGCCTCCTAAAATAGTACCAATCAAACTGCCATCTCATTCCGCAAAAAATTAGCCCTTACATAGCACAATCGCCCCAAAAAATAAAAAAATATGGCTCTCAGACTATAGAGACACTAAAACATGAATTGTTTTTTTTTTCTAAATTGCTGTTACTATGTTAAAGTAAAATAAATAAATGAAAGGATATATATTAATTATCACCGCATCCATAGAAACCAGCTATATAAAAATATCGTATTTTTTTTTTTAAAAAGGCAGTGTAAAAAATAAAACATTTTTGTCACCTCCCATCACAAACATTGTAATAGCAAGCGATCAAACAGTTATATCAGTCCCAAAATAGTGCCAATCAAACCATCATCTCATCCCGCAAAACATAATACCCTACGTAGGACAAACGTTCCAACAAATAAAAAAATATGGCTCTCAGACCATGGAGACATTAAAACATGATTTTTTTTGTTTCAAAAATGATATTATTGTGTAAACCTTAAATAAATAAATAAAAAATATATATATTAAGTATTGCCGCATCCGTAACAACCTTTTCTATAAAAATAACACATGACCTAACCCCTCAGGTGAACACAGCAAAAAATATATATAAATACTGTGTCAAAAGCCATTTTTGTCACCTTACATCACAAAAAGTGTAATAGCAAGCGACCAAAATGACATATGCACCCCAATATAGTGGCAATAAAACCGCCATCTCATCATGCAAAAAATGAGCCCCTACATAAGACAGTCGCCCAAAAAAATAAAAATAAAAATATGTCTTTCAGCATGTGGAGACACTAAAAAATATTTTTTTCAAAAATGCTTTATTATGTAAAACTGAGACAAAACCCCCCAGAAAGTAGTCATAATTGCTATTGTCGCATCTGTATAAACTTGCTTTACAGAAATAACACAATATCTAACCTGTCAGATCAATGATGTAAATAACAAAAAATAAAAACGGTGCCAAAACAGCTATTTTTTTTTGCAAATTTTCCATATTAATCCATTTTTCCAGTAACAAAGCAAGGGTTAACAGCCAAACAAAACTCAATATTTATTGCACTGATTCTGTAGTTTGCAGAAACACCCCATATGTGGTCGTAAACTGCTGTATGGCCAAACGGCAGGGCACGGAATGAAGGAATCGGCATATGGTTTTTGGAAGGCGGATTTTGCTGGACTGGTTTTTTGGCACCATTTCCCATTTGAAGTCCCCCTGATGCACGCCTACAGTAGAAACTCCAAAAAAGTGACTCCATCTAATAAACTACACCAATCAAGGTATTCAAAACTGATTTTCCAAACTTTGTTAACCCTTTAGGTGTTCCACAAGAGTTATTGGCAAATTAAGATGAAATTTCAGAATTTCTATTTTTTTTGTTACCTTGCCTCAAAAAAAGTGTAATATAGAGCAACCAAAATCATATTTACCCTAAAATAGTACCAACAAAACTGCCACCCTATCCCAGTTTCCAAAATGGGGTCACTTTTTTGGAGTTTCTACTCTAGGGGTGCACCAGGGGAGCTTCGAATGGGATATGGTGTTTAAAAACCAGTCCAGCAAAATCTGCCTTCCAAAATCCACACGGCGCACCTTTCCTTCTATGCCCTGCCGTTTGGCCATACAGCAGTTTACGACCACATATGGGGTGTTTCTGCAAACTACAGAATCAGGACAATAAATATTGGGATTTGTTTGGCTGTTTACCCTTGCTTAGTTAACAATGTATATAAAATCAGTTTTGAATACCATGATGGGTGTAGTTTGTAGCATGGGGTCACGTTTATGGAGTTTTTACACCAGGGGGGCATCAGGGGGGCTTCAAATGGGACATGGTGTAGATAAACCAGTCCAGCAAACTCTGCCTTCCAAAAACCACACGGCACTCCTTTCCCTCTATGCCCTGCCGCGTGGCCATACAGTAGCTTGCGACCACATGTGGGCTGTTTCTGCAAACTACAGAATCAGGGCAATAAATATTGGGTTTTGCTTGGCTCTTAACCATTGCTAAGTTACTGGAAAAAATGTATTAAAATGGAAAATTTGCCAAAAAATTGCAATTCTGAAATTAATCTCCATTTGCCAATAACTCTTATGAAACACCTAAAGGGTTAACAACATTTGTAAAATCAGTTTTGAATACCTTGAGGGGTATAATTTCTAGAATGGGGTCATTTTTGGGTGGTTTCTATTATGTAAGACTCACAAAGTGACTTCAGACCTGAACTGGTCCCTAAAAAGTGGGTTTTTGAAAATTTCTGAAAATTTTCAAGATTTGCTTCTAAACTTCTAAGCCTTGTAACGTCCCCAAAAAATTAAATGGCATTCCCAAAATGATTCAAACATGAAGTAGACATATGGGGAATGTAAATGAATAACTTCTTTTGGTGGCATTGCTATGAATTATAGAAGTAGAGAAATTGAAACTTGAAAAATTGCTAATTTTTCCAAATTTTGGGTAAATTTGGTATCTTTTTAGAAATAAAAATGATTTTTTTTACTCCATTTTACCAGTGACATGACATACAATATGTGACGAAAAAACAATCTCAGAATGGCCTGGATAAGTAAAAGCTTTTTAAAGTTATTCACACATAAAGTGTCACTGGTCAGCATTACAAAAAATGGCCTGCACCTTATGGTGAAAATGAGCCCGACACATAAAGGGTTAATAGTCTGCACACTTATGCAACCATATTATTTTATTTTAATATTTTTTCTTCCCTTTACCTAAAATATTTCAGTTTGTTTTTCAATTGAGTTGTACAGTTTATAGGTCACTTTAAAGGTGGAAAAAGTTCTGAAATTATTTATCTTTGTCTCATTTTTTTACAGCACAGAAACCTGACATTTTAACAGGGATGTGTAGACTTTTTATATCCACTGTATATACTCAGTTCTTCATGGTGTTTGAATGATCTCCCGTACTGATGTCCCATGGAAGGCTTTTGCTGAATGGAATGAGTGGACACAAGTAGGAGCTCTGTATTGCACATTGCTGCTCTTGTCTGTGTATGCTCCAATAAAGCTTGACATTGCACAACGGATGTAGGAGATCAGTGCTGACACAGGCAGGGGCAGTATTGTATGCTCCTGCCTGTACATCACTCGCTGCGGCCACACAGTTAAATCAGTAGTGTATGGAATCTAAACTGCTGTACACTCTCTGAACTTCTGGTGGCAATTATGTCGGTAAAACAGAAAAATTCATTATATGACATTTACAATAGCTTTCAATAAAATTGTTTTAAATGTTTAGGTACACTTTAACTTACCTTTTTATATACACTGGGCATAAAGCTAGGGCACATACAAATGTATGTTTGTTTTCAGGATACATAGGCAACTACATACAATACAGCTGAAAGGAATACATGTTGAGGCCTACTGCTAGATATATGCAAATGAAAAGCATATGTCCCTGGACCATAATTCACTATGGAAGTAATTGATATTTCTAGCATATATGCTGAATTGCTTTGTTCTAAGTGTGAACATAGGCTTATAATGTTTTGTTAATCATATTATAAGCAAAAGTGGTCGCATGACACTTTGTCAATATGACATGGATTAATAAAATATAGGGGGACATTTATCAAAATGGCTCTAAAAAAGTCATAGAAAGGGCTAGAGGGCTGAAAAAGGAAGCAAAATGGGGGTAAGAGCAGGACAATTGCCTTGCAAACAAATGTGGATAGGGAAATGACTTAAAATAACATAGAATATAAAAGAAGTAAAAAGTTATTATCTTGAACTAGGAGGTGCAGGTCAAAGTGGAGTATGAGGTTGAGGAGGCTGTGGACGTGGCAGTGTAGGTTGAAGCCTTGGTGGAGAAAGAGGAGGTAGCCAACACTGTTGCTGGCGGTGCCCCAGCTGCATTGGCAACTTCTTTTTCCTCCTCTGCTTTCGCCCTGTGCATCCACTGAGCCCCCGCTGTTAGGTGGGAATGCCATCAGCAACGTGTCTACCAGCGTGCGCTTGTACTTGCACATCTTCTGATCACGCTCCAGTGACAGAATTAATGACAGTACGTTGTCCTTGTAGAGGGGATGCAGTAGAGTGGCCACCCAGTAATTAGCACCGGTTAGAATGTGGGCAACTGGGCGGTCATAGCAAAGGCACTGCAGCATGTAGTCACTCATGTGTGCCAGGCTCCCCAGAGGCAATGACAAGCTGTCCTCTGTGGGAAGTGTATCGTCTGTGTCCTCTGTATCCCCCCAGACACGCTCCAGTGATGCCTATGAGCTGCTTTGGGTGCCACCCTGCTGTAAATACAGTTCATCCTCATCATCTCCTCCTCCTCTTCACCCTCCAGAACTGTGCCGTGGCAGGTCAATTGTGTACCTGGCCTCTATTGGTGCAGGAATCCACCCTCAGAGCCACTTATGAATGACTGACCTGATAACCATGGAAATTATCCCACTGCACCACCAAGTTCAGCACATACCACCAGGCCGGGCTTGAGGCTCAATGGCACCAACCACTCATCGATCTGTTGTTCCATGCATGTCCACAGCTCCTGCACAGTGTGGGTTTTTCCCCGCAAACAGATGAGTTTCAAAATAGCATGCTGTCTGTTCCCCCTGGCTGCTCTAAAGTTGGTGGTGAACATGTTACGCTGACCAGATAAGGAGGTGGTAGAGGAGGAAGCGGAGTAGAAGGAGGAGGCAACAGGAGGCAAAGAGAAATGTCCTGCAATCCTCGGTGGTGGAAGGACACGCGCCAAACTGTTATCCGCCTCAGGCCCAGCCACCACTGCATTTACCCAGTGTGCAGTAAGGGAGATATAACGTCGTTGCCCGTGCTTAGTGGTCCATGTATCGGTGGTTATGTGGACCTTTCCACAGATGGCGTTGCGCAGTGCACACCTAATTTTGTCTGCCACTTTGTTGTGCAGCGCAGGGATGGCTCATCTGGAAAAGTTGTGGCAGCTGGGTACCATGTACTGTGGGATAGCCACCGCCATAAGGTTTTTAAAAGTCTCTGTCTCCACCAAATGGAATGATAGCATTTCAAAGGCCAGGATTTTTGAAATGCTGGCATTCAGGGCCAAGGATCGCGGGTAGGTAGGGGGGTACTTCCTCTTTCTCTCCAGTGTTTGGAAGATGGACAGCTAAACGCTTCCATGGGACATTGTGGAGATGCTTGGTGACGGTGACGGAAGTGGTGACGTTGCTGCCACATCCTCTGCTTGTGGGTTGGCAGGTGCCATTGTCACTCCAGAGGTGGAGGAAGAGGCAGAGACTGCAGCAGAAGAGGGAGCAGGAGGAGCCTGAGATCTTTCGTGGTTTTTGAGGTGTTTACTCCACTGCAGCTCGTGCTTTGCATTCAGATGCCTGGTCATGCAGGTGGTGTTCAGGTTTAGAACATGTATTCCTCGCTACAGGCCCTGAGTGCACAGCGTACAAACCACTCACGTCTTGTCGTCAACAAATTGTCTGAAGAACTGCCATGCCAGGGAACTCCTCGGAGCTGGCTTTGGTGTGCTCAGTCCATGGGTGCGGTGGGCAGTAGCAGGCATACTGGCTAGCGGACGGCCACTCTGCTTTTGTACACTGCTCACTCTTTTTCTGTGCTGCTGGTGCTGTGTGACCACCACCTGTTCCTCCGAACTGCACACATCACTCGCATGACCTTGATTCCATGTGGGGTCTAGGACCTCATCATCCTCCACATCATCTTCAACCCACTCTTCACCCCTGCCCACCTAGCCGGTCTGCACACTGCAGAAAGCCTCAGCAGTTGGAACCAGTGTTTCATCATCATCAGAGATGTGCTGCGGTGGTCCTACCATGTCCACATCCTGAAACATAAGTGGTTGGGCATCGGTGCACTCAATCTCTTCCACTTCTGGGGCAGGGCTATGTGGTCGGCCCACTGAACCTCTCAGAGCCGAGTAAAACGCATAAGAGACTGCTGCATGACTTGGGGCTCAGACTGCTTGGCTGATTTGCAAGGGGGTGAGGCAAAAGACAGATGCCCATGGGCTGCGGTTTCAGCAGGGGATTGGGTGGGAGACAATGTGAAGGAACTGGAGGCACTGTCAGCAACCCAATCTACCGCCTCTACTTGTTCTGGCCTCACCATTCACACACCCGTATTCGGGCCTACAAAATAACGCTGAATGTTCTGTCGCCTACATGCTCCTGAGGAAGGTGTTTCATTTGGACGTGTAGCTGGCACTGATCAACCACATCCTCTCCCTGCAACAGGAGCTCCACCAACATCAGCAGCACCACGACCACGGCCACGTCCCTTATTTGATGCTCTACTTATTCATTGAGGTCACCCACTGAACTAACAGACAGATTATATACATTTTTCTGTCATGTATGCAGTGCAGGTGTACCTCACACAATAATTGGTTAGATGTCACCCACCGAACGAACAGACGGATTAACTATATTAATTTCCATGTCACGTATGCAGTATAGGTTTACTTCACACAATAAATGTGTATATCTCTCCTACCGAACTAACTGACAGATTAACTATATGGGTATATGTTGCCCGCCTAACTAACAGACTGATTAACTATATTTATTTCACTGTCACGTATGCAGTGCAGGTTTACTTCACACAATAAATTGGTATATGTCACCCACATAACTAACAGATGGATTAACATATTTATTTCCCTGTCATGTATGCAGTGCAGGTGTACTACTTCACATAATAAATTGGTATATGTCACCCACCAAACTAACAAACGGACTAACTATATTTGTCGTGGTATGAGAAACAGACTGCGGCACTCACCAATGCTGATGAAACTTCAAAACTTTATTTCCTTCTTACCAGGAGACAGAATTACAGGCTAAGGAGCGGACATGCCTATTCAGTGACGGTCAGCGGTGACAGCCGCTTTGTCGGACCGCTCTGACGTGTCGGCGCACAGAACGTGCTTGAAATCGGCGTCACCCCGCCCATCACCATAGTGACGGCCGGACGCTCCACATATACCAGAGACACATAAAACCTACAAACAACAAAAGGCACAAGTGTAGACACAGCACATTGATATAATCTGGCACATAAATAGCCCTCAATTAATACATACAAAAGAAGCAGCAATGGAATCGAACCTCACACAGAGCACCGCAACTAGCGGTATGTAGTATATCAGATTGACGATATTCTCATACACAAATAGCCATATCATTTTTATCGTTAAGGCCATGAGAGCCGCTAGCATCTGTCCTGATGATCCACCTTGCCTCCCGCTGGCAAACACATACAAAGACATAAAGACACAAATATCGCTATAGGTCACCCATAAAATTAACAGCCACATTTATTATTATCTTTCTGTGTCAGGGGTGCAAAGATAGTGTATTGCACCCACAAAAAATCGCTGTAGATCTGTAAACAGCCAGAGTTAGGATTATCTTTCTGTGTCAGGGGTGCAAAGATGGTTTATTGCACCCACAAAAAATCGCTATAGTTCACCCACAGAATTAACAGCCAGATGAGATTCCTAACACTCTCCCTCACTTCAGCTGCCTGCTTCCTGTGCCTGCACTACTCATAGATGATGGGCGGTGCTACACGTGATCCAGCTTATATAGAGGTTGCGTCACATGATGCATTGGCCAATCACAGCTATGCCATTAGTAGGCGTGGCTGTGATAGCTTCTAAGTGCCCACAGCTTAAAAACTTGTTGATTGGCTGCCCTGCAGCCTTTCAACAAGCTTTATTAAATGCCTGAACATCAAACTCGAACCTGAACTTTTCAGATTCGGGTCCGGGTACTAAAAATCATAAAGTTCAATACGGACACTACACATTTAAAGTTGCAAAAAAAATTCCCCATGGTTTACAGTATATGGTATATTTTATTTCATGAAGTGAATGAAATTTGCTATTATGCTTTTTTTAGTCATGTCCTTTATTGCTCCACATGTTTTCTTTCCTTGCTTTTTCTTATTTTACCTTACACTATATGTGGTCAGAGTTGATAATAAGCTACTGGAGCAGAATGATCTTATAGGATGCACGGTGATGGTTACATGAAATGGTAAATCAGGGCCGGCGTCAGCACCCGACATCCGCCCATGTGACCAGTGGGGGAGGAGCCGGAGGTGCAGAGAGCTGTGTTCCTGTATAGAGAAGAGCAAGGATGGACTATGGTAAGGCCTATCTGTGTGTTTCTGTCCGTGTGTGTGTGTGGTATGTCTGTCCCTGTGTGTCTGTCCCTGTGTGTGTGTCTGTCTGTCTGTCAATGTTTGTGTGTCTGTCTCTCTGTCCCTGTGTGTGTCTGTCTGTCACTGTGTGTGTCTGTCTGTCCCTGTGTGTGTCTGTCCCTGTGTGTGTGTGCCCCTGTGTGTGTGTGTGTCTGTCTGTCCCTGTGTGTCTGTGTCTGTGTATCTGTCTGTCTGTGTGTGAGTGAGTGTGTCTGTCTGTCTGTCCCTGTGTGTGTGTGTGTGTGTCTGTCTGTCCCTTTGTGTGTGTGTGTACGTATCTGTGTGTGTGTGTGCCCCTGTGTGTCTAAGTGATTGCTTATACTCCATAACACAGTCTAGCCAGTGTCTAATGGGTTACAGTTTAGACGACCTTCTGGTACATGTTGATAATTCCCTTTTGGGAGTCATATTAGAAGGTAACAAAAGGTTGGAACATAACTAAAGGTGTAATTCCCTTTTAATGTCCCCTAAAGGTGGCCACACACATTAGATAGAAGTTGGTTGATGATCTCACTATCACATAAGTGTCTGTCCATATGCAGAGTATGTGTCTGTCCCTGTGTGTGCATCTGTTCCTGTGTGTGTGTCTGTCCCTGTGTGTGTCTGTGTGTGTCTCTGTCACTGTGTGTTTGTCCCTGTGTGTGTGTCCCTGTGTATGTGTCTGTCCCTGTGTGCGTGTCTGTCCCTGTGTGTGTCTGTCCCTGTGTGTATGTGTGTCCCTGTGTGTATGTGTGTCCCTGTGTGTGTGTGTCTGTCTCTGTGTGTGTGTCCATCCCTGTGTGTGTGTCTGTCCTTGTGTGTGTGTCTGCGTGTCTGTCCCTGTGTGTGTGTCTGTCCATGTGTGTTTCTGTCCCTGTGTGTGTCTGTCCCTGTGTGTGTGTATGTGTGTGTGTGTCTGTCCCTGTTAGTGTATCCGTTCCAGTTTGTGTTGTGTCCCTGTGTGTGTCTGTCCCTGTGTGTATGTGTGTCCCTGTGTGTATGTGTGTTCCTGTGTGTGTGTGTACGTGTCTGTCCCTGTGTGTGTCTGTCCCTGTGTGTAGGTGTGTCCCTGTGTGTATGTGTGTCCCTCTGTGTGTGTGTGTCTGTCCCTGTGTGTGTGTCCATTCCTGTGTGTGTGTCTGTCCCTCCATGTGTGTGTGTCTGTCCTTGTGTGTGTCTGCGTGTCTGTCCCTGTGTGTGTGTGTCTGTTCCTGTGTGTATGTGTGTGTGTGTCTGTCCCTGTGTTTGTGTGTGCGTGTCTGTCTCTATGTGTGTGTGTGTCCCTGTGTATGTGTCTGTCCCTGTGTGTGTGTATGTCCCTGTGTGTGTGTCTGTCCCTGTGTCTATGTGTGTCCCTGTGTGTATGTGTGTCCCTGTGTGTGTGTCTGTCCCTGTGTGTGTGTCCATTCCTGTGTGTGTGTCTGTTCCTGTGTGTTTGTCTGTCCCTGTGTGTGTGTCAATTCCTGTGTGTTTGTCTGTCCCTGTGTGTGTGTCTGTCCTTGTGTGTTTGTCTGTCCCTGTGTGTGTGTCTGTCCCTGTGTGTGTGTGTCTGTCCCTCTGTGTGTCTGTCCCTGCGTGTATGTGTGTGTGTGTCTGTCCCTGTGTGTATGTCTGTATTTGTGTGTCATCCACAAACTCCGAAATGCGTATGGTAGAAAACCTTGTTCCGGCTAGAGATGGCCCGAACTATTCGCCGGCGAACAGTTCCCGGCGAACATAGCTTGTTCGCGTTCGCCTCTGCCGGGCGAACATATGCGATGTTCGGTCCGCCCCCTATACATCATCATTGAGCAAACTTTGACCCTGTACCTCACAGTCAGCAGACACATTCCAGCCAATCAGCAGCATACCCTCCCTCCCAGACCCTCCCACCTCCTGAACAGCATCCATTTTAGATTCATTCTGAAGCTGCAGTCTTAGTGAGAGGAGGGAGAGTGTAATTGCTGCTGATTTAATGGGGAAATCGATAGCTAGGCTAGTGAATTCAGTGTCCACTCCAGTCCTGAAAGACTCATCTGATCTCTGCTGTAAGGACAGCCTCCTGACAGCACCCCAAAAAGCCCTTTTTAGGGCTGTAACATTAGTCTGCTTTTTTTTTCCTTTATATGCATATTGCAGTTGTATGGCCTGCCTGTGTGTGAGGAGCTGCAGGCCCACAGACTGTAGTGTGCCCACTGCCAGTGCCCACCCCTGTCATCCCGTGTGGCACAGGACTTTGCATCAAAAAAAGGCACTTAATTTTTACACTTTAATCTAAGGTTAGTTGCCTGCCAGTGTGTGTCAGGCCCACCTCCACAGACTGTAGTGTGCCCACTGCCAGTGCCAACCACTGATACCGGGTGGCACAGTAGCTTGCTGATAAATAAGGCATTTCATTTTTACACATTAGTCTAATTTCAGTTGCTTGCCTCCTGCCAGTGTGTGTCAGGCCCACCTCCACAGACTGTAGTGTGCCCACTGCCAGTGCCAACCACTGATACCGGGTGGCACAGTACCACTTATCGAAAAAAAAATGACAGGCAGAGGCAGGCCACCCCGCAGGGGCCGTCGTGGTCGTGGTGCTGTGATTTCCACTGTCCCTGGAATAATGCCTAGTGTTCAGAGGCCATGTACCCTGAACCCGAAAAATTCTGAGGACGTAGTTGACTGGCTTAGACAGGACACCCAATCTTCAACAGCTTCCGCTAAGAACCTTGACGCACCATCTTCCTCCAGCTCAGCTTTGGTCACCTGCTCTCAAGTTACCACACACCCGCCCGCCGCTGATAGGAATAGTACTAGTTAAGACACCACTCATATAGGGTGTCACAGCACATTGCTCTGTGCACGTGCAGTGCCCCAATTTGGGAGTATGAGGACTGACCAAGCTGCTTTTTCCATCTCCCGGTTCCTGAAATCAATTCAGTTTGGAGTATGAGAGTTTGGTCTGTCATTGTGAAGGCAGTCGAAGGTACCAGGTCTAAATTTTTTTTCACAAAAGGCAATCCCTGATATGGCATGTAACAGGGATTAAACTGATGAGAATAGTACTACAGAAAATACCACTCATATCGAGTGTGACAGTAAATTGCACAGCGCAGACGCAGTGACCGTGGATTAAAACAAAGGGGAGGGAGCCAGCGTTTTTTTAACCATCTCCCCGTTCGAAAAATCAATTCAATTGACCTTTCGGGGACCCTTGGTGTTGTACGTGGCTGGGTGGAGGAAGAAACCTTCAATGATATCACCGGGACGTGGCTAGCTTTGTATCCAACCTTGTGCAAATGGGGAGTTTGCGGTTGTGCAAATGGACTGTTTGCGGTGCATTAAACGAGGAGTTTGGTATGTCAATGTCTGAGAATCGGGCGTAACCCTTACACTACCTGATCGATACAACATCATACCTGATCGTATACACACACTGGATGTTTTAAAGCATGTTATTCCAAACAATTTAGGAATGTTACGTGATTTATGCCCTTTATGGATTAAAACCCGACTGCGTCCACTACGTAATTTTCCATGGGAGTTTTGCCATGGATCCCCCTCCGGCATGCCACAGTCCAGGTGTTAGTCCCCTTAAAACAACTTTTCCATCACTATTGTGGCCAGAAAGAGTCCCTTTGGTTTTT
This sequence comes from Bufotes viridis, assembly GCA_033119425.1. NCBI lineage: Eukaryota > Metazoa > Chordata > Amphibia > Anura > Bufonidae > Bufotes > Bufotes viridis. The sequence continues at coordinate 251,871,846 of CM065590.1, forward strand.
AAAATTCGCCTGTCTATTGAAGTCTATGGCGGTTCGCCCGGTTCGCCTGTTCGCGAACATTTGCGGAAGTTCGCGTTCACTGTTCGCGAACTGAAAATTTTATGTTCGCGACATCACTAGTTCCGGCATGCTGGCATAGTGACTTACCCAAAGACCAACCCTAACAAGTCATGTTAGACACCCACTATCCCAAGGGAACCTTTGCTCAAAAGCTACTAGTCACGTGAGTCCCAGAAAGATACGCAAAGCGGACATTCACCTGGCGCCTAATCCAAATCGCAGGCCAGTGAATATCATTGGACACCGAGTGTCGCATGGGCAAATTTGGATCCAGGTAATATCGACACACTTGCTTTAAGTGGTGGGACGCCACCCAGATGAATCATTGCACTGTGTCTATTTGATATTTACCCAAAGTTCTTGCGAATGTGTGAATCTAGGATGTCTGCTTGACATTGCATACTATGAGACTGCGAATTTTATAAAAGTTTGCGCATTGTTTGCTCTCTGGAAGATCGGGACGCAAGCATACTGTGAGACTGCGAAATTTTAACAGTATTATCTGCCATTACCGGATTGCAAAATTGTGACAGTGTTCTACTCCAGTGAATTGTGGAGTTACCACTGAAGCATTTAGTTGCAGTTATTTGGCTGCGGTTAGTTTATTGCTGCTACTAGACAACATTTTGCCATTGCTGCTATTTTTTGCTTTTTTATTGTGTTAATATTTTAATTTTTATTATGTTGTTTTTCACTATATTTCCTTTTTAGGGCTATTTAGCCCAATAAACAGTTATTTCTGCGAGGTTTTGACGTGATTCTATATTTGAGTGCCTGGCCACATTTATATCCATTTAATTCCATTTGAGTGAGCGGGTGGGTCACAAGTACCAAGAGCACCTTATCCTGATCCAGCTGTGGCGATCCATAGTAATAGTTATTGATCTGTCTCTGTGTGTGTCTGTCCCTTTGTGTATGTGTGTTTCTTTCCCTGTGTGTATTTCTTTCCCTGTGTGTGTGTCTGTCCCTGTGTGTATTTGTGTGTCTGTCCCTGTGTGTGTGTCACTGTCCCTGTGTGTGTGTCCCTTTGTATGTGCCTGTCCCTGTGTGTTTTCGTCCCTCTGTGCGTCTGTCCCTGTGTGAGTGTCTGTCCCTGTGTGTGTGTGTTTGTGTGTATCTGTCCCTGTGTGTGTATTTGTTCCTGTGTCCATTTGACCATCCAAATGTGTGTGTCCTTGTGCATATGTGTCTTTCCGTGTATGTGTCTTTCCTTGTGTATGTGTTTGTCCTTGTGTGTATGTGTCTGTCCCTTTGTGTGTGTGTGTGTGTGTGTCTCTCCCTTTGTGTCACCATCACCATGCCCACAGTGTTCCTATGTCTTGACGTAGCTGCATCAGGACGTTCTGTGCGGGGCAAGAAGAAGATGGAAGAGGAGGCAACGCCGCCAGCATGGAGTTAGTGGGAGAGACACAGGGAGGCACACTAAGGACATAGGTAATACTAACACATTATTAGCACTAGTGTTATCTGTGGTTTTACATAGGACTACCAGTAACACTACCACATTATCAGCACTAGTGTTATCTGTGGTTTTACATAGGACTGCAGTTAACACTACCACATTATTAGCACTAGTGTCATGTGTGGTTTTACATAGAACGGCAGATAACACTACCACATCATCAGCACTAGTGTCATCTGTGGTTTTACAAAGGACTGCAGATAACACTACCACATTATCAGCACTAGTTGTCACGGCTGTGTCATTGTCTCTGTGTTGTTCTCCATGACACTTTGCCGTGCAGGGGCAACATGTTGTGTTCCAGCATGTGTGTACTCTGCCCCTAATTCCTGGCTCCTTCCCAGTCTAGTGGGTTTGGGGTTAAGGTGTGGATCTAGGTGTGTTCTGGGTGTGGCCTCATGGCTCTACTTATTCTGGTGCTGTGAGCCTGAGGTCAGTTGTACTCCAGCCTTGGTGTGCGCTGAAGTTATGCTCCTGTGCTGGAGCTTCCATCTCTCCAGTGTGAGGGACGCCTAGTTTGACATCAAGGTCGCTTCTATGTCTTTTCTTTGTTTCTTTTTTCTTTTTCCCATCCTTACCTGTTGCTATTTTTGGTGTGGTTTATGTTCATGGTGTGTGTCGTGTGTCTAGTTGTTGTTCCATGTTTGGTCTGTCTATGGTGTGTATAGTCCTGCATGGATAGACATTCCCCTGTTTGTGTGTGTCTTCCGTGAGGGGGCCCCTGGGTTCCCCGGAGGCGGAACTACAAGTCAGTGAGCAGCTCTGCCTGGTACCGCCATGCATCCTGTCGCATGAGGGTCCAGGTAGTTATTGGTGTTGGTGTTCCATCCTGTTGCTTCGGCAGGTAAGTGCTTGCTTGTCCAGTGTGTTGTTTTATCACTGGGTTCTTAACTGACGATCCAGTTGCTGTTCACTGTCTTCCCTTATCCTTGCTGCTAGGCCTGTGAGACTCCTGTTCATCCTTGTTGTGGAGGAACAGGTCGTCTCTAGTTCCTGACCTTTATATAAGGGATCATCAAGGCGACTCAGGGTCCGAGGTTCCTGTGTATAAGTCCACCTACCATCTGGGTCTGCTCATACGGTTAAGAGTCAGGGCCAGGATTAGGGTGACTTTAGGAGGTGTTCTGCTACCTGTTCCTGGTGCCCAGGCCTAGTTGCTATCCCACTATCCTACTTTGTACAGTGTGGAGTTTTCCCCCATTCTACACCATGACACTAGTGTTATCTGTGGAATTATATAGGACTGCAGGTAACCCTACTACAGTTTCTGTACTCAGATAGCCATGTCTGTGTTATCTATGCTGTTACATAGGACTGCAGGTGATATCTACTATATTATCTGTACTCAGAGAGTTATCACTGTGTAAGGGGGCTCACTGAGACTTTATCGTCCAAGGGCCCATATGAACCTGGAGCCAGCCCTGTGGTAAATCACAAGGTGAAAAGCAATGTTTTTATTAGCAACTGTGGGGATTCATTGACCTACATCAAGTCAGTAGAAATGTGAAGATATTTGGAACGTGGTGAACTGCTTTTCTTCTCTCCCTTTTGCAATTATGAATTGCAATTTCGCATTTATTACTTGACATAGTTTGTTCATCACAGGCTAGAAATGTTTATGTTGTAATATTTGACCTGTGTTTATTACATTTATCTACATTTCTACTGTAGGCTTTTTTTATTTTATTTTATTCTTCCATACAGTATACTTACAAATAAAGGCTCTAGAAAGCACAGTGGGATTCATTTACTAAACACCGACATATGACACGCCAGCCCAAATTAAAAAGATAATTTATAAACAAGTAGCCAATATATTAAGAGGCACAAGACTATTAATGAAGTTTAGAGATGAGCGAATTGAAGTTGACAAAGTGGTATTCGATCAGAATTTATGGAAAATTTGATTTGCACTGAATTCGAATTTTTTCACACTTCGTGGTAACGAATCAAATTTTTTCCTAAAATGGTTGTTGCAAGTGACAGGACATGGAGCAAGGAACTCTGTGAACGGGGGATGACCCACAATGCCATGCATGCAGCCAATCAGCAGCCAGCTAGCCAGCCCTGTGATGTCACAGCCCTATAAATTGCCTCAGCCATCTTGGATTCAGCCATTTTCCAGTGTACTTAGTGCAGGGAGAGACATCAGCAGGCCCTATGGACAGTGGTAGAAAATACTTTAAAACTTTTATTTTGCTTTATAGAAGTTCAGGGAAAGGATAAGGAGGAACCATTCCACAGTATTAAGGCAGAACAGGGTTCAGTAGGAGAGTTTACATCCTGGGTGAAAGGAACAATCCTATTACACCTTGCTGCACTGACTGGGCACACAAATTGCCATTATACAGCTCTGTAATTCCAGCAAACCGTTCTTGTTAGGCCTCTTGCACACAACCGTACAGCTTTTTTAGTATTTTGCGGTCCGCAAAAAATTGATCCGCTAAAAATACAGATGACGTTTGTGTGTATTCCATTTTTTGCAGAACGGAAGAGCTGGCCCCTGATAGAACACTACTATCCTTGTCCGTTATGCGGACAATAATAGGACATGTTCTATCTTTGAATGGAACGGAAAAACAGAAATATGGAAATAAAAGGCATACGGAGTATCTTCATTTTTTTTTTGCGGATCCATTGAAATGAATAGTTCTGTATACGGTCCATATACGGAATGCAAAAAATGTAAACAGAAAAAAATTGTTTGTGTGCAAGAGGCCTTATTGGGGTGCAAGTGCTGTTTGATACAGCCATTAACAGGGTTTATTACAAGGAAATATTTCTACGTCTTATTTGCTCTTGTGCGGTGCAGTTGTGTTCTAAAGCATTTTTTGGCTTGTATTAGTGGGAATAAAAGGGCTTCGTTGTGTGATGAAATGAGAAAAATACAGCTATTTTTGGTGTGTATTAGTCGCAAAAAAATATATATTTGCCAATTAGCGATGCAGTTATGTGTTCTAAAGCCATTTTTGGCGTGTATTAGTGGCAAAAAATATATATATATTATTTGCTGTTCAACAGTGCAGTTATATGTTCTAAAGACTTTTGTGGCGTGTATAAGTGGAAAAAAATAACGGCCTATTTGCCGTTCAGTGGTGCAGTTATATGTTCTAAAGCCTTTTGTTGCGTGTATAAGTGGAAAGAAGTAAGGGCCTATTTGCCATTCAGCAGTGCAGTTATACAGGGAGTGCAGAATTATTAGGCAAGTTGTATTTTTGGATTAATTTTATTAATGAACAACAACCATGTTCTCAATGAACCCAAAAAACTCATTAATATCAAAGCTGAATATTTTTGGAAGTAGTTTTTAGTTTGTTTTTAGTTTTAGCTATTTTAGGGGGATATCTGTGTGTGCAGGTGACTATTACTGTGCATAATTATTAGGCAACTTAACAAAAAACAAATATATACCCATTTCAATTATTTATTTTTACCAGTGAAACCAATATAACATCTCAACATTCACAAATATACATTTCTGACATTCAAAAACAAAACAAAAACAAATCAGTGACCAATATAGCCACCTTTCTTTGCAAGGACACTCAAAAGCCTGCCATCCATGGATTCTGTCAGTGTTTTGATCTGTTCACCATCAATATTGCGTGCAGCAGCAACCACAGCCTCCCAGACACTGTTCAGAGAGGTGTACTGTTTTCCCTCCTTGTAAATCTCACATTTGATGATGGACCACAGGTTCTCAATGGGGTTCAGATCAGGTGAACAAGGAGGCCATGTCATTAGATTTTCTTCTTTTATACCCTTTTTATACCCTTTCTTGCCAGCCACGCTGTGGAGTACTTGGACGCGTGTGATGGAGCATTGTCCTGCATGAAAATCATGTTTTTCTTGAAGGATGCAGACTTCTTCCTGTACCACTGCTTGAAGAAGGTGTCTTCCAGAAACTGGCAGTAGGACTGGGAGTTGAGCTTGACTCCATCCTCAACCTGAAAAGGCCCCACAAGCTCATCTTTGATGATACCAGCCCAAACCAGTACTCCACCTCCACCTTGCTGGCGTCTGAGTCGGACTGGAGCTCTCTGCCCTTTACCAATCCAGCCACGGGCCCATCCATCTGGCCCATCAAGACTCACTCTCATTTCATCAGTCCATAAAACCTTAGAAAAATCAGTCTTGAGATATTTCTTGGCCCAGTCTTGACGTTTGAGCTTGTGTGTCTTGTTCAGTGGTGGTCGTCTTTCAGCCTTTCTTACCTTGGCCATGTCTCTGAGTATTGCACACCTTGTGCTTTTGGGCACTTCAGTGATGTTGCAGCTCTGAAATATGGCCAAACTGGTGGCAAGTGGCATCTTGGCAGCTGCACGCTTGACTTTTCTCAGTTCATGGGCAGTTATTTTGCGCCTTGGTTTTTCCACACGCTTCTTGCGACCCTGTTGACTATTTTGAATGAAACGCTTGATTGTTCGATGATCACGCTTCAGAAGCTTTGCAATTTTAAGAGTGCTGCATCCCTCTGCAAGATATCTCACTATTTTTGACTTTTCTGAGCCTGTCAAGTCCTTCTTTTGACCCATTTTTCCAAAGGAAAGGAAGTTGCCTAATAATTATGCACACCTGAGATAGGGTGTTGATGTCATTAGACCACACCCCTTCTCATTACAGAGATGCACATCACCTAATATGCTTAATTGGTAGTAGGCTTTCGAGCCTATACAGCTTGGAGTAAGACAACATGCATAAAGAGGATGATGTGGTCAAAATACTCATTTGCCTAATAATTCTGCACTCCCTGTATGTTCTAAAGCCTTCTTTGGCATGTATTAGTAGGGGGGGAAAAAGAGCTTATTAGCCGTTGTGTGGTGAAGTGAGAAAATTACTTTTTTGGGGTGTTTTAATTTTCTTTTTTTTTATTTATTTGATCTAACAGTATGTCAGACAGAGAAGTACCAGGCCCTGCACAGGGGAATGGCAGAGGCCTAAATGTTTCTGGCGCAGGCACATGTCACAGCAGAGTAAGGGGGCGTGGCAGCAGGAGTCGCAGCAAGAGGTCTAAGCTCCCGGTGTCATCTAGCAGTCATGTCTTGACCAGCAACCCAGTTGTTCTTGAATGGTTGACTCGGTTATCCACTTCATCTTAAGTGATTTAAGACACCCCAGCCAAGAGTCGTGGGTTCGTCATACGCAACCCTTAGTTGGCATGGCCCGGGAGCAGGCCCTGTGCCCTCACCTGTCCTCAACCTGCCTCTGTCCTTTTCTGTTCCCTCTGCCAGAGAAGTATTATATGCTGTGGGCATTATATGATGTGAAGGAGACATCCACCGCTTCCTTCGGTAGATGGGGAAATAGTAATAAGTAGAGTGGGGGATGGTGTTGCGAGCGGTCAGGCTCCCGACCCAGAGACCGTTAAGGAGGACATCAGTGACGTGAAGACAGTATTCGATGATGATGATGATGATGTAGCTGATCGCACTTGGGAGCCGGGTGATTTAGGGGCTTCAGTATCATTGGGAGAAGAGGGTGGCAGTTTACCCGGTAGGCAGCGGCGGAGCCAGCAAGCCGCTAGCGTGGCTTGGAGTCAGCAGGGTGGCAGCAGTGGGAGGTCGGGAGCCAAACGTGCCCCGGGTAGACCATCCGCTACGCAGGAGTCTCCCGGCCTGGTGAGTAGTGGTGCAGGGATTCACAGAAGCAGCGGCAGAAGCAGTAAGTCATTGTGGAGTGTTGGGGATAAAATCACCTATTCGTCGGTGTGGCAGTTTTCTTAAGCTACCGGAGGAGGTGAACATGACCATTTGTAGAATCTGTGGGAAGAAGGTGAAGCACCACGGCCCTGCGTCAACATATGCAGCGTCACCATGAAGTGTCCTAGGAGAACCGTGGCTCCGATGTAGTGGTCTAGCCTGCCGCATCAACCGCTGCATCACCCAGTGGCCTGCACCTGATTTCAGGCAGTCAAGGCTGGGAGCTGCCTGTCCTTACCATCATCTGCTGGTCTCGATGCTCCTGCTCCTACTCCTCGTCAGTTAATCCATCTGCAATCGATCACCAAAGCGATTTCCAAGAGACAACAGTACGCGTGCACTCATCCAATGGCGCAAAAGCTGAATTTTACTCCTGGCCAAGTTGCTGGTGCTGCAGCCCCTCCCTTTCCAAACGGTGGACTCTGCACCTTTCATAAAACTGATGACTTGTGCCGAGCCGAGGTGGAGAGTGCCAAAAAGACAGTACCAGCCCTGCATACATAAGTAGAACAGAAGGTGGGCCAGTCCTTGAGCCTGTTGATGTCTGCCAAAGTGAACGGCAGCGCCGTCGTGTGGAGCTTTAACTGCAGTCAGGGAAAATACAATACATGTCATTTACGGCCCACTGGGTGAATGTGGTTCCTGCACAGCCACACCAGCAGCTTGGCAAGGTGACGCCGCTTCTGCCTCCTTTTTCTCACGCCATTGGTCCTGCAACAGTGTCCGCCTCTGCCTCCTCATCCTCCACCATGTCCTCAGCCTTCACTGCAGAGACAATTCACAGTGCCCCTCCAGCATACCATATGTGCAGAGCATGGCGGTGTCAAGCTGTTCTGCACCTCGTTTGCCTGGGCGAATGGAGTCACACATAGGAGAAACTTCTCTGTGTCCTTCATCAAGAAATCGAATCCTGGCTTTCCCTGCGACAACTCAAAATCAGAACAATGGTGACAGACAACGAGAAGAACATGGTTTTGGTGCTGCGTCAAGGAGGGCTGAGCCATACGCCCTACATGGCACACATGTTCAATCTGGTTGTCAAGCGATTCCTGAAGCCTTCCACCCATCTGCGAGACATCTTAAAAATGGCCAGGAAACTTTGCATGCACTTCAGCCACTTGTACACCGCAAATTACACCCTCCTTGAGCTGCGACGGCAGAATGGCATCCCCCAACATAGGCTAATATGCGACATTTCCACCCGTTGGAATTCCAACCTCCATACGTTGGACCGACTAAATGAACAGAGAAAGGCCATAATTGATTTGTTGAGGATCCAAGCGGACAGGAGTACTCCCCTGTGTAACTTCAACGTCAGCCAGTGGCAGCTCATGTGTGACACCTGCCATTTGCTCAGGCCCTTTGAGGAGGCCACATTATTTGTAAGTCGCCAGGACTATAGGATGAGCAACATCATTACACTGCTTCATGTCCTGGAACAGATGCTGGAAAATCTGGCTGGTCAGGGGAATGAAGACGTGGCACCTAGATCTCACGGCCACATGAGCCCTACTCACTACTCACCAGCAGAAGAAGCAGCAGCAGCTAGACCTTGACCAGGACCTGAACCAGCAGGTGGTGACATACTTGGGAAGCACCCTGACACCCCACATTGAAGATCCGCTGGACTACTGGGCAGCCAAACTGGATTTGTGGCTGCAACTAAAAGAGGTTGCCCTGGAAAAGCTGACCTGTCTGGCCAGTAGTTTGACATCAGAGCAGGTGTTTAGTGCGGCGGTGCCATAGTTACCCCAAGAAGAACTTGCCTGTCCACCAAAAATGGGGGGCACTGACCTTTCTCAAGATGAATCAGGCGTGGATCAGCCAGGATTTTCACCCACCAATGCCTGATGCATCAGACTAAATCATCCATGGTGCCACACCAACACTTTGACAAAAGAGACCGTTTTCTTCTGGCTACCTGCCTCGGCTACTATTCTGATGCTGTTACCAGCATGATGCCACACATCTGATGCCAAATGCTCCTTCTTTCACCCACCATCTTCAGCTGGTACTGGTATTACCACCCACCTGCCCACCCTGTCATTGTGCCACTCTGTGGCCTCCTGATGTTGCTGCTGCCACCTCCACACTGTCATTGTGCCACCCTGAGGCCTCCTCCTGATTCTGCTACTGCCGCCACCTCCACTCTCTGTCATTGTGCCACTCTGTGGCCTCCTGATGCTGCAGCTGCCACCTCCACACTGTCATTGTGCCACCCTGTGGCCTCTTCTTTATGCTGCTGCTGCCGCCACCTCCCCACTCTGCCATTGTGCTGCTCTGTGGCTTCCTGATGATGCTGCCACCTCCAGACTCTGTCATTGGGCCACTCTATGGTCTTTTTATGCTACTTTAACCTTACCACTATGTCATAGGGCCGCTCAGTGGACTTCTCATGCTGTTCCCACCCTCCCCACTTCATGACTGGGCCACTATTTTGCCTTTCGGCCTGGCTGACATCATCATTTATTCGACGCTTATTCTGATCTGTCAGAAGGAAGGAAAAATGATATGCACAAAGGATCCTGTCTATGTAACAGCTGTAAGGCCTGCATGGCATGGTCCCTATTTTGCATTAGAATTGGCTTATGATTTAGTAGCCAAAAGCAGGATTGGGTACAAAACAAAGAAGACATGCAAATATTCCATTCACGTGTCATCTCTGTTTTTGGATCCACTCCTGTTTCTTTGGCGTTAGCAATACTGATGGATTACTGACCAAATGCTGACCGAGTAAAGGGGGATTTTTTTCTGACGGATCAGAGGAAGGGCAAAATAATCAGTGACGCCAACCCAAACTTACTGCTGACACCCACACCACTCTGTCGGGGGGGGGGGGTGGTTCTACTTGTATAAGCGTTTAATAGAACAGGTTCTGTAGAAGTCTATGTGGAGTCAGTAAATTGGTATAATAGAAGTGCGCTCTTTCTCGCTATAGTAGGATCTTGGGCCTCTGCACGGTTCTTTATACCTGGCGCTAACATTGATCTGTAAGGCTGAGTTCACACTTGAGTAATTTGGTCAGTTTTAGCCCTGTGACTGCCCAAATAAGTAAAGTGTTCTGGCATTCTAAGAGCGACGCCTGTCATCTACATGTCATGCTTACTCACAGTATTGTTTGACTACCACAGCAGACTCCCTATGCATGTTATTGCAAGACACAGTGTTCTACACTAGTGATGTCGCGAACATAAAATTCTCCGTTCCCGTACAGCGAACGCGAACTTCCGCAAATGTTCGCGAATGGGCGAACTGGGCGAACCGCCATAGACTTCAATTGGCAGGCGAATTTTAAAACCCACAGGGACTCTTTCTGGCCACAATAGTGATGGGAAAGTTGTTTCAAGGGGTCTAACACCTGGACTGTGGCCCTATATGAGTGGTGTCTTAACTAGTACTATTCCTATCAGCGGTGGGCGGGTGTGGTAACTTGAGAGCAGGTGACCGAAGCTGAGCTGGAGGAGGATGGTGCGTCAAGGTTCTTAGCGGAAGCTGTTGAAGATTGGGTGTCCTGTCTAAGCCAGTCAACTGTCCTCAGAATTTTTCGGGTTCAGGGTACGTGGCTTCTGAACACTAGGCATTATTCTAGGGACAGTGGAAATCACAGCACCACGACGCCCCCTGCTGGGTGGCCTGCCTCTGCCTGTCATTTTTTTTTTTTAGATAAGTGGTACTACGCGTGCTAGGTACTGTGCCACCCGGTGTCAGTGGTGGGCACTGGCAGTGGGCACACTACAGTCAGTGGAAGTGGGCCTGACACACACTGGCAGCAGGCAAGCAACTGAATTTAGTCTACTGTCTAAAAATTAAATGCCTTATTTATCAGCAAGCTACTGTGCCACCCGGGATCAGTGGTGGGCACTGGCAGTGGGCACACTACAGTCAGTGGAAGTGGGCCTGACACACACTGGCAGCAGGCAAGCAACTGAATTTAGACTACTGTCTAAAAATTAAATGCCTTATTTATCGGGCAAGCTACTGTGCCACCCGGTATCAGTGGTTGGCACTGGCAGTGGGCACACTACAGTCTGTGGAAGTGGGCCTGACACACACTGGCAGCAGGCAAGCAACTGAATTTAGACTACTGTCTAAAAATTAAATGCCTTATTTATCGGCAAGCTACAGTTCCACCCGGTATCAGTGGTTGGCACTGGCAGTGGGCACACTACAGTCTGTGGAAGTGGGCCTGACACACACTGGAAGCAGGCAAGCAACTGAATTTAGACTACTGTCTAAAAATTAAATGCCTTATTTATCGGCAAACTACTGTGCCACCCGGTATCAGTTGTTGGCACTGGCAGTGGGCACACTACAGTCTGTGGAAGTGGGCCTGACACACACTGGCAGCAGGCAAGCAACTGAATTTAGACTACTGTCTAAAAATTAAATGCCTTATTTATCGGCAAGCTACTGTGCCACCCGGTATCAGTGGTTGGCACTGGCAGTGGGCACACTACAGTCAGTTGAAGTCGGCCTGACACACACTAGCAGCAGGAAAGCAACTGAAATTACACTAAAGTGTGAAAATTAAATGCCTTTTTTGATGCAAAGTCCTGTGCCACACGGGATGACAGGGGTGGGCACTGGTAGTGGGCACACTACAGTCAGTGGAAGTCGGCCTGACACACACTAGCAGCAGGCAAGCAACTGAAATTACACTAAAGTGTAAAAATTAAATGCCTTCTTTTATGCAAAGTTCTGTGCCAGCCGGTATGAGTGGTGGGCACTGGCAGTGGGCACACTACAGTCAGTGGAAGTCAGCCTGACACACAATGGCAGGCAACTAACCTTAGATTAAAGTGTAAAATTAAATGCCTTTTTTTGATGCAAAGTCCAGTGCCACATGGGATGACAGGGGTGGGCACTGGCAGTGGGCACACTACAGTCTGTGGGCCTGCAGCTCCTCACACACAGGCAGGCCAGGCAACTGCAATATGTATATAAAGGGAAAAAAAAGCAGACTAATGTTGCAGCCCTAAAAAGGGCTTTTTGGGGTGCTGTCAGGACGCTGTCCTTACAGCAGAGATCAGATGAGTCTTTCAGGACTGGAGTGGACACTGAATTCACTAGCCTAGCTATCGATTTCCCTATTAAATCAGCAGCAACTACACTCTCCCTCCTCTCACTAAGACTGCAAATTCCGAATGAATCTAAAATGGATGCTGTTCAGGAGATTGGAGGGTCTTGGAAGGAGGGTATGCTGCTGATTGGCTGGAATGTGTCTGCTGACTGTGAGGTACAGGGTCAAAGTTTGCTCAATGATGATGTATAGGGGGCGGACCGAACATCGCATGTGTTCGCCCGTTGCGGCGAACGCGAACAACCTATGTTCGCCGGGAACTGTTCGCCGGCGGATAGTTCGGGCCATCTCTATTCTAGACCACTATAAAGGCTCTCTGCAGCCAGGAAATAGCCGTTTTTTAACTCAATTCGCCACAAATAAATTTGGAAAATTGGGCGAACTGGCCGAATTGAATTTTTGAGAAATTCGCTCATCTCTAATGATGTTTTGCACCTATGATTTCCATGCTCCAGAAACAGAAATCTATATCAGCTAGTAGCTGGAGCAGATATGGAAGATGTGTGTCCACCCAAGGTAGCCCCTCCACCCACTTTTTTTAGAAAGGGGCAGGAGCAGTGAAAAAAATCAAGTTGCACTTTTTTTTGCAAACAAAAAAAACACCTATTTTTGTACATGTAAAAAGTCTCATTTAATGGTTTTCTATATCAGGCTCACATTCTTTGGATAGACAAATGAATCATGGAACAGGAGATTAGCACCCAGCAAACATATTTTTGTCCTTTTATTACTTATCAGAGAAGTACTTGTCTTGCCATGAAAATGAAAATAATTTTAATAATTGTATTATTTTATTTAAGCAGAGAATTTGAAGGTCATGTTTTATTCACTTTAGTAAAGACTATTATAATAGCTAGCATTGTCATTAACTTCATTATCCACAAACTGGATAATGATTTTGAAGTCTTTTACTAGAGTAAACCCACATCATCTTTAACCCCTAGAGGACCCGTACATGTACGGCGAAGCTGGACGTGATTTAGCGACCAGCAAGAGAGAGGATTGTGGGGGAATCGGGGCAGGATGGCTGCTCTTACTGACAGGCATCCATGCCGCGTAGGGGCAGCTAGCTGGAGACTCCATGGAGAGTGGACCTGTTCCCCTCTGCGCTGTATCTGCTTGCTGAAACTTGTGGTTCACCACCACAGCTTACTGGTACCTATAAAGAGAAGAAAAGAAGAAGAACATCTGCAACATTTGCTGCAGTGATTTATTTATTTTTGCAGCAGCAGAAGTTCCAGATCCCTAATCCCTGTCCCATCCACCCCATCTTATTTGAACACATTTTTTTCCCCTGCTCTACACCACTTTTTCTGTGTGAGAGCTGTGAACGCCAGGCGCTGATGAGTACATACTTCACTGTTCAGCACCTGGGCTAATTTTTTGGTGCAGATTTTATTTTATTTTTTTCATCTGTGCCTTTTTTTTTCTGACCGGTCTGCTCAGTTTACTGTACAGATTTCTTATTCTTCGCAATAAATAAAGGTTTACACATTTCACACGTCACACCCCAATAAAATACTGTACGAGGTACCACTACCACTGTCCCCAAACCAGTTTGCACATGGGAGGGGTTAATCTTTCAGATCAAATTCTTAAGCCCTACAGTGCGATACGATAAACGAAAGTGTAGCACAAAAAGTTGGCTGTGCAACTCATACAGGCGGCAATGTACAATGCGTACATGTTATTTCAATCTTCAGGCCACACAGGAACTTTCCTTCAGTTCCAAGAGGTGGTTATCAAGGCCCTAATTTTTAAAAGGGAGGGTCCCAGTACTTCAGGAAGTCATGGTGCCCATGTTGTACCAGGGCAACATTTTCCAGGTCAAGTCCTCCAGACAGCAAGGAAGGGAAGGACCCAAAAAATATGCAGGGTGTGTTCCAAAAGGGGGATAAAGAAAGACACCATTTACCACTGTGAAACCTGCCTTGAAAAACATGGCCTGTACATGCAGGATTGTTTTAAAATCTACCACACATCCATGGAGTATTAATTTATTTCATCCTTTATGTACCCTGTAGTTTTACCACCTTATATCTCTGATTTAGTCCGCATAGCTTACAGATTCACTTTTCACCAACTGCTAAATATTCATTTCTATGAAACACCTATTAAGTCAAAAGTACCCTTTCCACCACTTAAAATGTTCATATTGGGGTGCACTTTCGAAAATGGGGTCACTTCTTGGGGTTTTTAATTTATAGGGACCTCAGGGATTTTTTTTATGTGACATGGCACATAAAATCCATGTCTGCCAATTCAGGCCAGAAAAATCCATATTTTGCTGTTTGCCTCAAGAGCCCTGCTGGATGCCCATACATCAGTTTTTGGGGTGTTGCCATATTGGGGAATAAAATGTGGGGTGCATTTTGTCCTGTTATGCTTTGGGAACGTAAAAAATGTGGGAGTAAAACATCTTTTTCTTAAAAAAATTGCAATTTTTATTTTCCCTGCCAAGTGCTTCTTAATTCTAGGAAACACCTTTGAGGTCAAAGTGCTCTCTACCCACCCTGAAAGATTCTTGAGGCATGTAGTTTCCAAAATGGGGTCAGTAATAGATTCTTAAAGTTTTGTTTGGCTGTTAACCCTTGATGTGTTGCAGGAAAAATGGATTGAGATGGAAAATCTGCTAAAAAAAAAGTGACATTTTGAAATTGAATTCCCATTTCCCTTTAATTCTTATCAGACACCTAAAGGGTTAACTAAGTTTGCAAAATCAGTTTTGAACAGCTTGAGGGGTGTAGTTTCTAAAATGGGGTGATTTGTGGGTGGTTTCTAAGGCCCACAAAGTGACTTCATAGCTGAACTGGTCCTTAAAAATTGGGTTTTGGAAATATTCTTAAACATTTTAAGATTTGCTTCTAAACTTCTAAGCCTTCTAATGTCCCCCCAAAAAAATGTAAATTCCAAACATGAAGTAGACATATGAGAAATGGTAAAATAATAACTATTTTCGGAGGTAATGCTATCTATTGTAAAAGTAGACAATTTGAAATTTGAAAAGTTGCAAATTTTTCCAAATTTTTGCTAAATTTGGTATTAAAAAAATATGAAATATTTTGACTCAAATTTACCACTGTCATGAAGTACAAAATGTGATGAAAAACTATCTCAGAATAGCTTGGATAAGTAAAAGTGTTTTAAAGTTATCACCACATAAAGTGACACATGTCAGATTTGCAAAAAATGGCCTGGTTATTAAGGTGAAAAATGGCGGGGTCCTGAAGGGGTTAAAGAGATTGTCTAGTTTAGAAAAACTGTTCAAAAACTCTACTAGGTACAGTAATTCTGATAAACCATAACAGAGCAGCAATACATAGCAGCTCTCCTTTAGACTACATGGACTCGGGTGCGGGTAGACCTGCAGAAATTCCACACAAATTTCCATGCAGTTTTCTAGGCGTTTCTGCACCAAATCCACATCAAAATCTGCATATATTGCAGTTTATGTATTGCCGCACCTCATGTGAACTGAGGTTAAATGTCGAGGCCACATTTTTACTGACTGACATGTGTTGGCAGCTTATAAATCTTTTGCTTCCACATTTGTAACTTCCTTTAGTTCTTAACCATATGGGGGGACATGGGGTGTCATCCAAAAATAAGCTGGGTCTCACTCTTTGTCTGACCGTCGGTGCCCTCCTCGATATACACCTGACACCTGGGTGTCTGGTGTATATCGAGGATGGCACAGACAGTCGGACAAAGAGTAAGCCCCAGCTTATTTTTGGACGATACCCCATGTCCCCCTATATGGTACAAATGTGGAAGCAAAAGATGTATATGCTGCCAACACATGTCAGTCAGAACAAATGTGGAAGCAAAAGATGTTTATGCTACTAACATGTCAGTCAGTAAAAATGTGGTCTCGATATTTAACCACAGTTCACATGAGGTGCGGCAATACATAAACTGCAATACGGAGTATATAGTGTATGTGATCAGTATTTTTTCCGGATCCATTTTTTGTGGACCGCAAAATACATAAGGTCGTGTGCAAGAGGCCTTAATCAAATATTTATTTAATCCGAAATGCAAATGGCCAACATTTCGGTCCATCCCAGACCTTGTTCACGACCTATATGTACATATACAATATATACAGACATAATTCCATTACAAATAGCAAAATAGTATGTGTAAAAACTAAATACAATTGGCAGAATAGAAATGAAAATAAAAATAAACATAAAAATTGAGAATGTTGCGTACAGTTGTATATAACACAAGATGTGTGGTCACAGAGAGTTGTAGTGACCTGCCCATAAAGAATAACATAGAGAGAGTAAAGATTTTAGAGATTTTAGCAGAAAATCAATTGTAGGTACTGGAGATTAATGTATGGTAGTCAATAATATAAGTGGCAGTAATACTGGCTAACTATAGCATATAGTATAAAAGAAGTTACATTGATGAATGTTTCCATATAGTATATGGCAGAGAAAGCACTCGGTACTCGATCCACATGCGGGTGTAATTAGAGAAAGACCACAATATAGTATTGCATCATATGGCACTAGGATGCAAGAGATGTAAAGCCCATCGTGTGTATACTAATAAAGAACACGTATAGAGAGATTGCCACGGTACATACCAGTAGGTTAGCAGGGTCATGGAGTCGGATGGAGTCTTGGTCATCGTGCTGCACATGCCCGGATTATGTATGGTGGAGGCGGCAAGCGTCACACGGCCGACGTGTAACATCAGCTTTGATCTTGTCATTTGATTTTACATTCTAATTTCTTTTTTTCTTCTTCCTCTCCACAGACTAGATGATAGCAATTTGAAGGTACAGTAGACTATCTAGCATTACCTTTACCATACTAACCTTATGGTCGTTCATATTAATACTAGCAACATGTATGGTAATAGATAGACTTATATCTATTTCTATTGTTAATACTAACCTAATACTGACATTTATAATTTGATTTGACTCATGCCCCCAATGTAGTTCGCTTTATGCAACTCTTTTGAATGACTTATACAACTCCTGGAATGCTCTATATTGGGCATTCTGTAGTATTGGCATCTATCCTTGCACTTTGCCCACAATGTGTTATTGCAAATGCGTACACTCAGGGGCGTAACTATAGGGGAAGCAGGGGAAGCGGTTGCTTTGGGGCCCTGACCCAGAAGGGGCCCATCCAAGAGGAGGAGAAGTACTAAAAGATTTTGTCAGGGCCCCTCAACATTATTACACAATGAAATTATACACAGTGGCAGCACAGACAGTGTAGAAAACGGATGAAACAGCTGCTGGGCCTGGTCTGAGAGAGCGATCTTTACTAGCCACAGGAAAGGGGACGGCATGAAAGGAAGGGGTTGTAAAAAAAATTCTGGGGGAGGGGGCCCCATTCAAAAATTTGCTGTGGGGCCCAGTAATTTCTAGTTACGCCACTGCGTACACTCCAGCTGACGTTACACCTCGGCCGTGTGAAGCTTTATTAGCATACACATGATGGGCTTTACATCTCTTGTATATTATTGCCATACGATGCAATACTATATTGTGGTCTTTCTCTAATTACACCCGCATGTGGATCGAGTACTGAGTGCTTTCTCTGCCATATACTACAGTATATGGAAGCATTCATCAATGTAGCTTCTCTTATACTATATGCTATATTTAGCCAGTATTACTGCCATTTCTATTATTTGACGGAATGCATAACGGAATGCATTGCCTATAGAGGCATTCTGTTATTCATTCCGTC
The DNA here is from genome assembly GCA_033119425.1 of Bufotes viridis. NCBI lineage: Eukaryota > Metazoa > Chordata > Amphibia > Anura > Bufonidae > Bufotes > Bufotes viridis. Next base: position 251,889,867 of record CM065590.1, read on the forward strand.
ATAGAATTGCGTTATGGTCCGTGGTAACTGAATCCATAACCCAATTCACCTTTAACCAGTAAATGAAGCGTGAGCGAATTTCATAACCTGATATTTGCTAATCTCTAACTACCATACATTAATCTCCAGTACCTATAATCGATTTCCAGCTAAAATCTCTAAACTCTTTACTCTCTCTTTATGCACCAATCCTTTTCACCCCCCCTCCCCCCGTGTTAGTGTTCTACTGACTATAATTAGTCTAATTAAGGTATCATAATTTTCACAGGTTCATAACAGTAGCAGGCTCTTGCTAAATTCCACAGATAGGTTGCTAGCAAAAAGTCACTGAAAATATAGCAGTTATGCACTGTTAAATGGTTTTGTTACTTCTTATATTTGTTGAAGGCTTCTAATTCAAAATGCAAGTTACACCCACAGGCATAATAGAGAGTGTGAATATTAAGATTGGTTTTATGGAAGACACAAAAAAAAACATTGCTACAGGGTGTAGAAAACCACAATCTACACCATCTGATCTGTAAAGATGCACAGCTTAAATACCATCAAAATAGGCAGTGCTGTTACATAAGTCATGAAAAACAAGCCGAAGTGGCATTAATCCGTTCTTGGTAGAGCTGATAATAATTTATACATGAATAAGTATCATTTGAACAGTTGCTAGAGTCATAACTTCTTGAAAATAGTCTTACTATTGATTAGAAACAGTATTACTAACAGTATTACTGGGTAATCAAGAGTTAAGGAGTCTTATGGGTATGCCAGTTGCACCAAGTTGTGAAAAGGACCTATTGTTTACATCAAAATTTTGTTAACCCCTGTGACACAGTAAAAGGTTTGGTCAGGAGGGGAATGTACTTTCCTCCCAGCATGTGCTGCTGGACTAATTGACAGCCAGGTGAGGTCAAGCACTGGACTGGATCTGAGGTGCCGGTCCAGGCTTTGCTGACACCTAGCTGTCTTAAAAGCCAGCTTAATGGCAGCAGGATGAGAAACTGTGCTTAGATGTGTGCTTGTGACTGGTTTGGGGAAAACAGGTCGCCTAAGGTCTGGAGTTTGACCCTGTATGGAAAAAACTGCTGCATGGTGTGAATGAACACCTGGACTTTGTCAACTAAAGTGAAGTTGATTACTGAACTGTTAACCGTTAATACCTGCTTGTGTGAATAAACACTGCAGTTGGATCAAGTTTTGTTTTTGGTGCCTCTGTTCTGCGACTGCTTACCCTGCCTACCAGAGAGAATCACCACACCCCATAATGACCAATGACGTACTGTGTACGCCATGATGTGGTGTTAGTTACCGCATCCTGACGTACACAGTAAGTCATGAGATCAAAGTGTCAAAGCAAGTACACTTGCGGTGAAACCAGCATCTAAACAGGTGTCACGGACAGAAGAGCTGTCCGGGCACCCGGCAGGGGATCGATCAGAGCAGACCTTGCCTTTAATTCGCTGCAATTGGTCAGTCAGATTTACTGACCAATCGAACCATTCAGCAACACAGCTCCAATCTCCTCAGTGAGTTTTGAGAAGATCGGGGCTGGGCTGTTAAGTTTATTCTGCCCCGATCACCTTCCTATTCAGGATAGCCGAGCGGGACCTCCATAATTATCAGGGTGACGACCCCCTACCTCTCCCCACCCACACAATCATTCAGAATGGCCGAGCGGTGGTAGAGTGTCAGCTGTAACATACATCTGACACTCTACTATAACGGCCAACATCGGTTCTGGCACTGATGTCGGCCATTTAACCCATTCCCTGCTGCAGTCTGTAGGGACTGCTATATGGAAGGGGTTAACAGGGAAGTAGCTCTATCCCCCATAGGGAGCTCTGCTGTGTATTGTGACAACACTTAGCCTGATAAGGCTACTGCCTTAAGCATCAGGCTCCTGCCTTTAGCATAACAGATCATAACAGTGGGAGGGAGCTCCCTCTCCCCTCCCATTGGGCCCCTGCTCTGCTGTGGCAGGGTCCCGATTGTTACCATTGCAGCCTGATGCCTTAAGCAGGCTTGCCATGGTATATCTAAGCCGGATCAGGTTCTTGCTAAAGGCAGGAGCCTGATCAGGCTAAGTGTTGTCACAATACACAGCAGTACACGATACAATGTACTGCAATGTATTGTAGAGCCATGTGACCCACTGGATCTTCACGAACCAAGTGGGTCTGGGTACAAAAAGTGTTAAAAAAGGGTAAAAAAATGTAAAACAATCTAACATTATTCCATTTACGCACATTTATAATTGGGTAAAAATGAAGAAAAGAAAATACCGTAAACAGGTGAACACCGTAAAAAAATTTAAAACAGTTCCAAAAAAGATGTTTTTTGTCGCCTATTATCACAAAAAGTGCAACACCAAGCTACCCCAAAAGTGCAACACCTACTATCTAAGATAATCTGCCAAAAATTAAAAAAAGCTATGGATCTTAGACTATGGAGACACAAAAAAAAAAATGTTTTTGTTTCAAAAAAGCTATTATTGTGTAAAACTTAAATAAATAAGAAAAAACATACATATTAGGTATTGCCACATCCGTAACAACCCGCTCTATATAAATATCCCATGACTTAACCTCTCAGGTGAACACTGTAAAAAAAAACTGTGCAAAATAATACATTTTTTGTCACCTACCATCACAAAAAGTGCAACACCATGTGATCAAAGGGGTGTATGCCCCCAAAAATAATACGAATCAAACCGTCACCTCATCCCGCAAAAATTAGACCTTACCTAAGACAATCGGGCAAAAAATAAAAAAAGCTATGGCTCTCAGACTATGGAGACACTAAAACATTATTTTTTTGTTTCAAAAATGTTATTGTACAAAATGTAAATAAATAAGAAAAAGTAAACATATTAGGTATTGCCACGTCCATAACAAGCTGATCTATAAAAAATATCACATGACCTAACCCCTCAGGTGAATGCCATACAAATAAATAAATAAAAACTGTGCCAAAATTACAAATTTTTTGGTCACCTTGCTCCAAAAAGTGTAACAATGAATGTTCAAAAAATCATATGTACCCAAAATTGGTACGAAAAAAACATCAAATCTTCCTGTACAAGATGATCAGTAGAAAAAAAAAAAACATGGCATTCAGAAAATGGAGACACAAAAACATAATTTTTTTCAGAAATGCTTTATTATGTAAATCTGAAACAAAGAAAGTAGACATATTTTATATCATCGCATCCGTAACAACCTGCTAAAAACAGTGCCAAAACATCCATTCTTTGGTTACCTTGCCTCATAAAAACATAATATAGAGAGAGAAAAAAGCATATGTAGCCAAAAATAGTACCAATTAAATTGTCACCTTAACCCGTAGTTTCCAAAATGGGGTCACCTTTTGATTGTTTCTACTGTACGGTGCATCTGGGGGGTTTCAAATGGGACATGTTGTCTAAAACCCAGTCCAGCAAAATCTGCCTTCCAAAAACCAAACAGCGCTCTTTTTCTTCTGCACCCTGCCATGCGCCCATACAGCAGTTTACCACCACAAGTTGAGTATTCCTATAAACCACAGAATCAGGGTTATAAATGTTGAGTTTTGTTTGGCTGTTAACCTCAACATGTTAAAGAAAAAAATGGATTAAAGTGGAAAATCTGTGTACAGAAGTGATAAGGACGCACAGAGCCACCAGTTCACCAACGAGGTGCTCTCAGTCCAGCAGTACCGCCTAACCGCTGGTTAGAAAATTATAATAGAAGAATGGACTGGGCACTCTACTAGATATCTGTATTTTATTTGATAAAAATATATATAATAATATTATATATATATATATATATATATATATATTAATATAAAAAAAAATATATAATAATATATATTTTATATATGGTCATTTTATGGTGGATGCGATTTTTATGGTCATTATATATATTTTTTATCAAATAAAATACAGATATCTAGTAGAGTGCCCAGTCCATTCTTCTATTATAAAGTGGAAAATCTGCCAAAAAAGTTAAATTAAGAAATTTCATCTCCATTTTCGTTTCATTTTTGTTGAATACCTAAAGGGTTAACAAAGTTTGTAAAAGTAGTTTTGAGTAACTTGAGGGGTGTAGTGTCTACAATGGGGTCTTTTATGGGGGGGTTCTACTATGTAAGCCCCACAGAGTGACTTCAGACCTGAACTAGTCCTTAAAAAGTGGGTTTAGGAAATTTTCTTAAAACTTTTAAGAATTGCTTCAAAAATTCTAAGCCTTCTAACATCTTAAAAATAAAATGAAATTTACAAAATGATGACAACATAAAGTGGACATACGGGGAATGTTAAAGCGAACCTGTCACCTGCTTTTTACCTCTTAAGCTGTTAACTGTACCTTATAGATCTTTGTAACCTTGTTTCCAAACAGGTGTTGTTCGTTTTTCTGGGGTTTATATTACTGAAAAAATCACTTTATAATCTGCTCTGCTGCGTCTGAAGTCACCAGACAAGTCAAGGAGGCAGACCCTCCTTGACTGCTGGATGCGACTCCCCCGCCCTAACCCCGCCTCTCATCCCTATGATTGACACTAGCTTTTCTGCCCGGGACCGCGCTGGTCTCGGCGGCGCATGCGCCGTCTGCCTTCATAGCAGCGCGATCCCGAGCCTCGCACTCAGTGAAGCGCGATCCCCTTGCTAGATCGCGCTTGCGCACTTCTCTCCTCTCTAGCCGGGCCGCTGGTGAAATGCAGATCACTCAGCGTGAGGCTCGGTATCGAGCTGCTATGAAGGCAGACGGCGCATGCGCCGCCGAGACCAGCGCGGTCCCGGGCAGAAGAGCTAGTGTCAATCATAGGGATGAGAGGCGGGGTTAGGGCGGGGGAGTCGCATCCAGCAGTCAAGGAGGGTCTGCCTCCTTGACTTGTCTGGTGACTTCAGACGCAGCAGAGCAGATTATAAAGTGATTTTTTCAGTAATATAAACCCCAGAAAAACGAACAACACCTGTTTGGAAACAAGGTTACAAAGATCTATAAGGTACAGTTAACAGCTTAAGAGGTAAAAAGCAGGTGACAGGTTCGCTTTAAGTAATAAATATTTTGAGGTATCAGTCACTTTCTTTTTTAAAGGCAAAGAAATTGAAATTTAGAGAATTGCTAATTTTTAAAAATGTTTGGTAAATTTGGGATTTTTTCATAAATAAAGGTGAAATATATTGACTCAAATTTATTATGAAGTACAATGTGTAATGAGAAAACAATCTCAGAATGGCTTGGATAAGTAAAAGTGTTCCAAAGTTATTACCACATAAAGTGATACATGTCAGATTTTCAAAAATATGCCTTGTCACAAAGGTGCAATTTTACATTTCCTATGCACAGTTTTGAAAACGATATGTCAAAACGTTCTGTTCTTTGAGAGAAGAAACATGGGTCATAGACAAATTTGACTGGACGACAAGTCACTGACTTCTGTGGGATATTTGTTAGGCATGCTCTGTGACCTTCACAGAGGTCGAGGTGAGCAGACAAGCTGTGATATCACTTATTGTGAAGGGTGCATCCTGTGTTATCTATATAAAGGTGATATATGTCATTGTAATTCTGCTTGTGATGATAATGAGATGAGCTACCTATTCAGAACAGAAAGTAGTAACATATTATTATGTCTAGGTGCCAGTGTGAAAATGGCAGTTTTAGATTATTATTTTTTTTTTTTTTTTATAGAAAGGCCTTTAAAATTAATACAATAATAACAGAGAATTCTAAAAAAAAAAAAAAAAAGTATGGTTAACTGTGATTTAAACAGTAGGTCATTTTCTGATGACACATTCCCTCTAAGTGCGAAAACTACATATGACAATGTTTCATAAGACATCACAATGGAATGGAAAATACATTTTGTCAACCTAAATAAATGGAATCTGTCATTCTGTCAAAAAGTTACCTTAGGCTGCTTAAACACACATTTAAAATGTATAAGACTGCCATAAGTCACTACACAATTTAAATTCAATAGATAGATATGTGCTCTGTAATTAAAACAACATTATACCAGTAATTTAACCGGCATCACCCTCAGACGAAGGATAGGTGAAACGTGTGTTGGAGATGACGCTATCCTGAACGGCAGTCACATTATGGGTAACTTATCTCAATAGGAAGGATTATGTTTATCATGCTGCACTTGCATTTCCTTTATGGTATTCTATGTTGATTGTCTATATGTGTGTTACTGCCCAAATGATCTCCTCCAGTAATGTCGCTATTTCTTTCCTGCACTGTTATCTTTTAATCGTATTTGATACGTCTTGATAAAGTGATTTTATATATTATTTTTATATATATATATATATTATGCGGACTGGCATGAAGGGTTAAGGTAAACCATAATTGGCTCAATTTAATCTGTTAATACTTTAACAGTAAAAGCACTAGCCTGGCTACATTTATCTTTTATACACAGGAAATGGTAATATATTGTACCAATATTGCAGAACAAGCATTATAAAAGATTATATCTTTTGTGTTGACACTGTTTTTTGTTTTTGCACCTAAAACTTCTGATTACACATGAATTTTACCAAAGTATGAAGGGTATTGGCACTAATAACTCCATAGTTGGGATTTTTTTTTATCTGAAATAAGTTAACACAATAATAAGGATACACATTTATAATTATTTTAAAATGGTACTGTACTCTGTGCCTAGTACATAGCTGTAAGTGTTTCTAGTATTCTTCATTTATATATCATGTCTGGTGGACTTACACTAAAGTATGCAGATTTTGGATCCAAGTTTATCATTTAATTTGTACAGTTACTCTTCACAACATAAGAAACTCTCCTTGGGAGGCACTTCTTTTAATAAGGCTTCATTCAATGTACCATGTAATTGTGGTATTTTAATCTCTTGTATTTTTTGGCTGCTCACATTACTATATTGAACCATGAATCATGGAGAAAAAAAAATAAGACTGAACAATTTTACTTAGTCAGAAGAAAACTTATTTGGTACCTAACTAATGTACCTAACTAATGAAAAACTCTCTAGTATTCCCTTAGAAGAGAGAATTGATAAGATTTAGATGCCAAAATACTCAGATAAGGGAAAGTCAGAACAAAAGCAATACTACAATTTTATTGGAAACATTTCACTGGAAATATTGCTTTGTTATACTCATGTTAGTAAATGCATTACTGCATAAGACCACGTAGTTCAAAGACATCTTAACAAAAACACTGCATTATGTCCATGTTATTGGACACATTACTCTATATAAAACCCATGACTTTTCATTTATTGGAAACCCGCAACTTTTCCTTTATAAGCCTCATAAAATGTCTGAAAATTGAAAACTATAGGGGCAGGAGCAGAAATAGCATTACCAGCCATCCTGCCAGTAGTAGTAATAGTTCTCCCTGGCTCCCCATAGGCACCACATAATTATTGAGGACAAAGCAGATGAGATTGTGAACTGAATGGCTCACTTCTGCTCTCACTCACAGCAGGATGATATGGATGTCACTTCTGAGTCTGAAACCATGCCTTGGAGGCAGAGGTCACAGCATTCCTTCTGATACTCCCCCTTGCAACCACAGAGAAGCTTTCCAGTCGCTATCTTCACTGTACTCTCCTAGTGGAGTGCCTACATTGTTCCTAAAAAAGAGGCAACAAAACTGCATGTGCTATGAAAGATGTTCAAGATAGTTTTCCTCTTGATGACTTGTGTAAGAACAGTCAGCGTTTGGTCTGCCATGAGGAGTAGGTTCAAATTGAGACTGGTGACCTTATGCATAGCTGCTTTAGTGGTGGAAGTAGCAGCACTTTTAGCCATGGTGGTGATGGTGAGCAGTGGTAGAGACAGTGGCACTCAAGGCAAATATAGAGCAGAGAATTGTGAAGGAAAACACGGAGTCCACAATTACATGTCACAGTCTGATAAAAATGTCTTAGAGAGTGGGGATGATTTTGTGCATTGGACAGGACCAGGCAGCGAGATCAGGGAGCTGAGGAAGAGGTAATATCAGAGGAGAAGGATGGTGGCATCAGTATTGGCAGTAAGAAGCAGAGGCAACATATGGGTAGAACCTCCCAAAAAATTGCCTGGGACAGATCTGCTTCTATTATGGTCAACTAGGGAACTGTATGCATGAGATCACTGTGTGTCATGTTATCAGAGTCAATTTATGCTTGGCTACATCTGTATGGGCGTTCAAACACAACACAAAGTAGGCATCACAGCTCTATTGCAGTATATGATGCAAAATGACCAATTACTGTGGGAAAATAGAAGTAGTAACAAGCTAGTGTGTCCTCCTTCTCCTAGTCTCCAGCCAGGCCACATCCACATTAAGTAAAGGATCTTTGTTATCGACATCATCAGTTACTGATTCACTCGTTCAGAATGCACCTTCTCCTCCCAGTCCGCTTCATCATCTGCCATTAATAATAAAGTGTAGGGAAACAACTCTACACACCCAGCAATCTGTAATTGCGCAACCTTAATTTCCACCTGGCCAAGTTGCTGGTGGTGAGTTCGGTGCTGTACCAGTTAATGGATTCTGCTGCCTTCACGGAGCTGATGGGGGCACTCAGCCTCACTGTAAGATACTTATCCAGAATTATTTCTCCAAAAAAGCCATCCCTGGCTTGTATTGGCACATGGAGAAGAATATGGGCTGCTCCTTTCAATTTTTGCTGTGTGGCAAGGTGCACACCACCATGGGCACCTGGAATAGCTATGATGGGCAGAGAAAGTAAATGTCTTTCACAGTCCACTGGGTCAATGTTTTTCATGGCAGCAGCAAGGCAGCACTGAGGGAACAAGGCTAGGTCCTATTGACACCTCCACATTTGTGTCGGTCTGATTTCCACCCCAGGCGCTTATCCGCCTCCTCCACCTCCTCCTCAGTGGATATCCTCTCATCCACACCAGAAGCAGGGTAGAGTGTCATTCCCATTCCTCCTTCATCTTATCATATATGTAAAGTTAGACATAGCCATGCCATGTTAGAAAGGACAGTGGAAGAAGAACAGCTTCTACATCTTGCTGGCTGCCTGAAGCTGTTGGGGACTCACATGGAGAAAGTCCCATTGAGGACAAAGTGGAGAATGAGTAGCTGGCACTTAAGGAGGAGTTGCTTGTGCAAGAGGACAATGATGATGATGATATTGGCTATTACAAAGAGTAATCTTAGAAGGATCAGAAAAGAACTTGATCCTCAGGCATGCAAATGAGAATGGAAAGCTTTATGCTTGCTTGCCTAAATACTGAAAGAATTATCATTCATGTGAAGTAATTTGATGATTACTGTAAAGCCATGCTTTTAGACCCTCACTATCAAAGCAAAATGGGGGAATGCTTTTCTATTGCCAAAAGGGAGGCTAAATTGCTTTTTTAGCAGAATACATTGTGTTGCTCTAGCTTTCATCAAGCTGATGCCTGCCACCCATATATCTGACCATGAGGCCCCTCTCTGCCCCCCACAAGGTCACCCACCTCGTGCCGTCTCCCCTACCATAAGCAGCAGTATCCAGTTCAGTATTATCAACATGATGGTGAAATTTTTCCATGTGCTATTCCAGTCTGACGCAAATCAGCAAACAGAGATTTAAAGCCTGAACACCCAGATTCAATCCTACCTGGATTCTGGCCCTTCTCCTACACATACCTTGTCCCTGACCCCATAGACTTTTAGGCAGGCAGACTGGAACAGTGGCAGGAGATGGCCCAGTAGGCTCTCTATGTACTGTCTATCCCAGCCTCCATTGTCATCTCAGAGAGAGTTTTCAGCGTGGCAGGTGGTATCGTGACACCCAGATGGAAAAAGATGTTGTCCACTAGTTTACAAAACATTAGGTTTGTCAAAAGGTTTGTCAGATTGAATGAGGCATGGATCTGTGAGAGTTTTCACACACCTTTGGCTGTGGCTGATGAATAGAACCTCACTTGCTGACGGTGCTCCATCACGCCACTGTCTTCCTGCTTACTGTCATATTCTGTACTGTGTGGCTGCTGCTGCCATCATGACACTGCCCCTCCCTGCTTACCATCATGTTAAATACAGTATGGCTGTCTACCATCATGCCATTACTGCTTTCTGCCTGCCTACTTTCATGTTTGGTACCTGATAGCTGCTGCTGTTATTGCTGCCACTGCAGCTGCTATGCCCTGCTGCTCATCCCCTACTTCTATTAAGTCCACTGCCACTACCATTACCCCTACATAGCTCCGCTGCCTCTGCTGTTCCATGCTATGATGCTTCTGATACTAATAATGATGCCACTATTGCCCCTACAGATCTTACCCTTTCCACATCAACACTGTACTGCTGCTGGTCCAAAATAAATAAAATATCAATTTGTGTAGAACAAGCCATTGTTTCTTCTGGTCTGATGAAACTAAGATTGAACTTTTTGGCCTCAATTCTAAGTGTCATGTCTGGAGGAAACCTAGCACTGCTGATCACCTGCACAATACTATCCCTTCAGTGAAGCATGGTGGTGGCAGCATCATGCTGTGAGAGTGTTATTTAGCTGCTGGGACAGAGATACTGGTCATATAGGAATATTCTTAATGCAAACCTAATGTAGAGTGTTCTGGACCTCAGATTGGGTGAAAGTTCACCTTTCAGCAAGATGATAACCCTAATCGCACAGCCAAGACAACACAGGAGTGTGTTAGGCAACTTTTTAAATATCCACTCAATCAAACTTTTAAATGTCAACCCAATCAAACAACTCTGGAGAGAACTGAAAAAGGCTGTCCACTGATGGTCCCCATCCAAACTGATATAGCTTGAGAGGATTTGCAGAGAAGAATGGCTCCAAATCAAAGAAAATAAAATGGCCTGAGTCCAAATCAAAGAAAATCTCCATATCAAAGTGTGCAAACCTTATGGCATCATACTTTAGAAGAATGGAGGCTGTAATCGCTGCCAAAGTAGCTTCAGCAAAGTACTGAGTAAAGGGTCCAAATATCTATATCAATGCAATTTTTTAGTTTTTCCTTTTGAATAAATTGGTAATGGTATTGAGTGCAAAATATAAGAGAAAAATTATATATAACAAAAACATAAAAAAGTGAAAGGGTCTAAAGATTTTCCAAATGCATTGTATATTACAGGATAGAAACTGATGACAGAGTATCATAGAATCATGTTTCTTTTTTATGTTTCGTTTTTTTACTTTTTTTTTTATAAATCTGTTTCTCTTCCTTTAGACATCTTGGGATGTAAATTGCCATGAGCAAAAGAGCAAAGGTAAAGAAGGACATATTTGTTAATATTGTGATTATTTGCTTCATCTATCAACTTCTTTCATTTTAATTTTTTTTTTATACAGGTTGATGCAGGTAGGTTGTCTTTATTACATTTTGTCATTTAAAATCAATGAAAAATTTGAAATACAAGAGCAAGAACAACTTGTCAGAAGATCAATGGTTGACACAGAAGAAGGTATATCCTTTAAAAGTGATCATTGACAGTCTGCTTCAGCAGGCTGATATAGAACACCACATATCTATGTATAATTGTTAGGTTTTAACTAGTGTTGAGTGAAGCAAAGCATTCGAAAATGAATTCTGTACGAACTTTAGGAAAACTTTGATTCAAAACTAATCCAATTTATTTTGCACTTTGTGATAATCAATCAAGTTTTCCTAAAATGGCGGCTGCATGTGTTACAAAACCAAACTAAGTGTAGAGGAGACAAGCCTGGGAAAGCAAGATTACCCATAATCACATGATCACATGCAGCCCTATAAAACCCTCATTCCGCATGGTCTCCGCCATTGTCCTGTGAGCTGAGAATAGGGAAAGATGTAGCAAGCGTTCATGCTCTAGGGACAATGTTGCTGAAAAGAAATTAATAGAAGAATATTGGAGATGGAGAGTGTCGGGAGACTTATTCTGCTTCGGTTTTCTTTCTTTATTCCTACATTTACTTATTCCTACATCAGCCATTCTAACTAAGATATATAATTCAATATTAATAAGATGGAAGACTTTATTATTCCACTGCCAGCGTGCCAACCATTACCATCCAGTCTGTACTGATAACCATCCTCATCTTTTCCTGGTTTTACTTCTTCCAAATAATCATTCAAAGTGGTATTCATTGAGGGGCTTAGTGAGTCCGTGGGAGATTTTTTTTTTTTTTGCCAGAAGTTAGCAGAAATGGAAACTTTATTTTTTTTTTCCTCAGAAAGTGTCATTTTCCGCTGACTTGTGAAAAAATTAAAATCATACGTGAACTCACCATGCCCCTCTGCGAATACTTTGGGGTGTCTTCTTTCTAAAATGGTGTCATTTGGGGGGTATTTATACTATCCTGGCATTCTAGCACCTCAAGAAACATGACAGGTGCTCATAAAGTCAGAGCTGCTTCAAAATGCGGAAATTCACTTTTTTGTAACATAGTTTGTAAACGCTATAACTTTTTCGCAAACCAATAAATATACACTTATTGGATTTTTTATTATAACAAAGACATGTAGCACAATAAATTCTGACACAAACTTGTATAGAAATGTAATTATATTTGAACAATTTTACCAGAAAAAGTTAAAAATACACTTTTTTGAGAAAATTGCAGTCTTTTTTGATTAATATCATAAAAACGAAAAATCTTAGCAGCAATCAAATACCACCTAAAGAAAGCTGTATTTGTGAGAATAAAAGGAGGTAAAATTCATTTGGGTGCCAAGTTGCATGACCGAGCAATAAACCGTTAAGATTGTGAAGTGCTGATTTGTAAAAAAAAGGCCCGGTCACTAGGGGGGTATAAACCTGTGGTCCTTAAGTGGTTAATGTTCTGTGTTTACTGTCAAATAACCTGCAGGAGATTGCAGGCCACAACAGAAATAATTTGCATATTGTGCCACCTAACCAGCCAAACCCCATACCAGCAACAGCCCCTGTTTAAAGGGGCATTAAAAGTGCCTCATGGCCAATAGTGATGAGCGTCAGGTGCCATATTCGATTTCAACGAAGTTCGCGAATATTCGAAAGAATATTCGTTTCATATTCGTTGAAATCGAATATTCGTCATTATTCTAGTTATCGCGATTGATATGCGATTTAAATAATCGCGTATTGCGATTTTAACTTAAGGCTACTTTCCTATTGGTTTCATATCTAGAATTATAGCAAAGATGACGGATATGACGAATGTATTCGTCATATTCCTCAAAATGCAGATAACGAAGTATTCTACATCTTCGTTTTAGCAACCTATTCGTCAACTTCGCTAATTCTAGCAATCAAATAGGAAGGTTAACTATAGAGACAACTGTGTTTAATTCGCTATGCGATTATATATATATTTTTTTTAAATAAATAGAATAATTATAATAATTATATCAAGTAATATAATTATGATATATAAAAAAAAAATATTGCATAGCGAATTTAACACAGCTGTCTCTATAGTCAACCTTCCTATTTGATTGCTAGAATTAGCGAAGTTGACGAATAGGTTGCTAAAACGAAGATGGAGAATACTTCGTTATCTTCGTTTTGAGGAATATGACGAATACATTCGTCATATTCGCTATTCGCTAATTCTACCAAGCCAACCATAAACTTCCTTGCTCATGGAGCGTCCCCATCACCATGGGAACGTCTCCATATACTAAAATGTACTGTCGGATTTGAGGAATTACGTTGAAATCGCAATGCGATTAATTCAAGTTATATTAATCGCATTGCGATTTCAACTTAGAGCTGGGTTTATAATGGGTCAGCTTGCTAGAATGAACGAAGTTAACGAATATGGAATATAGCAGCAGTGCTAAGTTGAATTCGCAATGCGATTAATTTAACTTGAAGTAATCGCATTGCGATTTCAACTTAGCACTGCTAGTGCTATATTCCATATTCGTTAATTCTAGCCTATGTAAGATAGCAGTGCGATTAATATAACTTGAATTAATCGCATTGCGATTTTAACGTAATTCCTCAAATCAAACAGTACATTTTAGTATATGGAGACGTTCCCATGCTGAATGGGGACGCTCCATGAGCAGGGAAGTCGGCAGAAGCGGCAACGGGCACTGACTAGAGCAGCCAGGAAGCCTGGAATCCTCAGGACAGGTAAGAACTACTTTTGGGAAGTGGGAAAGAAAAAAATATAACTAAAAAAAAACAAAAAAAAAATGAATATTCGAAATAGCGAATTTATAGCGCTATATTCGAAATATTCGCGAATTAGCGAAGTGCCGATATTCGCTAAAAAAATTCGCTATTCGAATATTCGCGCTCAACACTAATGGCCAATAACAATGAAGGCTGACTATACAATGTGGTCTCCATTATTAAATGAATGGAAGCTGTGGGCTAATTGGCCGTGCAGTTCTTCACCCCAACATGGCCTGTGGCCGGACCCTAAGTCAGAGTGGCCTGGGTATGTCTGATTTATAGTGATTCATGACAAATTAATTCGGAACAAATCAGATTTCCTGACTAACTTTGGCAAAGTTGCCAAATCAAATTTTTCTAAACTTTGCTCATTTATAGTTCTAACATTAAAATATGATGTTTATGCAAATACTGTCCAAACACTACTGCGGTAAGAAAAAGGAATATAGTGAATGTCTCAGACTACTCTATTTTATTTTTGAGAGCCCTGATAGATAGAGGTTTTACCACCATGTTTGAAACTAAATTTGAATAAGACTGAAATCATATTGTGTTACATTACTTATTTATAAGTTTTTGTGTTCTAGATTCTATCCACACAAAGTTATCCCCCTTCTTCAAGAAAAAGGTATACTGGCTAATACTGTCTTTTCTGCTAAGAAGATTAAGAAGATTACATAGATTGGTAGGACTGATATAGTAGCAATCTCAAAATGCCAATGAAAGCCATTAAACTCAGATTGAGCCACGCTATTCTTTCTTTGTAGCGTTCTACAATACCTCATGTTTTTATTTTACTTTGTCAAGTTAAAAAAAGGCAGTAATCACAACACTGCCATAATAACGTGCTCTAGTTAACTGCATAAAACATAACCTCAATTTCATTTGTACCAAATGCTGATTATAATAATAATATTAATAATAATAAACAATAATAAATCTAATCTAAACTAATGATATATATATCTATATATATATATATATATATATATATATATATATACCGTATTTTTCACTTTATAAGGCGCACCTCATGATAAGACGCACCTAGTTTTCAGAGGGGCAAAAAAAAATTTGAACTAAAAGTTGGGCCAAAACATTTTATCTGTGGATGACACACTGTGGATGAGACACTGTTATGAGTGAACTGTGAATGACTCACTGTTATGGGGGATCTGTGATTGACACACTGTTATGGGGGATCTGTGGATGACACACTGTTAAGGGGGATCTGTGGATGCCACTATTATGGGGGATCTGTGGAACACACTGTTATGAGGGAACTGTGGATGACACAGTTATGTGATTATAATGCCCATCATCCTAAAGAATACACTGATATACTGCAGGTACTGTACATTGGTGTATTCTCAAGGATGAGGGGAGTTATAGTCATATTTAATATAAACACAGTCCAGGGACTGTTCTGTAATTGGTATATGACTGAAACCCTGCCCCCCTATCCATAGGAATCCACCCATGTGCTGCAGTATACAGTATGAGTGGATTTATATGAATGAGGGGAGTATAGTCTTATTTACTATAAACACATGCTAATTACAAAACAGTCCCTGGACAGTGTGTATATTAAATATGACTATAACCCCCCTCATCCATAGGAATCCACTCATATACTGCAGTATATGAGTGGATACCTATGGATGAGGGGAATTATAGTCATTTATGACACACATTTATAGCCCCTGAGCTGGACTCACCCAGGGACTAGATCCAAAACCACCGTACACAACAGGAGCAGAGCTGGTATGGCAGAATATAGCAAGGAGGCTTATTGGTTGAGGTGTGGGTAGCAAGATACACTCTCCATCAATCAGCTGAATGAAGCACAGGCTGGCAGTGGCGGATCGCAGTAAGTGAAGCCACCAGCCCAACGGTGACCTCAGCAGCAAGTGGGTAAGATGGATGTGCAGGCTGGCAGCATACAGAGCGCAGTAGGTGAAGCCGCCTGCCCACCCGACTCTTAACTATCCATGGGGGAGATCAATGGATGTGCGGGCTGGCGGCATACAGAGCACAGTAAGTTAAGCCACCAGCCCGCCCGACTCTTTACTATGCATGGGGGAGATCAATGGACGTGCGGGCAGGCAGCATACAGAGCACAGTAAGTGAAGCTGCCAACCTGCCCGTAGTGCGGACTTAAGGAAGCACGGTCAGCCCACCCAACAGTTGTTTAAAGGCAAGCTCCTGAGCCACCTAATTGCGACATGTTCGTTTTATAAGATGCAGTGACTTCCTCCCCCCCCCCACTTTGGAGGGGAAAAAAAGTGCATCTTATAAAATGAAAACATACGGTATATATAAGAAAAATTCCAAGGTACTCTTGTAGATATAGTGAAAAATGTGTCCATCTATTAGTGCATCCAGGATCAAAGGTTTTGATGTTGGCACCCAAACTATAACTTTCAGGAGAGTGCTGCCCGGATTTGAATTGTGTCCATATATATATATATATATATATATATATACATATATATATATATATATATATGTATATATATATATATATGAAAAAAGATAGTTGGATCCAGCTTCCGTTAAAACTTCACTTCTATTCATATGCGGTAAAATCCTGTTCAGACATGGCACAGAGTACACTAGTTCAGTCTACGCGTTTCGGACCTTACTTCTTTTTTATAGGTCCTTACTCATGAGTAAGGACCTATAAAAAAGAAGTAAGGTCTGAAACGCGTAGACTGAACTAGTGTACTCTGTGCCATGTCTGAACAGGATTTTACCGCATATGAATAAAAGTGAAGTTTTAACGGAAGCTGGATCCAACTATCTTTTTCATACAGTACTTCTTTTGGTCCTGTCCAGGACCGGATCTGGGCCGCCGGCTTCATTGCCACACAGGTTCGCGCTGCAAGATTTTGAATCTACAAAGTTTGTGTTTATATATATATATATATATATATCTATATATATTTATATATATATATATATATATATATATATATTTATATATATATATATATTTATATATATATATATATATATATATATATATATATTTATATATATATAAACAAATTTATTCTACTTGTTCGAAATTTGTCTTAAATTTTCTAAAAAGTTTGAATCTCACTAGAATAAAATTTTCGAAATTTGTTTCTGGAGAGCGAAAAAGAGAGAGAGAGAAAGAGAGATGACATCAGAAAAAATTATCTTTCTTATCCTTTTTGTTAGAAAAGCTAATATTAATATTTTCCCCAAACCCAAAGATATGCAAATTAGCAATTCTTAGCTATACATTCTTAGCTAAGAATTTGAAAATAATTCTTTCTGATGCCAGCTAATGATAGATAGATGTACTAATTTTAATATATTTTTCCCAGGAACCAAGAGCCTCATTAACTAGCCTACAATAGTGTATAAGTGGTCTCAATAATAGAAGTACCCACAAAGAAGTCCCCCAAGGCCTCTCAGCTAGAAAAGCCAATTATGACTGCTTTGCTCTGAAAATAGGTTTTTGTTTTGAGCCATTATCCTATTTATGATAGAAAGCCTGATTAAATAGCTGAGCAATGGTTAGAAAGCTATGTTATAGATATGAGACACTCAGCTTTTTTTTAAATCTTTTCTGAAAGAAAGTTGAATTACACATTTGTATATATGGATCTCTTTCTTGATTTGCCTGAAATAAATTACAAAATATTTTGGTTTGTTAGAATCCAGTTTTATTGAAAACTACAGGATGAATTCCAAACTGATAGAATTGATCTGCTTATTGTTAGTATGTATATTTATACATACCTAAATGTGCTTTATAGGTCAATTCTTAATTTTTTCACTGTTTTTGGTGGTAGCCTCAAACTGTTTGGTGCACTTTCATACTAATATTTTTATCAAGCTAGTCTCCTTAAAAAAAAGAAAAAAAAAAAAGAACCAAGAACCATAGCAAGAACCTTGCCCTGTCTAGGCAATTACTCTTTCTTAGAGCTAAGCACAGAAAAATGCTTGGCTACCTTAGAGGCCTTAGTTGAGGTACTATTTCTCCCTATGGAGAAAGCATTAGGAATATCATAAGCCTGTCAACATTTCTCTGGGTTTCTAGGCAAAATATATATACCCCAAGTCAATGCATATTTATTGAAAAGAAACCCATATCTTTCTCACTTTCTCTCACCTTTCCAGAACAATAGGAGAACAAACAGTAATACACCAGTTCGGCCGAGCATGCTCGCTCAACGCTAATACTATGGAATAAAACTAAGGTCCCCAGAACAGCCAAATGACAGCATACATAAGTTACACAACAATGACAACCAGCTGCAAACGCAAAATTGGAGTGTGTAAAAAGAGAACTAAAATCAATATAGGAAAAAGTTCTTTAAGTATGAGTAACCAAACAATGTCCTACCCAAAAAGGTAATAATGATTGATACTATGTTAGCATTTAAAAAGGGCTAGATGCCTATCTAACAAAAATGGCAGTGATAGAATTAATATGTTGTATAATTGATAAAAAAGGGTGAACCTAATATAGTTGTCTTTGTTCAATGTATAGTTACCTACGTATGTAAGCATGGAATTCAAAATACATCAAACCGATCAAAATGAACAATAAGAGTACTGATACACTGTCCTCAAAACTTTGTAGCATTAAATAAAATCAAGCCAGCTAAGAAAGGACTATTGATCTCTATGAAGCTGTGCAGTTTCACTTCGCTATAGGCTCTTGAGAAAGGTTCTTGACACTTTAAAGCAAATTATTTCAGTTAGAAATCAAATGAGTTCACTATATAAAATGTTGGTGGTTTCTTAGATTGAAACCTCCTCTATGCTCAGTAGATAAAAGCTTAGAGTTTCTTTTCTGCAAGTTACTCATATTGCAAAGAAAAACCATCTTGCCATCATTTGAAGTTTCTTGCCACCTTTCTCAATTCTTCTTTTATTTAAACTGGATCTGTCAGCTTAATATCCTACCATCCGGCTGCTAGTAAAGCTAAAAGATTATGGGGGTCATTTTACTAACATATATACACCAGTTTTCTGGCATATATCTGTTGAAGATTGCTGTGCAAAGGTTATTTGCACCACAATCTGTAACTTTTTCCAACTCACACCAGGTCTAAAAAAAAGTGGGCATGGCATGGGTAGGAAAGAGGACAGGCCGGAAAGCTCATTTGCCTCTCATTTGCCTGTTTTAGGGTAAGAAATTCTCTAAATTTAAGCCAGCTAGGAATCTGGCTTACATTTAGACTGGTAGTGGCTTCACCAAAGTTACATAGAGGCAGGCGCCTCTTCAAAACTTCGGTGCATCCAACGCCAGCGCACGGGGTTATTAAGACCGTAGTCTAAAATGCAGTTCTTAGTAAATGACCCCCAATGCCCATAGAGTCCTCATGAAAAGAGCACTTATCGCTCTTCGCCCTGCTCCTCAGAACAGTAGTTGACAGGCTACTAAATTTAGATACAAACACAGCTGTCTGTCAATCACCTACCCTGAGAATAGGACTGGCAAGGATCGGTGCAGAGTGTCAGCGGTGGGATAATGGGGGCTCGAACTGGTCATTATATGCTATTTTATTAATTTTAAGCGCTTTTTTATTATTTTAAAGGGGGAAATTTATCATTTGCGGTTCTTGTGTTGGTTTCAAGTATGTCTTTGCTTTATGTGCCTGCGCCACATTTATGAAAAGGTGCATCTTAATAATATATTTGGCTTGAGTGGTAGACATCCATATGTGTAAAAGTACACCAGGGGGTTGCCTGGCATAGGTTCCAACTAGTGTTGAGTGAATACTAGTTCGCAAAGTGGATTTTGATCCAATTTTCCGTGAAAACTTGGTTCTCCTCAAAGCCAGATTACCTTGTGCTTCGTGGTAACTAATCAATTTTCCCTAAAATGGTGGTTAAAACTCAACTAATCTATTTGGGCATGAAGAGTCCTCCGTCTTGATTGAAGATCTCATGCGAAATCTACTGCACGGTGACACATATAGTCAACACGCTAGCCAGCTTGATGATGTCATCACGTACCTCGTGAGATTTTGCGCTGGGTTTCAAGCAAGATGGTCGCAGGGGGCAATTCGCGATCAAATGGATAAGCTATTTTTTTTTAGCAGATTGACCCCTGACGGTCCTCAATGGTCATCTGAGATACTATGATCAGCGATGAATGTGGCATCTAAGGGGTTCAATGGCGAGGGGGTGACACTCTCACTGTTACAAATTCGTCATTGCACCAGCTACTTACAAAAAAAATATGCTTTGTGACAAAGTAATTCGTCAAGAAGCAAATTTTATTTGCCGAAGCAGCCAAAACTAATTTTTGAGAGCTTCGTTCATCTCTAACAACTTTTTGTGACTTTTGAAGAATTACAGATAGTAAATGTGCTACAATCCAGGTCTAATCTCACTTTTAGCTTAACCACTTCCAGACCGGGCCATTTGCCCCCTTCCTGACCAGGCCTAATTTTGCAAATTTGACATGTGTCACTTTATGTGGTAATAACTTTGGAACACTTTTATTTAACAAGCCATTCTGAGAATGTTTTCTTGTGACACATTGTACATCATGACAGGTAAATTTGAGTCTATATATTTCACTTTTACTTATAAAATAATCCAAAATTTTGAAAAATTCGCAATTTTCAAAATTTGGATTTCTCTGCTTTTAAAACAGAAAGGTATACTTCATAAAATATTTATTACTTAACATTCCCCATATGTCTACTTTATGTTGGCATCATTTTATAACTGTTATTTTATTTTTTTAGGAAGTTAGAAGGCTTAGAATTTTAGAAGCAATTCTTAAAATTTTTGAGAAAATATCCAAAACCCAATTTTTAAGGACCAGTTCAGGTCTGAAGTCACTTTGTGGGGCTTACATAGTGGAAACCCCCCATAAATGACCCTATTTTAGAAACTAAACCCCTCAAGTTACTAAAAACTGATTTTACAAACTTTGTTAACCCTTTAGGTGTTCCACATGAATTAACCACTTCAGCCCCCCTAGCTTAAACACCCTTAATGACCAGGCCACTTTTTACAATTCTGCACTACACTACTTTCACGGTTTATTGCTCCGTCATGCAACTTACCACCCAAATGAATTTTACCTTCTTTTCTTCTCACTTATAGAGCAGTCATTTGGTGGTATTTCATTGCTGCTGACATTTTTACTTTTTTTGCTTTTAATCAAAAATGACCGAAATGTTTGCAAAAAAAATGACATTTTTTGCGTTCTGTTGTAATTTTTTTTTAAAAACTACATTTCTATATAAATTTTTCACAAAAATTATTGTTCTACATGTCTTTGATAAAAAAAAAATCCAATAAGTGTATATTTATTGGTTTGGGTAAAAGTTATAGCGTTTGCAAACTATGGTGCAAAAAAGTGAATTTCCGCATTTTAAAGCAGCTCTGACTTTCTGAGCACCTGTCATGTTTCTTCAGGTGCTAGAATGTCAGGATAGTATAAATACCCCACAAATGACACCATTTTAGAAAGAAGACACCCGAAAGTATTCACGGAGGGGCATGGTGAGTTCATGTATCATTTCATGTTTTTTTCACAAGTTAGCGAAAAATGACACTTTCTGAGGAAAAAAATTTCTGCTAACTTCTGGCAAAACAAAAAAAAATCTCCCACGGACTCACTATGCCCCTCAGTGAATACCTTGGGGTGTCTACTTTCCGAAATGGGGTCATTTGTGGGTTATGTTTACTGTTCTGGCATTTTGGGCGGGGCTAAATTTTGAGCAGCCATGTAAAACCTAAAGGTACTCATTGGAATTAGGGCCCCTTTGCGCATCTTGGCTGCAAAAAAGTGTCACTCATGTGGTATCGCCAGACTAAGAGAGTAGGAAATGTGTTTTGGGGTGTATTTTACATATACCCATGTTAGGAGAGAAATATCTCTGTAAATTGACAACTTTGTAAAAAAAAATTAAAAAGTTGTCGTTTACAGCGATATTTCTCACACAAAGTATGGGTATATATAAAAATACACCCCAAAACTGCCCACTTCTTCGCGATACCAATGTGCCTTTGCAGCCAGATGCAAGACAATGAGTACCTCTAGGATTTCACAGGGCATTTTACGCATTTGGATTCTCACGCTAGGACTAAATGCCAGGGCAGTATACCACATGTGACCATTGAGACACCAAGGTATCCGTGAGGGCATGGCGAGTTCACAGAAAAAAATTTGGCACAAGTTAGCGGAAATTGATATATATATATATTTTTTTACAATGTCTCATATTCCTCTAACTTGTGACAAAAAATAAAATTTTGCATGAACTCACCATACCCCTCACGGAATACCTTGGGGTGTCTTCTTTCTAAAATGGGGTCACATGTAAGGTGTTTGTACTGCCCTGGCCTTTGAGGGTCTCCACAATCATTACACGTAGGGCCAGCATTAGGAGTTTCTGCGATTCTCCTTATATTGAGCATACGGGTAATGAGATTTTATTTTTTCCTTTCAGCCTCTGGGCTGAAAAAAGAAAAAAAATGAACGGCACAGATTTTTTCATTCGCATCGATCATTGTGGATGAAAAAATCTCTGCCAAAATCAGTGACTGCGGTGCGGTGGGCTGGGCGCTAACTACCTAACAAGTAGCTAACAAACTGGCGGTGATAAGGGACCCTTAGGCCCCATTCACACATCCGCAATTCTGTTTGCGGAACGGAATTGCGGACCCATTCATTTCTATGGGGACAGACTTTGTCCCGCTCGGATCCGGAATTGCGGATCCTCACTTATGGGTCTGCACTTCCGTTTCGCAAAAATATAGAACATGTCCTATTCTTGTCCGCAATTGCGGACAAGAAAAGGCATTTTCTATATAATTCTGGTAATGTGCGGATCTGCAAAATGCGGAAAGCACATGGTGTCCGTGTTTTGCGGATCCGTCGCGCGGATCCGTGGATCCGCAAAACACATATGGACATGTGAATAGAGCCTTACAGGGGGGTGATCAGTGACAGGGGGGTGATCAGTGAGTCTATATGGGGTGATCAGGGGTTAACAAGGGGTTAACAAGTGGTTAATAAGTGATAGGTGGGGGTGTAGTGTGGTGCTTGGTGCTACTTTACAGAGCTACCTGCTCCTCTGGTGGTCGATCCCAGCAAATGGGACCATCAGAGGACCAGGTAGCAGGTATATCAGACGCTGTTAACAAAACAGCGTCTATTATACCGGTTTGATGCTATTTAATTTGCATCTACAGCCTGGCTGGCAGGCCGTAGTATCACTGCCGAGCTGTGCACTGCTGTGAAACCTGCCGCCGCCTGGACGCATCCATGCGTTCGGCGGTCGGGAGGTGGTTAAAGGAAAATGGAGATGAAATTTCTAAATTTCACTTTTTTGGCAGATTTTCCATTTTAATCCATTTTTTTCTTTAACACGTTGAGGGTTAACAGCCAACCAAAACTCAATATTTATTACCCTGATTCTGTGGTTTACAGAAACACCGCACATGTGGTCGTAAACTGATGTAAGAGCACACGCAGGGCAGGGATAAAACGAGCGACGTATGGTTTTTGGAAGGCAGATTTTGCGGAACTGATTTTTAGATGCCATGTCCCATTTGAAGCCCCCCTGACGCACCGTTACAGTAGAAACTCCCAAAAAGTGACCTCATTTTGGAAACTAGGGGATAATGTGCCAGTTTTATTGGTACTGTTTTGGGGTACATATGATTTTTAATTGCTCTATATTACGTTTTTTGTGAGGCAAGGTAACTAAAAAATTGCTGTCTTGGCACTGTTTTTATTTCTTATTTTTACAACATTCATCTGACAGGGTAGATCATGTGCTATTTTTTTAGAGCATGTTGTTATGGATGCAATGATATAAAATACATCTACTTTCTTTATTTGTTTGTTTGAGTTTTACATAATAAAACATTTTTGAAAAAAAATATGTTTTTTTTATTTTTCTGCTATCAAGACGATAAGGTTCTTGTTTTTTGCCTGAAGAGTTGATGTTTTTATTGGTACCATTTTTGGATACATATGATTTTTTGATCATTCATTATTACACTTTATGAGGCACAGTGACCAAAAAATAGATTGTTTTAGCACAGTTTTTATTAATGTTTACAGCGTTCATCTGAAGGGTTAGGTCATGTGACATTTTCATATAGCAGATCGTTGCGGACGAGGCTATACCTAACATGTATACTCTATGCCTTTTTGATCGCTTGTTGTTACACTTTATGTGATGTTACGTGACAAAAAAGATCCGGTTGTGATGGACGCGGAGATACCTTATATGTATACTTTTTATTTATTTTTTTCACTTAAACACAATAATAGCACGTTTGAAGCAAAAAAAATCATATTTTAGTGTCTCCATTGTCTGAGAGTCATAGTTTTTACTTTTTGACCGATTTTCTTGGGTAGGGTCTCATATTTTTTGGGATGAGGTGATGGTTTGATTCGTACTATTCTGGGTGCATACACCTTATTGATTGCTTGGTGTTGCAATTTTTGTGATGTAAGGTGAAAAAAACCTTTTTTTTGGCACTTTTTTTATGGTCTTCATCTGAGGGGTTAGATCATGTGATATTTTTATAGAGTTGGTTGTTACAGACGTGCCAATACCTAATATGTATATTTTTTTTATTTATTTCCCTTTAGCACAATAATAGCATTTTTGAAACAAAAAAAATATGTTGTAATGTCTCTCTCTGTATTTTCTGTGAGCTATAGTTTTTTTTTTATTTTTAGCGATTTTCTTATGTAGGGGCTCATTTTTCTTGCTGGAAGAGAAGACGGTTTTATTGGTACCGTTTTGTGGGACATACAACTTTTTGATCACTTGGTGTTACACTTTTTGTGATATAAGGTGACAAAAATGGCTTTTTTAACACAGTTTTTATTTTTTTATTTTTTATGGTGTTTATTGGACAGGGTGGCTCATGTGATATATTTATAGAGCCGGTCATTATGGACGCGGCAATACAAAATATGTCTATTTTATTTTTATTTTTTTCTATTTTTAACATTTTTCTTAATTGCTAAATTGGGTATTTTTTTTTTTTTTTTTTTACAAAGCACATAATTTTTTTATTTTTTATTTTACACTTTGCGTCCCCCATAAGGTCATACAAGACCTCTGGGGGACATTTTACATTTTTTTTTCTTTTCACTGTTGATTTCTCCTGTAACTGGGGCTGACATAGTAGCCCCAGTTACAAGGGAAATACAGACCCTAGAGAGGCTGTACAGTGTAATACATCCCTTTACAGCCTCAGTGCAGGGCTGATAGAGGTCTCTGAAAGACCCAACAGCTCCTTCACTTAGCCGGCCCTGGCGGTCACATGACCACCAGGCCAGGACAGGAAGCCCATAGCGCTTCTTGCTCTGCATACACAGCACTCCATGAGCACTGTGTATCCAGCAATTTAGGGAACTGTCCCTGCCTTCTCTCTGGGTTGCTCTGCTGTCACTGACAGCAGGACAACCCACTCGGCAACGGCACGATTAGCGTGCAGCTGCCATATCTAAATGGACGTTCTAAAATGTCCATTTAGAGATAAATTACCGCCCATAGGACGTTTATATCCTATGGGCGGTCGGCAAGTGGTTAAAATTGGTTCTCTGGGCTTTTAATATTGATGACCTATCCTTGGGATAAGTACTCAATATCAGGTCAGCGAGGGTCAGACACCCATCAGACCTGCCGATCAGCTCCACGAAGGGAAGGTGCGTGCAATGTGTACATGCCGTCTCCCGTCTCTCTTCCTGCTTGCTGCTGCTATGTCTAGGGCAAAGCAGCAGCAAGCAGAAATAGAGATGGGAGACAGGATAGGTCATCAAAATTAAAAGCCCGGAGAACCCCTTTAAAGGGGATCTGGTACCTCCAAAACACTCTCTAAACTAGAGTAAGCTGTGTATAGTATAGGTGACTCTGTATCTGGTTATATAATTTTGATCTTCATACTCACTTCTATTCTGATGCTATGATCCCACAAACAATAAAGCAATAAAATGAATTGAGAGGACTCCCGTGCTCATGAGAAGTACTCTCAATGCATTTTACTTCTGGTTTGTGGGAGCATAGCGTCAAAAAGCAAGTGAGTATCACATTACAAATTACATAATATCACTTACCCCATACTCCACTTACTGTAGTTTGGGGGGCTGTTTTCTAGCTGACAGATTCCCTTTAAACTTAAATCAATTTGAAAAGTGGTGAGGAACACCAAATGTTGCAGAAAACTACACAAATGACAAGACATTTTTAAGCCAAAAAATTGACATCTGATTTGATAAATGTCCTACTAAATCCTTAGGTCAGGAGTGTACCAAGACAAACTACAGTCACAGGAAAATGGAAACGATCCATTAGTTTTAACTAATTCTCGAAGTACCACATGTTCTCTACAATGTGTAAGGTAAAAATAGTACCAGTACTAACTTGTTATCGGACATATGCATTTTCTTTACCGTTTATTATAGAGTGGTCTATATATAATCCTGACACAGAGTCAGGAAATGTGAACATCTAAATTGACCTAACTCTATCTTAGCAAAAATTCAGTATCTAAAATCTCAACATGAAAATTCTACCCCTACAACCTCAACACATTTACTGATACAGCCTGGTCAGAGACTCTGGATAGAAGAAATAAACATGGATTTTATTTCCTGCTTTATCTGCTCACACATACAGAGAGCTCAATGAGCAATGTGTACAGACATTCGACGGTACACATTGCATATAGGCTAATACCAGACCCCCACTTCCTCCTCTTTTTTGAACAAAGGAAATACACAAATAAAAAAACACATAAAATAGCTCCCTGAAAAGTCCATCACTGCCAATCATTATGAAAATACTATCCAAAAAGAAGAGTGAACCTGGATCACACATTCTCATGCTATTCATTGATCTACTAACTGCTTCTCGGCATAATTAACAGAGCTTCTCAGAATCATAAATAGTATAGAGATTCCTATGTTGCATGCTATACATGAGGCATTAGTATACATTTTGATCAAAAAGCATAAGCCCACTCACCATGACAAGGTCGCCTCCTTGAGTGGGAATCTATTCTAAATTTGGCGTCGCCACAGAACCACACCAAATTGGGTTTAAATCAAAATTAATGTATAGAATAAATGGGTATGAAAAGGTAACTGATTGTGGTAACCACATATAACTGATGAGAAGTTTTAAGACAAAATAACAGAGACAGAAAATTGCAATGATGCACAGCAAAAACAGACAAATAAGGAGTTTCTTACAAGAAACTGACATCTTAGTAAGACATAGAAAATGTTGCATACTTATTTAATTGCACTTTTAATATTATGCATTCTCCATAATGATATACTGTAAAGGCTTGATCTTCATAATTTACCTACCCCTTAGGCTACAATCAGTAAAGATAATAAAATAACTTAATGTAAACCTAAACAAAGAGAAATGATTAAGCAATTTGCTTGCACTTAAGGCACCATTAAAAGGAAATCAATTTTAGTTATTTTATTTTTGTTCCTTCATACATATTTTACATTTTTGTAAGAGCAAGAACAAAATTTATATTGCTTATATTCCTTTACCTTAAGGATTTCTAATGTTCTGCTAAATCTAGCTGTAGCTGTATAACTATTGGGGAAAGTATGATTTTTAAAATATAAAGCAGAATGTAGACAAATCTTCAATCTACTTAGACTAAACACAAAATTATTATGATAGGCTTCTGCCAGTAACTTCAACTATTGCATTCATGACTTCTCTGGAACTACCAACATTTCCACCACCTTGTGCTAGTACACATCTACCCATGGCTTTCGCTGCTTCATCGCCCTTTTCAGGGGAGAGGAGACATCATTTGCCTTATCTTGTTTAAGCGTTGGGCTTGCCTCCTCCTTATTCAGTCAATTAATCTACTTAGTGATGTCGCGAACATAAAATTTTCCGTTCGCAAACGACGATCGCGAACTTCCGCAAATGTTCGCGAACGGGCGAACCAGGCGAACCACCATAGACTTCAATAGGCAGGCAAATTTTAAAACCCACAGGGACTCTTTCTGGCCACAATAGTGATGGAAAAGTTGTTTCAAGGGGACTAACACCTGGACTGTGGCATGCCGGAGGGGGATCCATGGCAAAACTCCCATGGAAAATTGCGTAGTGGACGCAGAGTTGGGTTTTAATCCATAAAGGGCATAAATCAACTAACATTCCTAAATTGTTTGGAATAACATGCTTTAAAACATCCAGTGTGTGTATACGATCAGGTATGATGTTGCATCGATCAGGTAGTGTAAGGGTTACGCCTTACCCTTTACACCCTACGCTTTACAGACATTGACAGACCAAACTCCCCTTTTAATGCACCGCAAACAACCGCAAACAGTCCATTTGCACAACCGCAAACTCCCCATTTGCACAAGGTTGGATACCAAGCTAGCCATGTCCCGGTGATGTAATTGAAGGTTTCTTCCTCCACCCAGCCACGTACAACACCAACGGTCCCCGAAAGGTGAATTGAATTGATTTTTCTAACCGGGAGATGGTTAAAAAAAACGCTGGCTCCCTCCCCTTTGTTTTAATCCACGGTCACTGCGTCTGCGCCATGCAATTTACTGTCACACCCGATATGAGTGGTATTTTCTGTAGTACTATTCTCATCAGTTTAATCCCTGTTACGTCCCCAATCTGGGGTCCATTTATTAAATTGATTTTTTGAACGAGGAGATGGTTAAAAAGCCGCTGGCTCCCTCCACTTAGTTTTAATCCTGTCTGCGCCGTGCAATTTACTCTCACACCCGATATGAGTGGTGTCTTAACTAGTACTATTCCTATCAGTTTAATCCCTGTTATGTCCCATATCAGGGATTGCCTTTTGTGAAAAAAAATTTAGGGCGGGTACCTTCGACTACATTCACAGTGACAGACCAAACTCTCATACACCAAACTGAATTGATTTTAGGAAAACGGAGATGGAAAAAGCAGCATGGTCGGTCCTCTTACTCCCAAATTGGGGCACTGCGCGTGCACAGAGCAATGTGCTGTGACACCCTATATGAGTGGTGTCTTAACTAGTACTATTCCTATCAGTTTAATCCCTGTTACGTACCCTATCCGGGGACATGTGTCGAATTGATTAACCATTGTCGAATTAACGAACCATTACGACATCATGAAAAAATTTAGTTCTGAGCTCTGCACTTGCTTTGTATTGGAATTGATGGGGATTTTTTTAATTGTCTGCATTATTTCTAATAAACTATTAAGAGACTTTATTATGATTTTTTATTTTATGTATTAAAAACCCATACAACTTTAAAAAAAAAGGTAAATTAATGTTTTTTATAGGAAATATTATCCAGCCGTCCGATCGCTTTTGGTCTGACCATAATGAAGCAAAGGCCTTATCATCTGGGGTGCAGCAACATTACCAACACACTCATAGTGATACGCAAGCCCCTTCACCACAACAAGGTAACGATCACGAAGGGGAATTGACACTTGTATGTGCCTTTTTTTTTGTTTTATTTTTGCAGTCACAGTGCTGAACCATAGGACAGAAAAATTAGGCATTTACACATGCCTGAAAAGTAATGGCATTGTTGCAGCCACAGTTGTAGCAGCAGCCGGAAAAATTGATGTTTTCCCGGCAGAAAAGTGACTAAATCATTGCGGCTTGAACCCTAGTTGGTGGCGGAGAATTCACGAAAGTCATCCGGTATGCAGACATTAAATACAGCAGCGTGGGAACCATTTTGAGGCCAAGGCATGTCATCAGGCCTTTTGTTAGCCAACTGAATCCTCCACTGTCAGTCCCTTAGGGATCCATACCTCATTCATCTTTATGAAGGTGAGGTAATCAACACTTTTTTGACTGAGGCGACTTCTCTTGTCAGTGACAATGCCTCCTGCTGCACTGAAGGTCCTTTCTGACAGGACACTTGAAGCAGGGCAGGCCTGAAGTTCTATCGCGAACTGGGATAGCTCAGGCCACAGGTCAAGCCTGCACACCCAGTAGTGAAGGGGGTTCATCGCTCCTAAAAGTGTCGATATCAGCTGTTAAGGCGAGGTAGTCTGCTAACTGTCAGTCGAGTCGTTCTCTAAGGCTGGATCCCGAAGGGCTGTGGCGATGTGTAGGACTGAAAAAGCTCTGCATGTCCTCCATCAACAACACATCTGTAAATCGTCCAGTCCTTGCCGCCGTGGTAGGAGGAGTATTACATTTACCTATTCCCCTGTTAGATTCCCGTTGTGCTGTGACATCCCCCTTATAAGCTGAGTAAAGCATATTTTTTTGTTTGGTTTTGAACTGCTGCATCCTTTCCGACTTTTGGTAATTTGGTAACATTTCTGCCACTTTCTGCTTATACCGGGGGTCTAGTAGCGTGGCCACCCAGTACAGGTCGTTCTCCTTCATCCTTTTTATACGAGGGTCCCTCAACAGACATGACAGCATAAAAGACCCCATTTGGACAAGGTTGGATGCAGAGCTACTCATTTCCAGTTCCTCGTCCTCACTGATGTCATTGACGGTCTGTTCTTCCCCCCAGCCATGTACAACACCATGGGTCCCAGATAGGTGACAACAACGAGCACCCTGGGGTGCCTGCTGTGGTTGGTCTTCCTCCTCCTCAAAGCCACATTCCTCCTCTGACTCCTCTTCCTCATACTCCTCTTCCAGCGTTGCCGCAGCTCCGGCAAGCGATGATGACAAGGCTGTTTCTGGTGGTGATGGTGACCACAACTCTTCCTCTTCCCGCTCATCTACAGCCTGATCCAGCACTCTTCGCAGGGCACGCTCCAGGAAGAAAACAAATGGGATGAGGTCGCTGATGGTGCCTTCGGTGCGACTGACTAGGTTTGTCACCTCCTCAAAAGGACGCGTGAGCCTACAGGCATTGCGCATGAGCGTCCAGTAACGTGGCAAAAAAATTGTTGTTTCGCCGCTGAATATCGGAAAAGTGCGCCATGGCCGTGTAGGAACGCCTGAAATGGTCACACACCTTCCTGGCCTGCTTGAGGATGTCCTGTAATCCTGGGTACTGAAAGTGATTTTTCACCTTGCTATTAGATATATATTATATTTCTATCAGGCACTGCGACTTGTATTGATTATACACATTTACAATACAGTTAACTTCCTCAGAAGACACATGCCCCAGAGGGCTCTTAATTAAAGTATGCGAGCCCACCCCACCAGACATTGACACTACAAAAGATGGTAGACAGTTATCACTTGGAAATACAATGGATAGCAGGAACCTCATGTACATGACAGCAAGCTGTAACGAGTTTAACTTGTTAGCATCTAGACTACCATTGTAATATGTAAAATACCCTTTCATGTATTGTATATGGCAGATACCAGTATTGTTTACTGAATTCCCAATATTAACATGTCATCCGCTGCAGTAATTTTAGTGCTCCCACCCCCAATGTCCTATAAATACATGTACTATTGAATAAAGATTTCAGATCTTAACTATCCAAGATTGAGTTCTGGACTGTTAATGTCTCCCAGCTGGAGGAGAGAGTATTCACTGAAGGTGATAATTTACCGGTGGAGGTCTAATGCCTCATTGTATGACCATCTCATAACCACCTCGGATTGGAAAGAGCTCTCAGTTTGGTGTCAGAAGGTGGGATTCGCCATAAACAGTATCGGGTAAGTAATTCTATATTTTTATATATGTATTATTACTACCCTATACTATGAGAGCGGATTATTTGAACCCGGTAAGCGCTGTTATTTGCACCTCCCAGGAATCTGATATTCCTAAGGAAATTAAGGGGTCTGAAGTCCCAGTAATCTGATATTCCTAAAGAAATTAAGGGATCTGAAGTCCCAAGAATCTGATATTCCTAAACAAAAAAGAAGGGTCTGGAGCCCCCAAATCTAAAAACAGTACTGTGTGCAGTGAATAGTCTCTCTAAAACAATGTATATTGCTGTGTAGTTGCTTAAGCATTTTTTAGTCGTTTTAAGATTGAAATCTACTGTATAGATTGTGTATAGACTGTGTATAGATTGTATGCGAGTTCATGCTGAAATTGAAGGTATAAATTTGGCCATCCAGGATAGTGTAAGAATAAGATCAACTATAAATTCAGGAGTAATCATGAGCGTGGATTAGAAGAAATAGGATGCAAATACCCCCTCAGAATAGTTAAAAAAATCAACTATAAATTCAGGAGCAGTCATGAGCCTGGATTAGAAGAAATAGGATGAAAAACATATAAACTGATAATCATAAGGTTTGTCAGTAAGTATTTTCACTAAGCAAACATAATCATTCTTAGCTAAACCTTCAAATTTAGCTGATCTCACTGAATATTTTTAGCTTAATAAAATGGGCAATTCTTATGGTAAGAAGAATCCCAGAAAGAAATTCAATTTTAAGTTTAGAACTAAAATCATGTTCCTAAGTCTGCTGCAATTAATTCTATGATGAAACTGTCGCCTAAAAATTAATTGGTAGAAAGTCCAGAAATGCTTGTCCAGAGGTGTTTAGGTCCATTTTATACTGATCCTTGGGCTGATAAAGAGGGGTCTTTCTCAGATTTTCATATTGCCATGATCAAGGGCCAATGTTTGAATGGCATAGACACTTTTCCATGGTACAAAGGAGACGCTCATTGGGATAAAATGGATATGAAAACTTGTGGACAGGCATGTTATCATTGCAGACCTTTTGGACCGACTTTGGCAGTTGAACTGAAAGACAGCAGTTTAAAACCACCATATGTGCCAATG
Organism: Bufotes viridis; assembly: GCA_033119425.1. NCBI lineage: Eukaryota > Metazoa > Chordata > Amphibia > Anura > Bufonidae > Bufotes > Bufotes viridis. Next base: position 251,922,667 of record CM065590.1, read on the forward strand.
TGCCCTGTATTAACTAAATTAACAACAGAATCAGATGTGATATGCGCACAGTTAACTGTCCCACAAGCTTCTGGTTTTACAGAACCTGAAATACTGGATTTTTCTGAGTATGCTAATCTTCCATTTTGGCTGGTATGCAGTTGGTCCCAAATTGCATTACCATTTTTCATTAACAAATATGGCAAATTTTGTGAAGGATGCTTTCTTAGTTTAAGAAGAATATGGGACATATATTCCAGCCATACAGATAACATGACAAGGCTTAGGGAATAAAGATGTGACTGTTATGATAATTGTGTGTAATAATTGTCTCTGCGTTTCTTTTCAGGAGCCACTAAAGGCGGCTTAGTCAAGCTGGCTAAACACTAATGTTTTTGTTGTGTTCACAGGTTTTATATGAGTTTAAAAAGGTCTTCATAGTCACCACGTGGTATCATGAGCTCAATAACTAGTAATTGTTTGCAAACAATTAAATAACAGTCAGGCATATGTTGGTTAAAACAGTCACGTACACTGTACCTTTGTGATGTGGAAGTATTTTTTGTTCCCACATAACCTTTTGTGTTTTAGGTGTGAATATCATCTGCTCCTTTAATGAAACTCACAGGAATAGGTCTTTGTTCACACACCAGAACAAAAGTTGGGTTAGCAGGTGGTGTTAGTATGTCTCTGTGTGCGATGTGTTAATGGCCAGCAGAATATTTTTATATGATTTTTTTCTACCTTTACATTTTGTTGTAAGTATTTTGTTTGTTTTTTATATATAGACACCTACTGCTTGGGTATTCACTAAACTTAAAAGTTTTTTTTAGTGTGGGTAATCTCCCAAATGTGTATTTAGAGTACCATTGGATAGAAAGACGCAGCCACTGATGGCATTTGTCTTCAAATGCTGAACGCTGCCGTGTGACATGGTGGAGATGCTTGGTGACGCAGGTGGTGTTGTCGGTGGCACATCCTCTGCTTGGTGGGCGGCAGGTGCCAACATTCCTCCCGAGGCGGAGGAAGAGGCTGAGGCAGCAGCAGAAGAGGGAGCATGGGCAGTCAGAGTGAGTTCCTTGCTTTTAAGGTGTTTACTCCACTGCAGTTCATGCTTTGCATGTAGATGCCTGGTCATGCAGGTTGTGCTAAGGTTCAGAACGTTAATGGCTCGCTTCAGGCTCTGATGGCACAGCGTGCAAACCACTCGGGTCTTGTCGTCAGCACATTGTTTAAAGAAGTGCCATGCCAGGGAACTCCTTGAAGCTGCCTTTGGGGTGCTCGGTCCCTGGTGGCGGTGGCCAGTAGCAGGCGAACTCTCTTGGAGGCGGCTGTTCTGCTTTTGCCCCCTGCTCTCTCTTTTGCTAGGCTGTTGGCTCGGTCTCACCACTGCCTCTTCCTCTGAACTATGAAAGTCAGTGGTACGACCTTCATTCCATGTAGGGTCTAGGACCTCATCGTCCCCTTCATCGTCTTCCACACAGTCTTCCTCCCTGACCTCCTGTTTGGTCTGCACACTGCAGAAAGACGCAGCAGTTGGCACCTGTGTTTCGTCATCATCAGAGACGTGCGGACTCCGATGAGGTGGTATTCCCATGTCCTCATCATCAGGAAACATCGGTGGTTGTGCATCAGTGCATTCTAAGTCTTCCACCACTGGGGAAGGGCTAGGTGGATTCCCTTGGGAAACCCTGCCAGCAGAGTCTTCAAACAGCATAAGAGACTGCTGCATAACTTGAGGCTCAGACAGTTTCCCTGATATGCATGGGGGTGATGTGACAGACTGATGGGCTTGGTTTTCAGGTGCCACCTGTGCGCTTTCTGCAGAAGACTGGGTGGGAGATAATGTTGTGAACATGCTGGATCCACTGTCGGCCACCCAATTGACTAGCACCTGTACCTGCTCAGGCCTTACCATCCTTAGAACGGCATTGGGCCCCACCAAATATCGCTGTAAATTCTGGTTCACTAGGACGTGTGGCTGTGGCAGAATGGCCACGTCCTCTCCCAGCACAAGAGGGTACACTAACACCACCACGACCGCGTCCCTTACTAGATGTTTTCCTCATTGTTACCGTTCACCAAGCAACACAATAAGAAAAAAAATATTTGGCCCAATGTATTGATTTCAAATTCAGGTCTTTTTTTACAGGCACCTAACACTATCTGCCTATTTATTTATGTAGCGTATTACACTAATTCAGGCACAGCAATAACCACTGATTTAGGGGAATATCTTTTTTAGGGCTAGTATTTAGGCCCTGGATGAAAGGTATCCTTTTATGGACAGATTTGCAATTGGCCTGCAACAGCTCGAACACCAGATTCAGGGTATTGCTATTTTGGCAATTGAATTTCACCCCACAACAAAATATATGTTTTAGCGGACACTATGAATCTTGGCCAGCCACAGCTGAAACCACTGATTTATGGTATTGCTATTTTGGCAATTGAATTTCCCCCCACAACAAAATATATGTTTTTGCGGACACTATGAAACTTGGCCTGCAACAGCTGGGACACCAGATTCAGGGAATTGCTATTTTGGCAATTGAATTTCACCCCACAACAAAATATATGTTTTTACGGACACTATGAATCTTGGCCAGCCACAGCTGAAACCACTGATTTATGGTATTGCTATTTTGGCAATTGAATTTCACCCCAGAACAAAATATATGTTTTTGCGGACACTATGAAACTTGGCCAGCCACAGCTGAAACCACTGATTTATGGTATTTCTATGTTGGCAATTGAATTTCACCCCAGAACAAAATATATAATTTGCAGGACACTATGAAACTTGGCCTGCAACAGCTGGGACACCAGGTTTAGGGTATTGCTATTTTGGCAATTGAATTTCACCCCACAACAAAATATATGTTTTTGCGGACCCTATGAATCATGGCCAGCCTCAGCTGAAACCACTGATTTATGGTATTGCTATTTTGGCAATTTAATTTCACCCCAGAACAAAATGTATGTTTTTGGGGACACTATGAAACTTGGCCTGCAACAGCTGGGACACCAGATTCAGGGTATTGCTATTTTGGCAATTGAATTTAACCACACAACAAAATATATGTTTTTGCTAACACTATGAAACTTGGCCTGCAACAGCTGGGACACCAGATTCAGGGTATTGCTATTTTGGCAATTGAATTTCACCCCACAACAAAATATATGTTTTTGCGGACCCTATGAATCTTGGCCAGCCACAGCTGAAACCACTGATTTATGGTATTGCTATTTTGGCAATTGAATTTCACCCCAGAACAAAATGTATGTTTTGGCAGACATTATTATACCTTGCCATCCACAGCTGTGACACCAGATTTATGGCAATTGAATTTCACCCCACAACAAAATATATGTTGTTGCGTACACTATGAAACTTGGCCTGCAACAGCTGGGAGACCAGATTTAGGGTATTGCTATTTTGGCAATTGAATTTCACCCCAGAACAAAATATATGTTTTTGCAGACACTATGAAACTTGGCCAGCCACAGCCGAAACCACTGATTTATGGTATTGGTATTTTGGCAATTGAATTTCACCCCACAACAAAATATATGTTTTGGTGGACACTATTATACTTTGCCAGCCACAGCTGAAACCACTGATTTATGGTATTGCTATTTTGGCAATTGAATTTCACCACAGAAAATAATCTATCCTTTTCCAGAGAGCAGACAGCATTATACTTGGCTAGCCAAAGCTGGAACACCAGATTAAGGGGATTGGTATTTGGGCAATAGTATTTAACCCCTTAATAAAATATAGAAATTGCTATCCTGAGTTTCTAGGGGTGACAACTAGCACAGCCAAGCCCCTGATGTAGAATATAGCAAAAAAAAACTAGTATTGATGGATTGATGGACTTGGTGGCAGCTTGTTCTGGTGCACCACAAGTCACAAAATGGCCGCCGATCACCCCAGAAAATAAGTGACAGAAAAACACTCTGTGCAGCCTAAAATCCAGTGAGCAAGTAACTAGCAGAAGTTCAATCATTCACAGCTGTAGATCGATCCGTTCAATAGGTGCTGTTGCTGACTTTTCCCTGCCTAATCTCGTCCTCACAGAAGCTGCCTCCTCTCCCTACACTAATCAGAGCAGTGTGACGTGTGGCGCTATGTGACTCCAGCTTAAATAGAGGCTGGGTCACATGCTGCACTTGGCCAAACACAGCCATGCCATTAGTAGGCATGGCTGTGATGGGCTCTTAGGGCAAGAAGTAAAACGCTAGCTGATTGGCTGCTGTGCAGCCCTTCAGTAAGCGGGAAGTAATTGCCGAACAACGAACCCGAACCTGAACTTTTTTGAAAATGTCCGGGTTCGGGTCCGTGTCCCGGACACCCCAAAATTCGGTACGAATAGAGATGAGCGAACTTTAAAAAAAAGTCCGGTGTTCTGCGTTCGGGTTGTGGTAAGTCGCGCATCCCGTTATGGATTCCACTATAGCGTCATATGGAATCCATAAGGGGCGGCTGCCACCAACCCGAACTGTTGAACAGCCGAAGGACCTGGGGTGACGTCACTGTCATGTGATCAGTGCAGGGGGCGTGGCTCAGCACTGGATTTTCATCTGAAGCCATTACATTTACTAATGGGTTCAGATGGGAAAAAAAAAGACAAACATTAGTTTTTAAGAATATATATCACACTATATTCTACATATTCGCAAATTCTCAAAGTGCCGATATTTGCGATAAAGTTCATGTATTAAAGTGGAAAGTTAATGTATGAACAGTAAATTCTGCAATCATCAAAATCCTTCATCAAGCTTCATCAAACAAGTTTTTCTGTACATGAAAAGCCAGCCTTATTTTTTCAATAAAACCTCACGTTTCTAGAGTACCTAAGTGTTTTATAAGCTTTTTACCAGCATCAGTAGAAAATGCAGCACAATTACTCCCTTTTTTTTTTTTTTTTTTTAAAAGAAAGAAAAAAAGAAAAAAAAAGTTTAAACTTTACTGTCATTTATTATTAAGGTAGCACTTCAAATTTCTGTGCATTACCACTGCTTTCACAGAACGTATAATTGTGTCTTTTTTAGTCCCTGGAAAAAAAACGGCAGAAATTTTGTTACAGAGTAAAATTAGGCAGATCATTGTATTTTACCAGTGTGTTCGTAGCAGCCACCATTTGCAATTGGGCATTTCTGCTCATTTCAGTGCATAAATATAACAGTTAAATTTACCTTGTTTGTATTGTGTCTCTATACCATGTAGTTTTAGTTAATTCATTTTATTGTGTCAGTGCGATTCTGTCACTCCTTGTTGTTGTGTAGGCTGGCTGCCTGTAACCTCGTACTGGCTACTAGTGATGAGCGGCAGGGGCAATATTCGAATTAGCGATATTTTGCGAATATTTGGGCGAATATTCTCCATATATATTTTAAAATTTGCGAATTCGTAATCTAGTCATTATTTTCTTCAAAAATTCGCATATAAAAATTTGCATAAACTGGTATTTAAAAGATACATGCAAATTTTTATGCAATTTTCTTGCAAAATTTTATATGCGAATTTTCGCAATCAAGAAAATAATGACATTTTCTTGATTGCGAAAAGTCGCATAAAAATTCACATAAACTGGTATTTTAAAAAAAATGAATTCGCGATTGCGAATATATTTCGCAATATTATAAATATTCACGAATTCTCGAAGTGCCTATATTAAAATTCGCAATTCGAAAATTCGTAATCAAAACTACTGGCTACAGTTATCCTGTGTATGGTTGTCGTTTGTGGCGTGCTGGCTGAAGCATTCTGTAATTATTGTGAACTGACACTTGTTTGTTCTGTGTTTCTTGTTTCTCCTGTTTCTCCTGGTTAACATTCCCCGGTCTGTTCCTGGATGTGGCTTATCAGGTGCCCTCATCATGTAGCTATTTCTATCTGTGAGCTATGGGGCTTGTGGTCAGTCTGTGTTGTGCCTTTCTGGGTGTAGCCCCTAGCTGCTGACCCAGGGGGTTTTGCCATCTGCCCTTCTATGTGGTGTTGCCTGGTAAAGCATTGTCGTATCCTTGTCCATATCTTGCCTGATCTTCTGTACCTGTCCTGTCTGTTCCATTTAAAGCCTGGCAGTGCTCAACTGCTTCTGATAGTCTGGTAGTGCTCTATTGCTTCTGATTCTGTCTGTTTCATATTTAGCCTGGCAGTGCTTACTACTTTTGTTCCAGTATGTTCGATGTGTATCCTGGCAGTGCTCAACTGCTTCTGATCCTGTCTGTTTGATGTCTTGCCTGGCAGTGTCTTACTGCTTCGGTTCCTGTCTCGTATTTGCCCTGCCTTCATGAGAGGGCTCCTGGCTTCTTCATAGGGAGGATATCTAGTCTATTTGTGCAGCTCTGAATGTGACAGCCATGCTTCCCTTCCACATGGGGTCCAGTCATCTGCTTGTGTGCTGGTTCTCATTTGTCTTGTCTGATCCATGTCTTTAGTTTGTTTGGGTTCCAGTTCTTCTGTTGTTAGCTGGTCCGCTGTTGCTTGCACCAGCGTGGTTCTTTGCAGGTAGTGTCCAAGTGTACAAGGACCATCTTGGAGGTGCAACCAGTGAGCCCTTGGCCAAGTTCATCCCCACCACCAGGGGCTCTGTGAAGAATGGGGCTCGCTGGCTCTCTGCCCTCAGGGTTTAGCTTCTAGTCAACTGATGCACTTGTCAGTGGTAGTGTTACCACTATTGCCTAACCTGCTTGTCCGGCATTACTGTCATGTTCATTTATTACATGTGTAATAAAGTATTCTGTTGGTTCCTGGTTTGTAATCTGCCTCTGTCATGTTTGCTAGACGTTCCAGAGGTTTGTCTGCCCTCCAGAATGTGACATGGTGGTAGTAGTGGCACTTGTTGCCATTGGATAGTGCTAGAGGCAGTGGTAGCCATTAAATCAGTGGCACATGGGGAAAATACAGAGGAGGAAATTGAGTGGGGGCCAAGGAGCCCACAATGACATATCACAGTCTGATAAAAGTTGTGGGGAGGATAAGGACTATTTTGTTGTCTAGTCCTAAGTCAACTGTCACCTCAGATAAGGTTTACAGAGCAGCAAGTGGCATCATCACACCCAAATAGAAAAACTTGTCCTTCACCAGTTTACAAAATATCACTTTTGTCAAAATTAAGCATGAATCCATAAGATGAAAAAGAGTAGGTCTGCCATTACTGATGGTGACTATTTGTCGCCGGACCCATCATAACAATGCTGCTGTCTGCCTGCCTACCATCATGTTCCATACTACATTGCTGCTCCTACCACTGCCATTACAGCTTCTTCTCCCCTTATTGATACTATTATTACTTCTACCCAGTTGTCACTAATACTACTACTACCCCTACAAACATTTATTGCCTTGTCTGTTCCATGCTATGCTACTGCTACTATTACTGTCATATATCACTATTACCTCTACATACCTTACCTTTTCCACATACACTCTGTACTACTGCTGCTGCTCCCAAATAAAAGGGAAGCTTTTTCCAGGCTTGTTCAGAGCAAGCTACTGTTTCTTCTGAAATTTACACACGTGTGTGTGTGTATAAACAGGAGCAGGCACCTACTTCTGTTATGGCATAATTTTTAGAAGCGTGTTGAGAACAAGGAACTGTTTCTTCTGACACTACCATGCACGTGTATAAACATGGGCAAGCATCTGCATCCATTATATCATAAAATTTGGAATCCTTGTTTACAATAAACTTTTTTCAATAAATTTTTAAAGAGTTCCGGTATCCAATACTTTTTAGGGTTCGTGACGTTGATTGTTCGAATGGAAGAACTGAGGACATTTTGAGATTTTTGATACAATGTGAGCACAAGCGGACTAGTGATGAGCGAAGTATTTAAAAAATTAGATTCAGCTGCTTCGCCAAATTTTACAAAAAAATTTGCTTTGTGACTAGTTACTTTGTTATGAAGCGCATTTCTTTATAAGTAGTCTGTGCAATGACAGGGAGAGGCAATTATGCTGCCTCCCATCATTGTAACCCTCAGATGCCATATTCATAGCTGATCATGGCATCTGATGGCAATATTACAGTGTAAAATGAAAAAAATATATAAAATCATACTTGCCCTCATCCATTTGATTGCAAAGAGCCAGCCGCCGCTATCTTGATTCAAGATCTATTACGAAATCTCATGTGGCCTATGGTGACGTCATCATGTCGGCCGGTGTAGTGACTACATATGTCATTGTGCACAGGATTTCACACAGAATAGCAACGGCCGGCTCTTCACACTCAAACTGATGAGGTAAGCATGATTTTTTATTTTTTTTTAACGCAATTCAAGGGAAATCTGTTGTTTTTGCTGTAGAAAAGGATAAATTAGACAGGCCTTCCAGCCTATCCCCTTCACCGTCCTTGCCATGCCTTCTTTTTTAGACTTGGTATGAGCGGGCAAAAATAGCAGATTACGGTGCAAATAATTTTTGCACCACAATCTGCACCAGAAATACCTCCAAAAATAGATACATTTGTTAGTAAATGAACCCCTATGAAAAATCTAATACATTGATCTTTTTTTGTATATTTCTGCTCACAAGAGAACACATTATTAGCATGGGTATTTTCTCATTCTCTGTTTTTTTTTTGTATTTTGATACTAGGTGGGGTACTGTTTTTTTATTGCTGCACCCCTCCGGAGATAGTGCACATGTCTTCTGGAAATCTCATTTTGGACACGTGGATGTTCAGGTTCGCCGGGTTCACCCGAACTTGACCCAAACTCGAACTCGAACCAGAACACTATTGAAGTCAATGGGGACTTGAACTTTGGTGCACTAAAATGGCTGTAAAATAGTTGTAGTAAGTAGTGTTCAGCGAACTTGTGTTTTAAGTTCTGCGTCCTACGTTCGGGTTATCATAGTATCCTGGTATGGATTCCGCTACCACGGACTATAACGGAATTTGGAATCCATAAAGGGATTCTTCGATAACATGAACCCGAACATTGGAACTTAAAAAACAAGTTCGCTCAACACTATTAGTAAGGGCTAGAGGGCTGCAAAATGGGGGTAAGAGCAGGACAGTTGCCCTGCGAACAAATATGGATAGGAAAATGACTAAAAAAACATAGAATAGAAAAAAATAAAAAATAATAATCTTGAACTAGGAGGCGGGGGTCAAAGGGGAGTAGGAGGTTGAGAAAGCGGTGGACGTGGTGGTGTAGGAGGAAGCAGCGGTGGAGGAGGTAGCCAACAATGTTTTTGTTGTTTTATTTTGTCCTTTATTTATTTATCTTTTTATAAATTTGGGAAGACCCCAAAACTTTGGAAAATAGAAAAGAGAATGCAAAGAGAAAGTGCACTGGAGTATAACAATGGCTAGGTGCAGCTGGTATACTTGTCCAATCAGCACAAGGTACGGACAAGTCCAGTGGGATCATTGCCTGGTTCATTGGCTGTGGACAGGCGGCTGCGCTTGTCTGTAATTACCCCCCTGCCATGCTAAACATACTTGCAGCAGGGAGGGCCAGCACCTCCAAGGCGTAAAGGGCAAGCTCAGGCCATGTGCCTAATTTGGAGACACAGAAGTTGAATGGGGAAGACTCATCAGTCAGTACGTATAAGCATGTATGCATGTACTGTAACACCATGTTGCTGAAATGCTGCCTCCTGCTAAGACATTTTGTATAAGCTGGTGTTGCTGGTTGTTATGGCATGCTGACAAAGCTTTTCCACATTTCGGCCATGCTAACCCTCCCTTCTGAAGTGCTGGCGACTTCTCCTCCTCTCCCTCCTCGTCTGTGTCCTCTGTATCCCCCCAACCCCACTCCATTAATGGCCATAAGCTGCTTTGGGTGCCACCCTACTGTGAACAGGGTTCCTCCTTCTCCTCATACTCCTCGTCCTCATCCTCCAGAACTATGCCCTGGCTGCACAGTTGTGTACCAGGCCTCTGTTGGTGCAGGAACCCACCCTCCGAGCCACTTGTGAATGACTGGCCTGATAACCATGGAAATAATCCCTTTTCCTCCTCCTCTTCCTCCTGTGCCTTTCCATCATCGGCCAAAGTTTTTCTTCAAGGAGATATTGAAGTGGGATAGTAACACTGAGGACTGTGTTATCGTCACTGGCCATGTTGTTGGAGTACTCGAAACAGCGCAACACTTTTCAGGCATACTGGCTAGGGGATGGCCACTCTGCTTTTGCACCCTGTTTCCTCTTTTTCTGTGTGGCTGGTGCTATGTGACCACCACCTCTTTCTCCTCACTCGCATGATCTTGATTCCATGTGGGGTCTAGGATCCTGGTCTCCACACTGCAGAAAGCTGCAGCAGTTGGCACCTGTGTTTCATCATCATCATCAGAGATGTGGTGCGGTGGTCCTCCCATGTCCACATCCTGAAACATAAGTGGTTGGGTATCAGTGCACTCAATCTCTTCAACTTCTGGGGCAGGGCTAGGTGGATAGACTGCTGCATGACTTGGGGCTCAGACTGCTTGGCTGATTTGCAAGGGAGTGAGGTGAAAGACAGATGGCCATGTGCTGCAGGTGCCAACTCTGCGGTTTTAGCAGGGGACCGGGTGGGAGACAATGTGAAGGAACTGGAGGCACTTTCAGCCATCCAATCTACAACTGCCTCTACTTGTTCTGGCCTCACCATTCGTACACCGGTATTCGGGCCTACAAAATGACGCTGAATGTCCTGTCACCTACGTGCACTTAAGGAAGGTGTTTCATTTGGGCGTGCAGCTGGCACAGATCGACCATGTCCTCTCCCTGCAACAGGAGCTCCACCAGCACCAGCAGCATGATGACCAGGGCCACGTCCCTTATTTGATGCTCTCCTCATTCTTTGAGGTCACCCACAAAACTAACAGACAGATTAACTATATTCATTTCCCTGTCACGAATAAAGTTCACGGGTATCTCACACCAAAAATGGGTATATGTCACCAGCCGAACTAATAGTCAGATTAAACATATTAATTTCCCTGTCAGGGATAAAGTTCACGTGTATCTCACACTAAAAATGGGTATATGTCATCCACCGAACTAACAGCCAGATTAACTATATTAATTTCCCTGTCACATATGCATTGCAGGTTTACTTCACACTAGAGATGAGCGAACTTTAAAAAATAGTTTGGCGTTCGGCGTTCGGGTTGTGGTAATCGCCGCATCCCGTTATGGATTCCACTACTGCGGACTATCCCGGCATATGGAATCCATAAGGGGCGGCTTCCACGAACCCGAACTGTTGAAAAGCTGAAGGACCTGGGGTGATGTCACCATCATGTGATCAGTGCAGGGGGCGTGGCTCAGCATGGGATCAAATCCAGTGCTGAGCCACGCCCCCTGCACTGATCACATGACGGTGACGTCACCCCAGGTCCTTCGGCTGTTCAACAGTTCGGGTTGGTGGAAGCCGCCCCTTATGGATTCCATATGCTATGGATAGTCCGCGGTAGTGGAATCCATAACGGGATGCGGCGATTACCCCAACCCGAACGCCAAACTATTTTTTAAAGTTCGCTCATCTCTACTTCACACCAAAAATGTGAATATGTCACCAGCCGAACTAACAGACTGATTAACTTTATAAATTCACCTGTCACATATGCAGTGCTGGTGTACCTCACACCAAAAATGGGTATATGTCACCAGCCGAACTAACAGTCAGATTAACTATACTAATTTCCCTGTAACGTATAAAGTGCATGTGTATCTCACACCAAAAATGGGTATGTATTACCCACCGAACTAACAGACGGATTAAATAGATTCATTTCCCTGTCACGTATGCAGTGCAGGTGTACCTCACACCAAAAATGGGTATATGTCACCAGCCGAACTAACAGTCAGATTAACTAGATTAATTTCCCTGTCACGTATGCAGTGCAGGAATACCTCACACCAAAAATTGAAATATGTCACCCGCCGAACTAACAGACGGATTAACTATATTAAGTTCCCTGTCATGTATGCAGTGCAGGAGTACCTCACACCAAAAATCGGTATATCTCACCCACTAAACTAACAGACAAATCAACTATATTAATTTCCCTATCTCATGTGCAGTGCATGTGTATCTCACACCAAAAATGGCTAAATGTCACCGGCCAAACCTGGGAATATGTCACCCACCAAACTAACAGACGGATTAACTATATTAAGTTCCCTGTCATGTATGCAGTGCAGGTTTACCTCACACCAAAAATGGGTATATCTCACCCACTGAACTAACAGACAAATTAACTATATTAATTTCCCTATTACATATGCAGTGCAGGTGTACCTCACACCAAAAATGGGTATATGTCACCAGCCGAACTAACAGTCAGATCAACTATATTAATTTCCCTGTCATGTATACAGTGCACGTGTATCTCACACCAAAAATGGGCATATGTCATCCATTGAAGTAACAGATGGATTAACTATTATATTTTTGTGTCACAGGTACAAAAATAGTGCATTCACCCACAAAAGATCACTATAGGTAACCCACAGAATTAACAGCCATATTTATTATTATATTTCTGTGTCAGTGGTGCAAAGTTAGTGTATTGCACCAACAAAAAATCATTATAGATCACCCACAAAACAAATAGCCAGATTCCTAGCACTCTACCTCGCTTTAGCCTCCTGCTTCCTATCCCTGCACTACTCAGAGCTGATGGGTGGTGCTCCACGTTATCCAGCTTGTATAGAGGCTGGGTCACATGATGCACCGGGCAATCATAGCCATGCCATTTCTAGGCATGGCTGAGATGGCTTCTAAGTGCCCACAGCTTAAAAGCTTGTTAATTGGCTGCCCTGCAGCCTTTCAAAAGCTTTAGTAAATGCCCAAACACCGAACTCGATCGGGAACTTTGCTGGAAAACTTGCAAAGTTCGGTACGGACCCGAACTTAACAGTTTGGATTCGCTCAACACTAGTCTCTTCCAGTGGTGAGTCTTAGTGGGTTCTTTGTTGTTGGTTACACTGATGCAACAAGGGATGGTGGAATAAGAACAATTTCAGAATTTTAGTTGCCTCAATTCATGAACTTTTGGGGAGACAGATTGGAACATTGGCTGCAACTGGCCTAGTTTGTTATGGGTGTACTGCCTTGTCTAACCACCAGTGTACTGTCAGGGAGGTATTCGGCGACGTAGGTGGCATCATAATACATAAGTGTCCCCTGCAAATGTTGAAAGGAGTACATTTGTGAAAATGAATGAGGAGGGATTTTTTACATACCCAAAGCTGATGCCAATAAATACATCTGCTATTGCTGATGTTGTGTATTTATTGCTGCACTAATCATGCCAATGCTGCTGTCTGCCTTTCCATCTTGGTCTATATTATACTGCTGTTGATGCTGCCCGAGATTCTCTTCCCCCTGCTGCTACTACTACTACCCCTACACAGTTGCACATCTCCTGGTTTTCAGGTTCCATACCGTACTGCTGATGCTCCCAAAAAAGAGATTTTAGACCATTTTGGACCATTTGTTCCAGACAAGCCACAGTTTTTTTCTGATTCCCCAATGTGTGTTTAAACATTGGAAGGCCTCTGCTCCAATAAAAGACAATATTTTGAATATTTTTATTTTCATTTTAAAAAACATAACAAATTGATGTTATCTCTTTTTGTTAATTTAGATGATTTTTATGCTATATGAAAGCATGCTGTGTAAAAAAAAAAAAAGTTTTGCTGGGGGCCCACGCATTCAAAAAACAATGCCTTAATGGGGTCTAATTGGAAGCTTTATGGGGTCTAATTGAGGGTTTAATTGAGAGCAGTGACAGTACAGTGTGAATGTAGAAATGGTAGAGTGATAAGAGATTTTTAGCTGCAATATTAACAGAAGCAGCACAGCATGGAACAAACAAACCAGTAGATCAGCTGTCTATGGGTAATAGTAGTAGTAGTAGTGGTAGTAATTAGTGATGAGAGAGCATGCTCGGCTGAATATCTGTTTGGCTCGAGCATCGCTTTGCTCCGCACATGGCGGTACTCGATCAAGTACCACATGTGCTCGAGCGCAATGCTTGAGTCTCTGTCCCGCACGTTTTGCGGGTTTTAAGCAGTCAATAAGGGTGCAGGTAAGTACTGACCTCACTATAATGCCAGTAGCCATGTTGGCTGCTGGCATTACAGTTATTGACTGGCCGGAACGCGTCATCTGGTGGACACATGTTCGGCTCATAAGTAGACAGGGAGAGCAGAGCATAGGAAGGGAAAGACAGTGTAGGGAGCGATTTACACATTTTATTCAGAGATATCTTTTCCAAGACCCAAAATTTCTTTTAAGGACTACTGTGTGTGTGAGTGTTTTAGAGCAGCAATCTATTTACCTCCTGCAGTCTCAGGGACAGTGCTTCGGAAGGGCAGATGAGCATGGGGAGACATTTTCTATTTTTACTACCAAAAGCTTTTCAACGACCCCAAAGTCCTTTTAAAGACTAGTATTGAGCAGGAGGTGCTAAATTCGATTTTGCGATATTTCGCGAATATTCACTTGAATATTCCTCTTATATTAGTCGAAATCGAATATTCGTCATCATTCTATTTATCGTGAATAATATGAGATTTAATTATTCGTGTATTGCGATTTTAACTTTGAACGGGGTATAAGGCAACTTTCGGATTGGTTTGCTATCTAGAATTAACGAAGATAACGAATATAGCACTATATTCAAATTCGTTATCTTCGTTAATTCTACCAAGCCAAGTAAACTGGCCTATGCACAGCTCTAAGTTGGATTCGCAATGCAATATTAATACTTTGCCTATTTTTTCCAATAAATAGAATAATTATTATAATTATTCTATTTATTTAAAAAATTAGGCAAAGTAAAATTATCGCATTGCGAATCCAACTTTGAGCTGTCTTTAAGCAACTTTCCTATTGGATTGCTGGAATTAACGAACATAGAGAATATAGCACTATATTCTCTATCTTCGTTAATACTAGCAAGCCAACCATAGTAAATTAGGTATATGTTGAAAGCGCAATGCGATTAATTGTTATGTTATTCGCATTGCAAATTCAACTTAGAGCTGCGTTCCTAATGGTCGGCTTGCTAGAATTATTGAAGATAACAAATATCGAATATAGCACTATATTCTCAATCTTTGTTAATTCTACACAGCTGCAAGTTAAATTCGCAATGCGAGTAATACAAGTTATATTATTCGCATTGCGAATAAAACTTAGGAAAATTTGTGAGATCGTGATTCTCACATCCGACAGTACATTGTAGCATGGAGGCGTTCCCATGGTGATGGGTGATTGGCAGAAGCGGCAACAGGCACTGACTCGGACCTCCGGACAGGTAAGAACTGCTTTTGGGAAGTGGGAAAGGAACAACGATAACAACTTAGAAAAAAAAAGAAAAACCGAATATTCGAAATAGTGAATATATAGCGCTATATTCAAAATATACGAAAAATAGCAAAGTGCCGATATTCACAAAAAAAATTCTCTATTCGAATATTAGCGCTCAACACTATTAAAGACTACTGTGTGTGTTTGACAGCAGTAAGTTATTTTTATTTTATACCTATTAGTGGCATTTACTGTACATCATCCTCATACTGTGTCTTTAATAATCTGGGCCACATCTAGTGTCCATAATCTGTGGTGTTCTTTAACCAATACTGTAGAACATCTGCAAACAGTGTCTGTATTACAAATTCCAATAATCTGGGCCTAATATAGTATCCATATTCTGTGGGTTTCTCTGACATATACTGTCCTGCATCCGAAAACTGTGTCTTTAGCGGACAGTAAACAATCTGTGCCACATCTAGTGACAAAACAATTAATATGAAGAAGGTGAGCACTAACGGCCGGGGAAGTTGGTGTGATGCTGATGGTGCACGAAGAGACCGTGTTGTGCCTGCTGCCAGAAAATAAAAACATCCACCGTACCCAGCTTTATGCCCAACTTAGCTGGGCAGCGCAGGACAACACTGTCCAAGTTGGACCAGTGCAAACAGTTGGTAGCCAAGATTCTAGTCAACCGAAGCCTCACTCTGATCAACCTTCCTCCCACCATGGAGAGGCTTGCCAAACAAGTGATCCCACACTCGGATATTCCGAGGAGCTCTTTCCATCGCCACTAATAGATTTGGCCCTCGTGCCTAGTACGCTTGAAGAGGTACCTGAAATATTGTGCCTTGATTCCCAACCTTTTGAGCCGCCACAGTCTCAAGAAGATTACAGTGGTGAATGGCAATCATTTGTTCACTAGGTGTATGATGATGAGACACAGTTATCAATCACTGAGGTTGTGGTTAGGTCAAATCAGGAGGATGAGCAGAGTGAGGAAGTGGAAGAGGAGGTGGTGGACGATGAGGTCACTGACCCAACATGGGAAGATGAAAAGCAGAGTGAGGACAGCAGTACAGAGGGGGAGGGATCCGCAGCACTGGAACAGTCTGGAAGAGGCAGTGGGGTTGCAAAAGAGAGAAGTCGGCCCACATTAAACAGGCCCGCAACCGTTTCACTGAGCACCCCCATGAGTAAATCTACCTTCCCAAGGGTAGATGTTCCGCAGTATAGTGCATTTTTGAGAAGAGTGCAGACGACAAAATAATGGAAGTTTGCAACCTGTGCTGTACCAAAATGAGCCAGGGCGTGAACACTAGCAACCTCACCACCACCAGCATAATCCGCCACATGGCATCCAAGCACCTGAATAAGTGCGCCGAATGCCCGGATCCACAATCTGGGTCTGGGGGTCACACCACTGTCTCCTCTTCCCCTGTGTTATGCACTGCTGGCCAATCCCCTGTCGAAGGCGCAGGCCCAGATGCCCCTCGCCCTGCATCTGGACCTTCCAATGAACCTTCAGCAACAACATTCACTTCCCTGTCCCAGTGCAGCGTCCAAATGTCGATAACACAGCCATTTGAACGCAAGCGCAAATATCCACCCACAGGCCATAGCACTAAATGCGCAACTTTTGAAATTACTGGCCCTTGAAATGTTTCCATTTAGGTTTGTGGACACTTAGGCCTTCAGCAGCCTGATGTCGCCGGCCGTCCCATGGTATGCAGTCCCCAGCCACCGCTATTTTTCACAGTGTGCCGTGCCCGCCTTACACCAGCATGTGTCCCAGATCATCACCCGTGCCCTGACCAATGCACTTACTTGGTCCACTTCACCATGGACACATGGAAAAGTGCTGGTGGCCAGGGATGCTACATTTCCCTGACCACACACTGGGTAAATGTTGTGGAGGCCTGAAATGAGTCGTATCCTGGGATGGCACAGGTGCTACCCACACCCAGGATTGCAGGCCCTACGTCCATCAGGGTCTCTGCCAGCAGCTATTTTACTGGCTCCAAAACCTACTTCTACCCCTCTGCCGCCTCCTCCTCCACTTCCACCTCCAACAGCAGTCAGCCATCAGTCGCTAGCTGGAAGCAGTGTAGCACTGGTGTGGGTAAGCATCAACAGGCCATTCTGAAGCTGATCTGCTTAGGGGACAAACAGCACACCACCGCAGAGCTGTAGCTCTCGCCACTCAACCTACAACCAGGCATGGTTGTGTCAGACAATGGCCGTAACTTGGTCGCGGCTTTAGAGCTCGCAACTTGACACACATTCCATGCCTAGCCCATGTCTTAAACTTAGTGGTTCAGTGGTTTATCAAAACATACACCAATTTGCAAGAGCTAGTAGGGAAGGAGCTCCGCGTGGGTGCCCATTTCTGCAAGTCGTCCACAGCTTCAGTCGGTCTGTCAACGCTGCAGCAGCACTTGCGGCTTCCTGCTCACCGATTGTTCTGCGACGTGAGCATGCGCTGGAACTCTATGGTCTACATGTTGGCCAAGCTTTGTGAGCAGCAGAGGGCAGTTGTGGAATACCATATGCAACATGGTCATTACCTTTCAAGTCACCTGCCACTATTCACAAGCGAGTAGTGGGCATTGATGTCAGACCTCTGTGAGGTTTTAAAAAAACATGAATCCACACAGATGGTTAGTGGTGATAACGCTATTATCAGCGCAACTATCCCACTGCTGTGTCTACTCAAACGATCGCTGCTCACAATTAAGGAGAACACTCTGAATCTGGCAGATAAGGAAATGGAGGAGGGCATTACACAGGGTGAATGCCAGACCACCCACAGTTTGTCTTCTCAGCGTGAATTGGGCCATGAAGAGGAGGAGGAGCTGGAGAGAATTGCCTCTGCTACAGAGGGTAGTACCCATTTAATTCCATGCATTCAGCATGGATGGGCAGAAGAGGATGAGAATAAGAGAATCATCCTGAAGTCGACATCGACGTCTTGCCTGTTAGTACACCGGCACACATGGTTGACCTCATGTTAAGCTGCCTTTTCCAAGACCGTCACCGCGTTATACGCATTTTAGATAACACAGATTATTGGGTGTTCACCGTTCTCGAACCCCGCTACAAAGAGAACTTCTCATCTCTCATTTCTGTGGTGGAGAGGACGAGTAAAATGGTGCAATACCAGAAGGTACTTGTTGAGAGATTGCTCAAAAATTTTCCATCTGACAACGCGACAGGCAGAGTCCATACTTCCTTAGGCAACCGAGGAAGGGAGACAAGGGGAACGCACAACAGTTCCAACAAAGGCAGGGCAACACTCTCCAAGGCATGGGACACTTTCATGACACCTCGCCAGAAATCTCACCCTGAAGCGCGGCCTAGTGCTACAAGGAGGTAAAAGTCTTGGAAGATGGTGAAGGAATACATAGCAGACCGTGTCAGCGTCCTAAATGATCCGCTCTATGCCTTGGAGTTGCTGGCCTGCCCTGCCGCCAGCATTTTGTCTGAGCGTGTATTTAGTGCTGCTGGTGGCATTATAACAAAAAACAAACCACGTTAAGTGACCGTGAAGAAGCATGCTTTTCATATGCTTCACTATATGGCACGCAACGCACGGACAGTTATACTTTCCATTGTGTTGTTTTTGTTCTAAAACAACCAAATAATGTGGTTTGCATTTTTGAACTGGTAAAGTTCCTGTTCCTGATGTTTATGCCTGCTGCTACTATCCAGCCACTTGAAAAAAATAAATAAAACTTTGTTGTTTTCATTGTGTTTGTCTTTTGCTTAAACTGTTTAATACAGTAGACTGTTGGCTTCCTAGCCAGTAGTTCTGTGGTAATGACATGTATGTTGCCTTTTTTTCCTTCAAGGAATGTATAAAATACATTCACATATTAACTACAGAGGAGTCGGAGTCGTGGAGTAGGAGTCGGAAGTACCAAAAACTGAAGAGTCAGAGCATTTATCGACAGACTCCACAGCCCTGCTGTTGAAAACCCTCTCTGATATGACACTGGAGGCTGAGCAAGAAAGTAGACAGAGGGGGGAATTTATCATGAGGAGAATATTTGAAATCAGTTTTGCTTGAATCTGTGTTGGATATACTTTGTGCCACATTTATCAAATGTCACAGGTTGTTTGATAAATTTGGCTTGTCCTTAAACCGAACACTTCTGTCTAGAGAAGCTATTCCAGTTTTCCTACTTCACCCTCCTCCTGGAAAGAGATTGCGACTTTTTTGTGACTTTTTAAAAAAGTCGTAATGATAAATCTGGAGTGAAACTCATTAACATAGCTTACCACACCAATTTTCCACCCATATTACAAACTGGAGTAAGTGGTGTAAAAATGCAAGTGCATGTAAAAAAGTCCCACATTTTTGTGCTAGTGCTTAAATTTTGCCCAAGTGTGTCCCAAAAAGTCACAAAAGCCCTATTTTGCTACTTTTTAATGCCAGAAATCTGGAGGCAAGGTATGATAAATCAGGGCCAAAGTGCCTACTGGGCCAGTTTGGGCCACTGTTCCAGTCTGCCTGCCTAGAAGTCTATGTGGTCAGGGAACAGAGCATTCGCACATGAAAAAACTGTTACATCATGTTCAGGAGATGGAACTGGCTTCTAGTGTTACTGCGGCTGTGGCTTCTGCTGTTTGTGGTAGCAGGAGGTGACTCTGTGGGGTACGGAGAAGGGCCACCCATTCAGACACACTGACATTAGGCATATGCTTGTCGAATGCTGCATAAAGCTCCATACACAATGATTTCTGTTAATCACTGAGGATGTCACCACATGATCATGCTTGCAGCACACAATTACATCATTATACTCAGGGCATGTCCTTTGGCAGGTCTTTTCCACTCAAGAGAGGATCAGACCACCTCTGCGAGAGCAAGTGTATGAGTTTTTTCCCCCATTCTTTCTAGCTGCCATTTTCGGAAAAATGATTGTTACCATGAAGTGCGAGGAAATTCATGGTGAATCAAATTTTTCTGAAACTTCAGATCGAATTCTGCTTTGGATGCTTCAATTCGCTGAACACTAGTCTGGATAGGGTCCAACCCCCAGGAGTAGCACCATGGCCTTCTCTCAGATTTCCCTAAGCCTAGCACGGCTCATCCCTATTGAAGTGAATGAGACTGAACTGTGATACCAAGCACAGATGCTATACATATATACTGTGAATATAAAAAGTCTACACACCCCTGTTAAAATGTCAGGTTTCTGTGCTATAAAAATTAGACAAAGATAAATCATTTAAGAACTTTTTCCACCTTTAATGTGACCTATAGACTTTACCACTCAATTGAAAAACAAACTGAAATCTTTTAGGTGGAGGGAAGAAAACAAAAGAAAAAAAAAACTAAAATAATAACTGTGGATGTAGCTGTGTTAAAAATTAAGCAATCACATTCAAAATCATGTTAAATAAGAGTCAGCATACACATGCCATCATTTAAAGTGCCTCTGATTAACCCCAAATAAAGTTCAGCTGCTCTAATTGGTCTTTCCTGAAATTTTCTTAGTCGCATCCCACAGCAAAAGCCATGGTCCACAGAGAGCTTCCAAAGCATCAGAGGGATCTCATTGTTAAAAAGTGTCAGAAGGGTACAAAATAATTTCCAAGATATTAGATATACCATGGAACACAGTGAAGACAGTCATCATCAAGTGGAGAAAATACGACACAACAGTGACATTACCAAGAACTGGATGTACCTCCAAAATTGAAGAAAATTGGTCTGGGAGGCTACCAAGAGGCCTACAGCAACATTAAAGGAGCTGCAGGAATATCTGGCAAGTACTGGCTGTTTGGTACATGTGACAACAATCTCCAGTATTCTTCATATGTCTGGGCTATGAGGTAGAGTGGTGAAAGCCTTTTCTTACTTAGAAAAACATCCAAGCCAGGCTACATTTTGCAAAAGCACATCTGAAGTCTCCTAAAAGCATGTGGGAAAAGGTGTTATGGTCTGATGAAACCAAGGTTGAACTTTTTGGCTATAATTCCAAAAGATATGTTTGGCTCAAAAACAACACTGCACATCATCAAAAGAACACCATACCCACAGTGAATTCTGGTGGTGGCAGCATCATGCTTTGGGGCTGTTTTTCTTCAGCTGGAACTGGGGCCTTAGTTAAGATAGAGGGAATTATGAATAGTTCCAAATGCCAGTCAATATTGGCACAAAACCTTCAGCCTTCTGCTAGAAAGCTGAACATGAAGAGGAAATTGATCTTTCAGCATGACAATGACCTAAAACATACATCCAAATCAACAAATGAATTGATTCACCAGAAGAATATTAAAATTTTGAAATGGACCAGCCAGAGCCAATACCTGAATCCGATTGAAAATCTGTTGGGTGATCTAAAGAGGGCTGTGCACAGGAAATGCCCTCGAAATCTGACAGATTTGGAGTGTTTTTGCAAAGAAAAGTGGGCAAATCTTGCCAAGTTAAAATGTGCCATGCTGAAAGACTCATATCCAAAAAGAATGAGTGCTGTAATAAAATTAAAAGGTGCTTCAACAAAGTATTAATTTAAGGGTGTGTACTCTTTTGCAACCATAGTATTTTATTTAAATATTTTTTCTTCCCTCTACCTAAAAGATTTCAGTTTGTTTTTCAATTGAGTTGTACAGTTTATAGGTCACATTGGTGGAAAAAGTTCTGAAATGATTTATCTTTGTCTCATTTTTTTTTACAGCACAGAAACCTGACATTTTAACAGGGGTGTGTAGACTTTTTATATCCACTGTATATTTACGGCATTGTGCTTGGTTTCCAGAGAGAAGTCTGAGGCATTACAGCAAGTGTCGGTGCCTTCTCAAACTGCTTTGGCAGGGATCCCGGGTGTCGTACGGCCACTAATGAGGTACTGATGACTTATCAAGAGGAAAACCCTTATAAACCCCTAAAACTTCTGGAAAACCCCTTTAACCACCTAACTGTTTTGCCTGAGTCCAGCTCAGGCAGAGGGAGAAGTACTTAAGTGTTCTGCTGTAGCTGGACTCGGGCAGAAAGTGGAGTGGGGACAGCTGGCCAACAATGGAGCAAGGAAGAAAATGAGGATGACAATATGAAACACACCCTACTGCCCATGGATGTGGCCTGGCTGTTACGGGGAGACAAAAAGAACCTCTTATTGCGGTGGCTGACTGCCTTCACTGTTTGCCTACGGGATGGCGTCATACCACTTCATGTTGTTCAATAAAACTGTTGCCTATATTTGTGTTTGACTGTCCACACCTTATTTTTCTTTTCAGAACTTGCACAGGGCAAAGTTTATGTCTTTAGACAGTATAGAGAAAAACAGCCATAAGGGAGGTACTGATGCAGCCAAGCCTGGCTTAGCTCTGGCATGTTTTGGGCTTCATATACCCACAGTGTCAGCAGTATCACCAGTTCCAGAAGCAGATATGGCCCTGGCAGTTCTTCGGGAGGTACGTTGTATCTGCTCTTTATTGCTGCTGATACCACCACCCTCCTCCTTTGATGTTACCTTCTCCTCCTCAGCACCCCAATCCAGCTCCCAGGTCCTGTCCAACACAAAATCATCAGAGTCCTCCCCTTTCTACAAATACAGTGAAGACATTGCCACTGACAATTTACTTTGGAAATAATGCATTATTGTCACCACAGATTTGGACCTAATGACTTACATGCATTCAATCCTACTATGAGATTATTTTTCTTCCACACACACACACCAAGACTTAACCTCTTAAGGACGAAGGGCGTACATGTACGCCCTTCGTCCGCACTTTAAGGATGGCGCCTGCTCCCGCACGGAGCAGTCGCCCGAGCTGCGGGTAAAAGCTTGATTCATCAAGCTGACACCCGCAGCTCATGTCCGCGACCGGCAGCGATGCCGATCGCGGACATTTAACCCTCAGATGCCGTGGTCAATCCTGACCACGGCATCTGATCAGCGCAAAACCGAAAGTTTCACTTTCGGTTTTGCTCGGCTCCCTGATGGCCACAAGGGGAGCCGGAGCATGCATGTAGTACCCTAGGTTTCTGTGAATGAAACCTAGGGTACTACTACAGTATTCCTATGGAGCCTATGACTGTAATAGGCTCCATAGAAATATGCGATTTTCTCATATATTCCAATGCTATTGCATTGGAATATATGAGAATAGCAATCTGATGATTGCATCTTATAGTTCCCTATGGGAACTATAAGAAAGTGGTAAAAAAAAAAAAAAAAGTTTAAAAAATAAAAATTAAATAAAAAAATATAAAAATTCAAATCACCCCCTTTCCCCAAAATGAAAATAAAATAAATAAAAAATAAAAATTACACATAATGGGTGTCGCAATGTGCGAAAACGCCCATACTATAATAATATTAAAAATATTCACCATACGGTAAACATAAAAACGAAAGAAAGCGTCCAAATGGCTAATTCGCCATTTTTGGACGCTTCATTTCTAAAAAAATGAATAAAAAGTGATCAAAACATCAAACGCACCCCATAATGGTATCAATTAAAAGTTCAGATTGCCCCGCAAAAAATGAGCCCCTACACTGCTCCATACGCATAATTACAAAAAAGTTATAGGGGTCAAAACATGGCGACAAAAAATAAAATAAAAAATTCCCACTTTTAATTTTTTTTTCACTATCAAAACGCAAGAAAAACTATACATATTAGGTATTGCCGGATTCGTACTGACCTGAAGAATAAAATTAACCAGTCAGTTTTATCGCAAATCGAACGTTGTAATTTAAAAACCCGTAAAACTGTGTTGAAATTGCTTTTTTTTTGCAATTTCACCCCATTTGGAATTTTTTTCCCGTTTCCCACTACATCACATGCAAAAATAAATGGTAGCGTTAAAAAGTACAACTTGTCCCGCAAAAAATAAGCCGTCATATGGCTATGTGAGCGGAAATATAAAAATGTTATGGCTTTTGGAAGGCAGGGAGCGCAAAACAAAAACGCAAAAATCCCAAACCCCCGGTCCTTAAGGGGTTAAACTGTCTGGGGATGACCTACTACTTCCGCTGTTTTCAACCATTACCTTCTGGACTGTAAAACATGTGTTGTACACTTGCTATTTCAAAAAAAAATTGAACTGTATGGAGATGCCCTGTAAAATACTTCTACTCTTTCCAGTGTTTCAGATTTAAAACGCCACCCTCTGGATTGATATTTTTGAAAAGAAAAAAAAAATACACTTTATCCATCTGGAAATGTCCTGTCCCAGATTTCTAGCTACTATTCCTGTTTTTTTACATAGTAACATAGTTTATAAGGACAAGAAAAGACATCTGTCCATCCAGTTCGGCCTGTTATCCTGCAAGTTCACTCAGAGATTTAAAACGCTACCCTTTGGATTGTAAAACATGCATGGGGGCTGGATCTCACAGGTTCTCCCCCAAAAGCAACTACGATGGGATGCCTTCCCTGCTATCGGGTCCCCATCACAGAAGCATGGGGACCCGATGGCAGCTCCGATCCCCACCCGACATTTCACGTGCCGCAGTCAGCGCTGACCGCGGCACATCAATAGTTAATGCGCCGGCATCAGTGATTTCACCGATGCCGGGGCATGCAGCAGGAGTCCAGCTATCAGTGACTGCCGGACCCTTGCCGCTGATCGCGCGGGAGCAGCTCCTTCACCCGCCCAATCACCATGAAGTACACGTCACGAGTCTCTAAGTCCCGGACATAAATGACGTACATGTATGTCATGGGAACTTAAGGGGTTAAAGAGCTACCCACTGGATGAAAGAAATGTGTTATACACTTATATCGCTATTTTTGAAAACCACACCAACACTTGAAGTGTTTGGAAATACCCTGTAAAATATTTTTTCTAGTGTTTTCAATCAGAGATTTAAAATGCTACCCTCTGGATTGTAACATACATTGTACATTTATATTGCTGTTGTCAAACATTAACAAAAGCATTTGAACTAAGATTCCAGGAGTTTTAACAGAGATTTAAACTGCTACCCCCTGGATTGTAAAAAATGTGTTGTACATTTATATTGCTATTTTTGCAATAAAAAAAAAAAAACACTTCAAATGTCTGGAGATGCCCTGTGCAAAATTTTGGACTACTATTTCAGGTGTTTTAACCCAGATTTAAAACGCTAACCTCTGGATTGTAAAACATACATTGTACATCTTTTTGAGAAAAATAAAAAGTTGTATTTCTGTTCAAATGGGGAAAAAAAATAATGTTCTTGTAGGTAGCTGCTTTTGATGTTCTGCGCAACTGTAGCTGTAGTAACTGCACCTAGAAGGCACTGCCTCAGCCTCAGCTCCTCACTCTCTGGTTGAAAGCTTTTTCTGCCTTTCCCTATTCTACACAATCCATTTTCTTTCTAGCTGTTCCCTAAACTGTCCCTGACACTACAATAGAAGCTTTATTGTCACTATACACTGTCCCTAAGATCGTTTCTCTCAGATATTGCTACACCCATGCACCCTCATTCACAGTCTTATACTTCTGCTCATTCTGCAAGGGCATCTTTCTGCCTCCTGCAGCATTGATTAGCTCATCCAGGCTGTCTATCAACCCTCCTCCCCCTTTTCCTCCCAGAGTCATGTGAACATCTTTCTTCTTCCTCCCTTGTGCTTTTTCATGCTTATATGAGTAGTAAAATGGTGCCGCGAGCAGTTTTACTGGGTTCATCGAAATTACTAGATTTACCGGGTTCATCTAGCGGACACATTTTTGGAAAGTTCCTAAGGAACCCGGTTCGTTATAAACTGATTCTCTTATCTCTAATTTGGACAAATTGGTGTGGCAGTTTGAATCAGGTGTAAACAAATTCAATCTGAATCAAAAGTGCTCCAATTTCTCCGAAAATTATGGATGACAGTCTGGGGTCCCTTAGGACTATATGTGGCCATTTCAAACTCTAGGGAGCCAAGCCAGCATTAGGTATCTTAAAGGGACAGTGACATATATAGCTATGGGTAATCGTATGGCTGCTAGTGGTGATAAACATCATCTTTCAAGTTTATAAAAAAAGGATCTGATGCTAATTTCACACTAGCGTTCATGAGAACCGGCAGGCTGTTCTGGCAGGGAACAATGAGAATTGATTTGCTCATCTCTATTAGCACTACAATATGTGCAAATTGATAGTTACTAAGCTGGAGTTTGTTTGATTTAATTTTTAAGATTTTACTCTTGATTCTAAGTTTCCCTTGAATGATGCTTTGTACTCTGGCTCATTTTAAATATTTGAAGACAAAAAAATACTTTGTCTAAATGTGTGCTCATTACTACAAGACGTGCTTGAAAGTGATGTGGTGTCTTTATTTTAGAAGGTAATTACTGTAGATCACAACCAGAGAATTTAGGATGAGAAAGCTTACCATTAATGACACTGAGGCAATTTAAATGTATATCAAGGGATGTTTCACTTTTAGAGAATATAATTAGAAATGATAATTACTGTACCATGGTTTAAGGAAGTGAAAGGTCATGTTAAAGTACATTCATTAAGTTATCAAGGAAATGTATCAAGAAAGTAGACTGTCACTAAAGTGCTGGAAATGGAACAGTCTGTAAAATATGTTTATACATAACTGCATGAATAAAGAGACAATTGCTGTATAATGTGTGTATGTATAGCACGATGTTCTCTACTGCTAGCCTCTTGTTTACCTCGCAAACAGACGTCTTTGGATTTTTTTTTGTTGTCTACACTGGTTTTAAATCAATTGTATAACTTTTTTAATCCAGTCAAGATGCACTCTAGTCATTATTAGTATTGAACAGAGCGAAGCATTCAAAGCTTCAAAGGTTTAAAACGAATCTGAATTTTTTCACTCTTCATGGTGCAGAGGGTAAAGCACAGGAACGCAAGATCATCCATAATTCCCTGTGATGTCACAGCTCTATAAAACCCTCATCCCTCGCGGTCTCTGCCATTGTCCTGTGTACTACAAAAAGCCCTCATGTGGCCATGTGAACGTAGAAATAAAAAAGTTATGGCTCTCGGAAAACAAAAACGTAAAAATGAAAAAAGCCTGAGTCCTTAAATAGAGATGAGCGAACATCTGGAAGTTCGGGTTCGGGAAGTTCGGCCGAACTTCCCGAAAATGTTCGGGTTCGGGATCCGAACTCGATCCGAACTTTATCCCGAACCCCATTGAAGTCAGTGGGGACGCGAACTTTTGGGCACTAAAAAGGCTGTAAAATAGTCCAGGAAAGAGCTAGAGGGCTGCAAAAAGGCAGCAAAATGTAGGTAAATGCCCTGCAAACAAATGTGGATAGGGAAATGAATTAAAATAAAATAAATAAAAATTAACCAATATCAATTGGAGAGAGGTCCCATAGCAGAGAATCATTAGTCATATCACCCACCACTGGAGAAGGCCACTTTCAGTTATTTCGGCCCCAGCACCCAGACAGAGGAGAGAGGTCCCACAGCAAGGAATCATGCGTCATATAACCCACCACTGGAGATGGCCACTTTCAGTTATTTCGGCCCCAGCACCCAGACAGAGGAGAGAGGTCCCACAGCAAGGAATCATGCGTCATATTACCCACCACTGGAGAAGGCCACTTTCAGTTATTTTGGCCCCAGCACCCAGACAGGGGAGAGAGGTCCCACAGCAAGGAATCATGCGTCATATCACCCACAACTGGAGAAGGCCACTTTCAGTTATTTTGGCCCAGCACCCAGACAGAGTAGAGAGGTCCCACAGCAAGGAATCATGCGTCATTTCACCCACCACTAGAGAAGGCCACTTTCAGTTATTTTGGCCCCAGCACCCAGACAGAGGAGAGAGGTCCCACAGCAAGGAATCATGCGTCATATCACCCACCACTGGAGAAGGCCACTTTCAGTTATTTCAGCACCAGCACCCAGACAGAGGAGAGGTTCATTCAACTTTGGGTTGCACCGCAAGATCATGGTGAAGTTAAAAAAATGAGGATTCAATAAAGAAGTGCCCCGGAGTACAAGAATACATGGTTGCGGGGGAGGCAGTTACAAATGTAAATTCTGCACAAGGGAGGCACAGGTCCTGTGGGATCCATGCCTGGTTCATTTTTATGAACGTCAGCTTGTCCACATTGGCTGTGGACAGGCGGCTGCGTTTGTCAGTAATGACGCCCCCTGCCGTGCTGAATACACGTTCAGACAAAACGCTGGCCGCCGGGCAGGCCAGCACCCCAAGGCATAAAATGCTAACTCTGGCCACGTGGACAATTTGGAGACCCAGAAGTTGAATGGGGCCAAACCATCAGTCAGTGCGTGGAGGGGTGTGCAGACGTACTGTTCAATCATGTTAGTGAAATGCTGCCTCCTGCTAACACGTTCCGTATCAGGTGGTTGTGCAGTTAGCTGTGGCGTGGAGACAAAACTTTTCCACATTTCTGCCATGCTAACCCTGCCCTCAGAGGAGCTGGCCGTGACACAGCTGCGTTGGCGACCTCTTGCTCCTCCTCTGCCTTCGCCTTGGGCTTCCACCTGTTCCCCTGTGACATTTGGGAATGCTCTCAGGAGCGCATCTACCAGCGTGCGCATGTACTCGCGCATCTTCCTATCATGCTCCAGTGCAGTAAGTAAGGTGGGCACATTGTCTTTGTATCGGGGATCCAGCAGGGTGGCAACACAGTAGTCCGCACACGTTAAAATGTGGGCAACTCTACTGTTGTTGCGCAGGCACTGCAGCATGTAGTCGCTCATGTCTGCCAGGCTCCCCAGAGGTAAGGACAAGCTGTCCTCTGTGGGAGGCGTATCATCATCGTCCTCCATATCCCCCCAGCCACGCACCAGTGATGGGCCTGAGCTGTGTCGGGTGCCACCCCGCTGTGAACCTGCTTCATCCTCATCCTCCTCCACCTCCTCCTCATCCTCCTCGTCCTCCAGTAGTGGGCCATGGATGGCCACATTTGTACCTGGCCTCTGCTGTTGCGAAAAACCTCCCTCTGAGACACTTCTAACAGACTGGCCTGAAAGTGCTAAAAATGACCCCTCTTCCTCCTCCTCCTGGGCCATCTCCTCTTCCATCATCGCCCTAAGCGCTTTCTCAAGGAGACATAGAAGTGGTATTGTAACGCTGATAACGGTGTCATCGCCACTGGCCATGTTAGTGGAGTACTCGAAACAGCACAACAGGGCACACAGGTCTTGCATGGAGGCCCAATGATTGGTGGTGAAGTGGTGCTGTTCCGCAGTGCGACTGACGGGTGCGTGCTGCAGCTGAAACTCCACTATGGCCTGCTGCTGCTCGCACAGTCTCTCCAGCATGTGCAAGGTGGAGTTCCACCTGGTGGGCACGTCGCATATGAGGCGGTGAGCGGGAAGGCTGAAGTTCCGCTGTGGCGCAGACAGGCGAGCAGCGGCAGGATGTGAACGCCGGAAGCGCGCACAGACGGCCCGCACTTTATGCAGCAGCTCTGACATGTCGGGGTAGTTGTGAATGAACTTCTGCACCACCAAATTCAGCACATGCGCCAGGCAAGGGATGTGCGTCAAACCGGCTAGTCCCAGAGCTGCGACGAGATTTCGCCCATTATCGCACACCACTAGGCCGGGCTTGAGGCCCACCGGCAGAAACCACTCGTCGGTCTGTTGTTCAATACCCCGCCACAACTCCTGCGCGGTGTGGGGCCTGTCCCCCAAACATATGAGTTTCAGAATGGCCTGCTGACGTTTACCCTGGGCTGTGCTGAAGTTGGTGGTGAAGGTGTGTGGCTGACTGGATGAACTGGTGGAAGCAGAGGAGGAGAAAAACGAGTAGGAGGAGAAGGCTACAGGAGGCAAAGAATGATGCCCTGCGATCCTTGGCGGCAGAAGGACGTGCGCCAAGGAACTCTCCGTCTGGGGCCCACCCACTCTACATTTACCCAGTGTGCAGTTAGGGAGATATAGCGTCCCTGGCCGTGCTTACTGGTCCACGTATCTGTGGTTAGGTGGACCCTGCCACAGATGGCGTTGCGCAGTGCACACTTGATTTTATCGGATACTTGGTTGTGCAGGGAAGACAACATACTGTGGGACCGCCATGGCCATCAGCTGTTTGAAGCTGTCTGTGTCCACCAGCCTGAATGACAGCATTTCAAAGGCCAGAAGTTTAGAAATGCTGGCATTCAGGCCCAGGGCTCGAGGGTGGCTAGGTGGGAATTTGCGCTTTCTCTCCCAGGTTTGTGAGATGGAGAGCTGAACGCTGCCGTGTGACATGGTGGAGATGCTTGGTGACGCAGGTGGTGTTGTCGGTGGCACATGCTCTGTTTGGTGGGCGGCAGGTGCCAATATTCCTCCCGAGGCAGAGGAAGAGGCCGAGGCAGCAGCAGAAGAGGGAGCAGGGGGAGCCTGAGTGAGTTCCTTGCTTTTAAGGTGTTTACTCCACTGCAGTTCATGCTTTGCATGTAGATGCCTGGTCATGCAGGTTGTGCTAAGTTTCAGAACGTTAATGCCTCGCTTCAGGATCTGATGGCACAGCGTGCAAACCACTCGGGTCTTGTCGTCAGCACATTGTTTAAAGAAGTGCCATGCCAGGGAACTCCTTGAAGCTGCCTGTGGGGTGCTCGGTCCCTGGCAGCAGGCAAACTCTCTTGGCGGCGGCTGCTCTGCTTTTGCCCCCTGCTCCCTCTTTTGCTACGCTGTTGGTTCGTTCTCACCACTGCCTCTTCCTCTGAACTATGAAAGTCAGTGGCACGACCTTCATTCCATGTAGGGTCTAGGACCTCATCGTCCCCTGCATCGTCTTCCACACAGTCTTCCTCCCTGACCTCCTGTTCGGTCTGCACACTGCAGAAAGACGCAGCAGTTGGCACCTGTGTTTCGTCATCATCAGAGACATGCGGACTGCGATGAGGTGGTATTCCAATGTCCTCATCATCAGGAAACATCAGTGGTTGTGCATCTGTGCATTCTATGTCTTCCACCACTGGGGAAGGGCTAGGTGGATTCCCTTGGGAATCCCTGCCAGCAGAGTCTTCAAACAGCAAAAGAGACTGCTGCATACCTTGAGGCTCAGACAGTTTCCCTGATATGCATGGGGGTGATGTGACATACTGATGGGCTTGGTTTTCAGGCGCCACCTGTGCGCTTTCTGCAGAAGACTGGGTGGGAGATAATGTTGTTAATGTGCTGGATCTACTGTCGGCCACCCGATTGACTAGCGCCTGTACCTGCTCAGGCCTTACCATACTTAGAACGGCATTGGGCCACACCAAATATTGCTGTAAATTCTGGCGAGTACTAAAACCTGAGGTAGTTGGTTCACTAGGATATGTGGCTTTGGCAGAATGGCCACGTCCTCTCCCAGCACCAGAAGGTACACTAACACCACCATGACCGCGTCCGCGTCCCTTACTAGATGTTTTCCTCATTGTTACCGTTCACCAAGCACCACAAGAAGAAAAAAATTGTTTGGCCCAATGTATTGATTTCAAATTCAGGCCTTTACAGGCACCTAACACTATCTGCCTATTTATTTATGTAGCGTATTACACTAATCCAGGCACAGCAGTAACCACTGATTTAGGGGAATATCTCTTTTAGGGCTAGTATTTAGGTCCTGGATGAAAGGTATCCTTTTATGGACAGATTTACACTTGGCCTGCAACAACTGGAACACCAGTTTCAGGGTATTGTTATTTTGGCAATTGAATTTCACCCCAGAACAAAATATATGTTTTTGCGGACACTATTATAGTTTGCCAGCCAGTGATGGGACACCAGATTTAGGGTATTGCTACTTTGGCAATTGAATTTCACCCCAGAACAAAATATATAATTTGCAGGACACTATGAAACTTGGCCAGCCACAGCTGAAACCTCTGATTTATGGTATTGCTATTTTGGCAATTGAATTTTACCCCAGAACAAAATATACCCTGTTACAGACAGATTTAAACTAGGCAGACACTATTATAGTTTGCCAGCCACAGCTGTGACACCAGATTTATGGTATTGCTATTTTGGCAATTGAATTTCACCCCAGAACAAAATATATGTTTTTGCGGACACTATTATAGTTTGCCAGCCAGTGCTGGGACACCAGATTTAGGGGAATGCTATTTTGGCAATTGAATTTCACCCCAGAACAAAATATATGTTTTTGGGGACACTATTATAGTTTGCCAGCCAGTGATGGGACACCAGATTTAGGGTATTGCTACTTTGGCAATTGAATTTCACCCCAGAACAAAATATATAATTTGCAGGACACTATGAAACTTGGCCAGCCACAGCTGAAACCACTGATTTATGGTATTGCTATTTTGGCAATTGAATTTCACCCCAGAACAAAATAAACCCTGTTACAGACAGATTTAAACTAGGCAGACACTATTATACTTTGCCATCCACAGCTGTGACACCAGATTTATGGTATTGCTATTTTGGCAATTGAATTTCTCCCCAGAACAAAATATATGTTTTTGCTGACACTATTATAGTTTGCCAGCCACAGCTGTGACACCAGATTTATGGTATTGCTATTTTGGCAATTGAATTTCACCCCAGAACAAAATATATGTTTTTGCGGACACCATTATAGTTTGCCAGCCAGTGCTGGGACACCAGATTTAGGGGAATGCTATTTTGGCAATTGAATTTCACCACAGAACAAAATATATAATTTGCAGGACACTATGAAACTTGGCCAGCCACAGCTGAAACCACTGATTTATGGTATTGCTATTTTGGCAATTGAATTTCACCCCAGAACAAAATATACCCTGTTACGGACAGATTTAAACTAGGCCTGCAACAGCTGAAACACCAGATTCAGGGTATTGCTACTTTGGCAATTGAATTTCACCCCAGAAGCAAAATACATAATATGCAGGACACTATGAAACTTGGCCAGACTCAGCTGAAACCACTGATTTATGGTATTGCTATTTGGCAATTGAATTTCACCTCAGAACAAAATATATCCTTTGCAGGACACTATGAAACTTGGCCAGCCACAGCTGAAACCACTGATTTATGGTATTGCTATTTTGGCAATTGAATTTCACCCCAGAACAAAATATATGTTTTGTCAGACATTATTATACTTTGCCATCCACAGCTGTGACACCAGATTTATGGTATAGCTATTTTGGCAATTGAATTTCTCCCCAGAACAAAATATATGTTTTTGAGGACACTATTATAGTTTGCCAGCCACAGCTGTGACCCCGGATTTATGGTATTGCTATTTTGGCAATTGAATTTCACCTTAGAACAAAATATATGTTTTTGAGGACACTATGAATCTTGGCCAGCCACAGCTGACACCACTGATTTATGGTATTGCTATTTTGGCAATTGAATTTCACCCCAGAACAAAATATATGTTTTGGCGGACACTATTATAGTTTGACAGCCAGTGCTGGGACACCAGATTTAGGGGATTGCTATTTTGGCAATTAAATTTCACCCCAGAACAAAATATATAATTTGCAGGACACTATGAAATTTGGCCAGCCACAGCTGAAACCACTGATTTATGGTATTGCTATTTTGGCAATTGAATTTCACCCCAAAACAAAATATATGTTTTGGCGGACACTATGATAGTTTGCCAGCCAGTGCTGGGACACCAGATTTAGGGGATTGCTATTTTGGCAATTTAATTTCACCCCAGAACAAAAAATATAATTTGCAGGACACTATAAAACTTGGCCAGTCACAGCTGAAACCACTGATTTATGGTATTGCTATTTTGGCAATTGAATTTCACCCCAGAACAAAATATATCCTTTGCAGGACACTATGAAACTTGGCCAGCCACAGCTGAAACTACTGATTTATGGTATTGCTATTTTGGCAATTGAATTTCTCCACAGAACAAAATATATGTTTTTGCGGACACTATTATAGTTTGCCAGCCACAGCTGTGACACCAGATTTATGGTATTGCTATTTTGGCAATTGAATTTCACCCCAGAACAAAATATATGTTTTGGCGGACACTATTATAGTTTGCCAGCCAGTGCTGGGACACCAGATTTAAGGATTGCTATTTCGGCAATTGAATTTCACCCCAGAACAAAATATATAATTTCCAGGACACTTTTATACTTTGCCAGCCACAGCTGAAACCACTGATTGATGGCATTGGTATTTTGGCATTTGAATTTCACCCCAGAACAAAATATATCCTTTGCAGGACACAATGAAGACTTGGCCAGCCACAGCTGAAACCAATGATTTATGGTATTGCTATTTTGGCAATTGAATTTCACCCCAGAACAAAATATATGTTTTGGCAGACACTATTATACTTTGCCATCCACAGCTGTGACACCAGATTTATGGTATTGCAATTTTGGCAATTGAATTTCACCCCAGAACAAAATATATGTTTTGGCGGACACTATTATAGTTTGCCAGCCAGTGATGGGACACCAGATTTAGGGGATTGCTATTTTGACAATTGAATTTCACCACAGAAAATAATCTATCCTTTGCCAGACAGCAGACAGTATTATACTTGGCTAGCCAAAGCTGGAACACCAGACTTAGGGGATTGGTATTTTGGCAATTGTATTTAACCCCTTAATAAAATATAGAAATTGCTATCCTGAGTTTCTAGGGGTGACAATTAGCACAGCCAAGCCCCTGATGTAGGATATAGCAAAAAAAAAAAAAACTAGTATTGATGGATTGATGGACTTGGTGGCAGCTTGGTCTGGTGCACCACAAGTCACAAAATGGCCGCCGATCACCTCAGAAAATAAGTGACAGAAATTCACTTCGTGCAGCCGAAAAACCAGTGAGCAAGTAACTAGCAGAAGTTCAATCATTCACAGCTGTAGATCGATCACTTCATTAGGTGCTTTTGCAGACTTTTCCCTGCCTAATCTCGCCCTCACAACAGCTGCGTCCTCTCCCTACACTAATCAGAGCAGTGTGACGTGCGGCGCTACTTGACTTCTACGAACTAAAAGGTACTCATTGGAATTTGGGCCCCTTTGCGCATCTTGGCTGCAAAAAAATGTCACACATGTGGTTTCGCTGTACTCATGAGAAGTAGGGCAATGTGCTTTGGGGTGTATTTTTACATATACCCATGCTGGGTGAGAGAAATATCTCTGTAAATTGACAACTTTGTATAAAGATTTTTAAAAAGTTGTCGTTTACAGCGATATTTCTCAGACAAAGTATGGGTATATGTAAAAATCCCCCCAAAACTCATTGCCCTACTTCTCCTGAGTACGGCGATACCACATGAGTGACACTTTTTTGCAGCCAAGATGCGCAAAGGTGCCTAAAACCAATGAGTACCTTTAGGATTTCACAGGGCATTTGTGCGCATTTGGATTCTCACGCTTTCGGGCCCCTAAAATGCCAGGGCAGTATAAATACCCCACAAGTGACCCCATTTTGGAAAGAAGACACCCAAGGTATTCCGTGAGGGGCATGTCAAGTTCACAGAATTTTTTATTTTTTTGCACAAGTTAGCGGAAATAGTTTTTTTTGTTTTTGTTTTTTACAAAGTCTCATATTCCACTAACTTGTGACAAAAAATAAAATTTTACATGAACTCACCATACCCCTCACAGAATACCTTGGGGTATCTTCTTTCTAAAATGGGGTCACATGTGGGGTATTTATACTGTCCTGGCATTTTAGGGGCCCCTAAAGCGTGAGAAGAAGTCTGGAATCCAAATGATTTAAAATTCATTTGGGTGGTAAGTTGCATGACGGAGCAATAAACGGTGAAAGTAGTGTAGTGC
Organism: Bufotes viridis; assembly: GCA_033119425.1. Classification (NCBI taxonomy): domain Eukaryota; kingdom Metazoa; phylum Chordata; class Amphibia; order Anura; family Bufonidae; genus Bufotes; species Bufotes viridis. The sequence goes on from CM065590.1 coordinate 251,958,559, forward strand.
GGAATTGTAAAAAGTGGCTTTGTCATTAAGGGTGTTTAAGCTAGTGGGGCTGAGGTGGTTAATGACACACACAAACATTAAATAAAATAGATAAAATATACCTGTGCGAAGCTGGGTACTTCTGGGTACTATTCACCATGTATTCCTCTTCTTTACTTTTGTGTTTGCCCTATTGATATGAGACGCCTTGAAGCAAATAGAAGAGAGTAAATCTAGTTGTATCATGTTGATTTGCTTTACTCCACTGATTTATGAGTTCTGTGATTGGTTACATTTTCATAATTCTCCTCCATATTTCTTTTTTCCCTTTTTATGTTGCTTTTATTTCTCTTAAATTCTTAACAGCGATCTTATTTATGGAAATGTCAAGTATATGTTTTATTCCAGCTCAGAAGATCAAAATTTTAAGTTCATCTCTAAGTAATGTCATGCTATATAAATTCAACAGGAACCATGTTTTACTTCACATTTGTTCATGTTCACACATAAGCCACATATTGCTTCCTTGGTAATTTATGCAAGATTAAATCTATGGCAAGTTAACATTACCAGAGTACATATAGAAATGTGCATATATATTGAAACACACTTTGCACAAAATCGTTTGTAGTAATATAAGAGATTTAATGCAGATCTAAAAATAAGTGCCATAAAAATATGCACAGAGATGTCCCTCATGTTACCACATTTTTATACTTGATTTTCTAACATTTCTCAACAGGCTGTCATAGATCAGGCTCTGCATTGCATTCATTGCAAAATCTATCAGGGAGAGCCAGAGGGAGAAGAGGGGGTGGAAAATAAGAAAGCAGGGATTATACATTTCTATAAAACTGTGATGACTATGAAAAAAACATGACAGTTCTGTAACTGTTAAAAATAACAAAGAATTACTTGCACAACATCACATAAAGAGAGAACAAAAATTCATAGATAAGAAATAGCTTAAAAGCAAATGGATAATTCCAAGGTACAAAAGTTAAAGTTGCTGTTAGAGGAAAATATGGTTGCCAGCCAAACCCCCAGTCCTATGACCACACAAAACTTACCTATTAATTGGATATAGTATATACTGAAATTATTCAGTGACATTCACCCACTGAGCTATCAGCATGCCCAGAGACCATTTGGTCATTGTGTTCATTTCAAAGAAAGGAAGACACTAAAGCTAGGGGAAAAGCAGATGGACAACATAACCTCGGCTGGCAGATTGGAAGGTATTTGGGTGGTCATACGGTGGAGTCCATGGAGGGGGCTAAAACACTGGAATAGACTAAATAAAGCTTGGGTAGCTCTGCTCTTGCCCTGCCATCCCTGAATGAACAGCACTTAGCTCATAATCAGGCTAAATTACTCATATGCAATATGTGAATGTATATAAGTATAATTTGCCAGTAGACTTTGTGTATATATACTGTAGATATTAGTAACCTGTAATTGTATTTCATTTTTAAGTGTATCTGTGGATCGCAGAACTTGTTTAAGTATACGTAGATTATATATGCTATTTATGCTTGAGTCTATATGTACGTACATGTATATTATATATAGATACACATTACTGGCCACATTTGCTCAGAATACAGCGAGGGCAGTAAATGAGGCCATTATGTGTGTGGTGGAGTATATATCTAATGTCTTAGCACCTCTGTGTTATCAGTAAAGCATTTTAATATATAAGTATCTGCGAGAGTTGTATGTTACACCTGGTATGTATGAAGGACTGGAGGATATGAATATGATACATAAATATAGAAAACATAGACAACAGCTTAGGAATGAAATAAAGGATGAAAAACCGTAACAGATATAAAACTCCCATTTCCAAGAGGCAAATTTACTTTTTTTATTTATGTGCAAAGAAATATTAGATGAAAAAAAATATGTAAGACACATATTTCTGTGGAAAGAGAAATCAATCAAAACGTATAAATGCATAATCTATCTATCTATCTATCTATCTAATCTATCTAATCTATCTATCTAACAGCACTTCAGAAATTACAATAAAAACAGTGAATTATTCAGCATTTTCAAAGTCAATGCAACATTTTAGCCCTGTCACGGGGCATTTTATAAGTTTGAAAAAGGTCCTGTGACAGGGTTAAATGTTTCATTGTGAATAATTCATTACTACCATTGAAATTTCTATAGTGCTGCAATTCATTTGTTCTGTAATTACCGGAATACCGGATCAAGATCAAGTTCTTTTGTGTCTTCCTAAAAAGAAAAAATCCCCCTCCTGATCCAAAGTGGCAATCAGACTGGATCAAAATTCTAAACTAGAACTCTATACATTTGAATAAAAGTTAATATTATTTTATTGTAATAAAACATCTAAGCCTTTTTTCAAGCTGTCAACTATTCCTGCTGTGACCGAATCCTGAGGTCGACTATTCCACAGATTTACAGTTCTAAAGGAAATTAAGCTTTGTTGCCTCTGAAGATTCAAACTTTTTTTCCAGATGGAGATACTGTCCACTTGTCTTTTGAAGGTATTTTACATTAAGCAGCTTTTTGCCATATGTTTTGCAGGGGCCAGTTTTATATGTATGCAGGTTAATCCTATCCCACCTTAAAGAGGAGCTGTCACCTCTCCTAACATATCCATTTTACTAACTACTTGCACTTCCCAAATAATGACAACTTTGGAGTATTTCATTAACTCTATGTTGTGACATTCCTCTATTATTCTTACTAGACGTTTGTGAACGAATTGCCAGGTGTCTGCAATACATGTCAAACTAGTCACGAGCTGGGATATGTCCCTACACAGTCTCTGATTGGATAGTGTCAAACTATGCAAGGACAGACCCAGCTAGACCTTGATTGCACACTGATAGCAATAAATTCATAAACTTGTTACATAGGTAATGGAAGTAATTACTAAGCACAATATCTCAGTTCTTTAAATGTCTCTTTTCAAGATTAGATAACTTTCTAAAAATCTTTGATCATAACAAAGATCTTCCACTTCTCGTTATTTTTTTATTTTTTTGCCCTTGTCTGTGTTTTTTGTCTAACTCATGGGCATTCTTTCTTTGCAGTGATACCAAGAACTGAATTGCACATTCCAGATGAGGGAGCACTAGTGATTTTGTAAAAAAAAAACAATGCAATATTATACTCTTATGCCTCTGTATAATGGGTTCATGACAGTTTTAATTCACAATACTATGATGGTGGAGAAAATGACTTAAGTCTACTCCAGGCAGTTCATAATTTATGAACATCTTCCATAGGTTGCACTATACATATCTTTGTGCCACCCACAGAAATAGAAGCAAGGCTACTAATCCCATCCTCTATATCATTAATAAATAATAAACCTTGCGGTACAGCACTTATAACCAGGACCATTCAGAGTACAGTAGGAATCACTGACCAAAGCTCTGTGGATATGGTCAAAAAGCCAGTTTTCTATCCAATTACAAACTGTACTTTCTAAACATCTAGATCTTATATTACTTATGAAGAGTCTTTGAGGGACAATGTCAAACACCTTTTCCAGGCTTTATTTATCTCTTCATAGATATCAATCTGGTTAGTTTGACAGTTTATCATATATAATGAATTATTGTGGAGTTGTAGCCTATTTATTGTGGAATGTTAAAAACAATATGAACAGATACGTGCAGGGCCGGGCCGACACAGAGGCTGGGGAGGCTCCAGCCTCAGGGCGCAGGCAGGGGCCGGCCAGAGGGAGAGGGACTGACAGGGGGGAACCGCTCAGCGCTCCCTCCTGTCATTCCCTGAGCCGGGCCCTGTCAGAGCGCTCCTCTTACCTCCATTATGGTCACTGCTTCAGGCCCCCAGCATCAGGCCCCGCTGCCTCTAACTAAAAACACAGTAAGCAGGTGGGCGGAGCCTATCGGAGGTCTATTAGGCTCCGCCCACCTGCTTAATGTGTGGCAGCGCTGGGGCCTGATCCGGGAAGCCTGGAGCAGTGAACATAATGGAGGTCAGAGGAGCGCTCTGACGGGGCCCGGCATTAAGTACAGTGAAAATGCCGGGCCCCTTTACATGAAGTCTGTGACAACATGGGGGGCAGAAAGAGCATGACAACATGGGGGGTATAAAGAGCATGAAAAGATGGGGAAGAATGACAGGGGGCAGAAAAAGCATGACAAGAAGAGGGGATTATGACAAGAGGGGGAGAATGACAAGAGGGGAGAGCATGACAAATTACTATGTGGGGGCACTGCTGTGTGGTTGAGGGGGTGTGGGGACATTACTGTGTGGGGGCAGTGTGGCGGACATTACTGTGTGGGGGCAGTGTGGTGGACATTACTGTGTGGGGGGCAGTGTGGTGGACATTACTGTGTGGGGGGCAGTGTGGCGGACATTACTGTGTGGGGGGCAGTGTGACGGACATTACTGTGTGGGTGGCAGTGTGGCGGACATTACTGTGTGGGGGGCAGTGTGGTGGACATTACTAGTGTGGCGGACATTACTGTGTGGGGGGCAGTGTGCCGGACATTACTGTGTGGGCAGCGGCGTAACTATAGGGTTAGCAGGGGAAGCAGCTGCTTTGGGGCCCTGACCCAGAAGGGGCCCATCCAAGAGAAGGAGAAGTACTAAAAGATTTTGTCAGGGCCCCTCAACATTATTACACAATTAAATGATATACAGTGGCAGTATAGACAGTGTAGAAAACGGATGTAACAGCTGCCGGGCCTGGTCTGAGAGAGCGATCTTTACTAGCCACAGGAAAGGGGGCGGCATGAAAGGAAGGGGTTGTGAAAACATTACTGTGGGGGGGCCCATTAAGAACATTTTCTGTGGGGCCAGTCATTTCTAGTACGCCATTGTGTGTGGGGGCAGTGTGGTGGACATTACTGTGTGGGGGGCAGTGTGGTGGACATTACTGTGTGGGGGGCAGTGTGGTGGACATTACTGTGTGGGGGCAGTGTGGCGGACATTACTGTGTGAGGGGCAGTGTGACGGACATTACTGTGTGGGGGGCAGTGTGGCAGACATTACGGTGTGGGGGGCAGTGTGGCGGACAATACTGTGTGGGGGGCAGTGTGGCGGACATTACTGTGTGGGGGACACTACAGTGTGGGGTGGCATTATACAAAAGCTCTGCAGATGCAACTCCCATGTATTGGGTCACCAGTATTTGGGTGGTCATTCACTAAATGAACCCTGTTATGGGGAGAATCTGTGGATGACTCATATTTGTCATCCACAGACACCCCCCCAAAACAGGGTTAATTTACTGAATGACCACCAATAAAAGAGGTGGGGGTCACATATGCTATTTCATAATGACAGCGGGGCCCGTGCAGTGACTGTATTCTACTACACCCCCATCTCCCCCCCCCCCACTCACTGGATATAATCTTATTAACTATATAACTGTAGTAAATCACTACAGTTATATAGTTAAGATTATATACAGTGTGTGTGTGGGGGGTGTAGTAGAATACAGTCACTGCACGGGCCCCACTGGCGCTGTCATCAAAAAAGCAGATACAACCCCACAGCCTCACCCCTTGTATTGGGGGTCATTCCTACACGGACCCTGTTATGGGGAGGGGGTATCTGTGGATGACACATATGTGTCATCCACAGATTCCCCAATAACATTGTTATCCATCACAGATCCCCCATAGCAGTGTCATCCACAAGTTGTAGGGGGTGGGGGGGGGGCACTTGGGTAGCTCAGCCTCTGTTGGTGGTGGACCTTGTCCCAGCCCTGGATACGTGCAATATACTTACTCCTCTCCTAACAAATACAGTATGCTCCTTGTTTCCAAAAATGTTGGCATGTATGGTAGCACTCATTAAATCATTAAATGTATCTAATGAAAGTGTGTCTAGAGAACAAGGACATTTTAATATTTTGAAAGGTACTAATATTATTGTAATTTGTCTTTGCAGGTTATAAAGTCTTATATAGAGGCATTTTAAGTAAAAGAACAGACTTCTCTTCTGATTCCTAAATTTAGTCATTGTAAATAAATGTAATTGCAATGCTGTCACATAAAAAGCCTGCCATATTATTTATTTTATCAAAATAAAGTCCTTGGGAAATGTTTGATAGATTCTTAAACTACTGAAATTTTCTAAAAGACAGACATTGAATTACTGTATATTCTCACTGAAGTGTCCTTACAACTAAAGTGGCCAGAAATCAATAGAGTTGTATATAATGTTTAGCAAAGCAATATTCAATTGTCAAAAATAAGATTTTGTATTAACCCAGTGCTGATTAAGTTATACTAAAGTCAAACTCATACTTCCAGCACTAAATATTAAGTAAAAAACTAATCTGGAATGTTTTTACCTCCCAAATCAAAGTAAACCTTCAGTGTAGTACTATATATAATCTGATCAAGGCTGAAGACCCTCACCCTGGGTTCAGACCTGAGCGTTCTAGAAACGCGCGTTTTACGAGCGTTTGTGTCACGCGTATTTCAGCGCCTTTTGCAAATAGGAAACGCGCGTTCGTACGCGCGTTCTTGTGATTGACTACTGTGGTGTCAATCACAAAACGCGTGACAAACACCCCAAAAAAAGCTCAAGTACTTGTTTATGTGTCGGGCGTTTTACAGCGCGTTCAAACGCGCTGTAAAACGCTCAAGTGAGAACCAGGGCCATAGGTAAGCATTGGTTTTCATGTGTTGAGCGTTTTACAGCGCATTTGAACGCGCTGTAAAACGCTCAGGTGTGAACTTAGGGTCAGGGAAATTGGTAGTAGCTTCCTCCACAGTAAGGCTGGGAACACACCTAGGCGTTTTTGGATCAGGCGTTTTTTTGAACGTTTTTTCCGCGTTTTTTTAGGCGTTTTTGTATTTTTGCAACGCGCGTATTTGGGGCGTTTTTTGATTGACAGCTTACAGTTTGCAGAAAAAGAATCCCCACCCAGCAAAGGTGGGTGGAGATTCTGCCTTTCTGCTGGGTTTACTACAAAACGCGCGATCATATGCGCGTTTTGGAGCGGAAAACGCCGCATATTTTCTTATATGCGCGTTCCCATGCTTTTCAAATGGGTGCAAACGCTGGGCAAACGCCCAAAGAAGCTCATGCACAAGCGTTATGCGTTGGCGTTTTTCAGCGCGTTCAAACGCGCTGTAAAACGCTCAAGTGTGAACCATGTCTATTGGAATACATGGGTTTTCACTTGTTGTGCGTTTTTCAGCGCGTTTGAACGCGCTGAAAAACGCTTAGGTGTGTTCCCAGGGTAACGGTGTTGTCTAATGCACAGCTTTGTTAAGATGGCCATAGACTTTAGATAATTGTTGGCACATGCCACCAACATCAACAGGATTTGACAACAATCTAATATGTAGGAGAATATCCAGTTGTTGTTGCCTGTTGTTGAAAGATGTAAGGTAAAGTAATCTTGCAGTTCAACATGCTTTATCCTTTGTTTAAAATGTTTGGCAAAAGCTCAAACTCGTTCCCCACTACTATAAACGTTTCTGAAAGTTCACATTTTTTATGTATTATTGCACAAACAGATAGGTCATCAGAACTCTAAAATGTCTCAAAGTAAATTTTATTATTATAAATTGCATAAAGTTCTCTTCTGCCACATGTTAAAACATATATACTAAGGAAAAACACTCAAAAACTGTTCAAATGCTCATATTTGGTGGCTTAGAAGTTTTGTAATAAAATAAATATAATATAATATAGATAGAATTCTGTAACTCTCAACTACAATTCATGGTGCCATTGTATACAGAAGAAGTCTTTGAAGAGATTTCTAAAACTGGTGTTTAAGTAGAACTGGCTTAATTGCCCATAGCAACCAATCAGATTCCACCTTTCATTTTCCAAAGGAGCTGTCAAAAATGAGAAGGTGGAATCTGATTGGTTGCTATAGGCAACTAAGCCAGTTCCACTTTAAACCAGTTTGATAAATCCCCCCCTTTGTTTCTAACCTTAAAGCTGCTATGCACCTGAGATAATTGTCAGTTGAACATTCATTTGGCTGACAAATATCTCTCCCGATCCTTGGCTAAGCATGCATATACAATGAAAAAGAAGAGGGGAGAAAGCTGCTACCACTGAAAGAAACTCCTCTTCTGAGAACAAAAGAATGAACAGCTAAACTCCAATGTGCCTGATCATTATCTCTCATAACATCAATGGTTCATGGGAGGGTTAGTAGGTTCCATGAACATTAGATTGTCAGTCAAACCCACCAAAATCCTGTATGGCCAGTTTAAGACCATATGTGCTCCTTAGGGATGAGCGGACCCATAGATGTTTGGGTTCGCTGGGCTCGGACGAACTTCAGGTTCGGAACCAAAACTTGACCCTCACACGAACCCAAACCCGATTGAAGTCAATAGGGACCCAAACTTTGGTGCACTAAAATGGTTGTAAAATAGTCATAGTAAGGGCTAGACGGCTGCCAAAGGAAGCAAAATAGGGGAGAGAACAGGACAATTTTCCCTGCAAACAAATGTGGATAGGGAAATTACTTAAAATAACATAGAATATAAAAAAATTAAAAAATAATAATCTTGAGCTAGGAGGCGGAGGTCAAAATGGAGTAGGGGGTTAAGGAGGCGGTGAACGTGGCAGTGTAAGTGGAAGCGGAGGTGGAGGAGGAGATAGCCAAGACTGTTTTTTTGTTTTTTTTCTTTATTTCTTTCTTTATTTTTTATACATTTGGGAAGGCCCCAAAACATTGGGAACACAAAGAGAAAGTGCGAGGGAGTATAAAAATAGCTGAGCGAGGCTGGTATACATGTCTATTCCGCACAAGGTACGGACAAGTCCTGTGGGATCCAAGCCTGGTTCATTTTAATGAACGTGAGCTTGTCCATGTTGGGAGTACACAGGCAGCTGCGCTTTTCTGTGATCACCCCCCCTGCCATGCTAAACACACGTTTGGACAATATACTGGCCACAGGGCAGGCCAGCACCTTCAAGGCATAAAGGGAAAGCTCAGGCCATGTGCCCAAGGGCTCATGCACATGACCGTATTTTGTTTACTTGTCCTTTTTTTCGCTTATAGGATGTGGACCCATTGATTTCAATGGGTCCGCAAAAAATGCGGACAGCACACCATGTGCTGTCCGCATCAGTATGTCTATTCCATAGCCCCGCAAAAAAATAAAGCATGTCCTTATTTTTTCTAGTGTGCGGACAAGGATAGGCATTATTACAATCGATCCGCAAAAAAAAAAGTACGGATCCACAAAAATAACGGATGCCATACGGACCGTCATCCCTTTTTTTTGCAGATCCACAATTTGTGGAGCGCAAAACACATACGGTCGTGTGCATGTAGCCCAATTTGGAGATCCAGAAGTTGAATGGGGCAGAGCCATCAGTCAGTACGTGTAGGCGTGTGCACAAGTACTGTTCCACCATGTTGCTGAAATGCTGCCTCCTGCTAAGACGTTTCGTATCAGCTGGTGGTGCTGGTTGTTATAGCGTGCTGACAAAGCTTTTCCACATTTTGGCCATGCTAACCCTCCCATCTGAGGTGCTGGCGGTGCCCCAGCTGCTTTGGATACTTCCTCCTCCTCCTTGGCCTTCGCCTTGTGCTTCCACTAAGCCCTTGCTGTCAGGTGGGAATGCCATCAGCAGTGCATCTACCTGCGTGCTCTTGTACTCGCGCATCTTCTGATCACCCTCCAGTGATGGAATTAAGGGAGGCACGTTGTCCTTGTAACAGGGATCCAGCAGGTTCATTTACCCAGTGTGCAGTTAGGGAGATATAATGTCCCTGCCCGTGCTTACTAGTCCACATATCGGTGGTTATGTGGACCTTGCCACAGATGGCATTTCACAGTTCACACCTGATTTTGTCCACCACTTGGTTGTGCAGGGCAGTGATTGCTCGCTTGGAAAAATTGTGGCGGCTGGGAACCATGTACTGTGGGACAGCAACCGCCATAAGGTTTTTAAAAGTCTCTGTCTTCACCAGACGGAATGACAGCATTTCAAAGGCCAGGAATTTTGAAATGCTGGCATTCAGGGCCAGGGATCACTGGTGGGTAGGGGGTACTTCCTCTTTCTCTCTAGTGTTTGGGGGATGAACAGCTGAACGCTTCCATGCTACAGTGTGGAGATGCTTAGTGACTGTGAGGGTCGTTGAGGTGGTGGTGTTGCTGCCACATCCTCTGTTTGCGGGGTGGCAGGTGCCACTGTCACTCCAGAGGGGGAAGAAGAGGCCGAGACCGCAGCAGAAGATGAAGAAGGAGGAGCCTGAGATCTTTTGTGGTTTTTCAGGTGTGTACTCCACTGCAGCTCGTGTTTTGCATTTATATGCCTGGTTATACAGGTGGTGCTTAGCTTTAGAACATTAATGCCTCGCTTCAGGCTCTGATTGCACAGCAAACCACTCGTTTCGTGTCGTCAGCACATTGTCTGAAGAACTGCCATGCCAGGGAACTCCTTGGAGCTGGCTTTGGTGTGCTCAGTCTCTGGGTGCGGTGGGCAGTAGCATGCTGGTTAGGGGATGGCCACTCTGCTTTTGCACCCTGCTGCCTCTTTTGCTGTGTGGCTGGTGCTGTGTGACCACCACCTCTTTCTCCTCCCTCGCATGACCTTGATTCCATTTGGGGTCTAGGACCTCATCATCCTCCACATCATCTTCCACCCACTCCTCACCTCTTCCCTCCTTGCCGGTCTGCACACTGCAGAAAACCGCAGCAGTTGGCACCTATGTTTCGTCATCATCAGAGATGTGCTGCGGTGGTCCTCCCATGTCCACATCCTGAAACATAAGTGGTTGGGCATCAGTACACTCAATCTCTTCCAGTTGTGGGGCAGGGCTAGGTGGATGGCCCATGGAAACCTCACCAGCAGAGTCATCAAAAAGCATAAGAGACTGCTGCCTGTCTTGGGGATCAGACTGCTTGGCTGATTTGCAAGAGGGTGAGGTGAAAGACAGATTCCCATGGGCTGCAGGTGTCAACTCTGTGATTTCAGCAGGGGACCAGGTGGGAGACAATGTGAAGGAACTGGAGGCCCTGTCAGCTACCCAATCTACTACTGCCTCTACTTGTTCTGGCCTCACCATTCATACACTGGTATTCGGGCCTACAAAATAACACTAAACATTACATGCACCTGAGATAGGTGTTTTATTTTGGCATGTAGCTGGCACAGATCAACCACGTCCTCTCCCTGCAACAGGAGCTCCACCAACACCAGCAGCATTATGGCCAGAGCCACATCCCATATTTGATTATCTCCTCATTCTTTGAGGTCACCCACTGAACTAACAGACAGATTAACCATATTAATTTCCCTGTCACGGATGCAGTGCAGGTGTACCTCACACAAAAAGTGGGTGTATCTCATCCCCTGAACTAACAGACAGATTAACTATATTAATTTCCCTGTCACTCATGCAGTGCAGTTGTACCTCACACCAAAAATGGGTAAATGTCACCCACCGAACTAATAGATGGATTAACTATATTAATTTCCCTGTCACGGATGCAGTGCAGGTGTACCTCACACCAAAAATGGGTATATGTCACCCACCAAACTAACAGACAGATTAACTATTATATTTTTGTGTCAGAGGTATAAAGATGGTGCATTGCACCCACAAAACAATCGTTATAGGTTACCCACAGAATAACAGCCAGAGTCATTATTATATTTCTGTGTCAGGGGTGCAAAGATGGTGCATTGCACCCACAAAAGATTGCTATAGGTCATCCACAGAATTAACAGCCAGAAGGATTTGTTTACTGATAATACATTGTGTATATGTAAAAATAGCCAATTTTATGTGAATATCGATGTATGCTGGTTTTGCATCAGAAGGAACTACTTGGAACATCATTGTGTTATTTATGATAATGCATACTACTTGAGGGTCTACACGGCATTTACTTTGCATTTCTAAAATTATACTCATGTTAAATGCTGAAAAGTATTTCATATTCAATTGTGTATCTGAAGACATCTGCATCTAAGACAATGAGGGACATTTTTCAAGGTTGGCGTTTCCAAACATCAGTTTTGATCCCTCTGCAGATGCCTCTTAATAAACTAGACAGATCTCTGGCAGTCTGTGTGCCAGAAACTAGAGTCTACCTCAGGTAAGACAAATGACGAAGAACAGAAACATCCAGGACGGCACTCACCAAATCCACATAGTTTTATTCATAGTCCTTCATGAAGCAACGGACTTCGGCAGCATGGGGCAGACAACCTTGGCGTGGACGTACGCAACAAGCGACGGCTGTATCGCGCAACAGCGCTTCCTCAGGCTCTGAGGCTCGGTTTTCCTTCCTTTGAGGGATATCTGGCTTTCATTGTGTTGTAGACCCATAACTGGGGCTCCACATTTATTTTGCATATTCCTGTTTCCCAGGGAGCTTTGCACTTCGGATTGCTGTGTTGAGACTCTTAAGTGAGGCTCCGCGGTGTTTTTTGTAGCTGGTCTCCCTGAGATCAGCTATTGTTGTGTTATGAAGGACTATGAATAAAACTATGTGGATTTGGTGAGTGCCGTCCTGGATGTTTCTGTTCTTCGTCATTTGTCGTTCATGAATTGCTCCACTTCTGTTTGGACAGAGCACCACCGCATACCACCTATCTAGTTTGAAGAGAGTGAGGGAATCGGAGTCTGTTATCCATAGTGCAGTGTTTTACAGTGTGACCGGTGTGCCACGGACAGTTGTATTATATTGGTATACTACCTCAGGTAAGAGCTGGCATTTAGTTCAGCTATAACTTGTGTCAGTTTATTGCTAAAGTTATAGTTACTCTGGCAGGCCGTGTGAAGTCTACACTTCATAAAAGTGGCAAGAAGCTTAACAATTCACTAGCACACACAGGGCATGCGCCATATTCCAACTTTTGCAGTAGGTTAATAAATGTCCCTCTATGTATTTAGATTCATGTCACTGAAAATTGCTCAACATTGAAAGACAACTACTACCAGAATAAAGACCCTTAACATAAAATATTGTCTATGATATCTGCAGTACCCCAGACCAGAGTACATGTAAATTTGGTTTATTTTATGTTATTTTATTTATATTCCAACCAGAGGCGTACATAGAAATCACTGGGCCCCATAGAAAGAATCTAAATTGGGCCCCCATTCTCCTTTTATAGCCCCTCCCACTACCCATTCCAGGCATCTCCCTTTGTTCCATGAACTATGCTGCGTTTTATAATTTATGCCATCAGGGCCGGATTGGGATTACAAAATAGCCCTGGCACACAAAAGAGGTATAATAGATGCAGTGTGCACAGATATATTGTATATATAGCAGGTACTGATATGTGAGGTACGAGGTATAATAGATGCAGTGTGTACAGGTATATAGTAAAGACAGCAGTTTATTAACGTGAGGTATGAGGTATAAATTACAGCTCGTACCTAACATATCAGTACACTGCTCTATATACGATATATCTTTACACACTACATATATTATGCTTCGTACCCCACATATCAGTACACTGCTGCATATACAGAAGAAAAAAGGCAAATACTGCAGCGCTCACCTGAGTAGTCTTTTAAGGGAGGCAAGAAAGACCTGGACAGGGTCAGACAAATCCCAAAAAGCAGCAAATCCAGCTTCCCATAAGAAGAGATATTTATTCATTGCAGATAAAATCCATACATCAATACAGTCTACACGTTTCAGACCTCAAACATGCCAGTCCGTATAGATTTCGCTATCTAGACTCCTTTTAGTCTGGAAATCATTAGAAGGCCCTCATGACTGATTTCAGCAGTATGATCTCCTAATATTACTCAGAATCAACAGAATCAATGACATATCATATAATTTTGGCTGAATTTCCCTTCTACAATGCCTCCTGAACTGTGGTCACATGCTATTTCAGCTGATGAATTAATCACCTGGATAGGGAAAAATTATAGAACTCATTGTAGTGAAGGAGCTGCGGTGCTTCTCCAAGCATTGCTGCCGGTTTATAGAGGTGATCGTTGGAAGTGATGAGAATAGGCTCAACATCAATCAGACATTGATGAGTTAGCTAATAACTTAGAACAGAATCATCTATATGATTTTGAGAAAACCCTATTGCTACCAGGTATGCTTGGACATTTTGCACCTTTGGTACCCAAGCCAATTTTTACAGTTTTTACATGTACTGTACAAGTAAAACCTAAATTACAAAATAAAAAAATTATGCTAATCCCCTATTCCCATATATTTTCTGAAAGTAGACACCCAGCAGATTGTCAAAAGGGCACTAATTGTCGAATTGGCAAAACTGCAAAATAATTTATAATTGTGAGTAAAGATGTAACTCAAGTAGAAAGTTATATGGACGACATTTTGTTATAACAAATATTCAACAGTTGCAGAGTTCATACAGGCCTAAATTTATGTGCATGTATGGTTCACAAGATCCCCAGAACTGGAAAGACTAAAAATCTGGTTTTAAGATGGAATTTTTTTAATAACTAGAGATGAGCAAATTTCATATTTGGAAATTTGTTCACGCTTTGTTTACTGGTAAAAGGTGAATTGCGTTATGGATTCTGTTACCACGGACCATAAGGCAATTCTATGACGGCATAACAGAATGCATAACGGAAATGGGACGGATCCATTATGCAGCCCATAGACTTCTATTATGATGGAATGAATTACGGAATGCCTCTAAAGGCATTCCGTTATGCATAACGTCATAGAATTGAGTTGTGGTCCATGGTAACGGAATCCATAACACAATTCACCTTTTACCAGTAAACAAAGCGTGAATGAATTTCTAAATATGAAATTAGCTTATCTCTAGTAATAACCTATAAACCTATAGTAATAACCTATAAAGTACAGTAATTACAGTCCTTGAAAAGTAAATGTACCCCCAACAGCTATATATTTCCTGAAAGTAGACAACCTGATGATTGCAGTTGCCTTGATGGACTGTGGGCAACCATGTCCACCTTCAGGTAACTTAATGACAAACAAGAATTATTTTTAAAAAAGGGCATCAAAACAAACATTTGGAGCTAAAACGCACATCCAAGCGGAGACTTTATTGGTGCAGCGGTCTTTTCCTTGGCCACGTTTCAATTGCCTATGCATACTACAAGATCAATTTGTTACACTGGCTGATTTTGGATACAGAGTACAACACTACAATACCCTTGATGTCGTAATTGTCCCAGTGCCCATTCCACTGGGATAATGGCATGCATTTTAGTGTAGTGTCTGGAATGGAGCATCTGCCACCCTCATCTATACCATGCCTCTCGTCCGTCACACCCTCCGTACCAACATCTGGCCCTGTTTTTATTGTCTACGGTAGGAGGGAATTCTGAGGGCTGACTAACGGACGACACATTATTATTGATTATATAGTCATATCATATTACAGGCATAATATTGTGTCTCTCTTTGGTTACCCTCTGCATTAACATCTGGCTCTGCTTTCACTCACTGACTTTTGTAGAGAGTGTGTCAAAAGAAGGCATGCCGTTTTGTACCTTGTAGCTGCAGTACATAATTATTGTGAGGATAGGATGTATATCCAGTATTCTGGGTGTATACTTGCGATCGCTATCCCGGTACTGCAGCCTACAACAATTTCAATTTTTGTCTTACCATCTTATTACTATGGAAATGTGCCGTATGGATTTAACTAGGCTAGACTTCATGCTGCTTCTTTCAAATTTAAGAGTGCCGGTCTCTGATACATCTAAATGATCCACCGATTGGTCCCCCTAATACTTACTTGTATTGTTTTACAATAAGTAGCGCCCGACTAACGTGCGGAGGTCTGGCTGGAGGCGGGATGGGGCCGGGATTTGTCCCCGCCCATCACCCGCCCCACCGATGACTCCGAGTCGTGATGCGTTCTATAGGCGGGGTTTTCCCTATTTAAACCTCAGCTTTCTGCGGCCGCGTACGGCCAGTTCATGCCGAGACTCTGCCAGAGGTGAAGGCAGAGAAAATACTCCTGCACTATCTCCTTTTGATAAAATTTGTTTCCCCCTCTCCCCCAATAGCTCTTGACGAGCCCAGACATTGGGCGAAACGCGTCGAGCCATGTGTTAGGGGATTAGGTTCAAAGGAGGAGGAACAGGCAGGAATTGCAGGCGGCGGTCTGTCACTTTGATTTAGCCCCTCTTAGCCTAGCGTACCACCTGCAGGGAGTGTGGGGGAGAGATCACCAGCCAGAGCATCCACATTGCGGGCATGGGCTGATGTTCCTCCCTTCCTACACTGGTTAACTCCCTGGCTGGATACTGCAGGCACAGTGGGGGAGGTTTCCTGCTATGGTGACAGATAGGGTTTTTTGGTGTACGGTATATCACAGGGGCTGGTACGTTACCAGATAACCAATTAAGCCCCTCTGTGACTACCCTATCCTAATTGTGAATTTTGATGTGCTTGCATTCAACGTGGATCCTGTGGACTGGTGGTCCAACTTGCTTACAAGGGGCCACTTCGACACCTTTACTGTGTGTCTAGTTTATTGCAGGCACTCAAAGCACATCTGTTTATTACAGTGTGATATTCCCTGCTATCAGCAGTGTTTTAATAGGATATAATAAAAGTTATATTTTAGTTTTCTTTAGTTAGCGTCCCTTATTTCAGTGAGCTATATTTTACCTTTGGCACGCCTACCATTCAAGTTGATTTGGAGTTCAAGCGGAGACTAACACATAAAAACAATGTGATATACCCCAAGCATATACATCAATAAGAGCTTGTGCACTTAAAAACACCACAACTGAAGCTGAACTCCAACTGAACACTGCAACTGAACTGCAACTGTAATATATGGTCATCACCCGCGTATGTATTAAAAATTGCATACTGTACACTGCAAATCACTTCTAGGTTACCAAAATCTACATTTTCTGAGAGCAGAAAACAAACCTTACTGTGTATAGAAATATAACCTATATAATAATTAATACACACAACCACCTTCATGCAACTTTGTAGCAAACAATGATTATTAGCAAAAATTGGACATAAATTTGCGACTAAAATGTGTTCTCTAGTAGAGACCTTTTGCAAATAAAATACAGTCTTAAAAAATCTGCAAGTTGTCAGGAGTTCATACATACTCCACATTTTTACATTCAATATAGCATCTGTTACTGAAACACAAAAACTGCAAGAAATGCACCAACCAACTTTTGTATGCAATTATTGGGAACTATGTAGAGTATAATTTCCATTGTAACTGTAATCTTAATTAACAATAATAAACCTCTGAACCTCACTATATTAATGAATTAACTGAAACCGCTTCCAGAAGAGTATAATATAGGTGCTTTATTATTCCGGCATTATGGACCGAACACTTCAACCCCCTGCATTTCATCAGAAAATGAGCTAGAGCGGTATATCTC
The DNA here is from genome assembly GCA_033119425.1 of Bufotes viridis. Lineage (NCBI taxonomy): Eukaryota > Metazoa > Chordata > Amphibia > Anura > Bufonidae > Bufotes > Bufotes viridis. The sequence goes on from CM065590.1 coordinate 251,975,852, forward strand.
TGGTTCTGATGAACTGTGGGAAGCCTGGGTGCTGCATTCCTATTATGCACACAAAAAAACCTCTGTATTAAATTTGTCTAATAACTTGGTAGTACTGTAATGAAGATTAAAATATGCTGGCAGAGGCAGATTAAGGCTGATCATTGGAAGCCCATGTGATCAGATTATTCAAAAGGGACCTGTCTAATAAAGAGAGGCCATCCATAGATCAGTTGCTGTCAATTTCCTTGCAGTACCTCCACAGAGACAATAATGCATTATTAACAGTTTGGATGTATGTGTAACACATGGACATGCCAGTTCTCCAGCCATTGACTACAACATTTTTCAATCAACCGAGTATATAATTTATAAAGGTGGCACTACATTATAATAATTTCAGGGGTAGGCCCAGCTTCTGGCCTAGTTTTGTCGCTGAACACAGACTGTGGCCTGCTTCTTGCTGGCCAGACCCTCTTTGTCCATAGGGGGTTTGCAGGAAAGGGGCTTATACCACAATTCTGGCACACAATTATGTTTTATACTAAGCCAACAGACAGTTTGTACAGAGTTATACAAAAGTGTCTATCCCTATATCAGATTTATCATCCAGCCTGAGCCACTGTGATAAATTTGATGCAAGTCTAGACAGCCTGGCTAAGTTTATGCCATATAGAGGATTATTAGATCTAACCCTCCATGGTTTTCTTGAGAGAAAAGCAACCATAATTGAGCTTTAGTATAAACAGTAATTGATTCTTTCATGAAATATAGTGGCCATACATGGTGTTACTGCTTAGCTACACGACAGCTGGGTAAGAATGTTTCTTATTTCATTTTTCCTTATTTCATTTTTTTCTTGGTTAATGTCAGTGAGGCCTGGTGTTATATTAGCATCACTTAGTTTCATCCCAGAGGGTTAATGTTGTGTGTGAAATCACGAGAGGTCATTTTATCCAGCAGTTATGTTTTCACAAAAGGTTATAAATCCTATAATTTTCCATGGCTAAGTGTAAGTCACTGGGCCATCACTTTGCTTGTCTACCCATAAAGTGACAAGATAAATGTTAGATATTTTAGCTGAGAATATATACTGCAGTTTTAGCAATAACATGCATATCCCACTATGGATTTTATAAATGATACCACGTCATAATAATCCCATAGCATAAGAAATTAGACATATGTCAAGATTGAAGCATTGCCATAGAATGCAATAAAATCACATATAATTACTTATTGATTTGGGCTAGAAAGACAAAAAAAATCATGGTTATTACAAAGCAATTCCTTTTTATTGAGTTTTATTAAAGTTTAATCAAAACTTCAAGCTCCAATTTGTCAAAAGGTATCAAAAATGGACGAGGACTATTCTCTAATCCTATCACGCTGCTGAAAAGCACATATAAAATAAGATATTCCTTAATAATTATCAACATTGCAGCAGATTCCCATAGCACAACCCATCACATTCTATATTGATTAGAAAATATTAAAGGAAAATATTAAAAGATTCATGTTTAATATACATATTTTACTTCTGCTTTAGAAACTCATATTGTTCTATAATTGAAAACTCGTCATCGTTGTCTGTAAATCTGGCCATACGCATCACTGTTGGCTGAATCCTCCAATTTTATCAGGATCAGCCAATGATGCAGCAAAATGGGGCAGCCTCATAAACTGAGGTTTGGGGGAAAGATTTAATATCGTTGTATGTACTATAGAAGGCCACAACATGGTTAAAGACAATAAACTATTGGAATTCGTCACAGTGGCCAGGACTTTTTATTGCATTTCTAAATGTTTTGATGGTGTTTAACTAGTAAAAGAAAAACCAAGTGGATAATTTTTGGAAGTACATTATCAGATGGAAGTACTGTATCATATTACGGAGTACTGTGGCCACAGGGTCTCTTTAATAAGATTTTAAAACCACAGTAAATTTGTTATAAGCTCACAATTGTGCAAGATTCATTATTAAGCTTTGCAGCAATGAAAAATGGGGAGTTGGGGACCATAAAAAGTGTGTATGTACACAGGTACATTTAAAAAAAAATTACATATAATGCTTTAGAGTAAATTAATCTTACTGTCACTGTGGAATATGAAATTGTGCTCCGTTTGTATGTGTTTACTATATACAGATTCATTGAATATAATAGAAATCCTCAGGAAATAGTTTGCACATATTTCCTTTTTAGAAAATGTTGGTATTTTTACAAGTAAATGTTAAGACATGAAGGAGGCTGAGCTGCAATAGCACACAGACAACAGCCAATCTTATGACTCCTTGGGACTATTCAGGTCCTGCATTAAAAACTCAGGGGCAGTTTTATGTTTTTTTACCTGGCTAGATCGCAATCTGATTCCGCCATATATTTACTGACAAATGTGTTTGAATGAGCATTTCATTTTCGTGATTCTTTACAGTCCAACACAGCACTAAAGAATGTAGTGACATCTGTGTTTGGTGCTGCTTTCACAATATTACGCAGATGGTTTTAATGTTCTGGTGTAGATGAAATATAAGCAAAGATTCAGAACCCCCGTTAAAATGGTCATACATCGCTCTTGTCTCGCTGTCTCATATAAATTTAAAATATGGAGTTAGAGCTTTTATAGTATAAGTCTTGGAGAACATCTGTCAGGTTTATAATACACCTGCTGACTTTAGCAAGTTTAGATCTTATTTTGGAAGATGTGTTTAAGAACAAGCAGCTCAACAAAAAACAACATGAAGCTGTGAAACAATCAGCAGTAACATGATGTAGTACGATTCAATTTAGATTTGGAGACAAATGATAATTGGTGACCCGCAGTTCTGTATTTTATCACAGATTATTTTTTTTATTTTTTATTTTTTTTGGGGGTTGCTTTTTATCAAACTGAACCAAACTGATTGTAAACTGGTATATGGAGTCAAATCAATTTACAGCTAGTTTCCAATTATTATTTTTTTGGATCTGGTCCTGTTTAGAAGACTCTACGGTGTAATCTATTTTTTCCTAATTATTTGCATTGATTTTGGTAAATATAAACTAAAATTTAGCATCTGTTTTTATCCCTATCAGTTCTGTAAAGATTCATTTTATTTTTCTAGATAGAAAAACTTGTTATGGGCGCTATCAACCCCGGTGTTTTTGTTTCTATAATTATGATTCCCATTGATGGAACTTAACCCTTCAGGACCAGGCCATTTTTCACCTTAAGGACCAGGCCATTTTTTGCAAATCTGACATGAGTCACTTTATGTGGTGACAACTTTAAAACGCTTTTACATATCCAAGCCATTCTGAGATTGCTTTTTCGTCACATATTGTACTTTATGACACTGGTAAAATGGAGTACAAAAAAATTAATTTTCATTTAAAAAAAATACCAAATTTACCAAAAATTTGCAAAAATTAGCAAATTTCCAAGTTTCAATTTCTCTACTTCTATAATACATAGTAATAACTACAAAAATAGTTATTACTTTACATTCCCCATATGTTTACTTCATGTTTGGATCATTTTGAGAATGCCATTTTATTTTTTTGAGACGTTACAAGGCTTAGAAGTTTAGAAGCAAATCTTAAAATTTTTCAGAAGTTTCCAAAAACCCACTTTTTAAGGACCAGTTCAGGTCTGAAGTCGCTTTGTGAGGCTTACATAATAGAAACCACCCAAAAATGACCCATTCTAGAAACTACACCCCTCAAGGTATTCAAAACTGATTTGACAAACTTTGTTAACCCTTTAGGTGTTCTACAAGAATTAATGGAAAATGGAGATGACATTTCACAATTTCACTTTTTTGGCAAACTTTCCATCTTAATCATTTTTTTACCCTAACAAAACTAGGGTTAACAGCCAAACAAAACTCAATATTTATTGTCCTGATTCTGTAGTTTACAGAAACACCCCATATGTGGTCGTAAACTGCTGTACGGGGACACTGCAGGGTGCAGAAGGAAAGGAACGCCATATGGTTTTTGGAGGGTAGATTTCACTGGGATCATTTTAAGTTGCCATGTCACATTTCAAGACCCCCTGATGCACCCCTACAGTAGAAACTCTAAAAAAAGACCCCGTTTTGGAAGGTACGGGATAAGGTGGCAGTTTTGTTGGTACTATTTTAGGGTACATATGATTTTTGGTTGCTCTATATTACACTTCTTTGAGGCAAGGTAACAAAAAATAGCTGTTTTGGCACCATTTTTATTTTTTGTTATTTACAGTTATTTACTGACAGGTTAGATCATGTGGTAATTTTATAGAACAGGTTCTTACGGATGTGGCAATACCTAGTATGTATACTTTTATTTATTTATTTCACTTTATAGCACAATAATACTAGTTTTGAAGCAAAAAAAATCATATTTTAGTGTCTTCATTGTCTGAGAGTGATAGTTTTTTTATTTTTTGACTTATTGTCTTAGGTAGGGTATCATTTTTTGTGGGATGAGATGGCGGTTTGATTAGCACTATAATGGGGGGCATACACCTTTTTGATCGTTTGATATTACACTTTTTGTGATGTAAGGTGACAAAAAATTGCTTTTTTTACACCGTTTTTATTTTTTATTTTTTACGGTGTTCACCTGAGGGGTTAGGTCATGTGATATTTTTATAGAGAAGGTTTTTACGGACGTGATCACTTTTATTACCTTTTTGGGGAATTGAGGTGGGCAAAATTTCAATTTCGGCATAGTTTTTTTTTTTTTTTACGGCGTTCACCGTGCGGGGAAAGTAACATGACCATTTTATAGATCAGGTCTTTACGGACCCGGTGATATCAAACATGTGTAGTGTATTTTATTTTAATTTTTTATAATCAGTGATAAATGTGTGGCTATAAGAAGAAATTCCTTTTTTTTTTTTTTACTTTTTTTCACTTTTTTTAAAAAAAATTGGACCCAGACCCACTTGGTTCTTGAAGATCCAGTGGGTCTGATGCCTGTATAATACACTACAGTACACTATATAGTGTACTGTAGTGTATTATGAATTTACACTTAGCCTGATCAAGCTGCTGCTGTGTTTAGCAGAAGCCTGATCTGCTATACCATGGCAGGCCGGAAGCCTGTGAAGGCGTCCGGTTGCCATGGTAACCATCAGCCGTTGCTACAAGTATCGGGTGGCTGCAATGGCACAGCAGCCCCTGATGGGAGAGGGAGGGAGCACCCTCCCTGTTAACCTCTTCCATGTAGCGGTCCCTAGGGACTGTGGCATGGAAAGGGTTAAACGGCAGACATCCAGCACAGATGTCTGCCGTTTGAAGCAGATTGTCAGCAATGTGCTGACACTCTGCTCAACCGCTCTGGCCATCCTGAAAATGAACGGGGGGGGGGGGAGGGAATCGCATACGGGGGATCGCGCTCCCGCCCGCCTGCCGACCTATGAATATGAAGGGGGCACATGGAGGGCTGAAAGGGGCACATTAAGGGCTGCAAGGGGGGGGGGGGGCATATGATTTGTACATTTTTAAGGTTCTGCGGGGATCAGAATCTTTCAGCCGGCATTAGCATGCTCTGATTGGCTAGTCTGTACAGACTAGCCAATCAGAGCGATCGCTCGCCCGGGACTGCCCCCATTGGTCTCGGGCTGGTTAGCTGAGATCCCTGGCTGTGTAAAACAGCCGGGGTCTCAGCGTTGTCACCATGTCTGCAGACATGGTAACAGTTTAATGCCATGACGTGTATATTCGTCATGGAGCGCTAAATAGCAGTGCTCTATTACGGGTATACACGTCATAGGTCGGGAAGGGGTTAAAGGGGTTGTCTCATTACAGACAATGGGGGCATATTGCTCAGCTATTTTAGGCGGCCCCATAGAAAATAAATGGAGGGTGGCTGTACTTGCGCAGTGTGCCCTCTAGCACTTTCGGAACTCCATTCCAATTGACTAATATTTCTGGAGCATCTAGTCTTATTACTCTATGTTGTGCCATTTCTTTATTATTCTTTCTAGACATTATAAATGAATTGCCAGAAGTCTGCAATAAAGATCCAGGTGTGCGCCACCAATTGGAGGGTTGTCTTTGCACAGATGCTGGCAACACTGATTGGACAATGTCAGACTGTGCAGTGACACACACCAAGCTGGTAACACCCAGATGGACCTTTATTGCAGATTGCTGACAATTTATTCATAAAGTATTAATAGGAATATTAGAGTAAGAGCACAACATAGAGTCATAGGAATAGATGCTTCAGAACTGTCTTTACATAGGGAATGCATGTAGTTACTAAAACAGACAAGTCAGGAGATGTGACAGGTCCTCTTTAAGACAAAGAACATAAGTCAAAGAAACAAAACTACCAGTGTAGACAAAGCAATTCACATTTTTATATTAGTTTTATTAATATGTTCATTGTTAAAGGATTGGAAATATAGGCTTCTTGATGATCAATTTTATTTATTTTGTTACTAAATTAATAGGTAGCTCCTCAGGAATGTGTAGGATCTGCTGACTGATAAGTTATGATGATTGATTATTCTAAAATTAAAACATATAAGAACTAAATCTAAAATCTGAAAATAGAACTAAATCTATATAGACTGATACAAAATCTGATATGATTTAATGTCATTTGATGCATCAATTGTCCAATAAAAAAATTAAAAAATTATACCGAACTGAGGCAGAGTGATATATGCCAAACAATATAACCCTGTGTTTCATACTATGTTTTCGTGATTATTTAACCCATCAACCATTGGATCAGTTAAACTACTCATGGGGAAAAAAAAAGAGTAGAGAACAATTATAGAAGAAAAGTAGCATAATATATGCTTCCTACCTCTGAAAATAACATTTTAAGCATTTTGTTGCTGCATACATATTTTTAAATATATATGGCACATGCAAAATTATTCCATATTTACTATATCATCAGTAATATATATATATATATATATATATATATATATTCACATAAATAACATGTAATCATGTACTTACAAGAACACCACTCCGAGTGATAGCCTCGCGGTATGTGAAGTTGCATACTGCCCATGCAAGATAATATGTTGACATTAAAGGAGTCTGTGAAAAATGGTCTGTAACCCATCCACCTTCTTCAAAAACTGATGTCTCAACTGGCATATTAGACAGTGACATGTACGACGTTTGATGTCTGATACTTATTTTGAATGTTGCCTTATAAATAGGCTCATCAAAACACGGAAAGGCTTTTCTGGCATGAATAGGTGAGAACTGAGTAACTCCAAGTGACCTGAGGAAAAAAAAAATGCAAGTTTAATGTTAAATTATAATAAAACAAATATGTCCACATCAACTTTTTTACAGATATAATGTTCAAATATCACATAAAAAAGAAATATAAAAGATATTTTTATTTATATTGATACATTGATATTAAAATTCACTAAAAGCAAGTAAATACATGAACAGGCTATATGGATATGGTTTAGGAAATTTAAAGCAGAGATTTGAAAGGTTTGAAATCACAATGAATTTAGCCAGTTTGTATCATCTATACAAAAAACAGGCTTGAAAATTAGATTGATTCTCCAAGAGAATACATGGAGAAGAGAATTTCACTAGTTTTTAATACTAGTCAAATCTTGGACATATTAAAGGAAAACCTCAGTGTAAGCTTTGAATATAGATCAAATCCTAGTTTAAGATTAAAGGGGTTATATGAAATTAAATAGAGTCCGCTTTGTTTTTTCTGAACACTTTTTTCGGTGCCCCTTTTGTTCCCCCATTCCCACTCCCATCTACTTAAAGGGCATCTGTCAGAAGATTTGTATCTATGAAACTGGCTGACCTGTTACATGTGCGCTTGACAGCTGAAGGCATCTGTGTTGATCCCTTGTCCGTATGTGGCTGCATTGCCAAAAAAATGATCTTTTAATACATGCAAATGAGTCACTAGAAGCAATGGGGGTGTTGCCATTACTCTTTCTGCAATTGCCGCACCCTCTGCACTTTGATTGACAGGCTCAGGTGTAATGATGTTTTCAGTCTGGCCCTGACAATCAAAGTGCAGGGGTGCAGCAATTGCAGAGAGAGTTGAGCTTCTAAGGGTAACAGCAATACCCCTATTGCTCCTAGAGGCTCATTTGCATGTATTAAAACTTTATTCTTCTCAGCAATGCAGGCACATATGAACATGGGACAAACACAGATGCCTTCAGCTGCCAAGTGCACATGCAACAGTTCAGCCAGTTTTATAGATACAAATTTGCTGACAGTCCTTTAAATGTAAATTACCAAACATAATTCACACCAAACTGCCATTGTTAATGAGAAAGTAATTTTTTATAAATTCGGACTACTTCTTGAATCTGTCTGAATAGTTGTATGCATGAAATATATGTACTGTACATATTAGTGTTGATCATAAATTTTCGAATTGCGAATTTTAATCGCGAATATCGGCACTTTGAGAATTTGCGAATATTTAGAATATCGTGAAATATATTCTCAATCGTGAATATTTAGAATATCACGAAATATATTCGCAATTGTGAATATTAATTTTTTTAAAATACCAGCTTATGCGAATTTCATGCAAGTTTTTATGCAAATTTTTATATGCAAATTTTCACAATCAAGAAAATAATGTCATTATTTTGTCGATTGTGAAAATTCGCATATAAAAATTCGCATATAAAAATTTGCATAAAATTTGCATGAACTGGTATTTAAAAGATACCTTTTAAATACCAGTTTATATTAATTTATGCAAATTGTATGCAAATTTTATATGCAAATTTTCGCAATCAAGAAAATAATGACTGGAGATTACGAATTCGCGAATTTTCGAATATATGGTGAATATTCGCGCAAATATTCACGAAATATTGCGAATTCGAATATTGCCCCTGCCGCTGATCACTAGTACATATAGAGACACTATCATATTGACAAGTGGCCAAATCTAGTACGTGTCATATCACTGACCTATGAACATTCCTTATAGCAACTAAAGGAACCCTGTAAATTTATTCTAAAAAAACATCAGGTCACATTTATTTGTTTACATAAAATATATCTATCAGAATAAAGAAAAATTTGTGTAGCTACTGAAACCATATCATTTGAATCCAAGTCTTTCATTGAACATCAGAAATAAAGAAAAAATATAGCACAGCAATAAACAAATATCAAGGTCATTTGTCTGCTTTCTGTGTTTCTCCTGGTATGTCACTCTAATTAATCTGAAGCCATGTTCAGCTATCCCAGAAATGTCATGCCATATGTTCACACAAAGAGCCCAAAATTGTTTTCATCCTTGATACAACACAATTAAAAGTCTACTGACATAAATACTACAAAACATTACAGAAATCTATCACAGGCTTTGTTTTTTAAAAATACATATGTACATAATACAATAAATAAAGATTATAGAATTATATAACAATTTAATTTAAAGAGGTTCTCAATGATTTTTATATTGAAGGCCTATTCTTAGGATGTAGATCAGTGGTCAGGCACCCCTGCCAATTAGCTATTCTGCAGTAGATGGAGCTGTGGATGGACCTGGTTAAAGCAGCACTGCTCCCATTAATTTTGGTGCCTATATCTGGTTCTGGAGCTACTGCAGAACAGTTGATGATTGAGAGCAGAGATGAGCGAATCAAATTCAATGAAGTGGAATTCGATACGAATTTCAGGATAAAGTTGATTCGCCCTGAAGCCGAATGTCCTCGTGCTTTGTGGTAGCGAATCGATTTAACCTGAAATAGTGCAAAAAAAAAAACATGCTTACCTCCTCCATTTACTCATGACATATGTGCCATCTGCTGCCATCTTGATTGAAGATCTCGGCCGAAATCCGGGCATGGTGACGTCATCTAGGGACACGTGAGATTTTGCACAAGATCTTCAAGCAAGATGGCGGCAGCCAGCCCTTCACAAGCAGGTGGAGGTGGTAAGTATGATTATTTTTGAATTTTTTTTTACATTTTTGTTTAATTTTTTTATATGTTAATTTTACTCTGTATTATTGCTATCAGATGCCGTGATCATGTACGAACACGTTATCTGAGAGGTACAATGATAGGGAGCGGTGCAATCACAGCTCCCTGTCATTGCACCGTTACTTCCAAAAAAATGCACTTTGTGACAAAGTAATTTGTCACAAATAATTTTTTTGGTAAAAGCAGCCAAATAGAATTTAGCAAAACTTCATTCATCTCTAATTGGGGGTGCAGGGAGGTGGACTCTCACAAATCTAGTGATGGGTCAACAATCTAAGAGAGTCCTTTTAATGAAAAATATAAAAGAATAGCTAAAGGCTTGACAGCAACATACTGCCTATCTTGCATAATCCTAACAGGATGTATTATTGCAGTATCATCCCCCATGCCAGACTGCCACAAAGGGTACTGTATTTTCTGGTGTATAAGACTACTTTTTAACACATGAAAATCTTCTCAAAAGTCGGGGGTCGCCTTATACGTCTGTGTACTGCGTGCTGAAACTTAAGAGGACCTTTCACTGGTCCAATGATTGTTAGATAATGATATGTATGTGTAGAGCGGCACCGAGGGATCTCCCTGCACTTACTATTATCCCTGGGCACCGCTCTACACATACGGTATATATCATTATCTAACAATTGTTGGACCAGTGAAAGGTCCTCTTCCAAGCTGAACTGGAGAAGCTGTCCTTCTCCAGCTTCAGGGACAGACGACCTCTAGCTGAGCCACCGTGCGCTGCATCCTGGCCAGTCGTTCCTGAAGCAGCCCCCTCTCCCTGCTCTCAGTGGTTTTCTAATGCTCGGATCATCTGTTTAACCACCTGCCGACCGCCTAACGCAGGGCTGCATCCAGGCGGCAGGCTTGTTCCTCCTTGACGCAGCGGCGCGTCATCTCGCAAGAGGCGAGATTTGCAGTGAACGCGCGCGCGTTCACAGCAGATCGCGGCTCCGCAGTTATACTGCAGCCTGCTAGCGATGATCAATCGCTGGCAGGCTATAGATGTAAAATAAAAAGCATCAAAGAGGTATATCAGATGCTGTTTTGTTAACAGCGTCTGATATACCTGCTACCCGGTCCTCTGGTGGTCCCATTTGCTGGGATCGACCACTAAAGGACCAGGTAGCTATGTAAAGTAGCACCAAGCACCACACTACCCCCCCTTGTCACTTATTAACCCCTTGTTAACCCCTGATCACCCCATATAGACTCTCTGATCACCCCCCTGTAAGGCTCCATTCACATGTCCATATGTGTTTTGCGGATCCACGGAATCGCGGATCCGCAAAACACGGACTCCGGCAATGTGCTTTCCGCATTTTGCAGATCCGCACATTGCCAGAACTATATAGAAAATGCCTTTTCTTGTCCGCAATTGCGGACAAGAATAGGACATGTTCTATATTTTTGCGGAACGGAAGTGCAGACCCGGAAGTGCGGATCCGCAATTCCGGATCCGAGCAGGACAAAGCCTGTCCCCATAGAAATGAATGGGTCCGCAATTCCGTTCCGCAAACAGAATAAAGGACGTGTGAATGGGGCATAAGGGTCCCTTATTACCGCCAGTTAGTTAGCTACTTGTTAGGTAGTTAGCGCCCAGCCCACCGCACCGCAGTCACTGATTTTGGCAGAGATCTTTTCATCCACATTGATTGATGCGAATAAAAAAATCTGTGCCGTTCATTATTTTTTTTTTCAGCCCAGAGGCTGAACGGAAAAAAAAATCTCTATACCCATATGCTCAATATAAGGAGAATAGCAGAAACTCCTAATGCTGGCCATACGTGTAATGATTACGGAGACCCTCAAATGCCAGGGCAGTACAAACACCTCACATGTGACCCCATTTTAGAAAGAAGACACCCCATGGTATTCCGTAAGGGGTATGGTGAGTTCATGTAAAAAAATTTTTTGGTCACAAGTTAGTGGAATATGAGACTTTGTAAAAAAAAAAAATATATATATATATATATATATATATATATATAAATTTCCGCTAACTTGTGCCAAAAAAGTTTTTTTTCTGTGAACTCGCCATGCCCCTCACGGAATACCTTGGGGTGTCTTCTTTCCAAAATGGGGTCACATGTGGGGTATTTATCGACCTCAGCCCCCCTAGCTTAAACACCCTTAACGACCAGGCCACTTTTTACAATTCTGCACTACGCTACTTTCACCGTTTATTGCTCCGTCATGCAACTTACCACCCAAATGAATTTTGCCTCCTTTTCTTCTCACTAATAGAGCTTTCATTTGGTGGTATTTCATTGTTGCTGACATTTTTACTTTTTCTGCTATTAATAAAAATTTAACGACATTTTTGCCAAAAAATGACATTTTTTGCTTTCTGTTGTAAATTTTTTTTAAAAAAAATACATTTCTATATAAATTTTTCTCTAAATTTATTGTTCTACATGTCTTTGATAAAAAAAATCCAATAATTATTGGTTTGTGTAAAAGTCATAGCGTTTACAAACTATGGTGCAAAAAAGTGAATTTCGGCATTTTGAAGCAGCTCTGACTTTCTGAGCACCTGTCATGTTTCTTCAGGTGCTAGAATGCCAGGAAAGTATAAATACCCCCCAAATGACACCATTTTAGAAAAAAGACACCCCAAAGTATTTGCGGAGGGGCATGGTGAGTTCATGTATCATTTCATCTTTTTTAACAAGTTATCAGAAAATTACACTTTCTGAGGAAAAAAATATATAATAAAGTTTCCATTACTGCTAACTTCTGGGAAAAAAAAAAAATCTCAGATGGACTCACTATGCCCCTCAGTGAATACCTTGGGGTGTCTACTTTCCGAAATGGGGTCGTTTGTGGGGTGTGTTTACTGTTGTGGCATTTTGGGTGGGGCTAAATTGTGAGCAGCCATGTAAAACCTAAAGGTACTCGTTGGAATTTGGGCCCCTTTGCCACCCAGGCTGCAAAAAAGTGTCACTCATGTGGTATCGCCATACTCAGGAGAAGTAGGGCAATGTGCTTTTGGGTGTATTTTTACATATACCCATGTTGGGTGAGAGAAATATCTCTGTAAACTGACAACTTTGTATAAAAAAAATTAAAAAGTTGTCGTTTACAGAGATATTTCTCAGACAAAGTATGGGTATATTTAAAAATACACCCCAAAACACATTGCCCTACTTCTCCTGAGTACGGCGATACCACATGAGTGACAGTTTTTGCAGCCTGACTGCGCAAAGGAGCCGAGCCCTAATTCCAATGAGTACCTTTAGGATTTCACAGGGCATTTTTACGCATTTGGATTCCAGACTTCTTCTCATGCTTTAGGGGCCCCTAAAATGCCAGGTCAGTATAAATACCCCACAAGTGACTCCATTTTGGAAAGAAGACACCCCAAGGTATTCCGTGAGTGGTATGGTGAGATCATGTAAAATTTAATTTTTTGTCACAAGTTAGTGGAATATGAGACTTTGTAAAAAACAAAATAAAAAAAAATATATCAATTTTCGCTAACTTGTGCCAAAAAATAAAAATTCTGTGAACTCGCCATGCCCCTCACAGAATACCTTGGGGTGTCTTCTTTCCAAAATGGGGTCACTTGTGGGGTATTTATACTGACCTGGCATTTTAGGGGCCCTAAAGCGTGAGAATCCAAATGCGTAAAAATGCCCTGTGAAACCCTATAGGTACTCATTGGTTTTAGGGCCCCTTTGCGCATCTTTGCTGCAAAAAAGTGTCACTCATGTGGTATCGCCGTACTCAGGAGAAGTAGGGCAATGTGTTTTGAGGTGTATTTTTACATATATCTATACTGTGTGTGAGAAATATCGCTGTAAACAACAACTTTTTACATTTTTTTATTCAAAGTTGTCAATTTACAGAGATATTTCTCTCACCCAGCATGGGTATATGTAAAAATGCACCCCAAAGCACATTGCCCTACTTCTCTTGAGTACGGCGATACCACATGTGGTCTTTTAGGATGGCAGTTTTACGCATTTTTCTTCTCACGCTTTAGGGCCCCTAAAATGCCAGGGCAGTATAAATACCCCACATGTGACCCCATTTTGGAAATAAGACACCCCAAGGTATTCTGTGAGGGGCATGGCGAGTTGATAGAAGATTTTTTTTTTGGCACAAGTTAGCGGAAATTGATTTTTTATTGTTTTTTCTTACAAAGTCTCCATTTCCGCTAACTTTTGACTAAAAGTTTATTTTTTCATGGACTTACTATGCCCCTCAGCGAATACCTTGGGGTGTCTTCTTTCCAAAATGGGGTAACCTGTGGGGTATTTATACTGCCCTGGCATTTTATGGGCCCTAAAGCGTGAGAAGAAAAATGCGTAAAAATGCCCTTCTAAAAGGTACTAATTGGAATTTGGGCCCCTTTGCGCATCTTGGCTGCAAAAAAGTGTCACACATGTGGTATCGCCATACTCAGGAGAAGTAGGACAATGTGTTTTGGCGTGTATTTTTACATATACCCATGTTGGGTAAGAGAAATATCTCTGTAAACTGACAACTTTTTATAAAAAAATTTAAAAAGTTGTCAGTTTACAGAGATATTTCTCTCATCCAACATGGGTATATGTAAAAATACACCCCAAAACACATTGCCCTACTTCTCCTGAGTACGGTGATACCACATGAGTGACACTTTTTTGCAGCCTCGGTGCGCAAAGGGGCCCAAATTCCAACGAGTACCTCTTGGTTTTACAGAGATGCTCACAATTTAGCCCCGCTCAAAATGCCAGAACAGTAAACACACCCCACAAATGACCCCATTTCGGAATGTAGACACCCCAAGGTATTCACTGAGGGGCATAGTGAGTCCGTGGGAGATTTTATTATTTTTTGCCAGAAGTTAGCAGAAATGGAAACTTTATTATTATTTTTTTCTCAGAAAGTGTCATTTTCTGCTAACTTGTGAAAAAAAATGAAATCATACATGAACTCACCATGCCCCTCTGCGAATACTTTGGTTGTCTTCTTTCTAAAATGGTGTCATTTGTGGGGTATTTATACTATCCTGGCATTCTAGCACCTGAAGAAACATGACAGGTGCTCAGAAAGTCAGAGCTGCTTCAAAATGCGGAAATTCACTTTTTTGCACCATAGTTTGTAAACGCTATAACTTTTACCCAAACCAATAAATATACGCTTATTGCATTTTTTTTTATCAAAGACATGTAGAACAATAAATTTAAAGAAAAATTTAAATAGAAATGTAGTTTTAAAAAAAAAATTGCAATATAAAGTGAAAAATGACATTTTTTTGCAAAAATTTTGGTCATTTTTGATTAATAGCAAAAAAATTAAAAATGTCATCAGCAATAAAATACCACCAAATGAAAGCTCTATTAGTGAGAAGAAAAGGAGGTAAAATTCATTTGAGTGGTAAGTTGCATGACGGAGCAATAAACGGTGAAAATTGCGTAGTGCCGAATTGTAAAAAGTGGCCTGGTCATTAAGGGTGTTTAAGCTAGGGGGGCTGAAGTGGTTAATTTTTATTTGGTGTGAGTTGGAAGAGGCATCTTATACGGCGAGTATAGCCCAAACCCCATATTTTTACAGGAAAAGTAGGAGGTCGTCTTATATGCCCAGTCGTCTTATACACCGGAAAATACGGTAGGTACATTTTCCATTTCTTGATTTTATTTTGCACCAAGCATGTAATGTTTTGCATCTATTTTGGTTGAAATACTTGTCAATGAAGCTAATGGAGCTTTAATGTTGCATAACAAAAGTCAAGCAGCCATAGACACTTAGGCAGTTTTTCCTGTGGCTATACCATAATTTGAAACCTGCAGGCTTGATCCAGCATAACATTAAAGGGAATCAGTCACTAGCGAGCTCCCTTTCCAATGATTTGATAGACACATAGCTGTGGTTCACCTGATTAAAACTATGTGTTTTTTTTTATTGATCTGAGGCTCCTTTCGCGAGTTATGACATTTTTTCTTAATATGCAAATTAGGCTTTGTTGTAGCCAAAGTCCTAATTTATATATCAAGGAAAGGTATCATAACTTGAGAATGGAGCCTAGGATCAATAAAAGAAATACAGCATTTTAAACAGGTGAACCACAGCTATATGTCTATGCAAACCATTGAAAAGGGTGACTGATTTCCTATAGGAAGTGATCCGATCCGTACTCCAAAATAATAAATATTAAAATCCAACCCACATAGCATCAAGGCAGAGATGCTAACATGACATATAAATGGGGGAATAAAATTTCTGGGTAGTAAACTTTCTTTATCCCTAAATACATATTGCTGTTCTTTAAAAGTAAAAAATAAGATTTTGGGGGGATGAACAAGCTGGGTTATAGGTATAGTGTTCACGGAGAAAGAAGAATAAAGAGGTTCTGCATACAATAAAGCACTGCCATATAGTGATGATTGAGCACCAAAGTATTCAGGTGTTCGAGTGTTCGGCCCAAACACATTGCTATATTTGTGTGCTCGACCGAGCACCCGAGTAAAATGGAAGTCAATGGGAGACAACCGGGCACCCCCTGCTCTGAAGAGGGGAGGGTGCCTGGTCCATTGGAAAAGGTCAGAAAGTGACAGAAACACCACAAAATGGATCGGGAACAGCATGAGGATGATGTCTGGATGCATCTTGTCTGGAACCATGTTGTCCGAGTTGTACGCCACTTTTAAAGACTGGCAAAAATACGCACAAACCCCCACCCACCCCCCCAAAAAAATCAATTTCACAGGGAAAAAATTGATATATATTTAATTGTATATAAAGTGCAAGCGCTGCAAAAAAAGTACAAGCTAGAGGTACTCGAAAACAGCCTGTATATCACATAATAGAGGGCCTCATTCACATTGTGGTACAATTGTTCAGGTAGTGGGACTCCTACACTCATAAAGCCTATGCACTAAGTGAAAGGGCTGCCAAAAATTACAAGGAACCGGCACTGCAATGCACCCTTTGTTACACATATAGGAGGGCATCATACACACCCTTGAAAAATTATCATTGATGGCCTGCTGGTGACCCTCCAAAACATTAGGAGCAAGGTCCTGCTGTTGACCCTCTAAAAAAATTAGGGGCAAGGGCCTGCTGCTGAGCATTGCAAAAAATGATGGGCAAGTGCCTGCTGCTTAGCTGACCATTGAAAAAATGATGGGCGAGTGTCTGCTGCTGAGCTGACCCTGTTAAATATTGTAGTATTACCTGCAGGGCCTGCAGGTTAGCTGACCCTTGTGCACAGCTTTTATGAACGCCCTGTACCGGATACATGGCTCAGAACGTCGGCAAGGGGAACATTCCCCTGTGGGGCATGTATCATATGTGAATACATTAAGAGGGGGCAATTTTTTGTAAGTTCTATGACAGGGGAGCGGTTCCGAATAAACTCCTTCATCAGATGTACCTCCACTTGTGTAATTTACTTGCTCACGTGCTGCTGTGGACTGACTAAACGGGAACTGAGAAGAAGAATAGGGGAGCACCTACTGGATGTGAGAAATAATCGATACACATTGGTTGCACGTCATATTAACCAATGTCACAGTGGAGATCTCACTGAGCTAAAGGTCCAAGGGATTCATATGATGAAAAAATCCTTGCCTGGGTGCGATGTGGATATACCCCTGCTGCGCAAAGAGACAAACTGGATCTTTAGGCTTCAGACGGTACAACCACAGGGGCTTAATGAGACATTATCATTTGCATGTTTCATATAGATCCCTGGCATGTTCTCTGTGGTTGATTGACCTGGTATCTTTTGAATTATGTGTATGAGTGGTCATATTAAGGCACATCCAGTGGCATAACATTAACACAGATGAGATATATAGAGTTGACTCCACACTACTATCATGGTTACAGATGTGACATCAGATATGCAACCCCTAACAACTTAGGCCCTAGCATGATGGATCGGATGCAGTCATCTTTATATCGAATTCGTCCTAGACCATAGCGCAGATGTAAGGTACCCATGGAGTATATAAGCCCATACACCAGTATCTAAGCGGATATTATGTAGGGATATGCGAGTTTGCAAATACCTGTGTGGTGCTTATGAGATAGCCGCTGCAGAATCAAGAATGCTGGATGTTTCGTCTGCTCATGTATATGATCCTAATAGATCCATGGCTCCACCATGACTATATGTGCACATTAGTATCCAGGATGATGGCTGGAGAATTGTCTATGCTGACGATCACCTATATCATCCCTAAGTGAGCTAATACAATGGACATACCGCGATAAGAGTCCCTCTTGATGTATACTTTATCTTCTACCCTCCGGATCACGACTTCTGACATGAGATGCTGGCCTGTCCAGGGGGCGTGAGCAGCAGCCGCGCCCCTAATTCTGATTGGCCCAGCACCTGTACACACTCCCTCCGGGGGGCGGGTGTTAAGTGTTAAATACTCGGCGTTCGAGTGGCCAGCCACGACCATTACAGCTCCGGAGCTCTGGCACAAAACGGTGCGGAGCGTCCTACACTAGGCAGGCAATACGAGATTAAGACGATTGCAGGCGACTCAAAAACCAAGCAAACACCCTGCAACTGTCTACCTCATATCAGTAGGACAGGGAGCTACAGCTGCTCGTCTGAGCAATCTCATTTAGGGCACGAGATAGCACCAGTGTCTGAAACTGAAGGTGCAGATTATCATTTGCCTGAAGTGCAATATATAGCTCACAGACAGGTCAGGTCTATTGAGCAATAGGTATTGTTAAACAGTCTCATTACACAATACCTGATCGTGCTTATGGCTGCATAGATCCTGCGCAGTGACTAATAAAGCAAGTGCATGTCCTGGCAGGATATCTGATTTTCTTGGGAGTAAGGGAGAGCCAGATGGTTCAATAATACCCCTCTCTGACTCTGCTATACTCCACAGCCTGGTTAAGTAACATTAAGCTTAACCCCATATAGATTTTATCTACGAATAAGCAAATAAAATATTTTTTGTTTTATTTTAACACGTCCTCATAGGCTGACATTTAACAGGTTAGCTGAACCTGTAAAATATTGTAGTTAAGGGCCTTCAGGTGAGCTGACCCTCTAAAATATTGTAGGTGAGGGCCTGTAGGGGAGCTGACCCTCCCTGAAGAGGGAAATGAGGAGATCTTGTGCACTGATTCCCAAACTCTTCAGCATCCACAGTCAGAAGATGAGGGTGGGGAATGGCAATTAGTATTTCATGGGGTGGATGATGCGGATGAGACACAGTTGTCAATAAGTGAGGGTCTTGTTAGGTCAATAACACAAGTCAGGAGGATGACCCGAGTAAGGAAGTGGAAGAGAGGTGGTGGATGATGACATCACTGACCCAACATGGGAAGGTGGCGAGCCAAACGAGGACAGCAGTACAGAGGGGGAGAGATCCAAAGCACCGCAACAAGCTGGAAGAGGCTGTGGGATGGCAAAAGGGAGAAGGCAGGCCACACCAAATAGGACCGTGTACAGATGTCCTTAACCCAGGCCTTTGAACATAAGCACAAATACCCAGCCACCCACCCACAGGCCATAGCACTAAATGCACACCTTTAAAAATAGCTGGATCTGGAAATGTTGCCATTTTGGCTTGTGGACATACATACAAACACAGAAATGCAGCAGCACTCTGCAACCAGCACTGTGCCCTGCCTCTATACTAGAAGCTATCAGAGGTCATTAGTGTACATTTTGATCAAAAAGTAATAAGCCACTCGCCACAACACGGCTGCCTCTATGAGTGGTCCTAACGCTAAATCCTACCTGTTATGGGCCATGACAGCCACATAGAATCCAGGGAGTGCGGGCCCAGAATGCATGCTAGGATCCACCGTGCTTATTAACCCTTTTTGATGCCATAACAGCCTCCATTAAATTCAGGGATGCAGGTACCAACATGCTTCTAGCATAGAGGCAGGGCACAGTGCTGGTTGCAGAGTGCTGTTGCATTTCTGTGTTCGTATATATATTTTGCCATGGCTACGTGCACCTGCATACAGGGACGTGCTGACTGACGCCCCCCTTGTGTTTCTGAAACAGTTTCATGACATCCCACCCTGATGCGTGGCCTAGTGTCACAAGATGGGAAAAATTTTGGAAGATGGTGAAGAAGTACATAGCAGACCGTGTCAGCGTCCTCAGCGAACAAGGCCTAGATTGCCCCTGACTTCTCTACTCCTCCTCCATCATATCAACATGATTTTTAGGCTTCCCTCGCTCATAATGTTTTAGAGGGCCAGCTCACCTTCAGGCCCTCACATATAATGCTTTACAGGGTCAGCTCACCTGCAGCCCCTCGCAATTCATGTTTTTTTAGGGAAGAGAGCCTTATGGCTACTTGTTGCTTCCCTGCTGTGTGCATTATCTCCTCTCTGCTGTCATTGTGTGCATTATACTGGTATGATGACATCATACTTTTCTTTTTTCTTGTGCTGTGATTTCATGGAATTCATGGTATTTCTGTGTGTTTTGCTTCTGCTATGACATTATCGTTGTGTGCATTATCCCAATATTTTGACATTTTTTTTGTGTATTAGAGATTGATAAATAATATAAGTTAAAACAATGATACGTCATTTATGTTCTGAATTTGCTGTGAAGGTGGTTATTTTATTTTCATTACAAGAATTTTTTAGAGCTGTCAAGGATATAAATATAAAATAAATTACTCGAAATTCGATTTGGGTTTGATTCAGCCAAACTGGTAGACCGATTCAATTTGGACATGAATTGAGTGCTCCAATTGGCCTGAAAATTCGTTTATGACACTCTAAGGTCTCCTAGGACTCATATTTTATCTTTCTTGTTTCTCTCTCTCTCTATAAAATATAAAACCATTAGCTAAAGAGAGAAACAAAAATTGTCTACACCACATAACTTAACATAGGGTGTGAATTTGCAGCATATCTATTTATCTTATGAATGTCTGTTGCGGATTTCACCCTTCACAAACCACAGAGTGAAACCTGTGGCAAAGACAAGGCTACCTGCACAAGTTGTGGATTGCGTGTGTTTTCTGTTCTGATTTTTATGCGGTAAAAACAGTGTAATACAGTACCAGAAAAGTGAATGAGATTTGCCAAATCTAATGTACAATCTGCCTATTTTTTATGTGCATAAAATTACCTGCAGTGCAGATTTTAAAATCCATAGCATATCAACTGCTTGTGCAATTCTGCATCTTATGTAGAGCAGTTTTCCCCCTAGACATGCATGGGGTTGTTAACATAAATAGAATATCTGCACCAAAATCTGCACCAAAAATGCATATAAATTGCACAAAAAATGCACCAAAACTATGATTTTTAAATGGTTTATATGCAGTTTTGTTGCAGATTTCATGTTGATTTTCTGCATACAAATTCACAATTTGTTCAGGTAGCCTAATGATTCCCAAGACAAATTCTGCATACTTTGCTGCTAATAATTCTGCTGCAGAATTAACCCCTTAGTGACCAGCCTATTTTGGGCCTTACTGACCAAACGTTTTTCTTCCCTTATTCATCGTCGCGTTCCAAGATCTATAACCTTTTTATTTTTCTCTCTATATAGCTGTATGAGGGCATGTTTTTTGCAGCACAAGTTGTCGTTTTTAATGGCGTCATTTTGGGGTACACATAACTTTCGGATGAACTTTTATTAACTCTTTCTGGGAGGGAGATGGGAAAAACATAAATACTGACACTGCGTTTTATACATTATAAATTTTACGGCGTACATTTTTCGGTATAAATAACATAATATCTTTTTTTTAGGTTTACTACATTTTTGCAATAAAACCCCGTTTTTTAAAAGAAAAAAATGTTTTACATTGCCTCTTCCCACAAATCTTTTTTTTTTTATTTCTATAGAGTTGTGTGAGGGTTTGCAGGACGACTTGCAATTTTCATCGGTATCATTTTGGAGTAAATGGCGCTTTTTGATCACTTGTTATTACAATTTTTCGCTGGCAACTAAGAATAAATTAGCAATTCTGTCATTTTTTTATTACGGCATTCACCATAGGGGATAATTTATGTGATATTTATGTAGTCTGGGTCGTTACAGACGCAGCAATACCAAATATATGGGGAGATTTTTTTTTGCAATTTTTTCATTGAAAAGCTTATTTTTAATGGAAAAAAAAGTGTAATTTTTTATGGGATTTTTTTATTTAATAAATGTGGGTTTTTTTACCTTCTTTTTCTACCACTTAATAGTCTCACAAGGCGACTATAACATACGGTCTTTTTATTGTTTTTAAAATGCAATGCTTTATCTCTATAATGCATTTCATTTTAAAAGCAATGCTATTTTAACAATGACCAGCAGGCTGCACCAGAGAGGCGCAGCCTGCTGGAAATCATTTCAGCCAGGACCCGGGCCTTCATAGGAAGCCAGGTAGGCTTCACAACACTTGCATTTGTGAGGTGCTGATAGGAGACAGAGGGAGTCCGCTCCCTCTGTCACCATTTTACATGTGGCAGGCGCCATTTCCCAGTGGCATGTAAAGGGTCCAGGCTGTTAGAGCAGGGCCCCGGCTCTCACATGACCCGTGCAGCACTTAGACTGGGCCACCGTAAAAAAGCTGTGGGCCAGCCTAAGGCCCCTTAGTGACCGCGTAAAAACACAAATCGGTGGTCACTAAGGGGTAAGGGGAGATACATTACAGATTTTATACTGTACCAGGGCTCATAGAGAGTAGTTGATGCTTTATTACCCACTGCTCCACTTTGAACAGCAATTTCTTACGCCACACAATGTAAATTTTTCATGGACATCTTTCACCCATTTCGGCATTCTTTTTATCTCTGTCTGGCACTTTTTAACAGCCATTTTATATCCATTTTTATTGCCTATGAAAAATATCCATTATAAAAGGATGATTTTCATTGAGCTTTTAAGTTAAAACCTCAACCTCTGCAGTGCCCTCAGTATCTATATATATATATATATATATATATATATATATATATTATGCCCCCATAGTGCCCCTACTATAAATAATGAACCCTTTTGTGCCCTCTGTAGTTTTATTCATCCCTCATTGTGTCCCAGTATAGATAATGCCCTATGTGATGTCACAACGCTGGGAATGCAGGTCCTGCTTCATTTAGCAAGGGTTCAAGCAGCGAATGTTCCTGCGCATTCAAGTGGATGAGGTGAATATATATATGTATATATATATATTTATATATATATATATATATATATATATATATATCCACAAAAGCTCCACGGCACTTCCTTCAATAAAAGCGTATCTTTATTTCACCAGGTGCAACGTTTCAGTTTACATACTGAAACCATTCTCAAGCAAGTGCATGAGAATGGTTTCAGTTTGTAAACTGAAACGTCGCACCTGGTGAAATAAAGATACGCTTTTATTGAAGGAAGTGCCGCGGACCTTTTGTGGATATCTATTTTGGAGAACGGATCTCTCTAACAGCCGCTGGCACCCGGTCATTTCATATTTGCAGCAGTGCGGTTCACAACTTTGTCTCTTATATATTTATAGATATATATATATATATATATATATATATATATATACGGTATATATATTTACAGGCATACTCCTGTTTATACGGCTTTTAAAAAGGGGCCAATTGATTTCAATCAGGTTTGTCTGAAAACAGACAAAAATAGGACATGTCCTTTTTTTTGACAGCTGTTATTCACTGTCTTTTGGCCATGTGATTAGCCCCTTAGGCCTTAATTGACTCTGAAGATGGCCATATGATGGCTGTTTTTCAGTGCTGTGTGAATGTAGCCTTAATGTTAAGTAATTGCTGTAAATTATCAAAACTGCGAAATTCCCAAAACTGAGAGATCCTAGCATTTTTTGGGATGCAATATTATAAAATTCCACTAGTGCCCTTCTTCCAAGTACAGGTTCTGAGCCACCTTTTTGACTACAATAATCAGTTTTGGACTGCATGACTTTAGCAACTCATACTTTTTTTAAATGCACTTATTCGGTTTAATTAGCATTTCATTTTATAGCAGTTTCCACGGGAGTCACTCTGGGTTATTCTAGGTTAATAAGCAAACATATTTTAATTCATGGGGTAGAATTACTGAATTGAAAAACATATCAAGTATGGAACTTTTTAATGCAGTGTCTGAGCTCTAGAGCTTTACTATCTGACACTAAATGCTATCACTAAGCTTTAGTAGAAAAGAAATAAAACAGGGTAAGCATTAATAATTGACAGTACAATTTGCCAGAAACCCAGCGCAGCCAGGTAAGCACATAAGAGTAGTTTATCACTATCCTAATTGAATAGAATGACTTTTTGAAATTTTATTTAGGTTCTGAAATAAGAATAAGAATCCTCTATCTTTCAGTGCCATGATAAGCTTCAGTTTAATTTGATTAGCATCCAATCCAAAGGAAACTGCATTTTTGACCTTAAGCTAGTCTATTAGTACAAAAATCCATATTTAGCCTCCAACTAGTTTAAGATTCATTGCGTATTCCTGAATCAGCATGTTGGCTCAGAAATAAAAAATCACTTCAGTACATAAAAAGTCACGATATGCCACAGTTCAACTTCCTGGTTTTATGTATCTTTCTCAAATGCACAGTGTTGGTATAAAGCAGAATAAAAAAATGTTTTGTACGCTTTTTAGATAATTTCTTAAATGGTACACTAAATAAATGTTGGAACAACTAAATTATTTATGAGCTGAACGAAACATTTAGAATCTATGTACCAAAAAAAATGTCCTTAACTGTATTAAACAGCAGAGCATGAGAAAAACAGTGGCATGAAGAAAGTCATCAATAAAGTATCTAAATGTTTTATGAAACAAGTGCCATATTTAAAAAAAAATAGTTTGTTGACATTTACGAATTAGGTATACCATATATAGCCATACAACTGCTAAACAGTAATCATTGGGAAAACATTATAAGGAGGACATTTTAATAACATAAAACAGTAAGGTTTTCTGATGCAGTTTTGGAAGCCTAAACCAGGAGTGAAATAAAATAAGTGAAGTAGCATATATCCTCCATACATTTTCTCTTTTTATGGTCTACTCCTGATTTTGAATTCTAAAACTGCATCAGAAAACCTGACCATGTGACCATACCCTTGAGTTAATGTCTGCTAAAGGGTATATCACATTACAGGGTATATGGGTATGTACTGTAATTACTGGTACACAAATCCCATAAGGCAGGACAAAGTTATATATGTTTCTGTTAATGCCCAGAAGCAAATTTCAGACCTATATGTCAAATGTATACAAGGGCCTCCCAACCGTTACATGCCAATTGTAGTACTGCTCTAGGCCTCATGCACACGGCCGTAAGTGTTTTGAGGTCCACAAACCGTGTATCCACAAAACATGGATCCCGGCTGAGAGCATGCCACCATTTAGATTTCTACTTCTGTAAAAATGTCCTATTCTGTCCACAGAATAGACAAAAAAAAGGACATGTCCTAATTTTCTTTTTTGCTGGGCCGCTTCACGGATCATGTGCTGTCCAGATTTTTGGGGCCCCACTGAAATGAATGGCTCCACATCCGATCCACAAAAAAAGTGGATTGGATGCGGACAGAAACTATGGAGGAGTGCATCAGGCCTTATTCTCATAAGTCTGAGGGGTTTCTAGACCCCATCAAGCACATAGATCAGGATGCAAATTTTATCTTTCCACACCATCTAAAAAATAAAGATCAGACAGCACACTCACATGAAAAAAAGCTGAAGTGCTTATTCACCCATGCTGGAAGCACAACGTTTCTGCTCTATACTGGAGCCGTTCTCAAGCCCCAGATAGATATGTGATTGCCTGTGGTGCCCCAAGGTTTCTCTGTGAGACACAACATTTTCCCCTTTAATGTCCTGTATCCAAAATATTGAATACAATGGAGGTGGAGCATGGGTCCATACCATGGCGTTTTATGAGCCCTATTTTATGTTATATGGATCCTTAATATAGCCAAGTTCATAAGGCAGATTTGTTGCATATTTTTTATGGCTGAAAATAAGTTCCAGTCATCTGAATGGGGCTGTTTTTGGCAGCAATTCTGCAGAAATTTCTGGAACAAACCTGCCACATGTGAATTTACCCTAAAAGGAAAGGGGATATATCAGGAGTTAAGATCTTTCTGAAAAGTATACTAGATAGTACACTTTTTTTGGAGTACCACACGGGGCACATGCCTAAAGCTAGAGAAAGATAAACCTTGTGATATTTGCAATTGCAAAAGGGTTCCACCCATAATCACAACTGAAATATCATATAAAAATTGCTCTAAAAAATCACTTGCAATTTTCCTGTGCAATTTTATGTGAGATTGCATCATATGCTGTAAGTAGCCATGGGGCCTCACTGTAAATGATTCACAATACTGATACAATTTAACTGTCAATCACAAGGAAAAGTCATAACTGTGATCCATCCAATATCTGGAACCAAAGAACCTGACAGGTTTTTGGCATGTGTTTGAGCACAGGTGTTTTTAATGGAGCTTTTTCATGCCTTGTATCCTTATATGGGGCAATATGTTACCCTCTCTGTCACTTCTGCTGTAGAGCAGTATGGAAAAAAAACAATGGTAAAAAAAGCATATATTGTGACTTGGATGTCTATGGGACAAAAGTGCTCGACGATAAGCAAAAAAGCCCGATCCAGAGCATTGAGTATAAAATACACGATTGATCAAAAAAGAACCTTAATTGTTTGTGCTGCATGTAACAATTCCCATATACTTATATGAAACATCTGGATCTGGTCTTTTTTTTTACCCAAATTATACAGCAAAAAATGGCAGTTAAAAAATGCACCAAAATACCATAAAAACACTATGGGGGTCATTTGAAGAACTTGCAACTATTTTAGTCCAGATCTTTTTTACCATCTGTGTGACAATATATAGTCGCACGACTGTGTTCGGGAAATGGGCAGGACAAAGGTGGAGCAGGGCATGTTGTGGACTCCGGCCCTGGCAAATTTACTAACATTTACACATGGAAACAGATGTATATATTGGCAAAAAATTACTCTAGCTAGGATTTTTCTCTCCAGGTGCACAGACTGCCTTAGATTCGTCTAATTTATGATGAGGCGCATGCCTCATCATAAATTAGCCGAATCTTAAATCACCGTAGAGGGAATCTAAGACTGCCGTAAAAAGCCAGCCTTAGTAAATGACCTCTTATGTGTGACACAACCCTGATAGTTTGAATTATGCTAAATAAGTCAAATGAAATTTATGAGCAACAACTAACGTTTTATTACTCACACAGTAGTTCAGTGATCAAAAATGGATATTTAATGTCACTAGGAGCCATATACAGCAAACTTGCAAATTGAGTTTCTTAAATTTGACTCTTAGGTTCAAGCTATTAAGCTTGGAATTGCTCTACTCTTACTAAGATTAATTAAAACAAGAACAGGAGGATTGGGTGCCATGTGGTAATGTAAATAGAGTTTTAATTTTGGTTGAATAAGTAATGCACTAAGAAAAAAATAATGAAACATGTTCATTGCAAAAGGCCTTGCGGCCACAAAATGTCAATAAGTGGCTTGCAGAGTCAGGAAATGTACAGGCCAATTCAGCAAGGAAAGCTGTCAATATGTATACTTGGTGAATTTGTTTAAATAGAATATATAATCTTTTTTTCTGTCCACATTTTTAGAAGTATTTGTTGGTTGACAAATGTTAATAAAAGTGCATAGTTAATATAAACAATATATATATTGTTATTATCTATATTGTTTCCCTTGCTGGCTGCATTCATTTTTCCATCACATTGCACACTGCTCATTTCCATGGTTACAACCAGCCTTCAATCCAGCAGTGGTGGGTGTGCGTGCATACTATAAAAAAAGCACCCACCTATGCAAGCTCCCAAGGTGGTGACATCTGTCAATGGCAAGGCTCTCCCGGAATCCATATAGTAAGTTACTGTGCCTATATAGCTTCAGGTTGGAATTCTGCATACAGAGAGATCTCATTTTATGTCCTGCCTGTTTCAACCAGTCCTCTTTTACTGGGACTTTGCTTTCACAGTGCTGTTCCTGTCTGGAACTCAAGGTACATTCTGCATTCGGATTCTACCTTTCACTCCTGCTGTCTGGCCTCATTTCTCCTGACCCAAGATCCACCAGTTCTTAGAGCCTATGTCCTGCCTACATTACTTTGATGTTTTTGACAAGAAGAAAATGGAAGCTCTGCCACCTCATCATCCCTATGATTGTCCCATCAACCTGGTGCTAGAAACTACTTCCTCACGTGGCGATGTCTATCCACTGTCTTAGCCTTAAATACAAGCGATATCTGGTTATATTAAGGAAAGGGGCCTTATTCAGGTATCTTTTTCACTGGCAAGAGCTGGGACCTTTATCATGAAAAAAGACAGTTCACTCTGGCCATGTGTTGCTTACCACCAACAAAATAAAATTACCATGAAAAAGAAGTATCCTCTACAACTAACTTCTGAGCTCTTTGAAAGACTCCCTGGAGCTAGGGTTTTGACAACATTGGATCTTCAAGGACCTTACAATATAATCCACATCCATCAGGGTGATAAAGGACAGAGATTGCCACTGCAAATGCCCTTTGGCTTCAGTAACAATACTGTAGTTTTTCCAGAAATAGATAATAATATTTTGTGTGATCTCCTCCATACATGTGTATCCTGACTGCACACCAGAGACATGTATGCACGGCTCTCCAGCGCTTGAGAGAGAACAGATATTATGCTAACTTTGGAAAATAAATTTTTGAAAAGACCTATCTACTCTTACTAGGCTACATTTTCTCTGACTGTGGCATAGAGATGTATCCTGAAATGGCTGCTGTATTGGACTGGCCTTGCCTTATAGGTCTGGTATGATCTAGCGATTTCTGGACTTCGTCAATTATTATAGACAGTTTATTCCACACTTTTAAATGTCCACTGCCCCTAATAATGCCCTTACTAGGCACGGGGTGAATGTCATGGAATGGTCACCTGAGTCCAAAGCTGCATTCCACTCTGTGTCAATACTCAATTGTTAGGATATGTCCAAGCAGTTCTTTCTGTAGTTTTGGCAAGATGTACTCCTGTGGTTTCTTCTTAAAGGCCTATTCTACAGCAGATCCTATCAAATCCAATAGTGATATGGAACTACTGGCTGTCAAGTAGGCTCTTAAAGAGTTACATAATCTGTTGGAGGGTGCTGGTTATGTAGTCACTATTTACACTGACTTCAAGAACTTAATTTACCTACAGTCAGCTCAATACCTTCATCCTTCCCTGGTAGTTACTGTTCTTTGCACATTTCAATTTCATCCTGCATTTCCAACCAGATGACAAGAATACCAAAGTGGAAAGCTAATTTTGGTCAGGGCCACTTTAAGTTCCCAGTCCATTTTTCAGTCAGTACTGAAGATGTGTTTGAAGTCAAGAATATTCTGTATATGAAGAAAATCAGAAGGAAGACCTTCTTGGTGGACTGGAAGGGCTATGGTCCAGAAGAGAGCTCTTAGGAGCCATGTGCGAACATTAATATCCCTGTTGGAAAAATTCCTGCAGCAATCCACATCAAAGAAGAGAGAACATAAGGTGGGGTACTGTTTAGCGGCTGCTCTGCTCTGTTCCCCTGCCTGGGTCTCTGCCACCTGCTTTCCACTCTCCTCCTCTTCAGGACTGTATGCCATGGTAGCTCTGTTCTTTCAGGCAGGCTGGGGCCTGATTGATGACTCAGCCTCTCCTTCCTGGCCCATAGGGTGCACATGTATGCCCTGGTTGGCTCTCAAAGGACCACTGTGCACACACTTTAGCTTTCATAAGCCAGTGGCTTGTTACCTGTGGGTACTTAAGGCACTTACCCCAGTGCAAAAGTTACTGAGCAATAAGGTATCTTAGCTTGCTAAGTTACCAGCAAATATGTGCTGTTCTATTGTCTGCTCCTGTACTGACATGTGTCTGTTTACCCATGTTGAACTTATCATTCCCAACCTGACCTTGGACTTGTTATCATATTGCATGTACTCTGATTGTCCTGACCTCAGCCTGTCCCTGAATATAATACTGCCTGACTCCTCGGTGCCTTGCACAGTTGTCTCTGAGACTCATGGCTCACCTGTCAACCACAGACTTCTTCAAGAGGTAGCTATCTGGTGGTCCCTTAAGCAAAGTCAATATCCCTGTAAAAGGGATGTTAAAGGGTGAATACCAGGGGACTGCCAGGATAATGCTCTTAGGATTAGCCCAAAGTTAAACCTGTTGGTTGACACAATGTTTATATACCCACTACCATAACAACAGGCAACCTGTTATGAAGCAGAAGTAGCTGAGCAGATTGGTGTATATTTTTTGTGGTAAAAGATTCAGCAAAACTTAATTTTATTTATACTTTTAATTTATACATTTAAACCTCTACTTTTTCTGAGCTCAACAGCCGAATTTGCAGTCTTATCACTGATTTATAGCTATATACATTAATCAGTGGCATGCTAAGGGGGGGGGGGCATGGGGGGCGGTCCACCCCGGGTGCCATCTCTCAGGGGAGTGCCAGAAGCAATGAGCGCTTCCATCAATTGTTTGAGCGCAGGGGGCTGGGTCCTGTCCCTCACCGCTCAGCTCCCTGCGCTCCTCCCCTGCGCTCCTCCCCTCCTTTAGGCTGGAGGCACTCTGAATGGTGAAGCAGGTAGACTTCTCCCCACTATACCATTCAGCGTGCAGGCACAAATCACGTTGCCTGCCTGTGTGGGCAGAGCCTGCAGCCCGGAAATCTGCATAGGCTTCACCCACACAGTGCTGCAGAGCGATCAGGGCCTGCAGGGAAGAGAGGATTGTGAGCTTCAGGAATGGGACAAGGTGAGTAGTTACTGTGTTGTTTTTTGTTGTTGTTTTTTAAATTAATACAGAGGGGGCACAGAGGACTTTATCACTATGGAGAGGGCACAGAGGACATTATCACTATGGAGGGGGCACAGAGGACATTATCACTATGGAGGGGGCACAGAGGACTTTATTATTACAGAGGGGGCAAAGAGGACTTTATCACTATGGAGGAGGCACAGAGGTCTTTATTACTATAGAGAGGGCACAGAGGACTTTATTACTCTGGAGGGGGCACAGAGGGCATTACTAATGTGAAGGGGGCACAATAGGCATTTCTACTATAGAGGGGACACAAATCCAGAGGGCATTACTAGAATGAAATGGGCACAGAGGACATTATTGCTGTGAAGGGGCACAGTGGGGATTTCTACTATGGAGGGAGCACAGAGGGCATTATTACTGTGAAGGGGCACAATGGGCATTACTACTATTAATGGGCATTATTAGAGTGAAGGGGGCACAGAGGGTATTAGTACTATTAAGGGGGCACAATGGGCATTATTACTGTGAAGGGGCCCAATGGGCAATATTACTATGAAGGGGCACAATGGGGATCATTACTATGAAGCGGACACAATGGGGATTATAACTATGAAGGGGCACAATGGGGATTATTACTATGAAGGGGCACAATGGGGATTATTACTGTGAAGGGGGCACAAAGAGGGCATTACAACTGTGAAAGGGGCACAGAGAGGACATAACTACTGTGAGAGGGCACAATGCGGGTATAGCTACTGTGAGGGGGCACACATCTGTACAAAACAACTGTGAAGGTTGTACAATGAGGGCAATACTACTGTGAGGGGGTACAATTTCTTAAAAGTATTGGGGGGAAGCCAGAGAAAGGACCCATCCAGGGTGCCAAACACCCTAGGCACGCCACTGATATTAATCACTTATGAGACTGCCCACTTCCGAAAATGAGCACAAAAAGAGAAGTGATTTGATGTCCGCTAAATCACTTTCAAAAGTCTGCATAGCAATCCACTCAGCTCCTACTGTCTTATAATATGCTGCCTACAGACTGAACTGCATTTAAGAATATCTGAACACTGAGAAAAACCTGGCAGTACCCATTCAAATTGCAATTAGACAAGATTGGTTGAGATCCTCACCTGTCCCACCATTGCTCCGTTTCTGTCTTCTTCATGTCAAAGGCCTCAGTGGTCACAGTGGCTTTAATTCTACCTCACATCAGTGATATACCATTTAAGACTCTTTGGCTGCTGAGGCCTGTTATTGGACATAGTGGTCAGATAACCCAGCTGCTTCCTGGTCCTGCAGGGGCAAGAAGTGGCTAGAAATAGAGCAGCAACAAGACCGTGGACAGGAAAGTCTTCCATTTTTATGTTAAGGTATCTTCAGGGGACAGGTCTGCTACAAAGGGTTTTTTTTTCTGGAAGGCCAGACTTCCCCTTTAAACAAATACCTCTGATGGATGCCTTACTATTTCACTCATAACCATGGGGTTTCATTGTAAGAAAAAAAATGTATCATACACGTAAAATTTTTTATTTTTTTTGCTGGAACCTGCACAATGGAAAAGCATAGTATACTAAGCTTTAGCAATATATTTGTTAAACATGGGGCAGAAACATGATGTAAACACTGCCTTATTGAAACATTGTGAACAGTTCGAATACTAAAAACTAATAACATGCCATACAGTAGGAGACAGAGATTAAGTAATTGAAGACCTTTAAACTGACTGTTTTTGCTATATTTTTTCAGCATGCATTATGAAGAAAAATGTAGCAAATACCTGGTTAAAATATCTGATTTTGTTGAGACAATTGCTTTGTTCTCATCTCTGTAGTAGAGATGAGCGAATTTCTGCTTATGAAATTCGTTTACACTTTGTTTGTTGGTAAAAAGTGAATTGCGTTATGGATTCCGTTACCACGGAAAATAACACAAGTCTATGACGGAATGCATAACGGAACTTCCTTGCATAACAGAAACGGAACGGATCCGTTTTGCAGCTCATAGACTTCTATTATGACGGAATGAATAACGGAATTCCTCTGAAGGCATTCCGTTATGCATTCCATCATAGAATTGCGTTATGGCCCGTGGTAACGGAATCCATGACGCAATTCACCATTTACCAACAAAGTGTGAACGAATTTTAAAATATGAAATTCACTCATCTCTACTCTGTAGCATTTAAGTAGCTGTAAACAGAATATCTGCATCAAGCTGAACTAATAATTTTGCTTAAACTCTGTGCCGTCTTGCTGGGTACCAACAGCAAATTACTCTGTATAATTCAAGACCATTAGTAAAAGATTTCTACTCTTTTGCTATTTTATGTTTACTTAAAATTATTAAAAACGTGTCTTCCTAACAAATAAAAGCCAAACCATACTGTGCTTCACACTTCAGGCACAGAAACATAATTGAAAAATGTTCTGCCTTACTGGTTTGTTTAAAGAAAATCTACTTTTTTGTATGACAGCTCATAAATACGGGGGACAGATTCTGAAAAATACATAATAGGTTCTGCTCTCATCTCCGGTATAAGTGTTATAGATAAGTGGAACTTGAAAAGGATTTAAATAATATCATACAGCAACATGTCTAGTATTAGGGGAAAAGGAAGTGTTCCATCAGGAAACAAAGCACATTGAATCGCTAATTCAGGAAAGACAGAAATGCTTTGCTGTCTGTATTCTGTAAGGAAATGAGAAAAAATCTCAGCATAAGACTCATGGGTTTAATCTGTTTTCAATATTGCTAATGGTATATATTGTTAGGGATTAAGGATGAGTGGACCAGTAGATGTTCGGGTGCGCCGGGTTCAGTCGAACTTCGGGTCAAAGTTCAAGTTCGGGACCAGAACTTGATCCGAACTTGAACCCGAACCCCATTGAAGTCAATGGGAACCCGAAATTTGGTGCACTAAAATAGCTGTAAAATAGTCATAGTAAGGGCTAGAGAGCTGCAAAAGGAAGCAAAATGGGGGTGAGAGCAGGACAATTGCCCGTCAAACAAATATGGATAGGGAAATGACTTAAAATAACATAGAATAGAAAAAAAAAATAATCTTGAACTAGGAGGCGGAGGTCAAAAAGGAGTTGAGGTTGAGGAGGCGGAGGACATGGCGGTGTAGGTGGAAGCGGCGGTGGAGGAGGAGTAGGTAGCCAACACTGTTTTTGTTGGGTTTTTAAATGTTTTCTTTTTCTTTTCTTTTTCCTTTATTTATTTTCTATCTTTTTTGTTATAAATTTGGGAAGCCCCCAAAACATTGGGAAATGGAAAAGAGAACACAAAGAGAAAGTGTCCTGGAGTATAACAGTGGCTGGTTGCAGCCGGTATATTTGTCTACTCAGCACAAGGTATGGACAAGTCCTGTGGAATCCATTCCTGGTTCATTTTAATGAATGTGAGCTTGTCCACGTTGGCTGTGGACAGGCGGCTGCGCTTGTCTGTGATCACACACGTTCAGACAATATACTGGCCGCAGGGCAGGCCAGCACTTCCAAGGTATAAAGGGCAAGCTCAGGCCATGTGCCCAATTTGGAGACCCAGAAGTTGAATGGGACAGACCCATCAGTCAGTACGTGTGGGCATATGCAAATGTACTGTTCCACCATGTTGCTGAAATGCTGCCTCCTGCTAAGAAGTTCCATATCAGCTGGTGGTGCTGGTTGTTGTGGCGTGCTGACAAAGGTTTTCCACATTTTGGCCATGCTAACCCTCCCTTCTGAGGTGCAGGCGGTGCTCCAGCTGTGTTGGCAACTTCTTCCTCCTCCTCTGCCTTCGCCTTGTGCTTCCATTGAGCCCTCGCTGTGAGGTGGGAATGCCATCAGCAGCACATCCACCAGCATGGGCTTGTACTCGCACATCTTTTGATCGCGCTCCAGTGACGGAATTAAGGATGGCAGGTTATCCTTGTAGCAGGGATTCAGCAGGGTGGCCACTCAGTAATCAGCACTGGTTAGAATGTGGGCAACTCAGTGGTCATTGTGCAGGCACTGCAGCATGTAGTCGCTCATGTGTGCCAGGCTGCCTAGAGGCAATGGCAAGCTGTTCTCTGTGGGAGGTGTATCTTCTGTGTCCTCTGTATGCCCACAGCCATGCCCCAGTGATGCCTATGAGCTTCTTTGGGTGCCACCCTGCTGTGAACACAGTTCCTCCCCCTCATCATTTTCTAGAACTGTGTCCTGGCTGGACAGTTTTGTACCTGGCCTCTGTTGGTGCAGGAACCCACCCTCTGAGCCACTTGTGTATGACTGGCCTAATAACCGTGGAAATTATCCCTCTTCCTCCTCCTCTTCATTCTATACCACATTCTCTTTCATCATCGCACAAAGCGTTTTTTCAAGAAGACATAGAAGTCCGAGCTGCGTTGGGTACCCCGCTGTGAACATGCTTCATCCTTACCCTCCTCCACCTCCTCATCCTCATCCTCCTCGTCCTTCAGTAGTGGGCCCTGGCTGGCCACATTTGTACCTGGCCTCTGCTTTTGCAAAAAAACTCCCTCTGAGACACTTCTAAGAGACTGGCCTGAAAGTGCTAAAAATGACCCCTCTTCCTCCTCCTCCTCCTGGGCCACCTCCTCTTCCACCGTCGCCCTAAGTGCTTTCTCAAGGAGACATACAAGTGGTATTGTATCGCTGATAATGGTGTCAACGCTACTGGCCATGTTGGTGGAGTACTCGAAACAGCGCTACATGGCACACACTTCCCGCATGGAGGCCCACTCATTGGTGGTCAAGTGGTGCTGTTCTTCAGAGAAACTTACCTGTGCGTTCTTGAGCAAAAACTCCACTATCGTCTGCTGCTGCTCGCACAGTCTCTCCAGCATACACGGTGGAGTTCCACCTTGTGAGTATGTCGCATATGAAAGCGGTGAGCAGGAAGGCCGAAGTTATGCTGCAGCACAGACAGGCAATCAACAGCAGGCTGACAAAGCAGAAATTGCGCACAGACGGACCGCACTTTCTGCAGCAGCTCTGACATATCGGGGTAATTTTTTAGGAACCTCTTCCCCACCAAATTCAGCACATGCGGTAG
This sequence comes from Bufotes viridis, assembly GCA_033119425.1. Taxonomy (NCBI): domain Eukaryota; kingdom Metazoa; phylum Chordata; class Amphibia; order Anura; family Bufonidae; genus Bufotes; species Bufotes viridis. Next base: position 252,011,571 of record CM065590.1, read on the forward strand.
GCAAGGGATGTGTGTCAAACCGGCTAGGCCCAGAGCTGCTATGAGATTTCACCCATTATCTCACACCAGAAGGCTGGGCTTGAGGCTCAGCGGCACCAACCACCCAACCGTCTGTTGTTCCATGCCTGTCCATAGCTCCTGTGCAGTGTGTTTTTTTTTCCCCCAAACAGATCAATTTCCAAACAGCCTGGTGTCGTTTCCCCCTTGCTGTTCTGAAGTTGGTGGTGCAGGTGTTACGCTGACCAGATGAGGAGGTGGCAGAGAAGGAGGCAACGAGAAATGTCCTGCAATGCTCGGTAGCGGTAAGATATGCGCCAAACTGCTATCCGCCTCAGGCCCAGCTGACTGCATTTACCCGGTGTGCTTACTGGTCCATGTATGGTTATGTGGACTTTGCCACAGATTGCGTTGCGCAGTGCACATCTGATTTTGTCAATGTCCACCACTTGGTTGTGCAGGGTTGGGATGTCTTGCCTGGAAACGTAGTGGTGGCTGGGAACCACTTACTGTGGCACAGCCACCGCCATAAGGTTTTTAAAAGTCTCTGCACCAGACTGAATGACAGCATTTAAAAGGCCAGGACAGGACCAGGGATCATTGGTAAGTAGGGAGGTACTTCTTTTTTCTCTCCAGTGTTTGGGGGATGGACAGCTGAATGCTTCCATGGGAAGGTGCGGAGATGCTTGGTGACGGTGGTGGAGGTGGTGGTGTTGCTGTCACATCCTCTGTTTGCAGTGTGGCAGGTGCCACTGTCACACCAGAAGGAGAGGAAGAGGCTGAGACCGCAGTAGAAGACGGAGCAGGAGGAGCCTGAGATCTTTCATGGTTTTTTAGTTGGTTTTTCTGGTGTGTAGCCATCGGGTCATCGACCTTCGGTAACAGAGGGATTTGTCTCATCCGGAGTGAGCAGATGAGAGCTACTAAATAGGACCAGCGATCATAAAAGAAGTATCTGAAAGCGATGTGGTATGCTAAGAGCAGGAAAGAAGCCCTGGTCAACCACCGCGACCAGCCCATCTCCAACCATCTAGACTTCTGTCCTGCCATTGGAGCAAGATGCAATCTGGGAAGAGAAAGTGAGGCTGACTCTGCACACCTCTCCCTCACTTAAATCCAATTCACGCACAAGTCTTGACATCTCGACCTGTTCAAAGTCCTGTGGCAATAGGCGAGCTATGAAGCAGCAGGTGTGAAATCACTGGGAGCTATGGATGTGGACCTGCACACAGGCGTCTCACGTCTAATGGTCATCTTCATACTGACTAAGCAACAGCTGGATTCGGCATTACCTGAGTGACTGAGCAGCCCTCTTTAGGATAACATTGCTATGAGGAATGGGCTAGAAAAGGTACCCTAAACATTGTTGCTTCTCTGAAAACCCTTTCCTGCTTACCGCAGCTGGAGGAAATCCCATTTTATGTGGTCGAAATACAAAACCCAAGATGAGACAAAAGGTATTACCACTTACTATTGGTACATGGAATGTACGTACGCTTCAAGACAACTCATTAGCAGATTTCCCAGAAAGAAGAACAGCTCTGGTAGCTAGAGAGCTTGCATTATTTGACATTGACATTGCGTCACTGGGTGAAACTCGCTTAGCAAATGAAGGTCAACTCACAGAAACAGGAGGTAGCTAAACATTCTTTTGATGTGGACGTGGCAGTGACAAACGTCGTGAATCCGGAGTTGGCTTTGCGGTTAAGAATCATTTTGTTTGCCAACTTGCCAATCTTCCTAAGGGTTTAAATGATCGGCTCATGTCACTGCAACTTCAATTACTAAGTGGAAAACAAGCTACGCTGATCAGTACCTATGCACCCACAATGACAAATCCAGATGAAGTAAAGGACAAGTTTTATAATGATCTCAGTGCCCTACTTTCATCTGTGAAGCATACTGACAGAATGATTCTACTTGGTGATTTTAATGGGAGAGTGGGATCCGATCACTCCCCCTGGGATGGCATCATTGGCAAAAATGGAATCAGCACATGTAAGAGCAATGGTCTGTTACTACTGAAGACATGCGCTGCTCATGACTTGGTCATTACTAATACCATCTTCCATCTACCTTATTGGCAAAAAGACGTCCTGGATGCACACACGCTCCAAGCACTGGCATCTAATTGATTACGTCATCGTGCAGAGGAAAGACATACTGTATGTAAGAGTCACTAAGGCTATGCCGAGTGCTGACTGCTGGACTGACCATAGAGTCACCATTTCTAAACTAAATATCCACATTAAACCAAAAAAGCGGCCACAGGGAAACAGAGTTGTGATAAAGAAGATCAATGTCAATACATTGGCAAATCCCAATATAGCAGCCTCATTGGTAAAAGATCTTGACAATCAACCCACGAATCTGAAAATGCAGGAAATGGCTGAGAAGGACTGGGAATGATTCCGGAACATCTTGCATTTGTCTGCACTTAAGGCTCTTGGACCCGCATGCAGGAAACAACGGGACTGGTTTGATGAAAGAGATGAAGAGATTAAAAGCCTTGCTAGCCGAAAAACAATGTGTTCACAATGCTCATCAAAATGACCCGTCGTCAACTGCAAAGAAAAATGCTATTATCAACACTCGCAGGACTATACAGAGTCCGTAAGATGCAGGACTCCCGGCTGAGTGCCAAAGCAAAGGAAATTCTGAAGTTTGCTGATAGAAACATTGCCAAACGATTCTATGAAGCCATCAGTTTCCTGTATGGAACTCAGTCCTCAGGAAGCTCCCCTCTACTGGATGCGAATCGTACAACTCTCATCACTGAGAAAACTCTGATTCTACAGCGTTGGGCTGAACATTTCCACTTTGTGCTAAATTGCCCATCTACCATTAATAATGAGGCAATTGACAGAACACCCCAGGTGGATATCAACTTTAGCCTGGATGTCCCACCATCAGAGGTTGAAACCTTACAGGCTATCAGTCAATTGTCCAGTGGTAAGGCGTCAGAATCTGATGGAATTCCGGCATTAGTCTATAAGGCTGGCGGTGCAGTGCTTGTCGAAAAACTCACCCAACTGTTCCAGTCTTTCTGGAATCAAGGTTCCATACCTCAGGAACTGAAAGACACATCCATCGTACACCTTTATCAGAGGAAAGAAAATTGACAAGTCTGCGATAATTATAGAGGAATATCACTTTTATCAATTGCAGGCAAGATGTTGGCACAAACGTTGCTAAATCGTCTGATTGACCATCTGGAACGGGGTCTGCTACCTGAGACACACTGTGGTTTTTACAAAGAGCGTGGCATGATGGACATGATATTTGCAGCTTGACAGCTCCAAGAGAATTGTCAGGAGCAAAATCGGGAACTATACACCACCTTTATAAATCTTACCAAGGCTTCTGACACAGTTAGTCGCGAAGGTTTATGGCGAATTATGTCGAAGTTTGGATGTCTAGACAGATTCATCCTGATAGTATGGCAATTCTATGATGGTATGGCGGCTTGTGTTCTGTGCAATGGTGAATCTTCAGAGGCCTTCCCTGTCACAAATGGTGTTAAACAAGGGTGCGTGCTCGCACCAACCCTGTTCAGCATAATGTTTTCAGCCATGCTGTCAGATGCCTTTCAGAACAGTTCACTGGGAATCAATCTGAGGTATAGAACCAATGGGAAATTGTTCAACCTATGTAGACTCCAGGCTGTCACCAAGGTAAAAGAGACTGTGCTTCATGAGTTTCTTTTTGCTGACTATTGTGCCCTTAATGCGGAATCAGGACAGGAAATGCAAGCCAGTATGGACAAGTTCGTAGCAGCATGTTACAACTTTGGCCTCATCATCAACGCGAAGAAAACAAAAGTGATGTACCAGCCAGCTTCGAAAGCCCAATATCAAGAACCTACCATCACAGTGAAAGGACAAAAACTGCATGCAGTGGACCAATATACGTATCTTGGCAGTACCGTCTCCTGTACAGTGACAATTTACATTGAGGTCAACTGCAGAATTGCAAAGACAAATTCTACATTCGGCAGACTGTAGACCATTGTGTCAGACCGCCATGGAATAAGCCTTGCTACAAAGCTAAAAGTCTACCAGGCGGTAGTGTTAACTACCCTGATGTATGCTAGTGAGACCTGGACAGTATACAGAAGAAGACATGCTGAACCACTTTCACATGACTGGCCTCCGTAGAATCCTGAGGATCCAGTGGCAGGATAAGTTGCCAGATACAGAAGTCCTCTCCAGAGCAGGCTTACCATCAGTTTACACCTTATTGATTAAAGCCAAGATACGCTGGGTAGGCCACGTCGTAAGGATGCTAGACCATCGCAACCTGATAGAAACATTGCCAAACAATTCTATGAAGCCATCAGTTCCCTGTTTGGAACTCAGTCCTCAGGAAGCTCCCCTCTACTGGATGTGAATGGTACAACTCTCATCACTGAGAAAACTCTGATTCTACAGCGTTGGGCTGAACATTTCCACTTTGTGCTAAATCGCCCATCTACCATCAATAATGAGGCAATTGACAGAATTCTATGGTGAGCTGTCCCAGGGTTAGAACATTTATGCCTCGCTTCAGGCTCTGATTGCACAGCAAACCACTTGTGTCTTGTTGTCAGCACATCGTCTGAAAAACTGCCATGCCGGGGAACTCCTTGGAGCTGGCTTTGGTGTGCTCAGTCCCTGGGTGCGGTGGGCAGTAGCAGGCATACTGGTTAGGGGATGGCCAATCTACTTTTGCACCCTGCTGCCTCTTTTGCTTTGTGGTTGCTGCTATGTGACCACCACCTCTTCCTTCTCACTTGCACAATCTTGATTCCATGTGGGATCTAGGACCTCATCCTCCTCCACATCATCTTCCACCCACTCTTAACCTCTGCCCTCCTTGCCGGTCTGCACTTTGCAGAAAGCTGCAGAAGTTGGCACCTGTGTTTCATCATCATAATCAGAGACGTGCTGCGGTGGTCCTCCCATGTCCACATCCTGAAACATAAGTGGTTGGGCATCAGTGCACTCAATCACTTCCACTTCTGGGGCAAGGCTAGGTGGATGGCCCACCTGCCAGCAGAGTCATCAAAAAGCATAAGAGACTGCTGCATGACTTGGGGCTCAGACTGCTTGGCTGATTTGCAAGGAGGTGATGTGAAAGACAGATGCCAATGGGCTGCAGGTTCCAACTCTTTCAGCAGGGGACAGAGTGGGAGACCATATGAAGGAACTGGAAGCACTGTCAGCCATCCAATCAACTACATCCTCTACTTGTTCTGGCCTCACAATTTGTACACTGGTATATGGGCCTACAAAATGATGCTGAACGTCCTGTCGCTTACGTCCACCAATACCAGCAGCACCATGACCAGGTCCACGTCCCTCATTTGATGCCCTCCTCATTCTTTGAGGTCACCCACCAAACTAACAGACAGATTAACTATATTAATTTCCCTGTCACGTATGCAGTGCATGTGCACCTTACACTAAAAATGTGTATATGTCACCCACCAATCTAACGGATGGATTAACTATATTAATTTCCCTGTCATGTATGCAGTGCAGGTGCACCTCACACCAAAAATGGGTATATGTCACCCACCGATCTAACAGACAGATTAACTATATTTATTTCCCTATAACATATGCAGTGCTGGTGTACTTCACTCCAAAAATGGGTATATGTCACCCACTGAACTAACAGACAGATTAACTGTTATATTTTTGTGTCAGGGGTACAAAGAATGTGCATTGCACACACAAAAAATCCCTATAGGTCACTCACATAATTAAGACCAGATTAATTATTATATATCTGTGGGAGGGGTGCAAAGTTGGTGCATTGCACCTACAAAAAATCACTATAGGTCAACCACAGAATTTACAACCAGATTAATTATTATATTTCTATGTCAGGGGTGGAAAGCTGGTGTATTGCACCCACAAAAAATAACTATAGGTCACGCACAGAATAAATAGCCAAATGAAATTCTTAACACTCTCCCTCACTTCAGCTGCCTTCTTCCTGTCCCTGCACTAATCAGAGCTGATGGGCGGTGCAACACGTGATCCAGCTTGTATAGAGGCTGGGTCACATGATGCATTGGCCAATCAAGGCCATGCCATTACTAGCCATCAAAAAAAAATTATTAAAATGGTTGTTATGAAATTATGGTATCTGCAGCAGTCCTGAAAATTAAAGAGTAGGTCCTTTCTCTTCCACAAGTCACAACATAAAAGAAGAATTTGTCAGGTCCGCGCTTTTCAAACCACTAGAGACATAGACCACAGTCTAGACCACTATAACTTCCGCCTCTAATACGATCTCGTTAATCCTTATCGCAGACACCAACCGATTCTTTCCAATGACCGGGACACCTTTCAATGAAAACGGACACAGATTGCGCAATACCCAGGTGGATATGGAATTTCCAATTTAATTCTACTTACAAAATTGCAGCTTTGTTTCCAGCATAAAACATATAAATCACATGCCCGACCCGGGTTTCACCTCTTTGCTTCGTCAGGGGCTACTTACTGCTCTGCACCTGGGGCGTTTTAAAACCTCCGTGCTTCAGCGTCAATTTCCGATTATCCCAAAACAACTTCCGTAGGTCAAAGGCCAAATAAGTACACAACAGGTTTTAAAACCATACAAAAATACATATATACCTAAAACACATATAAATAAAACTTTTTTAAAAACGCCATCCGAAAAAATATATATATATATATATATACGTGCGATCATAACTTCTAATTATACAAACAAAACTTTACCATAAGGACTCTAATTAAAAGAATTGCATTAACTGCGTAAGAAACATGCGATCAATTTTTCAATTAAAAATTAATTATAATTATACTGCATACTTTAAAGAGACATAATATATGACATACTCTACATACTATCTGTATAAACCTTCAGAATTAATGTACATTCTTATTCCATCTTGAGGGAGGGGATACCACACATAACCAAAAACATGTGTTATAAATATTACTTTATGATTATATTTCCTTCATATTCTCCAATTCATAAGTAAAAACATCCTTGTATCATATTTCTTTCATTTCCCATTTTCCAATTGTAACCTACACTATTTTGTTAGGGAAAACTATATAGAGCGATAGAGAGTGTGAACTGACTAGATCATACTGACCGATTTAATATCCCACTGTATATTCATTCCACTGGGCTGGAGGGTACCCATCTCATAAATCCATTCTGCTTCCCTTTTATTAATTTGTTTCAATGGGTCCCCTCCTCTCCAGTGTTTCCGTACTAATTCTACGCCGCAGAAAGAAAGGCCTTTGGGATATTTATTATGATATATTCTTTTAAATGAGCAGATACACTGTGTGTTTCCAGTCCCTTCTTTATATTGTGCACATGCTCCCCTATCCTTATCTTCAATTTCCTCAGGGTTCTTCCTACATATTGAATACCCCAGGGGCATTGTAATACATATATCACTCCTGTGGATTCACATGAAATACTTCCTTTTATTTTCAGAACTTTATTTCTCGATGTGGATTTGACATTTTCCTTTTTGGCTATCTTTTTGTCCAACGCAGATCTGTTTTTACATGCGGTACAAAAACCGCAGAATGTAAAAACGTTCCTACCATTATCCTGTGATACATTTTTCGTTTTTAGGAAGCTCTGGACCACTTTTCCTCTAATCGTAGGGGCTCTCTTATGAATAAAAGGAGGTCTTTCTGGAATCAGATCCCCTATTACTAGAGATGTCGCGAACATAAAATTTTCTGTTCGCAAACAGCGAACCCGAACTTACTCAAATGTTCGCGAACAGGCGAACAGGGCGAACCGCAATAGACTTCAATTGGCAGGCGAATATTAAAACCCACAGTGACTCTTTCTAGCTACAATAGTGATTGAAAAGCTGGTTTAAGTTGACTAACACCTGGACTGTGGTATACCAGAATGGGATCCATGGCAAAAGTCCCATGAAAAAATATTTAAATGATGCAAAGGCAAATTTTAATCCTTAAAGGGCAAAAACCACCTAATATTTTTAAATGGTTTAAAATAACCTATTTTGTAACATCTAAATCTATTCTAACATTTTTTTTTCTAACCTACTTTTAAATGCTAATTGAACTATTTAACATTCTCTTATTATTTGTAAAATGAAAAAAATCACTCTACACCATGTCAAGAGCCAGGTATGTGCTTACATCTATAAGACAGAGTGTCAGCATACCTTACAATGACAGGTTTGAGCAATTTAGCCAACCAAACATAAGTTCTCAATCCAAAAAGAAAGAAATTGGTTAGCATTGGTTGGCTATCTAGAGGGACCTGGTCCCTAGACCATTATCATTAGGGCGACAAAAATTTAATTTTTTTTTTTATATGCCAGCCTAACTCCTCTCTCACTGCCTAAGAGAGCTGCATAAAAATTTTCCAACATTTAACTGTCCTAAGGTTAACTTAATAAGTTTAATAAGTCTTGGATTGTCATATAAACTCATTTGCATACACATGGCAAGAAATGATAATGAGCAATATAGAAGTATCTGCCTTGTTTGTAAGATGAAACACGATTTGCATGGCTTTCCCATAGTCCCATATTATGCAAATGAGTTTATATGACAAAACAATATAGAAAGATTATTAAATTAATCTTGGTACAATTACAAAACAAACAAAAAAAACTAAAACTATGCAGCCTTCCTAATCATTGAGACGAGAACTAGGTAGTACATTAAAAAAAAATTACATTTTTTTTTGTCACCTTAATGATATTCATCTATGTGCACAGGTCCCCTTAGATACTTAACACTGAGCAATTTCTATCCTTTTGGAAAAACTGGTTAAATCCCAGGCTGACTTACCAAGGTATGCTGATGATCTGTTGGATGAATGGATTGTTGGCCCTGCATATACCTAGTGCTCTGCGGCTATAAGGGAGAGCTGTTCTGTGTTGTTAATTGGATGTTTTATGTAATAATACAAACAACAATAATAATAATTTTGTCTTTGTCTTTTTTATAAAGGACAAAAATTAGGGCTTTATTAACTATTGTACCATATGTTTGATTATTACAAATTAAAGGGATACTGACTACCTGTTCCTGCTGTGCCATCCACTTCCTGGTGGCGGGCTTAGTTTTGTTTGATTGAATTGTATAATTCTGCCCTGCTGCGCATGCGCCTAGGAAGTTTATTCTTCACTAGGAATAAGTCACCATAGTGCATGCACGTTCAGGACAGCACATGGTACAGATAGGAGAAAATGAGTCAAGCACGGCCAGCGGAATCCCTGACAGAGGAAAATTATGAATAAAAATGTTTTATAGACAGTATGCAAAGACAGTGTTGGATGATAATAACATAGTTTTTCTGAGATCAAGGAGCCTAATAGAGGAAAATATATATATATATATATATATATAGGTCTATAGAGTAAAACAGCCTGTCCATGTCCCTTTAAGGTGTAATACTCAATCAAACATGGTAAAATAGTTGATTAGAAAAAGTAATCTTTGTATTTTATAAAACAGACAAACACGAAGACAGACTTACATATATTTACCCTAACCTACCTATCATAAAATCTAATTATTATTGTTGTTCATATTATTACATAAAACATTCAATTGACAACACAGAACAGTTCTCCCTTATAGCCACCAAGCACCAGGTATATGCAGGGCCAACAAGCCATCCATCCGACAGATCATCAGCATACCTTAGCAAGGCAGCCTGGGTTTTAACCAGTTTTTCCAAAAGGAAAATTGCCTTTTTAGCGTTAGGTATCTAAGGGGACCTGTGCACATAGATGATTATCATTAGGGTGACAAAATTTTTTTTTTATTTTTTAATATGCCACCTAAGCTCTCATCTCAATGATTAGGAAGGCTGCAGTTTGTTTTTTTTGTTTTGCAATTGTTCAAAGAATGATTTTATAATCTTTCTATTCTGTTTTGTCATATAAACTCATTTGCATAATATGGGACTATGGGAAAGCCATGCAAATCGTGTTTCAGTTTACAAACAAGGCAGATACTGCTATATTGCTCATTAGCATTTCTTGGCCATGTGTATGCAAATGAGTTTTAAATGTTGGAAAATGTTTATGCAGCTCTCTTAGGCAGTGAGAGAAGAGTTAGGCTGGCATATAAAAAAAAACAATTACAATTTTTATCGCCCTAATGATAATGGTCTAGGGTCCAGGCCCCTCTAGATAGCCAACCAATGCTAAGCAATTTCTCTCCTTTTGGGTTGAGAACTTATGTTTGTATGTTTTAAAACGCATGATTGTCATTGTAAGGTATGCTGACACTCTCTCTTATGGATAGATAGTCAGCCTGCACATACCTGGCTTTTGGCATGATCTGAGTGGTTTATGTTGAACGTGATAGAAAATCATCATTGATGATATATTATTTTTAGAAAGGGCTTTTCTTGGTTTGAGGGTTGGGGTGGACAGAGGACACTAGTTTATACTCTCCCTGCTCTAACACTGCAGCTTTAAATGGAATTCACTATGCCTGGCTTTGGTAGGAAGGTGAGCTGAATGTAAGAACGCAGGGCGAATCGAACATAGCATAATGTTCGCTGGCAGAAGCGAAGGCGAACAAGCAATGTTCGCAGGGAACTGTTCGCTGTCGAACAGTTCGGGACATCTCTAATCTATTACTGGTCATTTTTTTAAATATTCCAGTTTTTACGAATCACTTGCTTAATTTTTGGGGACAAAGTGGAGAATGTAGTGATAAAAGCAAATTTGGAACTGTCATTTTTTTCTTTCATTTTTTTCTTTCCAATGTTTTTTTTCCCAATTACTTTCTTCCTTACCGATTTCTTGTCTTTCTTCCTGTAGGGCAATTTCACTGTATCCTTTTTCTTTAAAACGATCTAAAATCTGACTGCTCTGTTCCTTATAGTCTTCAATACTGGTACAATTCCTTCTTATTCTTTTGAACTGGCCTTTGGGGATATTTTTCAGCCACGGACTGTACTGGCAGCTGCTGATGTCTATGTATCCATTATGGTCCGTAGGTTTAAAGTAGGTTTTTGTGACAATTTTATTTTGGTTTCTTTTAATTATAATCTCTAAGTCCAGAAACTCTACTTTTTGGCTACTGATATTTTCTGTAAGGACTATGTTCCAAGTATTTCTATTAAGATACATTATAAATTCCTTTAAATTAGATACATCTCCTTGCCATGTACCGATACAGTCATCAATGTATCTTTTCCACAGCTTTAAACTTCCTCCAATATTATTTTCTCTCAAATATGGATCAACATAATGGTGCTCCCAATAAGCCATAAAAATATTCGCAAAGCTAGGTGCGAATTTAGCACCCATTGCAACACCAGCAACCTGGAGATAATCGGAGTCATTATACCAAAAGTAATTATGCGTTAAGCAGCATTCTATACACTCCAATAAAAAAAAAAATGTGTTATTCCTCCATTCCTGCATCTTGATCCATATAAAACTTAACTCCTTTTAGGCCAATATAATTAGGAATAATAGTATAGAGAGACGTCACATTGGCAGTCATTAAAAAAATATTTTCTGTCACTGCTTTAAAATCTTTTAATAACTCCAAATCATGCCCTGTGTCTTTCAGGTAAGATGGAGTTTTGGGTACATACTTTTGTAAAAAAAGATCGACATACTCTGAGACCCTACTTGTAATTGACCCTATACCCGAGACTTTGGGTCTCCCGGGAGGATTTTTTGGGTCTTTATGCACTTTGGGCAAGTAGTATATCGTCGGAATTCTGGGGTGGGGATTATTAAGGTACTCATACTCTTTTTTACATAGAATTCCTTCAGAAAGACCTCTAATCTAATATTATTTTCAGATCTTTCTTATACTCGATTGTAGGATTTCTTTTTAATTTCTTATATGTACTCTGATTATTTAAAATCTTTTACATCTCCTTTTCGTATTTTTCTTTATCCGAAATTACAATACCCCTCACCCCTTTGTCTGCTTGTTTTATTACTATTTTCTCATTATTTTCTAGGCTCTTCAGTGCTTCATTCTCCTTTTTATTTAAATTATGCCTCATTTTCATCTTCCCCTTCTGTCCCATATTCTCTAAACCCTTCAGAACTCCTCTCTTAAATGCTTCTATACATTAATTTCCTTTATTTTCAGGGTAGAAAGTTGATTTATTCCTAAGATTGGCATAGGTGCGACTATTTTCAGATACAAATTTTTGGACTGGATTGCTGATCATATATTTTTGTATATTAAATCTCCTCACAAAACAATATGCATCCAGATATGTATCGAAACTTTTCCCTTTATAAGTAGGTGCAAACTTTAAACCCTTACTTAGCACCGCTGTTTCTTCTTTTGTTAGGTTATGTGCACTAAGATTATATATTCCTACTTTTTCTCCCTGCCTTTCTTTGCCTGCGGACTCATTTTTTCTTTTCCTTTTTCCTCCTCTCCTTCCTCTATACATCTTCTTTTCTTCCCTGGTGTCATTTTTTGTGGGGTTGTATTTGCTTTCCCTTTGGTTAACTTGTGTGGAAAATTTTCTTTATCTATATTTTCCTTTGCCCCTCCTCTCTCTCTATTGTAGTTCCGTATAGTTATTTTTTCTCTTACAGGTATTTGATTGTATCTATCTCTTTCTCCTCCATTTGTTGTGTTTCTCATAAATGTATTATGATTGGTATAACCATCCTTCCCCCCTCTATAATCCTGTGAATTTCCTTGGTATCCCTGGTATCGTCTCCAATCCTGATAATTCCTATTACCCCTTGGTTCATATTGTGCATATGTGTTCCGTCCTCTATAGTTGTTATATTGTTTTCTAGGTCTTGCATTAAAAGGGACCCTATACGCATATCCATCTGTCCTATAATTATTCCATCCTCGCTGTTGTGGAGGATTGGCTCCATATGGATACTGATCCCTATATGTCCTTCTACCCCTATGATGATGAAACGGGGATTCATGTCTACCAAAGGTATCATTTCTTTCCCAATTCTGGGTGGTGGGTTTGGTTCTCCCTCTATCAGGAAAAGTGTCTGCGGCTAGGACTACACTCTGGGCTATGCCTTCATTGTTTTGTTTTTTATCTTTCCATTTATATACCTTATCATTCTTATATTCCTCTAATACTTTCAGATATTTTTTCTGTTTTTTCTTTTTTACCTCCTGTTCTACTTTCATAACTTCTTTTTGACATTTTTGTGAAAACTCCTGATATTCATCTAAACCTTTAAACGGTTCTAGTCTTTCTTAAATCTCCTCTATCTTATTACATATTTCTGTTAATTAGTTTTTTTCTCCTTTCTATAATAAATCTCATTGCATTAATTCCGCATCTGTTCATGAAATATTCCCAATCTGCTAACTCCTCCTTAATATCAGTATTAAACGGAAGTTGCCACCTTAAACCTTCTGTGATTTTTTCCTCTTTTTCAGTTTTTTCGCAGAAAACCTCCTGCACATTTAAATGCAAATTCTCTCTAAAGGTAAAAATATCCATTGCCATAATGGTCTATGTTTCTCCTGGTTTGAAAAGCGCGGACCTGATAAATTCTTCTTTTATGCCAGTACTAGCCATGGCTGTGATGGCTTCTAAGTGCCCACAGCTTAAAAGCTTGTTGATTGGCTTTAATAAATTCCCGAACACCGAACTCGAACCCAAACTTTGCAGTTCTGGTTTGCTTAACACTATTGGGGATACACATCAATATTATAAGTTCATATTTGCAATGTATTTAATAGCTTAAAAATGCATGCAAATGTTTTTTAAAGGAACCTGTCACCACGAAGATGCAAAATATTCTGCAGGCAGAATATTATGGAACAGGAGATGCAGAATAAATTGATATATAGCTCTGTGGCAAAAGATTCAGTATAACTTGCATCTCATTCATTTAAATATCACTGATATGACCGTCTCCTTGACTTCAAAGCCCAAAATGAGCAGACATTTAAATGAATAAATGACGTTATAATTAATCTTTTCTCATAAAACTATATATTATTCTGCTCAGCTCCTCCTGCTTTACAGCATGCTGCCTGCAGCACAGAGATCATGTTCAACATGATATATTTCCTTTAATTCCCACATTATTCAGTTAGTACGGTAAATGTGTTCCATACCATCAGATTTTCTGTGATAAAATTCAAAAATTTTATTCTGGTTCTCAGCCAAAGTTCACAAAGAAATTAGTTTTGTATAATATTCCATTATATGTGGTAGGCACAATAGCAGGGAACGACATTCCCATCAGAAGTCGTGAATTCCATCAGAAGTCGTGTTCAATGCTGACAGTCACATTGAGGCTTAAGGTCTTGAAAGGGTTAATCAGGGGTTAAAAAAAAATATATGTATATATATTTATATATATATATATATATATATATATATATATATAAAATATAAACTCATCTCATCCATTTGATTGCGAAAATGCCGTCACGACTGCTGGGTTTGCTGCAATCAAGGTGGGCATGGCGGTATCTGCACGAGCAAGTGGATGAGATGAGTATGTTTTGTTTTTTATAGCGACCATTTCAGGAAAATTTGATTAGTGCAAGGAAATTCTAATTCTTCCTGAAATTTGGATTTAATTCCACTTTGACCAATAAGTGAGACTAACTTGCAAAAGTATTGTATTCTATGGATATGGTTGCGCTGTATGTTAAATATTGTCAGGTCACCAGATTACATTTCATAACTGATGCTAATGGAATTGTATATTACCTGTCAGTATGTCAAGGGTTAACACTTTGTCATATACCATATATTGTTTCAGAATCATGGAAACTGTCATAGTGGCTGCAGACTCATACATAGGAGCCACTACATTGACTAGGCTTCTTTAATGCAACTCAACGGCAGCCAACTTGTTCATGATGTAAAACGAACACAAGTATAAACCCATCCTTATTATTTGTTATATGGTTAGGAGGTAGAGATGTCCCGAACTATTCGCCGGCGAACATAGCTTGTTCGCGTCCGCCGCGGCGGGCGAACATATGCAATGTTCGCGTTCACCCCTTTACTTTATCATTGAGCAAACTTTGACCCTGTACCTCACAGTCAGCAGACACATTCCAGCCAATCAGCATACCCTCCCTCCCAGACCCTCCCACCTCCTATCAAAAAGCAAGGACGGCATCCATCTTAGATTCATTCTGAAGCTGCAGTGTTAGTAGTCGTAATCGCAATGCGATTAATATAACCTGTATTATTCGCATTGCGATTAAGACCTAGATCTGAGTTCCAAATGTTTATATTGCTAGAATATAACAAAGATTGAGAATATAGCGCTATATTCTCAATCTTCGCTATATTCTAGCAATACAACCTTTAGGAGCCCAGCTCTAAGTTGAATTCGCAATGCGATTAATACAGGTTATATTAATCGCATTGCGAATTCAACTTACCACACTCTGAGTCAACTACGTAATTTTCCATGGGAGTTTTGCCATGGATCCCCCTCCAGAATGCCACATTCCAAGTGTTAGTCCCCTTGAAACAACTTTTCCATCACTATTGTGGCCAGAAAGAGTCCCTGTGGGGTTTAAAATTCACCTGTCTATTGAAGTCTATGGCGGTTCACCCTGTTCGCACGTTCGCCAACATTTGCATAAATTCGCGTTCGCGAACTATAAATTTTATGTTCGCGACATCTCTATTAGGAGGAGATATCGAACTTGCTGTCTCACGATTACAACTCTATGTCTTACAGTATTTGGGCATATAGATGTCATACAGGGGTGTCCATGGCTAACAAGACTTTGCAGCAATATATAATTATTTGATGTTTTCTGAATATTTGCATGCACAATATATGTGTAGTGTTGAGCGCAAATATTCGAATCACAAATTTTAATTGCGAATATCGTCACTTCAAGAATTTGCGAATATTTAGAATATAGTGCTATATATTCGTATTTGCGAATAGTGTTGATTGCGAATATTTTTATCGCAAATTTATCATGAATATCAGCACTTAGCAACATCCCTAGCAACCAATAGGAAAGTTGCCTACCCCTTAGTGTTGATCGGGAATATTCTAATCATGAATTTTTATCGCGAATATGTTACATTGCCGATTTTCGCAATCACGTAAATAATGACTGAATATCATGAATTCTCAAATTTGAGAATATATGGAGAATATTCAGCCCAAAATTTACGAAATATCACAAATTTGAATATTGCCTATGCCGCTCATCACTACTGTATATTTGTGCAATTAAATAAAAATTTTTGCTGCTCTGATTTCATTATGCTTTAACAGGGCTTTTATCAGATAAGGGTTCGATTAGAGGAGCTTTAAACTTGTTGTATCTTTGAATCTTGACACGTGAATGTGATCATTCATTTGTACCAGTATGTAAGTGTATTGAGCAATAATCTTACTCTATTGTTAAAATTAGTAAAGGATGCTGTATGAAGGGCTAAAACATAACTTTTATTTACATTTAGGCTATTTTCACACTAGCGGCAGGGGAGTCCGTCAGGCTGTTAAGGCGGGTTAACAGCCTGTCGGATCCGTCCTGCCGCTAGTTCACGTGTACCCCCTGACTGCCGCTCCATCCCTATTGACTATAATGGGGGCGGGGCGGAGTTCCGGCGGCAGCACGGCAGAACACGGCGAGATTAAGCCGGACTAAAAGTACTGCATGTCAATGGGGACGGAGCGGCAGTCCGGGGACACACGTGATCTAGCGGCAGGACGGATACGACAGGCTGTTCACCCGCCGACACAGCCTGATGTACTCCCCTGCCGCTAATGTGAAAGTACCCTAAGTGAAACTAAATGTTACTAGATGTCAACTCTATTTATAAACATAAAACACACCAGTCAACTTAGGCTACTTTCACACCAGCATTTTAGCTGGATCCGTCATGGATCAGCAAACACCCTTTCATCATGATAATACAACCGCCTGCATCCGTTATAAACGGATCTGGTTGTATTATCTTTAACATATCAATAACAGATCTGTCTCTAAAACTATTGTAAGTCAATGGGGGACGGATCCATTTTCTTTTGTGTCAGAGAAAATGGATCCCTCTCCATTGACTTACATTGTGAGTCATGACGGATCCGTTTTGCTCCGCATCCCAGGATGCACTCAAAAATGCTGCTTGCTGTGCTTTTGTGTGCGACATGGGAACGCAATGAAATGGAATGGAATGCATTATGGTACATTCCGTTCCCCTCAGTTTGGTTTTGTCCTCATTGACGATGAATGGAGACAAAACTGAAGCGGTTCCTCCGCTATAGAGACCCTATGACGGATCTCAATGGAAATGGAAAGCGCAGATGTGAAAGTAGCCTTAACCACGCATACATTTCCAGGTCATGTATCCATCTCGTGGTTATAACCTGCTATCCTCAATACTGCTGTGATACTCTGTTTCTATCAGAGCGGCCCTTCACTAACATCAGATACCTTCCCTTGACCTGACTAGTCCCTTCAAACAAACTTACCTTGCTCCTGAACAGCCCTTGTGCATTTCTATAGCTACATCTAGCTCATCACTGAGCTGACTGTCCAGACCAATTTCAGAATGGCATCCTAGGCCTTTTCCTTTGAAGTGAGAGGGCCTTCTTAATGATATCTCAGCAGCCAATTATGTAGTACCCACCAATCAAGGGGCCCGGGGGTATCAGCAGCCAATCGCAGGGGAAGAGGCATAGTTAAGTATTGACTAGCATTTCCTCAGTTCTCTGCAATCCACTTTCCCTATGTTTTACTATTGAGTAAATTTTTTTACTGTTTGCATTTTATTTTGCTTTTTTATGCCAGGTACTAGTGATGTCGCGAACATAAATTTTTCCGTTCGCGAACGTCGAACGCGAACTTCCGCAAATGTTCGCGAACATGCGAACAGTGCGAACCGCCATAGACTTTAATAGACAGGCGAATTTTAAAACCCACAGGGACTCTTTCTGGCCACAATAGTGATGGAAAAGTTGTTTCAAGGGAACTAACACCTAGACTGTGGCATGCTGGAGGGGGATCCATGGAAAATTACGTAGTTGACGTAGAGTGTGGCAAGTTGTAATCGCAATGCGATTAATACAGGTTATATTAATCGCATTGCGAATTCAACTTAGAGCTGGGTTCCTAGTGGTTGTATTGCTAGAATAAAATGAAGATTGAGAATATAGCGCTATATTATCAATCTTCGTTATATTCTAGCAATACAACCATTAGGAACCCAGCTCTAAGTTGAATTCGCAATGTGATTAATACAGGTTATATTAATCGCATTGCGATTACAACTACTAACACTGCAGCTTCAGAATGAATCTAAGATGGATGCCTTGCTTGCTTTTTGATAGGAGGTGGGAGGGTCTGGGAGGGAGACTGATGTACTAGCCCTAAAAAGGGCTTTTTGGGGTGCTGTCAGGACGCTGTGCTTACAGCAGAGATCTTATAAGTCTTTCAGGACTGGAGTGGACACTGAATACACTAGCCTAGCTATCGATTTCCCTATTAAATCAGCAGCAACTACACTGTCCCTCCTCTCACTAATACTGCAGCTTCCGAATGAATCTAAAATGGATGCTGTCCAGGAGATGGGAGGCAGGGTATGCTGATTGGCTGGAATGTGTCTGCTGACTGTGAGGTAGAGGGTCAAAGTTTACTCAATGATAGGGGGTGGACCGAACATCGCAGGCATGCTGGGAGTTGTAGTTTCGCAACAGCTGGAGGCACATTGGTTGGGAAACACAGGTCTAGATCATTACTCTGCCCAAATCTATATTCAGCTATATGGTTTAGAAAATATGCTGTCAAACAATGATCCTAAGTTTTGGTATAGACACATGATCTAGACTACCATATTTGCCTATACCAAATGTAAATATGAAACCAAATGTGGCAAAATACACAAAAAAATAAAATAAAAAATGAAAAAATTATAAAAACACTGATGCGTTTTTGATGCGTTTTCTATCAAAAACGCCCAAATTGCCCTTTGGGGGTTCAGATATCTTGCTTTGGAGGCAGCAGAACGTTGGTGGTAGTCATA
The DNA here is from genome assembly GCA_033119425.1 of Bufotes viridis. Classification (NCBI taxonomy): domain Eukaryota; kingdom Metazoa; phylum Chordata; class Amphibia; order Anura; family Bufonidae; genus Bufotes; species Bufotes viridis. The sequence continues at coordinate 252,030,546 of CM065590.1, forward strand.
CTCAACCGTCATATACAATCAAATAGAGGCATCAAATGGATTCGGAAAGCGATTAATAATTGTAAGTATTATTCGCACTGTGATTACAACTTAGAGCTGAGTTCCTAATGGTTGTTGTATTGCTAGAATATAACGTATATTCTAGCAATACAACAACCATTAGGAACTCAGATCTAAGTTGTAATCACAATGCAAATAATACAGATTATATTAATCGCATTGCGATTTACAATTACTAACTCTGCAGCTTCAGAATGAATCTAAGATGGATGCTGTCCTTGCATTTAGATAGGAGGTGGGGGCGTCTGGGAGGGAGGGTATGCTGATTGGCTGGAATGTGTCTGCTGACTGTGAGGTACAGGTACAGGGTCAAAGTTTACTCAATGATAAAGTATAGGGGCGAACACAAACATTGAATATGTCCGCCCGCCATGGCGGACGCGAACAAGCTATGTTCGCCGGGAACTGTTCGCCGGCGAATAGTTTGGGCCATCTCTACCAGGTACCAGCACTTGAACATCAAACATCAATGAAGCCCACACTTGTTCTTAAATTACAAATATATAGATATATGTAAAAAATAACACACCCACATAGAAAATCAGATTACTGCAAACTCGGCATGCTGTTATATCTCAGGCAGATATGTAAATGATTACTGGTGTGGTCTAATTTATCCTTTGGGTCTTGCCATAAGAGGGTATAAACAACTAAGTGCTTTCCCTGCTGCTGTATAAAAGGGCTCTCCAGGGGCTACTTTTGGGTAGTGTACCTCTGGGTAAGAGATTTTTATCTGCTAGATATGTCTCTATGATGCACTTGAAGACATTTTTCCCAGTTGAAATTAATATAATTACTAAACTGTAAAATTCTGTGTATTGCTGCCTTAAATTTAAACTTGCATTTGGAGGTTACAATTTAAAATTCTATACCTCTCAGGTCACAATTTCAAGCTTCTTTAGTCTTTCAATGTGTTAAACGATAGATAGTTTTTTTCTTTGCTCAAGGATAGTAGAAGACAAAATGTTAACGTGAACTGTCAGTGAATTCCAGATTTGAAATGAAAATTCTTTGAATGCACATATGCTACAAATCACAGTAATAAATCTAAAATGACCTAGAGTGCTTGTTACTTGTGTCACTCAATATTAATTCAATGAGAAGTATATAGGGAACAGAAAAGGCTGCAGAAATTAAGTACAACCTCTGGCTGAATTTCAAATTTGATTTGGCTTAAAATCTTTTGTAGTCATGACAACATTGACTGATTTTAAAATGAACGTTTTTTTTATATAAATTTGACTAATTAGAGGCAAGTTTGTTAAAAATTTATGACCTCACATTCACACCTGCATTAGATCCACATTTTTAATACAGAACACAGCTTAAACCCGCAGTCTTGACTTCAGATTTTTAATCATTTGTTCACCCATAAATATGTGTTATTAACAAAAATCCAAAATTCTTTAAAGCAAAAGTTCCTGTTAGTATGCGTCCACATGCATAAACATGAATAGCTGTGGAAGGGAAATCTGCAATGTAATAAAGTAGTAACAAATTGGATCAGAGTTATTCAAATCTCATCTACATAGTGCATACATTTTTAGTCCAGAACTTTCTGCTATAGATTTTCAGCCCATATTTTGCACCTTTCAATGTAGAGGGACCAAATCTGCTCCTCTGGCTAACAGAGGGGGAGAGAAGGAGACACCTTTCCTCTATAATATCAATATGACAGAGAGCTACTTTCAATGACAGTTATGCATTTTTATCCATTTTGTAAATGCAACAGAAAAAAAAGAGAAGTATAACCTTTTTAATTTAGTTAAATAAATGAATAAAATTGTAACAATATCTGGTCCAAAGGTTTGACCCAAGAGCTTCTTTGAGGTGTCACAGATAGTTTTTTTTTACAACCTCCAATGTCTACTGCTCCATAGGTAGAGTTACTACTAACTGGAGTTCATTCTTGGAAGGAATTTTTTATAACAAGCATATATTACAGAATTGTCAGATGAGCATGTATTACTATATATTTGTAAAACTTAGAACAATTCATGTCAATACTTATTTTCCAGACACCATTTCATATTACATACAATGTAGCCGAAAATTGTAAAAAAAAATTAAATGAGGTAGAAATGGAAAAAAAAAATCAAATTCAGCCACAGTTTAACGGGTTTCATTTTACAGTGTTTCCTTTATGGTTGAACTTTACCAGTTCTCTTCATTCTCCAGGTTAGTATGATTACAGAGATAACAAAATTATATAGTTTTTCTTATGTTTTAATACTTATTTTTATTTTTACCATTACAGTGTTCACTGTACAGGGTAAATAACTTCATATTTTAATAGTTCAGGTGTTTTTAGATAAAGTAGTGCAAATTATCTTTTTTTATTGTTTATTTTTATTATGGGGCAATGGGGGTGATGGATTTTTTTATTTTATTTTTTTTGCACATAAGTCGATTTGAGCGAACACCTGGATGTTCGGGTTTGAGAAGTTCGGCCGAACTTTTGGGCACTAAAAAGGCTATAAAATAGCCCTGGAAAGGGCTTGAGGGCTACAAAAGGCAGTGAAATGTAGATAAATCCCCTGCAAACAAATGTGGATAGGGAAATGACTTAAAATAAAATAAAATAAATAAAAATTAACCAATATCAATTAGCAACTTGAAGGAGGAGGAGGTGGTGGAATAAGAGGTTGGGGTGGCATCAGGTGGGAATGCTATGGGAGTTGATGTTCTCATCACAGCCAAAAAGGATTCATGTCTGCCTGCAGTGCCACAGGCCTCATTCACAGACTCAGGCCCCTGGCACCCAGACGGAGGAGAGGTTCATTCAACTTTGGGTTTCCCCCCAAAATAATGGCAACATTAAAAAAAGAGGATTCAATAAAGAAGTGCCCTGGAGTACAAGAGTATATGGTTAAGGGGAGGTAGTTATAAATGTCTATTCTGTACAAGGGATGGACAGGTCCTGTGGGATCCATGCCTGGTTCATTTTAATGAACGTCAGCTTGTCCACAATGGCTGTGGCCGGGCGGCTGCGTGTGTCGAGCAGCGGCAGGATTTGAACGCCGGAAGCGTGCACAGACGGCCCGCACTTTATTCAGCAGCTCTGACATGTCGGGGTAGTTGTGAAGGAACTTCTGCACCACCAAATTCAGCACATGCGCCAGGCAAGGGATGTGCATGAAACCGGCTAGTCCCAGAGCTGCGACGAGATTTCGCCCATTATCGCACACCACCAGGCCGGGCTTGAGGCCCATCGGCAGCAACCACTCATCAGTCTGTTGTTCAATACCCCACCACAACTCCTGCGCGGTGTGGGGCCTGTCCCCCATACATATGAGTTTCAGAACGGCCTGCTGATGTTTACCCCGGGCTGTGCTGAAGTTGGTGGTGAAGGAGTTTGGCTGACTGGATGAGCAGGTGGAAGAAGAGGAGGAGGAAGCCGAGTAGGAGGAGGCGGCTACAGGAAGCAAAGAATGATGCCCTGCAATCCTTGGCGGTTGAAGGACGTGCACCAAAGAACTCTCCGCCTGGGGCCCAGCCGCCACTACATTTACCCAGTGTGCAGTTAGGGAGATATAGCATCCCTAGCCGTGCTTACTGGTCCATGTATCTGTGGTTAGGCGGACTTTGCCACAGATGGCGTTGCACAGTGCACACTTGATTTTATCGGATATTTGGTTGTGCAGGGAAGGCACGTCACTCTTGGAGCAGTAGTGGAAGGCTGTGAACAACATACTGTGGGACAGCCATCGCCTTCAGCTGTTTGAAGCTGTCTTTGTCCACCAGCCTGAATCACAGCATTTTAAAGGCCAGTAGTTTAGAAATGCTGGCATTCAGGCCCAGGGCTCGAGGGTGGCTAGGGGGGAATTTACGCTTTCTCTCCAACGTTTGTGAGATGGAGGTGGTGGTGTTGGTGGCACATCCTCTGTTTGGTGGGCAGGAGCAGGGGGAGCCTGAGTGAGTTCCTTGTTTTTAAGGTGTTTACTCCACTGCTGATCATGCTTTGCATGTAGATGCCTGGTCATACAGGTTGTGCTAAGGTTCAGAACGTTAATGCCTCGCTTCAGGCTCTGATGGCACAGCGTGCAAACCAATCGGGTCTTGTCGTCAGCACATTGTTTAAAGAAGTGCCATGCCAGGGAACTCCTTGAAGCTGCCTTTGGGGTGCTCGGTCCCTGGTGGCGGTGGCCAGTAGCAGGCGAACTCTCTTGGCGGCGGCTGTTCTGCCCCCTGCTGCCTCTTTTGCTATGCTGTTGGCTCGCTCTCACCACTGCCTCTTCCTCTGAACTATAAAAGTCAGTGGCACGACCTTCATTCCATGTGGGGTCTAGGACCTCATCGTCCCCTGCATCGTCATCCACACAGTCTTCCTCCCTGACCTCCTGTTCGGTCAGCACACTGCAAAAGACGCAGCAGTTGGCACCTGTGTTTCGTCATCATGAGAGACGTGCAGACTTCGATGAGGCGGTATTCCCATGTCCTCATCATCAGGAAACATAAGTGGTTGTGCGTCAGTGCATTCTATATCTTCCACCACTGGGGAAGGGCTAGGTGGATTCCCTTGGGAAACCCTGCCAGCAGAGTCTTCAAACAGCATAAGAGACTGCTGCATAACATGAGACTCAGACAGTTTCCCTGATATGCATGGGGATGATGTGACATACTGATGGGCTTGGTTTTCAGGCGCCACCTGTTCGCTTTCTGCAGAAGACTGGGTGGGAGATAATGTTGTAAATGTGCTGGATTCACTGTAGGCCACCCAATTGACTAGAGCCTGTACTTGTTCAGGCCTTACCATCCTTAGAACGGTATTGAGCCTCACCAAATATCGCTGTAAATTTTGGCGGGTACTGGAACCTGAGGTAGTTGGTTCACTAGGACGTGTGGCTGTGGCACAACGGCCACGTCTTCTCCCAGCACCAGAGGGTCCACTAACAACACCACAAACATGCCCGCGTCCCTTACTAGATGTTTTCCTCATTGTTACCGTTCACAACAATAAGAAAAAAATTATTTGGCCCAATGTATTGATTTCAAATTCAGGCTTTTTTTACAGTCACCTAACACTATCTGGCTATCTATTTATGTACCGTATTACACTAATCCAGGCACAGCAGTAACCACATCTTTAGGGGAATATCAATTGTAGGCTTAGTATTTAGGCCTTGGATGAAAGGTATCCTTTTGCGAACAGATTTACACTTTGAGATGCACAGTAGCGTGTGAAAAAATATATAGGACTATGCTTTCAGCACTTGTATTTTAACACTTTGTGTAATATACCCTTTAACGGAAATAAATACACTTAGAGATGCAAAACAGTGTGTGGAAATGTAGAGGATTATGCTGTATTTTAACACTTACTGTAATATACCCTTTAACGGAAAGAAATACACTTGGAGATGCACACTGAGTGTAATATACCCTTTTACAGACAGATTTACACTTGGCCTGCAACAGCTGGAACACCAGATTTTTGTATTGCTATTTTGGCAATTGAATTGCACCACAGAAAATAATATATCCTTTGACGGACACTATGAAACTTGTCCAGTCACATCTGGAACACCAGATTTACAGTATTTCTATTTTTGCAACTGAATTTCACCCCAGAAAATAATATATACTTTGACGGACATTATGAAACTTGTCCAGTCACAGCTGGAACGCCAGATTTACTGTATTTCTATTATGGCAACTGAATTTCACCCCAGAAAATAATAAATCCTTTAACGGACACTATTAAACTTGGCCAGCCACTGCTGGTACACCAGATTTGCGGTATTGCTATTTTGGCAATTGAATTTCACCCCAGAAAATTATCTATCCTTTGACAGACACTATTAAAATTGGCCAGCCACAGCTGAAACCACTGATTTACGGTATTGCTATTTTGGCAATTGAGTTTCACCCCAGAAAATTATCTATCCTTTGCCGGATACTATTAAACTTGGCCAGCCACAGCTGAAACCACTGATTTATGGTATTACTATTTTGGCAATATAATTTCACCCCAGAAAATAATATATCCTTTGCCGGACACTATTGAACTTGGCCAGCAACTTCTGGGACACCAGATTTAGGGGATTAGCATTTTGGCAATTGAATTTCACCCCAGAAAATTATCTATCCTTTACCAGACACTATTAAACTTGGCCAGACACAGCTGAAACCACTGATTTACGGTATTGCTATTTTGGCAATTGAATTTCACCCCAGAGAATTATCTATCCTTTGCCGGACACTATTAATCTTTGCCAACCACAGCTGGGACACCAGATATACGGTATTGCTATTTTGGCAATTGAATTTCACCCCAGAACAAAATATATCCTTTGCCGGACAATATTAAACTTGGCCAGCCACAGCTGAAACCACTGATTTAAGGTATTGCTATTTTGGAAATTGAATTTCACCCCAGAACAAAATATATCCTTTGCCTGACACTATTAAACTTGTACAGTCACAGCTGGAACACCAGATTTACGGTATTTCTATTTTTGCAACTGAATTTCACCCCAGAATATAATATATCCTTTGACGGACATGATGAAACTTGGCCAGTCACAGCTGGAACACCAGATTTACGGTATTTCTATTTTTGCAACTGAATTTAACCCCAGAAGAAAATATATCTCTTGCCGGACACTATATAACTTGGCCAGCCACAGCTGAAACCACTGATTTATGTTATTGTTATTTTGGCATTTGAATTTCACCCCAGAAAAAAATATATCCCTTGCCGGACACTATTAAACTTGGCCAGCCACTGCTGAAACCACTGATTTACGGTATTGCTATTTTGCCAATTGAATTTCACCCCAGAACAAAATCTATCCTTTGCCAGACACTATTAAACTTGGCCAGCCACTGCTGGGACACCAGATTTAGGGGATTGCTATTTTGGCAATTGAATTTCACCACAGAAAAAAATCTATCCTTTGCCAGACATCAGACAGTATTACACTTGGCTAGCCACAGCTGGAACACCAGATTTAGGGGATTGCTATTTTGGCAATTGAATTTAACCCCTTAATAAAAATTTCTATCCTGAGTTTCTAGGGGTGACAATAAGCACAGCCAAGCCCCTGATGTAGGATATAGCAAAGACACACCACAAGACACACAATGGCTGCCAATCACCCCAGAAAAAATTGACAGAAAAACGCTCTGTGCAGCCTAAAAACTAGTGAGCAATGAACTAGCAGAAGTTGAACGATTCACAGCTGTAGATCGATCACTTCATTAGGAGTTTTTGCTGAGTTTTCCCTGCCTAATCTCGCCCTCACAGCAGCTGCGTCCTATCCCTACACTAATCAGAGCGGCGCTACGTGACTCCAGCTTAGAGGTTGGGTCACATGCTGCACTTGGCCAATCACAGCCATGCCTTTAGTAGGCATGGCTGTGATGGCTTCTTAGGGCAAGAAGTAAAACGCTAGCTGACTGAATGCTGTGCAGCCCTTCAGAAAGCGGGAAGAAATCGCCGAACAACGAACCCAAACTTTTTTGAAAAGTTCGAACTTTTTTGAAAAGGTCCAGGTCCCCAACACCCCAAAATTCGGCAAGCTACACCTACAACAGACCATGTGACACCGGCTTCCAGGTGCACTATGGTCTGTTGTAGGTGTAGCTTGCGGCCTCATTTGTTCCCCATTGCATTGTTGGTCCTGCAGTGCAGGTGAGTGGGATGGGGCTGTAGGCTGCTTAATACCTGTTCAGACCTTGTTCACACACCATAGGTAGTCTAGTGGTAGGACCCCATGTCATGCTGAGATACCGTGTAGTGGTGCCTAAAGGGGCTCCGATATGTTCCTGATTGGAAATATTGGCGAATCTCTCAGCTTTTAACACCAGAGTGAGGGATTAGCCAGTGTTGTCAGTTGCTTATCCATGTGGTGCATCTTTTTTCTGTGAGTTATGTGTTTATATATTTTCATCCGCACATGTTTTATTTTGTGTAGGATGTTTGTGTGGTGCTTGTGGTTTGCGTCGGCATCCTCCATTGTATGCAATTTTTGCTGGGGATAGCCGTTCGCTGCGAACCACATGCGGAGGAACTGCCCCCCCCAGTTAGAAACACGCCACAGTGTTTGGGGTCTGGAGCAGTCCCACCCATTTAGGCCACGTTTATTTTTGTGATTCTTGTTTTATATGTATTGAATGTGCCATTGCATATGGCTGGTAAACATTCTGTTGCACCTGGAAGCCGGTGTCACATGGTCTGTTGTAGGTGTAGCTTGCGGCCTCATTTGTTCCCCATTGCATTGTTGGTCCTGCAGTGCAGGTGAGTGGGATGGGGCTGTAGGCTGCTTAATACCTGTTCAGACCTTGTTCACACACCATAGGTAGTCTAGTGGTAGGACCCCATGTCATGCTGAGATACCGTGTAGTGGTGCCTAAAGGGGCTCCGATATGTTCCTGATTGGAAATATTGGCGAATCTCTCAGCTTTTAACACCAGAGTGAGGGATTAGCCAGTGTTGTCAGTTGCTTATCCATGTGGTGCATCTTTTTTCTGTGAGACGTACTGTTCAACCATGTTAGTGAAATGCTGCCTCCTGCTAACACGTTCCGTATCAGGTGGTTGTGCAGTTAGCTGTGGCGTGGAGACAAAACTTTTCCACATTTCTGCCATGCTAACCCTGCCCTCAGAAGAGCTGGCCGTGACACCGCTGCGTTGGCGACCTCTTGCTCCTCCTCTGCCTTCGCCTTGGGCTTCCACCTGTCCCCCTGTGACATTTGGGAATGCTCTCAGGAGCGCCTCTACCAGCGTGCGCTTGAACTCGCGCATCTTCCTATCACGTTCCAGTGCAGGAAGTAAGGTGTGCACATTGTCTTTGTACCGGGGATCCAGCAGGGTGGCAACCCAGTAGTCCGCACACGTTAAAATGTGCGCAACTCTGCTGTCGTTGCGCAGGCACTGCAGCATGTAGTCGCTCATGTGTGCCAGGCTCCCCAGAGGTAAGGACAAGCTGTCCTCTGTGGGAGGTATATCGTCATCGTCCTCCGTATCCCCCCAGCCACGCACCAGTGATGGGCCTGAGCTGTGTCGGGTGCCACCCCACTGTGAACCTGCTTCATCCTCATCCTCCTCCACCTCCTCCGCATCCTCCTGGTCCTCCAGTAGTCGGCCCTGGGTGGCCACATGTACCTTGTACTTGTACCTGGCCTCTGCTGTTGCAAAAAACCTCCCTCTGAGCCACTTCTAACAGACTGGCCTGAAAGTGCTAAAAATGACCCCTCATCCTCCTCCTCCTCCTCGGCCACCTCCTCTTCCATCATCGCCCTAAGCGTTTTCTCAAGGAGATATAGAAGTGTTATTGTAACGCTGATAACGGTGTCATCGCCACTGGCCATGTTGGTGGAGTACTCGAAACAGCGCAACAGGGCACACAGGTCTCGCATGGAGGCCCAATCATTGGTGGTGAAGTGGTGCTGTTCCGCAGTGCGACTGACACGTGCGTGCTGCAGCTGAAACTCCACTATGGCCTGCTTCTGCTCGCACAGTCTCTCCAGCATGTGCAAGGTGGAGTTCCACCTGGTGGACACGTCGCATATGAGACGGTGAGCGGGAAGGCCGAAGTTACGCTGTAGCGCAGACAGGCGAGCAGCAGCAGGATGTGAACGCCGGAAGCGCGCACAGACGGCCCTCACTTTATGCAGCAGCTCTGACATGTTGGGGTAGTTGTGAATGAACTTCTGCACCACCAAATTCAGCACATGCGCCAGGCAAGGGATGTGCGTCAAACCGGCTAGTCCCAGAGCTGCGACGAGATTTTGCCCATTATCGCACACCACCAGGCCGGGCTTGAGGCCCACCGGCAGCAACCACTGGTCGGTCTGTTGTTCAATACCCCGCCACAACTCCTGCGCGGTGTGGGGCCTGTCCCCCAAACATATGAGTTTCAGAATGGCCTGCTGACGTTTACCCGGGCTGTGCTGAAGTTGGTGGTGAAGGTGTGTGGCTGACTGGATGAGCTGGTGGAAGCAGAGGAGGAGGAAGCCGAGTAGGAGGAGGAGGCTACAGGAGGCAAAGAATGATGCCCTGTGATCCTTGGCTGCGGAAAGACGTGCGCCAAGGAACTCTCCGCCTGGGGCCCAGCCGCCACTACATTTACCCAGTGTGCAGTTAGGGAGATATAGCGTCCCTGGCCGTGCTTACTGGTCCACGTATCTGTGGTTAGGTGGACCTTGCCACAAATGGCGTTGCGCAGTGCACACTTGATTTTATCGGATACTTGGTTGTGCAGGGAAGGCACGGCCGTCTTGGAGAAGTAGTGGCGGCTGGGGACAACATACTGTGGGACAGCCATGGACATCAGCTGTTTGAAGCTGTCTGTGTCCACCAGCCTGAATGACAGCATTTCAAAGGCCAGTAGTTTAGAAATGCTGTCATTCAGGCCCAGGGCTCGAGGGTGGCTAGGTGGGAATTTACGCTTTCTCTCCAAGGTTTGTGAGATGGAGAGCTGAACGCTGCCGTGTGACATGGTGGAGATGCTTGGTGACGCAGGTCGTGGTGTCGGTGGCACATCCTCTGTTTGGTGGGCGGCAGGTGCCAACGTTCCTCCCGAGGCGGAGGAAGAGGCTGAGGCAGCAGCAGAAGAGGGAAAAGGGTGAGCCTGAGTGAGTTCCTTGCTTTTAAGGTGTTTACTCCACTGCAGTTCATGCTTTGCATGTAGATGCCTGGTCATGCAGGTTGTGCTAAGGTTCAGAACGTTAATGCCTCGCTTCAGGATCTGATGGCACAGCGTGCAAACCACTCGGGTCTTGTCGTCAGCACATTGTTTAAAGAAGTGCCATGCCAGGGAACTCCTTGAAGCTGCCTTTGGGGTGCTCGGTCCCTGGTGGCGGTGGCCAGTAGCAGGCGAACTCTCTTGGCGGCGGCTGTTCTGCCCCCTGCTCCCTCTTTTGCTATGCTGTTGGCTCGGTCTCACCACTGCCTCTTCCTCTGAACTATGAAATTCAGTGGCACGACCTTCATTCCATGTGGGGTCTAGGACCTCATCGTCCCCTGCATAGTCTTCCACACAGTCTTCCTCCCTGACCTCCTGCTCAGTCAGCACACTGCAGAAAGACGCAGCAGTTGGCACCTGTGTTTCGTCATCATCAGAGACGTGTGGACTCCGATGAGGTGGTATTCCCATGTCCTCATCATCAGGAAACATCAGTGGTTGTGCAATAGTGCATTCTATGTCTTCCACCACTGGGGAAGGGCTAGGTGGATTTCCTTGGGAAACCATGCCAGCAGAGTCTTCAAAAAGCATAAGAGACTGCTGCATAACTTGAGGCTCTGACAGTTTCCCTGATATGCATGGGGGTGATGTGACAGACTGATGGGCTTGGTTTTCAGGTGCCACCTGTGCGCTTTCTGCAGAAGACTGGGTGGGAGATAATGTTGTGAACATGCTGGATCCACTGTCGGCCACCCAATTGACTAGCGCCTGTACCTGCTCAGGCCTTACCATCCTTAGAACGGCATTGGGCCCCACCAAATATCGCTGTAAATTCTGGCGGGTACTGGAACCTGAGGTAGTTGGTTCACTAGGACGTGTGGCTGTGGAAGAATGGCCACGTCCTCTCCCAGCACCAGAGGGTACACTAACACCTCCACGACCGCGTCCGCGTCCCTTACTAGATGTTTTCCTCATCATTACCGTTCACCAAGCACCACAATAAGGAATAAAATATTTGGCCCAATGTATTGATTTCAAATTTAGGCCTTTTTTTTACAGGCACCTAACATTATCTGCCTATTTACACTAATCCAGGCACAGCAGTAACCACTGATTTAGGGGAATATCTCTTTTAGGGCTAGTATTTAGGCCCTGGATGAAAGGTATCCTTTTATGGACAGATTTACACTTGGCCTGCAACAGCTAGGACACCAGATTCAGGGTATTGCTATATTGGCAGGTTAATTTCACCCCAGAACAAAATATATGTGTAAGCGGACACTATGAAATCGGTCCTGCAACTGCTGGGACACCAGATCCAGGGTATTGCTATATTGGCAGGGCAATTTGACCCCAGAAAAAAATATATGTGTAAGCGGACACTATGAAATCTGGCCTGCAACTGTTTGGACACCAGATCCAGGGTATTGCTATATTGGCAGGTTAATTTCACCCCAGAAAAAATATATGTGTAAGCGGACACTATGAAATCTGGCCTGCAACTGTTTGGACACCAGATCCAGGGTATTGCTATATTGGCAGGTTAATTTAACCCCAGAACAAAATATATGTGTAAGCGGACACTATGAAATTGGTCCTGCAACTGCTGGGACACCAGATCCAGGGTATTGCTATATTGGCAGGTTAATTTCACCCCAGAAAAAATATATGTGTAAGCGGACACTATGAAATCTGGCCTGCAACTGTTTGGACACCAGATCCAGGGTATTGCTATATTGGCAGGTTAATTTGACCCCAGAAAAAAATATATGTGTAAGCGGACACTATGAAATCTGGCCTGCAACTGTTTGGACACCAGATCCAGGGTATTGCTATATTGGCAGGTTAATTTCACCCCAGAAAAAATATATGTGTAAGCGGACACTATGAAATCTGGCCTGCAACTGTTTGGACACCAGATCCAGGGTATTGCTATATTGGCAGGTTAATTTAACCCCAGAACAAAATATATGTGTAAGCGGACACTATGAAATTGGTCCTGCAACTGCTGGGACACCAGATCCAGGGTATTGCTATATTGGCAGGTTAATTTCACCCCAGAACAAAATATATGTGTAAGCTGACACTATGAAATCTGTCCTGCAACTGTTGGGACACCAGATCCAGGGTATTGCTATATTGGCAGGTTAATTTAACCCCAGAACAAAATATATGTGTAAGCGGACACTATGAAATCGGTCCTGCAACTGCTGGGACACCAGATCCAGGGTATTGCTATATTGGCAGGGTAATTTCACCCCAGAAAAAAATATATGTGTAAGCGGACACTATGAAATCTGGCCTGCAACTGTTTGGACACCAGATCCAGGGTATTGCTATATTGGCAGGTTAATTTCACCCCAGAAAAAATATATGTGTAAGCGGACACTATGAAATCTGTCCTGCAACTGCTGGGACACCAGATCCAGGGTATTGCTATATTGGCAGGTTAATTTCACCCCAGAAAAAAAATATACACTATGAAATCTGGCCTGCAACTGTTTGGACACCAGATCCAGGGTATTGCTATATTGGCAGGTTAATTTCACCCCAGAAAAAATATATGTGTAAGCGGACACTATGAAATCTGGCCTGCAACTGTTTGGACACCAGATCCAGGGTATTGCTATATTGGAAGGTTAATTTCACCCCAGAAAAAAATATCTGTGTAAGCGGACACTATGCAATCTGGCCTGCAACTGTTTGGACACCAGATCCAGGGTATTGCTATATTGGCAGGTTAATTTCACCCCAGAAAAAAATATATGTGTAAGCGGACACTATGAAATCTGGCCTGCAACTGTTTGGACACCAGATCCAGGGTATTGCTATATTGGCAGGTTAATTTCACCCCAGAAAAAAATATATGTGTAAGCGGACACTATGAAATCTGTCCTGCAACTGTTTGGACACCAGATCCAGGGTATTGCTATATTGGCAGGTTCATTTAACCCCAGAACAAAATATATGTGTAAGCAGACACTATGAAATCTGGTCCTGCAACTGCTGGGACACCAGATCCAGGGTATTGCTATATTGGCAGGTTAATTTCACCCCAGAAAAAATATATGTGTAAGCGGACACTATGAAATCTGGCCTGCAACTGTTTGGACACCAGATCCAGGGTATTGCTATATTGGCAGGTTAATTTCACCCCAGAAAAAAATATATGTGTAAGCGGACACTATGAAATCTGGCCTGCAACTGTTTGGACACCAGATCCAGGGTATTGCTATATTGGCAGGTTAATTTCACCCCAGAAAAAATATATGTGTAAGCGGACACTATGAAATCTGGCCTGCAACTGTTTGGACACCAGATCCAGGGTATTGCTATATTGGCAGGTTAATTTAACCCCAGAACAAAATATATGTGTAAGCGGACACTATGAAATTGGTCCTGCAACTGCTGGGACACCAGATCCAGGGTATTGCTATATTGGCAGGTTAATTTCACCCCAGAACAAAATATATGTGTAAGCTGACACTATGAAATCTGTCCTGCAACTGTTGGGACACCAGATCCAGGGTATTGCTATATTGGCAGGTTAATTTAACCCCAGAACAAAATATATGTGTAAGCGGACACTATGAAATCGGTCCTGCAACTGCTGGGACACCAGATCCAGGGTATTGCTATATTGGCAGGTTAATTTCACCCCAGAAAAAATATATGTGTAAGCGGACACTATGAAATCTGTCCTGCAACTGTTTGGACACCAGATCCAGGGTATTGCTATATTGGCAGGTTAATTTAACCCCAGAACAAAATATATGTGTAAGCAGACACTATGAAATCTGGTCCTGCAACTGCTGGGACACCAGATCCAGGGTATTGCTATATTGGCAGGTTAATTTCACCCCAGAAAAAATATATGTGTAAGCGGACACTATGAAATCTGGCCTGCAACTGTTTGGACACCAGATCCAGGGTATTGCTATATTGGCAGGTTAATTTCACCCCAGAACAAAATATATGTGTAAGCGGACACTATGAAATCTGGCCTGCAACTGTTTGGACACCAGATCCAGGGTATTGCTATATTGGCAGGTTAATTTCACCCCAGAACAAAATATATGTGTAAGCGGACACTATGAAATCTGGCCTGCAACTGTTTGGACACCAGATCCAGGGTATTGCTATATTGGCAGGTTAATTTAACCCCAGAACAAAATATATGTGTAAGCGGACACTATGAAATCTGGTCCTGCAACTGCTGGGACACCAGATCCAGGGTATTGCTATATTGGCAGGTTAATTTCACCCCAGAACAAAATATATGTGTAAGCTGACACTATGAAATCTGTCCTGCAACTGTTGGGACACCAGATCCAGGGTATTGCTATATTGGCAGGTTAATTTAACCCCAGAACAAAATATATGTGTAAGCGGACACTATGAAATCGGTCCTGCAACTGCTGGGACACCAGATCCAGGGTATTGCTATATTGGCAGGTTAATTTCACCCCAGAAAAAATATATGTGTAAGCGGACACTATGAAATCTGGCCTGCAACTGTTTGGACACCAGATCCAGGGTATTGCTATATTGACAGGTTAATTTCACCCCAGAAAAAAATATATGTGTAAGCGGACACTATGAAATCTGTCCTGCAACTGCTGGGACACCAGATCCAGGGTATTGCTATATTGGCTGGTTAATTTCACCCCAGAAAAAAAATATACACTATGAAATCTGGCCTGCAACTGTTTGGACACCAGATCCAGGGTATTGCTATATTGGCAGGTTAATTTCACCCCAGAAAAAAATATATGTGTAAGCGGACACTATGAAATCTGGCCTGCAACTGTTTGGACACCAGATCCAGGGTATTGCTATATTGGAAGGTTAATTTCACCCCAGAAAAAAATATCTGTGTAAGCGGACACTATGCAATCTGGCCTGCAACTGTTTGGACACCAGATCCAGGGTATTGCTATATTGGCAGGTTAATTTCACCCCAGAAAAAAATATATGTGTAAGCGGACACTATGAAATCTGGCCTGCAACTGTTTGGACACCAGATCCAGGGTATTGCTATATTGGCAGGTTAATTTCACCCCAGAAAAAAAATATATGTGTAAGCAGACACTATGAAATCTGGCCTGCAACTGTTTGGACACCAGATCCAGGGTATTGCTATATTGGCAGGTTAATTTCACCCCAGAAAAAATATATGTGTAAGCGGACACTATGAAATCTGGCCTGCAACTGTTTGGACACCAGATCCAGGGTATTGCTATATTGGAAGGTTAATTTCACCCCAGAACAAAATATATGTGTAAGCGGACACTATGAAATCTGGCCTGCAACTGTTTGGACACCAGATCCAGGGTATTGCTATATTGGCAGGTTAATTTCACCCCAGAAAAAATATATGTGTAAGCGGACACTATGAAATCTGGCCTGCAACTGTTTGGACACCAGATACAGGGTATTGCTATATTGGCAGGTTAATTTCACCCCAGAAAAAAAATATATGTGTAAGCAGACACTATGAAATCTGGCCTGCAACTGTTTGGACACCAGATCCAGGGTATTGCTATATTGGCAGGTTAATTTCACCCCAGAAAAAAATATATGTGTAAGCGGACACTATGAAATCTGTCCTGCAACTGTTTGGACACCAGATCCAGGGTATTGCTATATTGGCAGGTTCATTTAACCCCAGAACAAAATATATGTGTAAGCAGACACTATGAAATCGGTCCTGCAACTGCTGGGACACCAGATCCAGGGTATTGCTATATTGGCAGGGTAATTTCACCCCAGAACAAAATATATGTGTAAGCGGATACTATAAAATATGTCCTGCAACTGCTTGGACACCAGATCCAGGGTATTGCTATATTGGCAGGTTAATTTCACCCCAGAAAAAAATATATGTGTAAGCGGACACTATGAAATCTGGCCTGCAACTGTTTGGACACCAGATCCAGGGTATTGCTATATTGGCAGGTTAATTTCACCCCAGAAAAAATATATGTGTAAGCGGACACTATGAAATCTGGCCTGCAACTGTTTGGACACCAGATCCAGGGTATTGCTATATTGGCAGGTTAATTTTACCCCAGAAAAAATATATATGTGTAAGCAGACACTATGAAATCTGGCCTGCAACTGTTTGGACACCAGATCCAGGGTATTGCTATATTGGCAGGTTAATTTCACCCCAGAACAAAATATATGTGTAAGCGGACACTATGAAATCTGTCCTGCAACTGTTTGGACACCAGATCCAGGGTATTGCTATATTGGCAGGTTAATTTAACCCCAGAACAAAATATATGTGTAAGCGGACACTATGAAATCGGTCCTGCAACTGCTGGGACACCAGATCCAGGGTATTGCTATATTGGCAGGTTAATTTCACCCCAGAAAAAATATATGTGTAAGCGGACACTATGAAATCTGGCCTGCAACTGTTTGGACACCAGATCCAGGGTATTGCTATATTGGCAGGTTAATTTCACCCCAGAAAAAATATATGTGTAAGCGGACACTATGAAATCTGGCCTGCAACTGTTTGGACACCAGATCCAGGGTATTGCTATATTGGCAGGTTAATTTCACCCCAGAAAAAAATATATGTGTAAGCAGACACTATGAAATCTGGCCTGCAACTGTTTGGACACCAGATCCAGGGTATTGCTATATTGGCAGGTTAATTTCACCCCAGAAAAAAATATATGTGTAAGCGGACACTATGAAATCTGTCCTGCAACTGTTTGGACACCAGATCCAGGGTATTGCTATATTGGCAGGTTAATTTAACCCCAGAACAAAATATATGTGTAAGCAGACACTATGAAATCTGGCCTGCAACTGTTTGGACACCAGATCCAGGGTATTGCTATATTGGCAGGTTAATTTAACCCCAGAACAAAATATATGTGTAAGCGGATCCTATGAAATCTGTCCTGCAACTGCTGGGACACCAGATCCAGGGTATTGCTATATTGGCAGGTTAATTTCACCCCAGAAAATAATCTATCCTTTGCCAGACAGCAGACAGTATTATACTTGTCTAGCCAAAGCTGGAACACCAGATTTAGTGGATTGGTATTTGGGCAATTGTATTTAGCCCCTTAATAAAATATAGAAATTGCTGTCCTGAGTTTCTAAGGGTGACAATTAGCACAGCCAAGCCCCTGATGTAGGATATAGCAAAAAAAAAACTAGTATTGATGGATTGATGGACTTGGTGGCAGCTTCTTCTGGTGCAACACAAGTCACAAAATGGCCGCCGATCAACCTAGAAAATAAGTGACAGAAAAACGCTCTGTGCAGCCTAAAAACCAGTTAGCAAGTAACTAGCAGATGTTCAATGATTCTCAGCTGTTGATCGATCACTTCATTAAGTGTTTTGGCTAAGTTAATCCCTTCCTAATCTCGCCCTAACACAGCAGCTTCATCCTCTCCCTACACTAGTCAGAGCAGTGTGACGTGCGGCGCTACGTGACTCCAGCTTAAATAGAGGCTGGGTCACATGCTGCACTTGGCCAATCACAGCCATGCCATTAGTAGGCATGGCTGTGATGGGCTCTTAGGGCAAGAAGTAAAACGCTAGCTGATTGGCTGCTGTGCAGCCCTTCAGAAAGCGGGAAGTAATCGACGAACACCGAACCCGAACCCGAACTTTTTTGAAAATGTCCGGGTTCGGGTCTGAGTCCCTGACACCCCAAAATTCGGTACGAACCCGAACGATGCTCGAACTGTTCGCTCAACACTACTTAGGAGACTTTAACAAGTCATTGATAAACTGCTTGTCCCATGCACCGCAATGAATAACCAAAATTCCCAAAACCCCAAAATTCGGTACGAACCCGAACTATACAGTTTGGGTTCGCTTATCCCTAATTTTGAGTCCCCTTAGGAGACTTTAACAAGTCATTGATAAACTGCTTGTCCCATGCACCGCAATGAATAACCATTGTAGTCTATCGGCGTTTCTCTATGTTTCTATCAAGCCCTTCCACCTGCAGACCTCCATTGGAACTTCTGCTATAGTAGCATCAAATGCTTCAGAAGAACCAAGGATTGACACACATAATAGCTGTTTTGGCCCAGCTAGCGTAAAGCTCCAAAGGAAAGCTTTCTCATACGCTATGGTCATAACTGAGGGGTTAACAAATTCCTTATCACCCATAGAATATGGTCAGTCAGGTTATATCCCTGAAGGGACATTTTAAAAGGTCCATTCAGACATCGTAGCTGCACACTAATTGTGCATTATCACCAATGGCCCCCTGGCTCTGCTCCAGAACTAGTATCATCTTTAAAGACCTTACCAGTGCTGTACGTGTATGGCACTGGTTGGGAAGCTGTTAAATATATTTTTTTAGAATTCTATTTTTTGGTGTCAGTATCTATTTAAATACCCTTAAATTAGGTTCCTTTTTTTTACTATGGTTACTCGATCTAAAATATATCAAGACTTTCTGTTCCTTGAGAGCCGCCACATAGGCAATAGACACTATGTATAGGTGCTGAACTCATTGACTTCTATGGGAAAGCTTACTAGGCATGCTCTGTGACCTGAGCAGAGGTTAGGAGGGAGAAGATTAAGTTGTGATATCACCTATTGTAAATGGTGGATCATGTGTTACCTACACAGAGGTGTAACTTGTCATTGTAATTCAGCTTGCTATGACATCAAAATAGCTACTGAAAAGTTACAAGAAATCATAAACTATTTTCAGGTCTAGTGGCTTGTACAAAAATTGCATGATTATATACATTTTTAAAATACAGACATGGAAATAAAAAAAATCATTTGATCTTCAATTATATAAATGGTAAAAACTATAAATCTGAAGGTGTCACCCTCTACAGAGTAATGAGGGGGGGGGGGGGTTGCAGTGAGCGATAAGGAGAAAGCAAAGCTATTAAATATATTTTTTCTCCACTGTATTCACCGAGGAAAATAAACTGAGAAGAAATTCAAAATGTAAACGTAAATTCCCCATTAAAAGTGTTCTGTCTGACCTAGGAAGAAGTACAGCGGCATGTTAAAAATATTAAAATATGCAAATAGCCAGAACCAGATGGCATACACCCCCCTATCCAAAGAGAATTAAGTAATGTCATAGCCAGACCCTTATTTCTGATATTTGAGGACTCTATACTGATAGGTAGTGTTCCAAAGGATTGTCGTATAGCAAATATAGTGCCAATATTCGAAAAGGGTCCAAAAACAGAGCCTGGAAACTATGGGCTGATAAGTTTAACATCTGTCGTGGGTAAACTATTTGAAGGTTTTCTAAGAGATGCTATCTTGGAGTACCTCAATGAAAATAAGCAAATAATGCTATATCAGCATAGCTTCATAAGTTATCGGTCATGTGAAACTAATTTGATCAGTTTCTATGAGGAGTTAAGTTCTTGACTTGATAGCGACGAATCAATAGATGTCGCATATCTAGACTTCTCCAGAGCATTTGACCGCATAAAAGGTTAGTATATAAAATGAGAATGCTTGGACTGGGAGAAAATGTCTGTATGTGGGTAAGTAACTGGCTCAGTAATAGAAAACAGAGGGTGGTTATTAATGGTACACACTCATGTTGAGTCACTGTCACTAGTGGAGTACTTCAGGTGTCAGTATTGGGCCATATTCTCTTCAATATATTAATAAATGATCTTGTAGAATGCTTGCACGGTAAAATATAAATTTTTGAAGATGACACTAAACTGTGTAAAGAAAGGGGGTGGATCTGAAAAGATTGGAGGCTTGGCAGATAAGTGGCAGATGAGGTTTAACATTGAGAAATATAAGGTTATGCACATGGGAAGGAATAATGCAAGTCACCCATACATACTAAATGGTATAACACTGGGTAACACTGACTTGGAAAAGGACCTAGGAATTTCAGTGAACAGCAAATTAAGCTGTTGAAACCAGTGTCAGGCAGCTGCTGCCAAGGCCAATAAGATAATGGGTTACATTAAAAGGGGCATAGATGCCTGTGACAAGAACATAATCCTACCACTTTACAGATCACTAGTCATACCACACATGGAGTACTGTGTACAGTTCTGGACTCCTGTGAACAAGGCAGACATAGCAGCGCTGGAGAGGGTTCAGAGGAGGGCAACTAAAGTAATAACTGGAATATATATTTATATCGGGGGTGAGTACAGAGATCTCTGCCATCATCAATTTATCCCCAGGACTGTGACTGTGACAAGGGGACATCCTCTGTGTCTGGAGGAAAGAAGGTTTGTACACAAACATAGAAGAGGATTCATTACAATAAGAGCAGTGAGACTATGGAACTTTCTGCCTGAGAAGGTGGTGATGGTGAGTTCACTAAAAGAGTTCAAGAGGGGTCGGGATGTATTTCTGGAGTGTAATAATATTATAGGCTATAGCTACTAGAGATGGGTTGTTGATCCAGGGAGTTATTCTGATTGCCTGATTGGAGTACGGAAGGAATTTTTTCCCCTTAAGTGGGGAAAATTGGCTTCTACCTCACATTTTTTTTTTTTTTTTGTCTTCCTCTGGATCAACTTGCAGGATGACAGCCCAAACTGGATGGGCAGATGTCTTTTTTCAGCCTTATAAACTATGTTACTATGTTACTATCACCTTGTCTAATAACTTTGCTTTGGCCCACGTTCTGATTAATCATCCTTGAAACATAGAAATACATTGGCAATTGAGGGCTACAGAGGTATTCCCAACTTTAAATGGTATGACACATTAATAGGATATGCCATAAATAGGCACACCAGGTGGCACATTGTGTGCACATCAGGAGGCTTGAAATGTCAAACTGGGGGAAAACTGCACCCCTTAATGAGTGCGTCTGGCCTTTCATTATGCAGAATTCACAACAAGGAAGCAGGAAAAATGTAAAAAGCCATTCATTGCTGGTGAATAAAGTACGTTTGGAATATTTCCAGAGGCTAACATGGCTGCTTTCCTTGGATGTTAAGCTCAAAGGAGTTACTTAATACTTTTGCTTTTAAAGATCAAACAATAAATAATAAACCACATTCCAACCGTAGAGTGAAATTGAGAGAATTAAGCTTTGCATTATTCAGGGACAATATATACAAAACATACATTTACATAGCTTATATGCAAAATAAGTCAGACTTAAGGGCTAAATGAATGAAGAAACAATGACCACATCTGATAACTACTTAAGAGACCATGCATAAAACATAAAGCATATATTTTTAATCTTCACAACAAAGTTATCTACCCAACACTTAAGATAAGATTCATACTTTATTTATATGAACACAATGCAAAGTGTCATAACCATATTGTGAAATCTACTTTATATCATTATTTCTGCAGGTACATTTGCATATCTTATCCTCTGTATTGACTTTATTTTGAAGATTTTTTGTGAAAAGTTTAAAGGCATTGTGCAACTTATATATACATGCCCAGGTATCAGCAATATAAGCAGAGAAATCTGACACCATCTGTGCCCACCTTCCGCGGGCTGTTTCTGGCTTCCTCCTCCAAGACGCAAGTGCTAAATGGTAACTTACTGAGGGGTGTTTTTTTTCAGCTCAGGATCCCAGTAACGCCCTCCTGATGTGCCCAGCCCACCTAAATTTTAATTCTCAAACACGCCTACAGGGCCAGAAATCGCCTCCCCTTCGTTACCTCCGACTTCAGCTTACAATGCCCCCATTCCTGATCTCGCCGGCCGCCGGAATTCTCGCGCAGGCGCAGTGCCGCCGATTGCACTCAGTTTATGTCAATGGGCTCGGCGCATGCCCAGTGACACTCTTGAGGCTGTTGCCCTCAGTTGCAGTAAGATTGCGCAGGTGCAGACAATCGGCGGGACTGTGCCTGCGCGAGAATTCTGGCGGCCGGCGAGATATAGAATGGAGGCATTGTAAACTGAAGTCGGAGGGGGTGGCGCAGTTAGCTTCGCCTCTGGGAGGCGATTTCTGGCTCTGTAGGCGTGCTTGAGAATTAAAATTTAGGTGGGCTGGGCACATCAGGGGGGCGTTACTGGGCTCCTGAGCTGGAACAAAAAAAAAACTCTGTGCACCTTGGACCCTCAACAGGAGAAAATTATGATAGGCAGGTGACAGATTAGCTTTAAAGTGGCCCTGGAAAATATATTAAAAGTGGCCCCATTTTGTAGTCACTTCTAAATTGATGGAAGGCAGGGCCAGCAGTACCATATTGTAGAATAATATAATACAACCCCAATAGAGCCAAATACCACAGTCTATCACAAAATACTGCCAACAGCACAAAATACATCCCCAAAAACTTCCACTGGTTGGCCACGATGAAGACCAGGCGGCCCCTTGGGCATTGGCCCACCAGGAAATCTCCCTGTAAGGTCTATGGCCAATCCGCCCCTGCAGTTAGCCCCTGTGCCATAGTGAGGGAAGCCAGCAACAGCCTGACTAATAGGTCATGTGACTAGCGATATCTTAGATCCTATGGATATATATATATATATATATATATATATGCAGATATCTATCTCTGTTTACTTCATTAGTACCTGGACCACCAGGGGCCTTATCTGGGTATAACAGTGCACAAAATCATTTATGGTTGCATGCATTAAAAATTACTATTCATAGCATTTTTAGAAATACATGTATACATTGGCCAACCCCTTTAAGTATTCACTTTCGATTATATCACAAATTCCGTCAACACTATAATCATGTATAAAAATCATTTTGAATGCAATTGTCATCTTGTAATTAAAGTTTATGTTCACCTTTCCTGTCATTCCTGTTTTAGTAAAGACTTGTATTCCCTATTACTTTTTGGAATATATTTTACTACACTATGGTATTTTGCCATTCCTTCATTATTCCTCCTGAAATTTTTTAATAAGCTGACATCTGAGAGTTATCTCCTTGTCAAATGGGAATGTCTCTACACAGTCTGACACTGTATGCTGATTGGACAGTATCAGTTCATGAAAGCACACAACCCTTATTAGTAACACCAAACTATCAATTTAATCATAAATAGTACTCTTTAAAGTAATCAACTTTGAGATAATTAAGGCTAGTGTATGCTAATACATAAGGTTAGTGTCAGACTAGGGTTCCTTGGGCCTAACGAAGGAAATGACTATGCAGGTCTACTCTCCACCTATATAAATCATTGCACACTGTGCAATTTGCACATTACATGGGACATATCATCAGTAAGGTCAAATAAGTAGAGATAACCACAAGTACCAATTGATTGGTTAATTAATCAGCTACAAATGGATTTGTTTTCTGCTGGACCTTTGGGGCACATAGGTGTGCTAGAAATAAAATAAGCCATTAATAATTTGTAATCCCATAAACATTTCTTAATTATTTGAAATAACCTATCACCTATTTAAATCAGCATACTTTCATAATGATCAAAAATAAAAATGACTCATTATTTTAATATAACAAATCTCTGCAAATAAATGTGTTAAGGGAAGATAAATGAAATGCTTAATATTACCTTATCTTTACAGTTAAGTTTGTATTACTTGTATATAATTGTAATATGCTTCATATATTTTTGTTTTTTTTTTGTTTTTTTGGGCTCTTAAACAATACTCTTTTTTAAGTCCTCTATGAAAATAAAAAGTATAAATCAATCAATGTGTTCTCAGCTTCATGGCCACATTTTGGACTCACATGGTCCTGAAATAAGGGCCACCTCTGATCATTTATAATTACATTTTTATATTATTGTTATACCCTGTAGAGAAATAGCTACACTGAGCATGCCAGAAGTACATTATTTCTTCTCTCTTATACACAGTAAGAAAAATTGAAAAAGGTTTTCTTCTTTCCCAAAGGAAGGACCCAAAGCATCATTAACTTTCAAGGAACATGCATTTTAGATATGTTCTGCCATATTATGGTCAACAAAATGAATGTACTGTAAGTTTGTCCCTTTAGGATCAAACAGGGGGTTATAGTGTATAAACAGAATTACTAACATTTGGTCAAGACAGTCTGATATTTTCTTGTTAGAGTGAGTAGACAGATATGAGTGATTTGCTGGACAGAAAATGTCTGAAATAAATGCATAAAATGTAATTTAAATTATTAAGGTGTAGAACACAAAACTTTTGATAAATGATGAGACTACATTTTCCCATAGGCGAAAGAATCAGTTGTTAGGGCTAGGGTTAATTCAGATGTAAACTACTTATATATCCTTAGCCAATGCTTATAAACAATACATCATATACAATACAGTAGTGTGCAAAAGTTTTTGGTGTGGAAAAAATGCTGCAAAGTAAGAACGCTTTAAAAGAAACTGAAGTGTTAATAGTTTAAATTAATACAGCCAGGGTAATTAAGAACTATCTTAAGCGTACAGAAGAACAAAGAGTCCTGAAAGTGATGATTTTGCCACCACAGAGCTCTGACCTCAACACCATTGAGTCTGACTGGGATTACATGAAGAGACAGAAGATTTGAGCAAGCCTACATCCACAGAAGATCTGTGGTGAGTTTTCCAAGGTGTTCTGAACTGCTTCCCTAACGAGTTCCTTCAAAGACCGTGTGCAAGTTTACCTAGAAGTACTGATGCTATTTTGAAGGCAAAGGGCCATCACACAAAATTCTGATTCATTCACTTTGCATATTGTTAAATGATTAACATAAACTATTAAAATATCTATTTTTGAAACCATTCTTACTTTGCATTAATTTTCGCACACCTGCCTAAACCTTTGCACAGTACTGTATATGAAAATCCATATCAACAACCTAAAAAAAATTGACACATCTAATTGCAATGTAGAACATTTAGCTTTATTGTTCATACATAATGCCTATAGATTGACCCCAAAGAAGAGACCAATAGGCATTGACATTAGTGGATTACTGAAGTTAGTTTTCCTCTAAGAAAATGGAAAACCTGCATCATTGCAAGTTTGTGTTTCATATATCTGCCAACCATCCAATTTTTAGAGGAACTGCCTGCAAAATAGACATAACAAGGGTTGGTTAATTTCCACAAAAAGAGGCATTATGAGATGTTTAGAGGAGATGCTTAAGTGGAGTGTGTGGCAGAGCCTAACATTGTACAATTTAAAGGGGACGGCCTGCAAACAAGATTGATCACCTTTCCACAGCATAGGTGAAAAATCTAAGATTACTGGGGGTCCATCTGCTGGGTCTCACAACTATTATAAAAACTGGGATCCTGGGTCCACTGTCACTGACAGAGGAGAAAATCATCAAAGTCATGAGGAATATATATATGACTGTGGAGCATGTGCTAAAAACAACTGTGTGTGCTTAAATTGTTATGTGTGTACTGTGGCTGTCATCAGTGTTATGGTGGATATTGAGGCATCTGAAAAATTTCAGCAGAATTCATGTACCATGTGTGACATTCCTGGTATTCAGAGCCTATAAAAAGTACATTCTGTATAATGAAAAAGTGTTTGTGACTGTTTCCGGTGAATAGGATAGGTTATATCGGTTCATGAATAGTATTAATTTAGTTGTCCTGCGAAAGAAGTTATGTGTTATGGCTGTATGA
Organism: Bufotes viridis; assembly: GCA_033119425.1. Taxonomy (NCBI): domain Eukaryota; kingdom Metazoa; phylum Chordata; class Amphibia; order Anura; family Bufonidae; genus Bufotes; species Bufotes viridis. The sequence goes on from CM065590.1 coordinate 252,056,732, forward strand.
ATACACATTAGTCTACAACAGTTATAACTTAAATTGCTTGTGCACTTTTTTATAAAGCTATAAATAGACTGATGTCATATTTGCTAAAGCCTTTTAGACTTGGGTAACCCCTTCAAAAGAGTCAAGTGAACATCCTTTTGCATTTTTGTACTGTGAATATCTTAAATTGTAACTTCCAGTAAAATCGAAATATCAGAAACTGAATTTTTTTCAATCTCAAAACAACCAAGCATTGTTAGAAATTGCTATAATCATGAAAATGTAGACCTTCTTTCTTTATTTTGAAATGGCTGTTATCAATTTTCATTCTGAACAAAATTATGACATAAAATGTGTTCCAGCCCTTTGAATAAAACATTGGACAAGCCATAAAACTAGTACAAAAATTATAAATCTATTCAAATATGAAATCTTGCTGCTTGAAATATGATCTTACTGTATTTTACAATGTTTAATCTAAATGTTCACAACTAAATCTATAGGTAATTTGGATATAAAAGAGTATCTGGAATGTGTTATGATTGTATTCTAAAAGAAAAGCTATATACAATATATATATATATATATATATATATATATATTTTTTTTTTTTTATATATCTTTACAAACATTTATTAGAAATTGTATGATATAAAGTATTAAAGGAGTTATCCCATGATTGATGTAAAAATGAAAATAATTATAATCTCTTTCTAATAAAGCTAGAACCAGCCCTGTACTTCACACAGACTTAGAGGCGGCATGTCCATGCTCTCCCTATCACAACTCAGGAGGCAGTTGAAGGATGAAACTGAGCATGTGCGGCCATCTCAGTGAGCAGGACAGAGAAATAAGAGAAAAAAGAGCAGGTGGCGCTATTCAAATGCATTTTGTTAAAAAAATTGCAATTGCATGCAATTACAAAGGTATTCAGATCCAGGTGCTGCTTTAAAAACTGTACAATATTTTTCATGAGACAATCCCTTTAACACAATTCCAGTTTCAAATGTATGGCATCAAAGTTAATGGCAGGCGGAAAAATGCTCTATATCAAACTGCTGGAAAGCATCTGGCCTTAGCCGATAAACAAGGCCTACGATGATCACATCAAAGTAATTGTTATCTGGGTTGTGTCCAGGAAACAATTATTGGAGCATTGCTGGCCAGTGCTGTTTGGTTCACTTCTCAAATAGATATGAAGGCTGGTGTAAGTGCCTGCCTAGGAATTTTAGGTGAGATATAAGTGCTTGCCTTTGAGCAGAAAGCATAGAGAATCTAGAAATCTCTCTAGTAATGACGCCTCTATGCTACAAGTTTGCCATCAGCACATTGACCTATGAAAAGATTTATTTTCTTGACCTCGGGTGAAAGTTTTCCATAGTGAAAAGATGGGAGCATTTGGTGTGGGTATATCCTGGAGTGGCTATTTTTATGTGCATTGGGACTAGAGAGGTGGAATACCTTTATTGTTGGGACATTTGGTATGTATATTGGTATGTAAAAGTTTCATTGTTTATTATATACCCATTTCGTTTTAGATTCTTCTCTCCTGTCTGCTTCTTCTGTGTACTTGTACGTTATATGTCGCACTAGAGTAGTGTAGCACCCAGGGGAGGTGCACAACCCACCGATAGATTCACCACACTATCGAATGGATTGGAATAACTGGATAAATGGTGGGGGCACACTCCTGAATATCTATGTACAGGCTTTTATTGCACACCAAATAATAGAAACAATAAAAATAAAAATAAATAAATAGAGGCTAGAAGGTATACAATAGAGTGTTAAAACATCAAGGTTAAGTCTTGCATTGTATTACTAGTTAATATAGGTTTGGCCAAACCATAAAGAGCGCGGAATTCTGGTCGCGACAATCAATGGTCATGAGTGTTCGCACCACACTATAAAAAAATATACAATAAAATCCAAGGGGTCTGGTTTGAGCCTTGTATTCAGGGGTTAAGACCTCTGGATAGTCCTTGAGATAAATCCAACCAGTGATCCAAATCCATATACTGGAAGACGGGGTTCTGTCTCCAGTCAGAAAGTAAAAAGCGGCGTCCCGCTATGTCATATAATATAGATCGCGATCAAGTTCTGCAGAAAAGAACAGTCTTACTGCCCTCTACGTGACTTCTTCCTTTGGAGTATTAGGAGCACGATTTCAAGGGCTGCTCAGACAAACGCGATCCCTGTGTTGCACGTGTCTCGTTATGGAGTATGTCGCTCCGTGTGCAGGGTTGGGTTTTTCGCGCGGAAATCTGTGTCTCACGATATAATACCGGATTGAGCTGTTTTCTGCAGTATCTTTGTTGTATTCGGGGGATTATCACACCAAACGCGTTTCGGGGTAAGAATGAATGACCCCTTCATCAGTGGCTAAAGTTCCCCTTCCATCACCCCTCCTTTATATGAGGTGCAAGTGACATGGAAAAACTGGCAAAGAGAATTCCATGCCAGTTTTCCCCCGAATACAACAAAGATACTGCAGAAAACAGCTCAATCCGGTATTATATCGTGAGACACAGATTTCCGCGCGAAAAACCCAACCCTGCACACGGAGCGACATACTCCATAACGAGACACGTGCAACACAGGGATCGCGTTTGTCTGAGCAGCCCTTGAAATCGTGCTCCTAATACTCCAAAGGAAGAAGTCACGTAGAGGGCAGTATCACCGCACCGGTAAGACTGTTCTTTTCTGCAGAACTTGATCGCGATCTATATTATATGACATAGCGGGACGCCGCTTTTTACTTTCTGACTGGAGACGGAACCCCGTCTTCCAGTATATGGATTTGGATCACTGGTTGGATTTATCTCAAGGACTATCCAGAGGTCTTAACCCCTGAATACAAGGCTCAAACCAGACCCCTTGGATTTTATTGTATATTTTTTTATAGTGTGGTGCGAACACTCATGACCATTGATTGTCGCGACCAGAATTCCACGCTCTTTATGGTTTGGCCAAACCTATATTAACTAGTAATACAATGCAAGACTTAACCTTGATGTTTTGACACTCTATTGTATACCTTCTAGCCTCTATTTATTTATTTTTATTTTTATTGTTTCTAATATTTGGTGTGCAATAAAAGCCTGTACATAGATATTCAGGAGTGTGCCCCCACCATTTATCCAGTTCTTCTGTGTACTGCCTGCTAGGCAATGTATGACAGTAATTGTTTTGGTTTTAAATATGTATTAAAATATGAATTCCTGTATGAAATTGTTTCTAGCATGTTGATATGTGGTTGGTATGGCCATATTTTTTGGTGTGGCTTTCATTATTTTATGTAAACTCGATATTAGTATATGGGTAGATAAAAATATACTAGTATTGGTTAGCAGTATTTTAAGATCAGTAATATGAGTGGTATATTGTAGTCTTTTTAATCACTGCATAGCACTATAATACCTTCTTTTTAAAACCTCTTAAATGAGAATTACCAGTAGTAATGTATACAAGCACAAAAATATGTTAAAATATATTTAACCCCTTGCTGATTGCCCATTGACTATGGACAATGTAAAACATATTTGCAGAGACTGCAGCAGCACAATAATTGTGCAGCTACAGGAGTCAGAAGCCCACTATCAGTGACAGCAGGGCTCCCCATAGAGAAGGCAGAGGCAGCTTTTCACTGTCTCTGACTTTCCTGTCTCTCTATGCACAGTACTGAATGAACAATGGGTATAAAGTTAAGGAAGCTGCAATATGACTTCCTGCTCTATTCCCAGTCGTCATGTGATTGCCTGGGGATAGGACAAGCTGCCGGGTCTTAAAGGAAATGTGTCACCAAAAATTTTATCTGATAGTTAAAACCAGATAGTAACACATCTCCTTTTTTCTAATCTGTTTTTATTTTCTGATTGTAGATTTTTTTAATTCTATTTCTAACATTATTATGGGGGTGGCCATCTTGCCAAAGCTGTTCTTAACAGCATTTACAAAGCATTAACAAAATTGCTTTATGGCAGCCCAATGGGGCATAGATACAATGGACAGGAGGGAACCATATTGATTTCTATGAGAGAGTTTTCTAGGCATGTTCTGTGACCTGTGCAGAGTTCATTGTACAAGGAAAGTATAGATAAGCTTTGACAATCACCTATTGTGAATGGAGGATCCGGTCTTATCTATACACAGAGGTGAACAAATTACAGGCAGGATTAGAATAAGTTAACTCCAGTAAAGTGATCTGTACAAACCAAGAAGTGGCGGCAATTATTAGACATAGTGGCCAGTACAAAAACTGCAGGTTTAAAAATAAAAAGTGATATGGAAAATTAAAATTAATATCATCAAAAATTATTTAAAAATATGTTGAATATCAAAAAGTGATTTAAAAAGCAGGTCATTTTCTGATGATACATTCCCTTTAACAGACCAAGATCAGTTATGCTGTGAGATTGTACAGCCCTGTACAACCCCTCTGGGGTCTGTATTACCCCTATACCTGGAGAATACTAGGTCAGCCTGAGTTATAGAAGAAATTAGAAATGTATGTTAACCACTTCAGCCCCCCTAGCTTAAACACCCCTAATGACCAGGCCACTTTTTACAATTCTGCACTACACTACTTTCACCGTTTATTGTTCCGTCATACAACTTACCACCCAAATGAATTTTACCTCTTTTTCTTCTCACTAATAGAGCTTTCATTTGGTGATATTTCATTGCTGCTGACATTTTGACTTTTTTTGCTATTAATCAAAAATGACCGAAATTTTTGCAAAAAAATGACATTTTTCACTTTCTGTTGTAAATTTTTTTTTTTTAAAACTACATTTCTATATAAATTTTTTGCAAAATGTATTGTTCTACATGTCTTTGATGAAAAAAAAAAATCCAATAAGTGTATATTTATTGGTTTGGGTAAAAGTTATAGCGTTTACAAACTATGGTGCAAAAAAGTGAATTTCCGCATTTTGAAGCAGCTCTGACTTTCTGAGCACCTGTCATGTTTCTTCAGGTGCTAGAATGCCAGGAAAGTATAAATACCCCCCAAATGACACCATTTTAGAAAGAAGACACCCCAAAGTATTCGCGGAAGGGCATGGTGAGTTCATGTATGATTTCATTTTTTTTCACAAGTTAGCGGAAAATAACACTTTCTGAGGAAAAAAATAAAAATAACAAAGTTTCTATTTCTGCTAACTTCTGGCAAAAAAAATTAAATCTCCCACGGACTTACTATGCCCCTCAGTGAATACCTTGGGGTGTCATTTGTGGGGTGTGTTTACTGTTCTGGCATTTTGGGCGGGGCTAAATTGTGAGCAGCCATGTAAAAGCTAAAGGTACTCGTTGATTTGGGCCCCTTTGCGCACCTAGGCTGCAAAAAAGTGTCACTCATGTGGTATCGCCGTACTCAGGAGAAGTAGGGCAATGTGTTTTGAGGTGTATTTTTACATATACCCATGTTGGGTGAGAGAAATAACACATTGCCCTACTTCTCCTGAGTACGGCGATACCACATGTGTGGCACTTTTGCAGCCAAGATGCCAGGGCTCAAATTAATGAGTGCCTTTAGATTCACAGGGCATGTTTACACATTTGGATTCCAGACCTTTTCTCACGCTTTAGGGGCCCCTAAAATGCCAGGGCAGTATAAATACCCCACAAGTGACCCCATTTTAGAAAGAAGACACCCCAAGGTATTCCGTGAGGGGTATGGTGAGTTCATGTAAAATTTTATTTTTTGTCACAAGTTAGTGAAATATGAGACTTTGTAAAAAAACAAAAATAAAAAAATATATAATTTTCGGCTAACTTGTGCCGAAAAAAAAAAATTGTGAACTCGCCATTCCCCTCACGGATTACCTTGGGGTGTCTTCTTTCCAAAATGGGGTCACATGTGGGGTATTTATACTGCCCTGGCATTTTAGGGGCCCTAAAGCGTGAGAAAAGGTCTGGAATCCAAATGTGTAAACATGCCCTGTGAAATCCTAAAGGTACTCATTGGAATGAGTCATGTTTGTCATGTTTGACAAAACATGACAAACATGACCACCAAAGGAACGAACAGCAAAAGGGACCACCAAAGGAACGAACAGCAAGCATATCAGACGATGTTAACAAAACAGCGTCTGATATGCCATTTTTTTAAACTTCTACAGCCTGCCAGCGCACGATCAGCGATCAACGATCTGTAGTTAAAGTTCTCCCCGATTCGATCCTGTGATCCTGCGCGCATTCACAGGAAATCTCGCGTCTCGCGAGATGACGCGCCCGCGCGTCAAAGAGGAATAAACCGACTGCCCGCAGGACGCAATCCTGCGTTAGGTGGTCGGTAACATGTTAAATGCCCACCAAAGATATAGGGGGCACAAAGTGTAAAATAAAAGAAAATAAAGAGAAAGTAAAATAAATAAATAACAAAAAAATTCTACAAGGCAGCTTCTAGTCCTGCCCATGGCCACCATAACCCATATTTCCCTTATATCAAAACAATCGACATGGAATTTGTACCCAGTCAGGAACTGGTTAAGAAGTTTGCTTGACTTTAAAAGTGTCTGATTTGTGATTTCTTTTTTTTTTTATTAGATTTGTGTCCAAATCAATTCTACCCAAAGCAAAAGTGATGCAATTGCCCGGAAAATTGATAAAAGACACTCTGAGGTGTCCTACTTTTTCTATATTATCTTTTTTTTCTCTTTCTCTCCCCACCCCATCTTTGAAAGAGCATGTATCAGCAGAATGGTACCCATTAAACTGTTTGTGCAGTTGTTGGCAGCTCAAGGGATCTGTGTTGGTCCTATGTTCATATGTGTCTGCACTGGTGCAATGTGGACATTGCCATTACATCTAGAGGCTCTGTTCTCTCTGCAACTGCTGCACCCTCAGCACTTTGAAAGAGCCAGGCAGTGTAAACGTGATCACGCCTGGGCTGTCAATCAAAGTGGAGAGGGAAAAGCAGTTGCAAAGCAAATAGATCCTCTAAATATAATAGCAATACCATGTCCCTCCTCGAGGCTCAATTGTATATCATAAAACTTCATTTTTTTTTTTTTAGAAATGCAGGCACGTATGACCATGGTGCCAACACAGTTGCCTTCAGCTGTCAAGTGCACATGCAACAAGTCATCCATTTCCATAGCTGCAAATCTGCTGGCAGATGACCTTTCAGCTATTTCACACGATGACACCAATAGCAAATACTGTAACACTGACTATAAAAAGAGCATTTGCAGCCTTCAGAGTTTTCACAGAGTTTTTTGTTATGTTGCGCCTTGTGATAAAATAAAAAAAAATCATTTTTTTCTTCATAAATCACTCAGTATCCCATGATGACAATATGAAAACATAATTAATTTATTTTTGTTAATTTATTAAAAAGGAAAAACTAATATTTCACATGGACATAAGTTTGGCTGTGATGCCAGCCTTAAGTCTTCTTGTGTATGATACCACATGGTTTGCACACCTGGATTTGGAGATTTTCTGCCATTCTTCGCTACAGATCCTTTCAAGTTCTGTCGGGTTGGATGAGGGTGTCCATGGACAAAATATTCAATTGGGTTCAAATCAGGACTCTCGCTTGGCCACTCTAGGAGTTTCATACACTTGTCCCAAAGCCACTCCTGTGTTGTCTTGACTGTGTGCCTAGAGTCACTTTCTTGCTGGAAGTTGAACCTTCATCCCAATCTCAGAGCACCAGAATATCTCTATAATTTTCTCCATTGAGCTTTCCCTCAACCCTGACCAGTCTCCCTGTTCTAGCCACTGCAAAACACCTTCACAGCATGATGCTGACACCCCCATGCAGGAAATGAGCAGCGCCTGGTTCTGCCAGACATGATGCTTTGAAATCAGGCAAGGTTTCATCAGACCAGAGAATCTTGTTTCTCATATTCTGTGAGTCCTTTAGGTGTTTGTTTTGGAAACTCCAGGCGGGCTTTCATGTGACTTTTACGACGAGGCTTCTTTCTGGCCACTTTATCATGAAAGCCCAGATTGGTGGAGTGCTGCAGTAATAGTTGACCTGGAAATTTCTTCAATTTGCACACAGGATCTATCGAGTTCAGCCAGAGTGACCACTGGGTTCTTGGTCATCTCTCTTACCAAGGCCCTTATCCCATAATTACTGTACTTAGTTTGGAGGGATGGCCAACTCTAGGAAGAGTCCTAGTTGTTCTAAACTTTTTCCTTTAAATTAATTGAGGCCATTTTTCTCTGAAATGTGTTTCCAGCTGTGAAACCTTACACCGGGGTATATCGGGGTAAATCATTACAATGGGTAGACTTCAGTTAAAGTGCATAAACATCTAAAAGATGATCAAGAGAAACGGGAGGCTGTCAGAGTTAAATTTCAAGTGTCCTTTTTAATAAATTAGCAAAAATGTCTAAAAATTCTGTTTTCAGTTTCTCATTATAGGGTATTGAGTACAGATTGATGGGGAAAAACTCTTTTTGCACAAGGTACCAAGAAAATATTTTTGCACAAGGCTGCAACATATGACAAAAGTGAAATGGTCTCCAAACTTTCTTTGATAAAAATCCGGGGATGACAGTGATGTCTCATTTGTCCCTACTGACAAATCTGGTGGCCTCTTCAAAGGGTCTGAGTACACGACATGCATCCTTGATGAACTGCCTCTGCCTGACCTTAGAACAACACATTATCCCTGCTGAGGTTGTCTGTTGAATAATGAAATTGAAGAATAGATTTAAGCTGCTCGTACAGTTGCTCCAGCATATGCATGATAGAATTCCAGTGAGTTGGAAAAACGCAAAGCAAGCAGTGCAATAGCAGACTGTTCTGTCATTACAGGTCCAGAAGGGAGTTCTTTGTCACAAAAGAATGGCAGAAATCTGAGGACTGTCTCCTGTACATGGTCAGCATCATTATACCACAAAATGTATTATGTGTGCCATGCAGGGTACATGTGTTTCTTCCCGCATATACAAGGATGTTCCTGCCATTGTAGCTGACCCCTATGCTCAGTTTGAAATGGCGGGGTGACACCAAGGCTGTTGTCTGAGCTGGAGAAGCAATAACTGATGATGGTGTTATTCAGGACACTGTACTGCATGCAGATATGAAATCACTGCCACAAAGGAGACCAGGAAAAGGAGCAAACTCTTGTTCCCATTGCTGGTGGCCAGTTCCATTTCCCACTTATTCAGGTGGTGCTGCTTCATGTGCTGCAAAAGAGCCATGGTGACAATGTTTGTGACTGAAGATCTTACAGATCTTGCACACAGCAATGCTTTTGTCTGCCAGAGAAAAACTGCTATATGCGAGATACTCAAACAGAGCTAGCAGTAACTGAGCTTGACTTAGGACTTGTAGGTTTTTGAGTCGGGCCCACAATATCTGCAACATTACCAGTTCCCAAGCTGAGTGACTATCATAGAAGCAGAACTGGCCCGGACAGTTTTTATTTTTGAAGATTGTCTCTGCTCTTTACACCTGCCATTACCACCATCCTCCTCCTCAGATGTCACCACTCCCTCAGGATAGTTTTTGTTCAACACACAATCGTCGTCATAGTCATCACCCTCCCTGACACTTTTATCAGACTGTGATTTGTGATGGTGGGCCTCTTGGCACCCCTCCTGATTTCCTGTTCTCTATTTGCCTCAAGTGCCACTGTCTCCAGGGCTACTACTGCCCTACCATCCCCTCCACTATGGCTATTAATTCCACTACTACTACCACTATCACCAACACAGCTATGTATAGTATATCATTAATCTCCTCCTCATGCCAGTCCAAATGTTGACTGTTCTCACAGAACTCTTTACCAGAGAGACTCTCTTGAGTACATTCCATATGTTGTGGAGTTTTCTTTTCTTAGGAAAAAAAAAAACCACTAGGAGGGGACAGTGAAAATAGAGATATTGCAACTGAAAGGCTTTTCTGAGTCTGTAAGGAAGAGACGCAGGAGGAAAGCTGTGATCCCTGGCTCCAAACTTAGACTCAAAAATGAGTTCAATTTTATCTAGCTGTGATAGAAAGGATGAGTGTGAGCCATCCAGTCAGAAATCTAAATTCTCATCCTCTATGTCCTCAATAATGATGTGATTTCTACTTAAAACCAGGGAGAACTGTGGCCTGCTGCTACTACAGTTAATGCTGTTTCTGTTTGCATTGTGCAGCCATCCTTATTCTGAAAAATCACACTCTCTTCAAGCTTTAGCTGCAGTCTAAAGGACCTGTGATGATGTCACATCACATGGTCTAATCACATGGTCCGTGATTGACCATGTGATTGGACCATGTGATGTGATGTCATCACAGGTCCTTTAGACTGCAGCTAATATTTGAAGAGAGAAGAAAGATCGCCAACTACGCGATCAAGTGGCTAAGGTAAGTTAAGTTTTTTTATTTTTAACCCCTTAATCATCATTCTACAAAGCATTCTTTATTAAGAATACTATTATTTTCCTTATAACCATATATAAGGGAAAATAATGAAGATCAGGTCCCGTCGCTTAGCAACCATGTGGGAAAATCGAACTGCATTCGCACTTGCTTGCGGATGCTTGCGATTTTCCCGCAGCCCCATTCACTTCTATGGGGCCTCTGTTGCGTGAAAAACGCAGAAACTGGAGCATGCTGCGATTTTCACGCAACGCAGAAGTGATGCGTGAAAATCACCGCTCATGTGCACAGCCCCATAGAAATGAATGGGTCTGGATTCAGTGCGGGTGCAATGCGTCCACCTCACGCATTGCACCGGAGCGGAAATCACGCCCGTGTGAAAGGGGCCTTACAGTAAAATGAGTTTGCTACAACTGCAGAGTATATTGAAGTAATACAACACATTAAACTATACTAAAACAGTATACTGATGCAATTTTTGCAGTACGGTGCATTCATTACCATGGGTAAGCTAATGTAGTCATAGCAGTAAAAATGTGTTTCCTGAAACAACACTATATCTTAAAGTAATACCATATGTTAACTAAGATGAGTATACCAATGCAGTTATCACAGTAAAATCTCTTGAAGTAGTACAACATATTAACGTAAACAGGTATATTGATTCACTGAAGTGCACTGAAATGCTCCAATACAAATGGTAGATACATTGAAACAGTTTTTTAGGAAAAATGTAAAATTACTCAGCATTTGAAGCAGAATGTATGCTATTGATCCTTGAGGTGCCAGTAATAAGCATATGAACTGTATAAACAAAAACATGTTTGTCCATTTACAGAAACAATTAGTATGTTGCAGGATTTTGTAAAGCAGAACTTGCCAGCAGCTGTATGAAACAAACAAATCTTAGTGACCATTCCCTCACTTGCTATGCTTTCCCTAGTAAAATGTTAAATCTACCTAACTATATCTCTATATTCTCCTTATACTCTCCCTATCACACCGTGTTTGCTAGCTCGTGTGTGTAGGAGCTTTTTGGCAGAATAGCAAAACACATGCTATCAGATCACACGCTATAATAGAATGGCTTTTTTGATAATGAGGGGCACTCAGTATATGGGCCAATCACAGGACAAGTAAATAACAATTAATTTAAAATCTTAAAGATTTAATCGAAATCACAGATACACACAAATGAATACATCAAAACATGGCATAATTCCTAAAAAATGTAATAAAAAATTCATAGATAAAAAATCATTTGGCTGGCGAAATACCACATCCCTTAGTGCCAGCGGTGTATTTATGGGCAATTGAACTGTTAATAGTATTTAATGTGCACATAAACAGTCAATGGCTCATTACCACTCATGAAATCCAGAATGGCAGTCGATATAGACATCTCAATGCCATTAGTAGATTCCAGAATAGCAGTCTATATGAATGTCTCAATCTGAGACTAGCAGCCAACCATTGTCGCTTACAGTAATAGTTTGGACCCGTATGCAGGGTTAAATGAAAGTGTGGACCAGGAGCATGCACAAATCAATGTAGCAGACAGGGGCAATATCCGGACAAACACACAGGTATAGTTTACTTTACCGGTCTTCTTCCATTCTGTTCCATGCTTTCGCTCCTGGTGATCCGTGCTGATTACCTCCTCGGCATCTCAGGTCTAAGCGTGGCATCCCACATGACTAATAAGATGCAGACCAGTTAGATACGTCGCTCTGTGGAGGTGAATGGGAGCTCCATGTTCACTTGAAACAGCCTGCAGGGTCCTAGAGTCCAGCGCTCATCTTTAGAATTATGTATATGTAAAAAATTTATTGTTGCTTCATGAAAAAACTTCATGAAAAAAAGCATCAGCTCACTGTCCTTACTGCCAAACGCATTTCAGGGACTCAGGCCCCTTCCTCAGTGGTACTAATCAGTGAGCTCATTTGTCCTCCATTTATAGCAGCAAATCTAGGTGGAGGTACCTATCATGACAGGGAGTCATCCAAAAACTCTGGCTATGGAATTGGTGGCTTTTACATAGCGGTTCTCATGCGTCCTCAATGCATTTTCAACTGCAATAGTTTGGCAACATAATAAAATATACATAATAAATTACACAATAAAATGCTTTAACCCATACAGTTGGAGGTTACTATGAAAGGATCTGCAGAGCATAAATACAAATTCCTAGATGGCACTACTAGAAACAACATACTTGGATGAATTATTGCACATCATATGAATTATTAAATTATTCTTGGGCTACAATATTCAAACTTTACTTCAGAATGGTTACTGCGATAGATGAGTAAGGGAAGGAAGTCTAGCGGGGAGAAGATAACGAAATGTCATGAAGACGAACAGACTTTAAAGTCCCATCACTGCCCAACTATCCCCCCATTCACAGAAAACCGAACAATTCAATTTCTGAATTTAATCCCCTAGGTAGCAAGGTGTCAAAGTCGAATATTCTTCACGATTCTTGCCGAGACATGTGGGCTATATGGTCACCCCCCGCTCCAGTATCTCTTTATTTTCTCTAAGGCCACATACTTAAGAGAGGAAGGATCACTACTGTGTACCTCTTTATAATGTTTGGACACAGTGTGAGCCTTATAGCCCTTCTTTATATTATTATTACATATTGTTTTCAGCATGGGTACTCTAAAAGGTAAATTATGTCAGTTGAGTAACATGTGAGACATTCCTTAATGTGCATGCCGAAGGAATTGTGGGCAGATTCCACTTTAACTGTTTTTTTTTGAGAACGTAGTTATTTTATAATTAGAACACACTCCACACCTAAAAATGCCTGCAATATTTAGCCAATTAGTATTGTTGTTATTTCTAATACGTTTGATCGTTGGAGCAATTTTGCCACATAGATTAGCATCTTTTGTATAGGTTATCTGAGGAGTATTACTAATTTCTGACCCTATACTCTTGTCATTTAACAGATGATGCCAATGCTTTTTTATTATTTTCTCTACTGCACGGTATTGTGAATGGAAAGGAAGAATCTACATATGTCTTCAAGCGGTCGAGATTCCTTTTGTACCAAAAATTTGTTTCTATTCATCTGTCTAACTTTATTCAAAGAATCTTCAATGACCTGTAGCGGATATTGACTTTCTTCAAACTGTTGTGTCATAATCCTTGCTTCCTCCTCAAATTTAAGATCATTGGTGCAATTGTGCCCCAATCTCTTAAATTGGCTGGTTGGAACATTTATCAGCCAATGGGGTAGATGGCAACTAAAAAATCTAATAAAACTGTTATTGGTTACCGTTTTAAAATGGGTACTGCAGACTAATCTTTTTCCTTCTACAGTAATATCAAGATCTAAAAACTCTATTTTCTCTTTACTAGTGGTGGGGGAGAATTTTAGGTTCATGTCATTCACATTAATCTCTCTCAAGAACAAATCGAGGGTCTCCTCCGAATCTCGCCAAATAAACAGGATATCATCTATAAATTGTTTCCATAGCACCAGACTCGCCCCCATGACTCGCTGAATGGCATCTAATCCTCTTTTATGTTCAATGATGGTGTATAAAGAACTTACATCAAGCGTACCTAAAATGCACCTTTCATCCCACTCTAGGGGCTCTAAAATTCTAATCACATCGGTAGTATATTTAACATATGAGGGTGGTACTAACTTCACGTATGGTTGCAGCCACTTATCAATGTATTGTAAAAGATTACCAGAAATAGATCCAATTCCTTACACTATATGTCTACCTGGCGGTGATTCAGTCCCCATAATAAATTTTGCTTCTTGAGTCAAAAGAAATCCTGCATCCACTACATTTGAACAATATTGAGTCAATCTTTTATAATAGAGTTCTATGGGATCTCCTTTTAATTTTTCATCAGTGGTCTCATCCCTTAACTCGAATGGACAACCTGAGATATCACCATACACAGAGGTTCGAACCCAATTATCACTATCAGCACAATCAACACACTCAACAGGACACACAGAGGTTATACGACACGTAGAGAGACAGAAACAATGTAAGCCGATTCAAAGAGTCAGACATTCCAAGAAGAAAACACTATCAGAACCATCACCAAAGACATCAAACATAGTCAACTTAACGAGTATTTAACTTACAGATGCACAAATAGGTCTCCTCAATAAAGAATTAAAATTCGCTCCCACTTTTTCTCATGATAAATTTTCTACAAACAATTGATGGGAACTAACGATTTGAAATTGGAATAACTTTCTTATTTGTTAGAAGGCATTGAGTACATCCTCACACACAATTATTTTGTGTTTGAGGAGGAGTTTTATGTTCAGAAGACCGGTACCGCCAGGGGCACCAGATTAGCCCCCGGCTATGCAATTTTATTTATGGTGCAATGGGAAGTGGAGAAGATATCCCCCATGCTGGGGGCGAGTCTGGTGCTATGGAAACAATTCATAGATGATATCCAGTTTATTTGTCGAGATTCTGAGGAGGCCCTCGATTTGTTCTTGAGAGAGATTAATGTGAATGAAATGAACCTAAAATTCTCCCCCACCATTAGTAAAGAGAAAATAGAGTTTTTAGATCTTGATATTACTGTAGAAGGGAAAAGATTAGTCTGAAGTACCCATTTTAAAATGGTAGCCCGTAACAGTTTTATTAGATTTTTTAGTTGCCATCTACCCTATTGGCTGATAAATGTTCCAACCAGCCAATTTAAGAGATTGGGGCGCAATTGTACCAATGATCTTACAATTGAGGAGGAAGCAAGGATTATGACACAACAGTTTGAAGAAAGGGAATATCCTCTACAGGTCATTGAAGATTCTTTGAATAAAGTTAGACAGTTGAATAGAAACAAATTTTTTGTACAAAATGAATCTCGACTAATTGAAGACATATGTAGATTAATTCTTCCTTTCCATTCACAATACTGTGCAGTAGAGAAAATAATAAAAAAGCATTGGCATCATCTGTTAAATGACAAGAGTATAGGGTCAGAAATAAGTAATACTCCACAGATAACCTGTACATAAGCTGGTAATTTATCTGGCAAGATTGATCCAACGATCAAACGTATTAGAAATAACAACATTACTAATTAACTAAATATGGCAGGCTTTTTTAGGTGTGGAGTGTGTTCTAATTGTAAAATAAGTACATTCCCAAAAAAAACAGTTAAAGTGGAATCTGCCCACAATTCCTTCGGCATGGACATTAAGGAATGTCTCACATTTTACTCAACTGACATAAATTACCTTTTAGAATGCCCATGCTGAAAACAATATGTGGGTAGAACAAAAAGAATGTTAAAAAAAATTATAAAGAGGTACACAGTAGTGATATTTCCTCTCTTAAGTATGTGGACTTAGAGAAAATAAAGAGACACTGGAGCGGGGGGTGACCATATAGCCCATGTGTCTCGGCAAGAATCCCGAAGAATATTCGACTTCGACACCTTGCTACCTAGGGGATTAAATTCAAAAATGGAATTGTTTTCTGTGAATGGGGGGATAGTCGGGCAGTGATGGGACTTCGAAGTCTGGTCGTCTTCATGACATTTCATTCTCTCCTCCCCGCTCGACTTCCTTCCCTTACTCATCTATCACAGTAACCATTCTGAAGTACAGTTCTAATATTGTAGCCCAAGAATAATTTAATAATTCATATGATATGTAATAATTTATTCAAGTATGTTGTTTCTAGTAGTGCCATCTAAGAATTTGGATTTATTCTCTGCAGATCCTTTCATAGTAACCTCCAACTGTATGGGTTAAAGCATTTTATTGTGTAATTTATTATGTATATTTTATTAAGTTGCCAAACTATTGTAGTTGAAAACACATTGAGGACACATGAGACCCTCACTGTAAAAGCCACTAATTCCATAGCCAGAGTCTTTGGATAACTCCCTGTCCTGATAGGTACCTCCACCTAGATTTGCCGCTATAAATGGAGGACTAATGAGCTCACTGACTTGCACCACTGAGGAAGGTTCCTGAGTCCCCAAAACGCGTTTGGGCAGTAAGGACAGTGAGCTGAAGCTTTTTTTTGTGAAGTTTTATATGCAGCAATCAATTTTTAACATATACATAATTCTAAAGATGAGCACTGGACTCTATGACCCTGCGGGCTGTTTCAAGCTGACACAGAGCTCCTATTAACCTCCACAGGGTGACGTATCTAACTGGCGTGCATCTTACAGGTCACGTGGGATGCCACGCTGGGACCTGAGACGACGTGGAGGTAATCAGCACGGATAACCGGGAGCAAAAGCAAGCAACAGACGGGAAGAAGACCGGTAAAGTAAACTATACCTGTGTGTCCGGATTTTGCCCCTTTCTGCTACATTGATTTGAGCGTGCTCCTGGTCCATACTTTCATTTATTCCTGCATACGGGTCCAAACTATTGCTGTAAGCGACAATGGTTGGCTGCTAGTCTCAGATTGAGACATTCATATAGTGATGAGCGGCAGGTGCCATATTCGATTTCGATGAAATTCGCGAATATTCAAAAGAATATTAGTTTCATATTCGTCGAAATCGAATATTCGTCATTATTCTAGTTATCGCGATTAATATGCGATTTAAATAATCGCGTATTGCCATTTTAACTTAGGCTACTTTCCTATTGGTTTCATATCTAGAATTATAGAGAAGATGACTAATATGACGAATGTATTCGTCATATTCCTCAAAACGAAGATAACAAAGTATTCTTCATCTTCGTTTTAGCAACCTATTCGTCAACTTAGCTAATTCTAGCAATCAAATAGGAGGGTTGACTATAGAGACAGCTGTGTTTAATTCGCTATGCGATTATATTACTTTGCTTTTTTTAATAGAATAATTATATATATATATATATATATATATATATATATATTACTTGATAATTATTATAATTATTCTATTTATTAAAAAAAAATGATATAATCGCATAGCAAATTAAACACAGCTGTCTCTATAGTTATCCCTCTTATTTGATTGCTAGAATTAGCGAAGTTGATGAATAGGTTGCTAAAACGAAGATGGAGAATACTTACTTATCTTCGTTTTGAGGAATATGACGAATACATTCGTCATATTCGCTAATTCTACCAAGCCAAGAACGTCTCCATACTAAAATGTAATCGCAATGCGATTAATATAACTTCAATTAATCGCATTGCGATTTCTACTTAGACCTGGTTTACTATGGTTGGCTTGGTAGAATTAGCGAGAAGAATTAGCGAATAGAATTAGCGAATATGACGAATGCATTTGTCATATTTCTCAAAATGAAGATAACGAAGTATTCCCCATCTTCGTTTTAGCAACCATAGTAAACCATGTCTGTTGAAATCGCAATGCGATTAATTAAAGTTATATTAATCGCATTGCGATTACAACTTAGCACTGCTATCTTATAGCATATTAGGCTAGAATTAACGAATATGGAATATAGCAGCAGTGCTAAGTAGAAATCGCAATGCGATTACTTCAAGTTATATTAATCGCATTGCGATTTCAACTTCGAGCTGGGTTTATAATGGGTCAGCTTGCTAGAATTAACGAAGTTAACGAATATGGAATATATTATAGCAGTGCTACTTGAAATCGCAATGCGATTAATCTAACTTGGAGTAATCGCATTGTGATTTCTACTTAGCACTGCTGCTATATTCCATATTCGTTAATTCTAGCCTAATATGTAAGATAGCAGTGCACTGCTAAATTGTAATCGCAATGCGATTAATATAACTTGAATTAATCACACTGCGATTTCAAACGTAATTCTCAAATCCGACAGTACATTTTAGTATATGGAGACGTTCCCATGGTGATGGGGATGCTCCATAAGCACGGAAGTCGGCAGAAGCGGCAACGGGCACTGACTGGAGCAGCCAGAAAGCCAGGAATCCTCAGGACAGGTAAGAACTACTTTTGGGAAGTGGGAAAGAAAAAAATATAACAAAAAAAAATACAAAAAAAAATGAATATTTGAATAGCAAATTTATAGCACTATATTCGAAATATTCGCGAATTAGCGAAGTGCCGATATTCGCGATAAAAATTCGCTATTCGAATATTTGCGCTCAACACTACATTCATATAGACTGCTATTCTCGAATCTACTAGTGGTATTGAGATGTCTATATAGACTGCCATTCTGGATTTCATCAGCGGTAATAAGCCATTGACTGTTTATGTGCACATGAAATGCTATTAACGGTTCAATTGCCTATGAATACACCGCTGGCACTAAGGGATTAGTGCAGAGGGACATTTGTATCTTCGCATAGGCTATGCTATATAAGGGAGGATGCCTTGCTACATGTGGTATATTGGCAACCAAGTGATTTTTTATCTATGAATTTTTTATTCAATTTTTTAGGAATTATGCTATGTTTTGATGTATTAATTTGTATGTGTCTGTGATTTTGATTAAATCTTTAGGAGTATAAATTTATTATTATTTACTGGTCCTGTAATTGGCCCATATATTGAGTGCCTCTCATTATCAAAAATCTTTTCGTATGTTTTTCTGGCCAAGGGTGGGCAATGAGGTGTGCAATCAGACAATCAGGGCAAGCCCCCTCCCTTTCTCCCAATGACATGTCACCCTTCATTTTCATCTTCTCTCCTTTTTCCCCCAGCAATTTTCACAGCAAAATGGTTCTAATGCAGTTTTTGCGTAATTCTTTTTAAATTAATCACAAAAACTTTAGACACATTTGGCAGATCAAATTTTGTGAATGTAATCATAAACTTAATCTGATTTGGTAAGAATTGATTCATATCCCAATTGTGTTTCTTTTTAAAGAGGACCTGCCACCACAAAATGCACTGTAATCTGCAGACAGCATGTTATAAAGCAGTAGAAGCTAAGCAAATTGATATATGGTTTTGTATTAAAAGATCCTGCAAAATTTGTAATTTATTCAATAAAATCTGTGCTCTTTCTGAGCTCAGTAGTCATTTGGGTATTCATGTGTATACATAGATAGTTGTTAGTAACTATTAAGACCGACCACTTGTCTACATTTAAATGAATACATTACAAACTAATGGGACTTCGTCTGACCCCTTGTACTTCTGGGAAGGCAGATTGGAACTGGCCCAGTTTCCTATTTGTATATTTTCATATCCAGCCTCCAGTGTACTGTCAGAGAGGATACTGAGTGCAGCAGGTGGTGTCATCACATTCAAGTGGACAAATTTGACAAAAATGAATGAGGCATAGATCCCTGAGTATTTTCATAATCCTCTTGCAAAGTCCACTTAATAGATCTGCCGTTGCTGACAGTGGCTATTTATCACTAGCTCAGTCAAACCACTGTCTGTCTGCTTATCATGTTCCATACTGTATTGCTGTTGCTACTCCCCCTACTGCCACTGCCATTACATCTACAATGCTGCACATCTATTGCCTTGCCATTACTATCACCCCTCCTCAGCTGCACATCTTCTGCCTTGTCCACGAGGTTCTACATCCACACTTTACTGATGATACACCCAAAAAGGGAAACATTTTTGGAATCTTGTTCAGAACAAGCTGCAACTTTTTCACAATAGTGATCAGGTCCAAATGAGGTGCCCAATTCCTGTATGCATAATACCTAAAACACCAAGCCCTGTTCTACAGGATTTTGAAGAAGTAGGATAAATCTCATGCAATGCCCCTAAAAAACATACTTTATATGTAGGTAATGTTTAGCTAAAATCTCACAGCATTATAATAAATGTAATTAATGCAGAGTAACACTAAGAACACTTTTCTACCTTTTTGGTCACGACTTTATGTGTGACCAGTGGTCATGTTTGTATGCTAAAAGTTTTATGTGTCCTTTGGCCCTTATTTGACTGTTTGAGCCAGGGACTCTCTCTCTTTTATGCACGCAAGGGGGTTTTGCGTCCCCTGATGAGTCTTAGCTCCCCTTGTATACTGGTGCAGCCTTTTTGATGAAACGCGTTGGGACGCCTCTTTTTTGCACCTTGGGAGACTTTGTCCTCCCCGCCTGTATGCTGGCTGACTGGACTCTGATATCCATATTGCGAGAGTGGAATCTTAAGACCTATTTAGGGTCAGGAGCCTAGGGTCAGGTTCCAGCAGGTTGCCACCCCTTGCGGGGTTTTTTGGACCCCGTGATTTCTTTGCACATAGGGCACAATAGGCCAAGTAGGGCCATAACAGGGCTCCTACATCAGGTCTTTCTGTTCTCCTCTTTACGTACCACAACCTTGTGCCCCATGTGCAGACGGATCATTTGTGTGTTGTGTCTTTTCTGTGTGGGGCTTCTTCTTCATTTTTATATTAAGTGACCAGTAAAAGCTATTTCCATTTTACCTACATACCATGCTCTGTTCGCACCACATTTTTGAAGTGAGCTGATGTTTACCTGCTTTGTTGAAGAACAAGGTCCAGTTAAATCCTATTTTTTCCATAGGTAACTGGCACATTTTAATACTCATGATACCCAACTGGTGGCCCAGAAAAAAAAACTTATGTAGCTGTTGTGCAAGCCCTGGGTAAGAATGGCACAACCAATTTAATACATGAGCATAGAAACCAGGCAGATGGCAGACTTTACTTCAGCAATGAAATTAGCAATTGTGGGTTTTAAAGTGACACACTGACAAAGTCTAAATCCATACGATGCAACCGCGTGAGTACATGACTGCTGCTATATGCCCAATAATGCTAGGTTCACATGCCAGATTTTGCTTTTGGCAAAATCATCTCTGGATCCTAAGAGAGAAACCTTCTGTTTTCTGCCATGGTCCTTCAATTTTAATATTGTGGACTCTCTTGCATTTCAGACCTGTTGGATGGGCTAAATGCTAGAAGATTTCACTTGTGTTCGTGCAAAAAACACATCAAGAAAGGACATGTCATGGAAATAACCTGCAACCATGTGAGCTGCACAGTGGCCTCCAGCTGAAAATTGTCTCACCTCTGTTTTCCTCTACTTTGGATTCTCTGTGGTACCTTTCCCATCCCCAAAAGACATGTTATTCTATGTATGTGCATGTATGAGTTTCTTTTATCTTTATTATGTTGTATGTGTTACTTCCATATATGTTTTAGAGAATATGTTCAGGATTTTTTCTTTTGTCTACACTAAACCTTTTTCTAGTTAAATAAATTATATGAAGAAAATTCTTTCTACAAATAAAGCGGCGTAAAAGTGCCACAGGTTTATGTGTCTATCCAGTGGTCTGATAGAATGAGATTTATTTCTCTTCGATGGAGCCAGGACCTCTTTTGAGACCCCCCACCCCCCCCCCCCCATAATATAACAGGTGGAACATCATTTTTCTACTACACCATTCATAATGTACATACTTTGTGACTATCCTCTTATACTACAGTACAAAAGCAGCATGGGTGGCATCATTGAGCAAACCAACATACAGCTATTCAATAAAATCATGTACAAATTTAATGTTACATTCTTGAGGTATGTGTCCTCTAATTCTTCCAGTACCCTTGCTAGTGAGAATCAGCTAAGTTAAAGATGATCATGTGAATAAATAATTATAGATGAAGCATTATATTCATTAACAACAAAGTGAGAACATTAGCTTTCATGACTGGAGGCTAATCTCATTCAGTATGTTCTCAATCATGTCTATTAACCATGGTATGGTTCAATGTACTGTATAACCACACTATACATGGCATCTAAAGTACCGTTACTAAGTAACAGCACACTGATTACATGAATGCTACTATACATTCATTGTACATGGCATCTCTTGAGCTGGCATGCATTTTTCTTTTCTTTTCTTTTTTTTATAAAACTAGCAAAAGGACCTGGTTTCGCACAGGTATATTTAATCTATTTAATTTAATGTTTGTGTGTGTCTTTAAAAGATATTGACAGTATCCCCTATAACAGTGACATCTACAGCACCCCGCCCCCTTACCAGTGACCTCCACAGCCCCCACCACTTAACACTGACCCCCCCATAGTGCCCCATCTCCTTAAAATGGGACTTGCACAGCAGCCTACCCCCTTAATTTTGATCTTCACAGAAGCCTGCCCCTTTAACAGTGAATTCCACAGCACCCAACCCCCTTGATGGTGACCTCCACAGGGGCCTGCCTCCTAAACAGTGACCACTACAGCACCCACCCCTTAACACTGCCAATAGGTTTTACTCCCCTTAACTGACCTCCACCATTCCCGGTGCCCTTAACAGTGACCTCCACTGTACACCCCTGCCCCTTTAATAGTGGCCTCCGCAGTACCTTCCTCCCCAAAACAGTGACCTCCACAGTGCCCGCCCCTTTAACAGTGACCTCCACAGTACCCCATCTCATTAAAAGTGATTTCCACAATAACCCACCCCCTTAACGGTGACCTCCACAGAGCTCCATTCCCTTAAAATCTGAACTCCACAACATTCCGCCCCCTTAATAGTGACCACTACAGCACCCCACCCCTTAACACTGGCCTCCATAGTGGACCGTCCCCTTAACTGTGATCTCCACTGTTCCCTGTCCCCTTAACAGAGACATCCACAGTGCTCACCCCTTTACCAATGACCTCCACAGTATCCCGCCCCCATAACAGTGACCTCCACAGCAGCCCGCCTCTTTATTAGTGACCTCTACAGTACCTTATCTCCTTAACACTGATTTCCACAACACCCCACCCCTTAACAGTGGCCTCTACAGCAATCTGCCCCTTAGCACTCCCCTTAACTGTGACCTCCACAGCAACAAGCCCCTAGGATGGCCAGAGGCCCGGTTTTAGGCCAGAGAGTCCAGCTTTCAGACTCTCTTTCCTCCATCCGGTGCAGGGCCTGGATGGACATAGGGATGTCTTTTTGAACAGCTCACTCTCAGACAGCAGCACAGTGCTGTCTAAGCGTGAGCTGCAGGGAGAAAGTCATTATCCCTTCCACCCCTGCAGCTGACAAAAGTTTATTTTTACCTTCATTTTTTCAAACCCGTCAGCTGTGGAGTGGGAGGGGTGTGTACTAACCAATTTCCAGCATGGCTTAGTGGGACCTGGAGGCGGGGTTGTTAAGTGCGTCTTTTGAGTACGTCTTTTCACCCTTAACTGTGACCTCCACAGCACTCCGCTCCCTTAACAGTGTCATCCACAGCACCCGGCCCCTTTAAAGCTGACCTACAGTACTGTAGAAAAATGGCTGAATTGTTATGGAAACCTGGTGTAAAACTGTGTGTATGTGAAGACTAAGGGTCTGTGAGCTTCTATTAGTTGATAAGGGTCATGTGACCATGTGTATGGCAGTTGGGATATGAGGAGAAAGACCTGCAGGCTTCTATTGGCTAATGTAGGTCATGTGATGTGCCACATTAGAGCTGAGACCAGGTTTAAAACCTTCCCAGACCTGATGTACCTGTGTGCCAAATTTCGTGATTGTCAATAGTGCAGATTCCTTTAGCGGACATACATACACACACATACATTCACTCAGCTTTATATATTAGATATACTTCTTTGTTCAGTTAAAGGGGCTTTGGGAAATTAAACATTGATTGCTTAAACTCAGGATAGGTTATCATCAATATCAGATTAGTGAATGTCTGAGTATTAGGACCCCCTCCAATCAGACGATTGAAGGGGCCATGTCTTTCAAACAACCTCTGTAGCCTCTTCACAGTAAACCAAGCACAGTTCTATACACTGTGCTTGGTATTGCTGCTCAATCTCATAAACTTGAATGGGACAGAGCTGCTGGTAGTCGGATGACCACTTACTAGATATTGGTCATTAGTATAGAAATCCCAGAAAACCCCTTTAACCAGAAAATAATAGTAATTAAAGTGTCGAAAATAAAACAATGAGCAGCTAGCTTCAGGTCTCTTGAGTCCCTTTGTCACGTAGGGTAGACAATTTACAAATTGTAATAAATGAGGTTCCCTAGACATATTTTCAGTCGTAGATTGTGTGGTCATCACCTCTCACAGCCAAGCGTTAATTAAAAGCCAATACACTTCTTGTCTACAATATAATCTGTTATGCAGAGGTGGCAGTATAGCAAGAAGAAAATAAAGTAAATCAGAAAACAAAAGAAACTCTTATAGTGACCTACATCCCTCAGCACAAGGCCTCTTGCACACAACCATATGGCTTTTTCAGTATTTTGCGGTCTGCAAAAAATGGATCTGCAAAAAATATGGATGACGTTCGTGTGCATTCCATTTATTGCGGAATGGAACAGCTGGCCCCTAATAGAACGGTACTATCTTTCTCTATAATGCGGACAATAATAGGAAATGTTCTATCTTTGAACAGAAAAACGGAAATACGGAAACGGAAGGCATACGGAGTACCTTCCGTATTCTTTGTGGACCCATTGAAATGAATGGTTCCGTATACGGAATGCAAAAAACGGCGCGTAAACTGATAAAATAAACGTTTTGGTGCATGAGGCCTAAAGCAGTAGTAAAACACAAATGCTGAGAGAACCCTATTTTAGAAATCTAAAACATCCAATCTAAACCCTCAAATTATTCAAATCTGAATTCAGAAACTTGATTATCCCATTAGGTGTTCCACAGGAATTAAAGCAAAATAGAGGTAAAATTTAAAAATGTAATTTTTTTTTTCTTTGCATAATTTTGGTTTTAATAATTATTAATAAATTGTATTCATTTCCCTGTAACACAGCAAGTGTTAACAGCAAAAAATACCTTGAAATTGATTACCCTGATTCTGCAGTTTCACAGCAGGCCACAGAAGTGAAGCCATATGGTGTTTAGAGAGTAGATTTTAGTGTAATGAGTTGTTGCATTTGAAGAAATCCTGAGGCACCCCAACACTCAAAATCCATAAAAAGTGACCCCATTTAAGAAACTACACAACCCAATTTTTTTTTCAAGGTGTGTACTGAGCAGTATGACCCAACAGGTGTTTCATAGAATTTTGAAAAACTTGGCTGTGAAAATGAAAATTTGCATTTTATGCTTTGAGCCCAATTTTTAGATCTTCACAAGGGGTAAAAGGAGAAGATCACTCTACAATTTGTTATTTATCTTCTCAATACAGCAACACCCCATATATGAATGTACAGCTTTTCAGAAAGACTACAGGGTTCAGAATGGAAGAAGAGCCATATGGTTTTCGGAGGACAGGTTTTGGGCCCTATGTCGCCTTTGAAGAAACCTTGATGCATACCTACAGTGGAAACCCTATAACAATAACAATTGAAAAGACAGGTGCATTCTGCAGTCTTACTAAACCGTCATACTAATGTTAAAATTGAGAGATTAGCCAACATATGCTACTGTATCCTAATGTTTGAGCCAGAGCACCGCGCCAAGTCAGCATTTATGCTCCCTTTAATTCGCCCACTGGCCCCTGATATTGCCCATATCGCACAGGTAGGGGAGTGTTAGGTCCCAAGCTACTTGAGAAACCTTGGCGATGTGCTGAGGCTTAGACATGTCCTCCACAGTAGGATATGTTGGCTAATCTCTCAATTTTAACATCAGTATGACGGTTTAGTAAGACCGCAGAGTGCACCTGATTTTTAATTATTGTTATATTGTTTCACATCCACACAATTGCCATCTTTTGTAGGAAGTCTATTGTGGTACTTGTGGTCCACTGCGGGCATTCTCCACTGTATGCATTTTTGCTGGGGATCACCATTAGCAACGGGCTACAAGTGCAGGATCTGCTCTCCTGTATATAGATGCACAACTGCATTTGGGTTTGAGCACTTCCTGCCTGTGTAACACCCCACCATTTTTTCAGTCGTTTTGTATATAGAGATGCTTGGAGGTGTATAAACTCCTATGTAAATGTGCTTGATTTTCATCCACAGACTACATTTTGGTGCACTTGTGAGGCCTGGGCTATATCAGCCAACTTGCTAGAGCTAACTGTGGAGTATGCTGTGAGTCGGCCTTTATGCGCCTGTAATTCGCCCACTGGCCCATGATATTGCCCATATTGCACAGGTAGGTGAGTGTTAGGTCCTGAGCTACTTAAGAAACCTTGGCGTGGTGCTCGGGCTCAGACATGTCCTCCACAGTAGGCTATGTTGGCTAATCTCTCAATTTTAACATCAGTATGAAGGTTTAGAAAGACCGCAGAGTGCACCTCTCTTTTGAATTGTTATATTGTTTCAGATTTACACAATTGCCATCTTGTGTAGGACGTCTATTGTGCTACTTGTGGTCTGCTGCGGGCATCCTCCAATGTATGCATTTTTGCTGGGAATCACTATTAGAGATGGCCCGAACTATCCGCCGGCGAATAGTTCCCGGCGAACATAGCTTGTTCGCGTTTGCCTTAACGGGCGAACACATGCGATGTTCGGTCCGCCCCCTATACATCATCATTGAGCAAACTTTGACCCTGTACCTCACAGTCAGCAGACACATTCCAGCCAATCAGCAGCATACCCTCCCTCCCAGACCCTCCCACCTCCTGCACAGCATCCATTTTAGATTCATTCTGAAGCTGCAGTCTTAGTGAGAGGAGGGAGAGTGTAGTTGCTGCTGATTTAATTGGGAAATCGATAGCTAGGCTAGTGAATTCAGTGTCCACTCCAGTCCTGAAAGACTCATCTGATCTCTGCTGTAAGGACAGCGTCCTGACAGCACCCCAAAAAGCCCTTTTTAGGGCTGCAACATTAGTCTGCTTTTTTTCCCCCTTTATATACATATTGCAGTTGCCTGGCCTGCCTGTGTGTGAGGAGCTGCAGGCCCACAGACTTTAGTGTGCCCACTGCCAGTGCCCACCCCTGTCATCCGGTGTGGCACAGGACTTTGCATCAAAAAAAGGCATTTAATTTTTACACTTTAATCTAAGGTTAGTTGCCTGCCAGTGTGTGTCAGGCTGACTTCCACTGACTGTAGTGTGCCCACTGCCAGTGCCCACCACTCATACCGGCTGGCACAGGACATAAAAAAGGCATTTAATTTTCACACTTTAGTGTAATTTCAGCTGCTTGCCTGCTGCTAGTGTGTGTCAGGCCGACTTCAACTGACTGTAGTGTGCCCACTGCCAGTGCCCACCCCTGTCATCCCGTGTGGCACAGGACTTTGCATCAAAAACAGGCATTTAATTTTTAAACTTTAGTGTAATTTCAGTTGCTTGCCTGCTGCCAGTGTGTGTCAGGCCGACTTCCACTGACTGTAGTGTGCCCACTGCCAGTGCCCACCCCTGTCATCCCGTGTGGCACAGTACTTTGCATCAAAAAAGGCATTTAATTTTTACACTTTAGTGTAATTTCAGTTGCTTGCCTGCTGCCAGTGTGTGTCAGGCCCTCTTCCACTGACTGTAGTGTGCCCACTGCCAGTGCCAACCACTGATACCGGGTGGCACAGTAGCTTGCCGATAAATAAGGCATTTAATTTTTAGACAGTAGTCTAAATTCAGTTGCTTGCCTGCTGCCAGTGTGTGTCAGGCCCTCTTCCACTGACTGTAGTGTGCCCACTGCCAGTGCCAACCACTCATACCGGGTGGCACAGTACCTAGCACGCGTAGTAACACTTATCTAAAAAAATGACAGGCAGAGGCAGGCCACCCGCAGGGGCCGTCGTGGTCGTGGTGCTGTGATTTCCACTGTCCCTGGAATAATGCCCAGTTTTCAGAGGCCACGTACCCTGAACCCGAAAAATTCTGAGGACGTAGTTGACTGGCTTAGACAGGACACCCAATCTTCAACAGCTTCCGCTAAGAACCTTGACGCACTATCCTCCTCCAGCTCAGCTTCGGTCACCTGCTCTCAAGTTACCACGCACCCGCCCGTCGCCACCACCACCACTACCACCACAGCCACCACAGCCGCTTCACTTGATCCGTCAGAGGAGTTATTTACACATCAGTTGGATGCAATTAGTGATGCGCAACCATTATTGCCAGATGATGTAGATTACGGGGATATGTCTCAGTCAGGCAGGATTACACACATGGACGTACAGTGTGATGATGATGATGATGATGTTGTACCCGCTGCTGCTTCCTTTGCTGAGGTGTCAGATACAAGTGAAGCGGTTGATGATGACGATGTGTCCACGGATGCCACGTGGGTGCCTGCTCGAAGAGAAGAAGAGTGGGAAAGTTCTGAAGGGGAGACAGAGAGAATGAGGAGACGAGTTGGAAGCAGGGGGAGGTCGTCGCAAGGAGTTAGTGGCACAGTCAGACAGCATGTATCGGCACCTGGGGTCAGCCAGACAGCACGCCAGTCAACGCATGCTGTTGCCACCACCAGAATGCCGTCATTGCAAAGCTCAGCAGTGTGGCATTTTTTTTGTGTGTCTGCCTCTGATAAAAGCAATGCCATTTGCAACCTGTGGCAAAAGAAACTGAGTCGTGGGAAGTCCAACACCCACCTTGGTACAACTGCTTTGGGAAGGCACATGATCTCACATCACAAACGCCTATGGGATCAACACATGAGTACAAGCAGCACACAAACTCAAAGCCACCATGCTCCTCCTGGTTCAGCATCTTCAGCCACGTCAACCCCTGCTGTCCTCCCTGCCCCTTCTCAACCACCCGCCACTCCATCTCTCACCTTCAGTAGTTCCTGCTCATCTGCCCACAGTCAGGTGTCTGTCAAGGACATGTTTGAGCATAAGAAGCCAATGTCACAAAGTCACCCCCTTGCCTGGCGACTGACAGCTGGCTTGACGGAACTCTTAGCCCGCCAGCTTTTACCATACCAGCTGGTAGAGTCTGAGGCCTTCAAAAAATGTGTCGCTATTGGGACACCACAGTGGAAGGTACCCGGCCTAATTTTTTTTTCACAAAATGCAATCCCTGATATGGGACATAACAGGGATTAAACTGATGAGAATAGTACTACAGAAAATACCACTCATATCGGGTGTGACAGTAAATTGCACAGCGAAGACGCAGTGACCGTGGATTAAAACAGAGTGGAGGGAGCCAGCGTTTTTTTAACCATCTCCCCGTTCAAAAAATCTATTCAATAAATGGCCCCCAGATTGGGGACGTTAGAGGGATTAAACTGATGAGAATAGTACTACAGAAAATACCACTCATATCGAGTGTGACAGTAAATTGCACGGCGCAGACGCAGTCACCGTGGTTTAAAACAGAGTGGAGGGAGCCAGCGTTTTTTTAACCATCTCCCCGTTCGAAAAATCTATTTAATAAATGGCCCTCAGATTGGGGAGTCGGGGACGTTAGAGGGATTAAACTGATGAGAATAGTACTACAGAAAATACCACTCATATCGGGTGTGACAGTAAATTGCACGGCGCAGACGCAGTGACCGTGGTTTAAAACAGAGTGGAGGGAGCCAGCGTTTTTTTAACCATCTCCCCGTTCGAAAAATCTATTCAATAAATGGCCCCCAGATTGGGGACGTTAGAGGGATTAAACTGATGAGAATAGTACTACAGAAAATACCACTCATATCGGGTGTGACAGTAAATTGCACGGCGCAGACGCAGTCACAGTGGTTTAAAACAGAGTGGAGGGAGCCAGCGTTTTTTTAACCATCTCCCCGTTCGAAAATTCTATTCAATAAATGGCCCCCAGATTGGGGACGTTAGAGGGATTAAACTGATGAGAATAGTACTACAGAAAATACCACTCATATCGGGTGTGACAGTAAATTGCACGGCGCAGACGCAGTGACCGTGGATTAAAACAGAGTGGAGGGAGCCAGCGTTTTTTTAACCATATCCCCGTTCGAAAAATCTATTCAATAAATGGCACCCAGATTGGGGACGTTAGAGGGATTAAACTGATGAGAATAGTACTACAGAAAATTATACTCATATCGGGTGTGACAGTAAATTGCACGGCGCAGACGCAGTCACCGTGGATAAAAACAAAGGGGAGGGAGCCAGCGTTTTTTTTAACCATCTCCCCGTTCGAAAAATCAATTCAATTCACCTTTTAGGGACCCTTGGTGTTGTACGTGGCTGGGTGGAGGAAGAAACATTCAATGACATCACCGGGACGTGGCTAGCTTGGTATCCAACCTTGTGCAAATGGGGAGTTTGCGGTTGTGCAAATGAACTGTTTGCGGTGCATTAAAAGGGGAGTTTGGTCTGTCAATGTCAGTGAAGCGGGCGTAACCCTTACACTACCTGATCGATACAACATCATACCTGATCGTATACACACACTGGATGTTTTAAAGCACGTTATTCCACACAATTTAGGAATGTTAGTTGATTTATGCCCTTTATGGATTAAAACCCGACTCTGCGTCCACTACGTAATTTTCCATGGGAGTTTTGCCATAGATCACCCTCCGGCATGCCACAGTCCAGGTGTTAGACCCCTTGAAACAACTTTCCCATCACTATTGTGGCCAGAAAGAGTTCCTGTTGGTTTTAAAATTCGCCTGCCAATTGAAGTCTATGGCGGTTCACCCGGTTCGCCCGTTCGCGAACATTTGCGGAAGCTCGCGTTCGCTGTTTGCGAACTGAAAATTTTATGTTCGCGACATCACTAATCACTATTAGCAACGGGCTACAAGTGCAGGATCTGCTCCCTTGTATATAGATGCACAACTGCATTTGGGTTTCAGCACTTCCTCCCTTTTTAACACCACGCAATTTTTTCAGTCGTTTTGTATACAGTGGAAACCCCCAAAAGTGACCTCATTTTAGAAACCACACCCATCAACAAATTGAAGGAGGGGTCTATTGAGCATTTTGAGAAAAGAGAAAGAAAAGTCACATCAATATTATAGATAAACATCTGAAAATGATAGCCCCTGTTATAACCCCAATATCCTAAGAATAGGTCATCAATATCAGATCAGGGGGGTTCCGACTCCCAACACCCCCTGTTAATCAGATGTTTGAAGAGGAAGTGATACTCGGGCAAGCACGGTGCCCTTTTGAATATTTACCTGCACACCATTTACTTTGGCAGCGCAGGGTAATTACAGCTCCCACTTCCATTTAAGTGAATAGTTGTAGTGACACTGCACTGCTTCTACAAAGTAGTGGTAGATATGGATTATCTATACTGAGGACAGGAGCTTGATAAAGACCTTCGGGTTGAAACGTTGCTGTCGTTTTTTGGTGGAATAAAAGAAGATTATTGAGGATTAAGGAGTGCTGGTATTCTTTCAACGTTTTGCTATACTGAGGACAGGTCATCAGTATCATGAAACTAGACAAACCCCTTTAAAATTAGGATAAGTAAAATTTTAAGCAAAAGATAAAAAGGGTGAACTGCATTTTAACTTGACCGAGTGTATCTTGACCATCCATACCTGCCTGACAAGCCACCTATAAAAATATTATTCTGTGAAAATGATCTCATCGTCCAGGGAAGAAGGCAAAGTCAAGGGTATCATTGTATTGCACCTTACTTTTGGATCCAGTGAGGTTTCAATTAAAAAAGCAGATTAGGGACATAATATTGCCACTAAAATTACTGTAATTATCTGGACAATTTATTTTAGTCAGAACAATCCCCAGCTGATAAACGTATTCTATTGTGCCGCTGGGATCCACAGTGAGCAAAGGAAATCGAAGTGATCCCTACATCAGGGGGACTACATCACTACTGCAGGGTAGATTATACCACAATGTTCTAGTCTTCCAGAGTGAGAGACACTTTTAGTAAATGAAACTCCGCTAAATGATGGTACTGAAAGGAGGACCACCATTATTAAGGAGGCCATCCAGGATTAGAAAAACATGGCTGATTTATTAAGAAAATAACATTTCTGGTACTATTTTAGGTACTCAAGTTTCTGTACAAATACAAACATGGCAGCAAATATTCTCTGCCGTAAGTAATGTATATCTATAATATATATATATATATATATATATATATATAGATATATATAGATATATATATATATATATATATATATATATATATATATAGTGTGTGTGTGTGTGTACATTATAGGGTTTTAAACAACCTTTATGCTGCTAATGTTATATGGGGAAATCAGTAATTACATCACTTTGTGTGAGGAACATAGCTGGAAAGGTCGAAAGAAAAGTTATCTTCTCTGCCTCTAACACAGAATGTGTATTGATTGGACATGCTGAACTTTTATTCCATGGGATTACTGAATATCATTCAGTCTCTGGATCAGTGAAGTAATGGGTAGGCATGTAATTGACCCGTGTTAGTATTATATGCAATACAGAGTTGTCGTTTCATTGAGCTAGCTAAAGACTGATTGACTTTTTAGAACTTTCTTAGTTTCTGAAATTAGATGCTGAGGTTTTTATACCAACTATTGCAATTATTTATTTCAGCCTTAATTCACAATAGATTCAGCTTTCCTTTGCTTCTATATCTCCATGTGGATGAACATGCTCAATTTTATCTGACCATCATTTGAGATAATGAGTTGTACTCTGAAATTCAAGCATTCTCAATTTCTCACTTTATCCGTTTATTATGAAACAGAGAAACTCAACCGACAATGACTAAACAAAAAAGAATAAAATGGTTACATTTTAAATGGGACTCCAAATATTTCATTAAGTGCATTTATACTTTGCATAAACCAAGCTAACAATATTAAAGAGCAATTCAATGTATAAAAAAATTATTTTTTTTCATGTAATTGCATTTATTTTTAGCTCAAAATCATTTTTAAGTTGCTTTCTATTAAAAAAAAAAAATCTAAGGGCTTGCTCTCCAGACTTCTCTCTCCTCTCCAGAATGATAATCTCAAGTCAGTTATAACTAAATCATACAATAGTTCAACGTATTTGTTTGGGGAACTGAACCTCTATGTGGGCATAATTTCTAATAGTAATCAGTCTCGGGTGGGGCTCACAGCCTTCCCCCTCCTCCCATTGCAGGCATGGTTGCATGCTGGAGGTAACTGAGGAGTCTGCTGCGAGTCGGCCTAATACATTCCTGTAATTTTGCCCACTGGCCCCTGGTATTGCCCATATGGCACAGGTAGGTGAGTGTTAGGTCCCGAGCTACTTGAGAAACCTTGGCGTGGTGCTCGGGCTTAAGTCATGTCCTCCACTGCAGGACATGTTGACTAATCTCTCAATTTTAACATCAGTTTGAGGGCTTAGTAAGACCGCAGTGTGCACCTGTTTTGTCTTTTGTTATTGCTATATTGCTAATTACTTATTACATCCACACAATTGCCATCTTGTGTAGGATGTCTATTGTGGTACTTGTGGTCCGCTGCGGGCATCCTCCACCGTATGCATTTTTGCTGGGGATCGCCATTAGCAATGGGCCACAAGTGCAGGATCTGCTCCCTGTATATATATATATATATATATGCACAACTGCATTTTTGGGTTGAGCACATCCTGCTTCATGCCACCTTTCAGTTGGTTTGCATAATTTCAAATAGTAATCAACCTGTCAGTAAAACCATGCTGCCCTATACAGCATGGTTTAGTGATCTGTCTGATCTGAAAGGGGTTGTCTCACTTCATCAAACAACACTTATAGTGTGGACAAAGTTAATACAAGCCACTTACTAATGCATTGTGACTGTCCATATTGCTTCCTTTGGTGGCTGGATTCATATTTCCATCACATTATACACTAGTCGTTTTCATGGTTACGACCACCCTGCAACAGCGGTGGTCATGCTTGCACACTATAAGAAAAAGCACTAGCCTATGTGCGGTCCCACAGTCCCAGCCACCAGAGAGGCTGGCACTTTTTCCAACAGTGTGCAATCACGACCACCACTAATGGATTGCAGTGTGGTCATAACCATGGAAATGAGCAGTGCATAATGTGATGGAAAAATTAATCCAGCCTGTAAAGAAAGCAATATGTATAATTAAAATACATTAGTAGCTGGCTTGTATTAACTTCCTCTACATAAGAAATGCTATTTGCTGAAGTGAGACAACTTCTTTAAAGGGGTTATCCAGGAATTGATAATGATGACCTATTCTGAGGAGTCCTGGCAACCCCACCTAATAGCTGTTTTAGGGAGCTGCTGTGTGTAGGCCATATAACCTATGTACAGTAACAGCACATGGACTAGGAAGAGACTGTGGTGTTCACAGAACGCTGGCCTCTTCTAACAGCTGATCAGCAGGGTCTCAGGTATCAGAACCCCGCCAATCTGATATTGATGACCTCTCCAGAAAATAGGTCATCAATATAAATTTTAGGATGGCTCCTTTAATGAACTAAAGCACTGCCTTATCAATGTTGCATGTTAATGCATTGTTCTACTATAAGCAGCCATTATGAAAAATATACAGTACATGAGGTCAATTGCATGTCACAATCTTAATCTATACAATACTCTTCACTTTTTCATGTGATAATTATGGTAGAATTTTAGACCAGAATTTGGCTACTTTCACATATGTGGCACTGAGATCTGTCTGCCTGATCTTTCAGAGAATGCTGTGAATCCGCTTAACACAAACAGAGTGCAGCGGTCTGGTCGATTCTTATTGGAGGTTGGGCAAACGTTCTGTTTGCATCTGACACTGCCGGATCTGTATAACTCCAGCATAGAATGCAATTCCATGTTGCAGATGTGAAAGTAGCCTTAAAGATGGTTTTAAGAAAAGGGAAAGACTAGTTGGTGAATGATGTCAAGCTTTCCAGGTAAGAAGAAGAAGCCATCACAATGATTCTGCACCTTAGGAGCCCAGCTTCCATATAGGTGCAAACAGAGATAGATGTTAGTTTCTGATACGACTACCCATTGGGTGTCTAAGTATAGAAGGACCATAGATTTAAATGAATAAAATACAAGTTACAATGCATCTTTGCTCACTATTCATCAATCTACTCAGCTCCCCCTGCTCTACAAAATGCTGCCTGAGAGATCAAACTGCATGTTCAACATGATGGGCTGAAGCTTACATGGCCAAGTGCACATAGTTTCTGGTGACATTTTTTTTAGCAACAGGATAAAATACAAAGTATTCAGGTTTGCAGTAACTTTTGTTAAAAAGGAGTAGGACCTATCCATCACTTGTTTCTCATGTTTTGTCCTCATCATCCTCATGTAAAAACAGTGACCACGGATTTCATATGCAGTACCATAATAGCTTCCCAAGGGCTCCTTCAAGTAAACTTGCCCACGTTCCCTAATGCATCTAGACATTGTTGTAAGTTTTGACAAAATTCGGTGCATTTTGATGCAGTTAAGTGCATGGGATGTGGCTTCATATGAAAGATGGTATGAACTAAGAGTTGCACTAAAATGTTGACACAATTTAAGGCTCCATTCACACGTCCGCAATTCTGTTCCGCATTTTGTCGAGCGGAATTTTGGACCTATTTATTTCTATGGGGACACACTATGTCCCACCCGGATCCGGAATTGCGGATCCGCACTTCTGGGTCCACACTTCCGTTCCGCCAAAAAATAGAACATGTCTTATTCTTGTCCGCAATTGTGGACAAGAAAAGGCATTTTCTTTTAGAGTGCTGGCAATGTGCGGTCCGCAAAATGCGGAACTCACATTGCCGGTGTCTGTGTTTTGCGGATCCACGGATATTTAGGTATATTTAGGCTACTTGACTGCAACTTGCTGTCACATTACTATTTTAGAGCTGTGATTTAGTTGTAAAAATGCACAAAAATCGCTAAAAGTTTATATGTGACTTGGTTTGTGATCTGTGATTACAATGTCATGTGTTGGGTTTTTTGTGAAGGTTGCAGTGCAGCCACAGTAGGTCTTAAGTCACACAAAAGAACCACTACCTGCAATATCCATGCCGTAGCACATATGTAACTACAGTCTAAAGTCAGTTTTTGGACCATTGTTTTGCACTCGCTCCTTTAAAAATGACCAGACCGATTTTTTTGTCTAATTTTTTGTAATTTTAGACCAGTTTTATAAAAGTCTGAGCCCACCCTAAAGCATTTGAAAGGAAGTATTATTTTGTGTGCGTCATAATCAAGACCTTTACTATGATCACTTTTCTAAGATTTGTTCCCTTTATATTTTGGCTTTGGAATATTTTGTTGTACAATAATTCTACTGTGTATGCTCCGAACAAGTAACGAGTAATAAGTGTTTCCATCCAGTAATGATTGCTTTAGCACTTTGATTTAGCATTGATCTACTTGAAGTAAAGTTCTGTGGCAGCTAGAATACTTGAGGGCTTTGAAATTGTTCTCTATCTTCATGTACTCAAAAAAATAACATAGTCCATAAGGACTTTATAGAATGGTGTCCTCCACACTCCCAACCCATATCTCTGCAAATGAGCTAGAGTGGATAGCTGCTCACAAGCAGCTAAACCAGATGGTTCAGTCTAACAATTTAAGGCTTTGAATTGCTTACTTTTGCCATGTTACAAATTCTGTTGAATAGATTCATAGAGATATCTGATTCTGAGAAAGCTAGGTAATTTCCCAAACGGATTGAAGTCCATAATGTCAAATCTGTCACTGACATTATGGATTGTTATATTCCACGTACCTACGTTAACTCCTAACTAGGCAGACTTGCCATTCAGGACACTAGAAAATCTGAGTAGTATCTCCTGTTAATGGTATTGTCTCCTTAGTGCACAAACTGTCCCTGAGCTTTCCCAGAAACTGGGATAAATGAGTAATGGCTAAATAGCATATGAAAACAAGACAGCTGCCAGAATCTTAATTAAAATCAGGGACATTTTTCTATGTTGAGAAACGCTCTTTAAAATGCAACATGTGAGTTTTTTTGTCTACAGTATCCACATGTATCACCTTAAATATTAACATAGATAATCAAACTACTTACAAGGATGTGTCAAAGAGGGTGCATTGCTGAGGAGGACCTGATGCTCCCCAGAGACTGATTTTTACAAACAAGCACATATTGTTAATAATTTAATGAGGAATGGCTTTACTTGCAAAACTAGGGCAAGGTGGTGTAAATTGTGCTTACGTTTGTCAGATGCAATTTACAGTGGCTGTCATTTTTACACACTGTGGCATGCACTGTGTGACACTGTGCTGGAGGCTTTTCAATTATATGCAAATTATACAAATTAGGAGTAGTTTATGCAGATTTTGAGAGTCTACCCCAGTGCAGTAATTAAAAGGAAGGCATAGCAAATAAAACGCATGCTAATGAGATTTTGCAGTATGAAGTTTTGCCGTTTTTTTACTGTCAGTTGGGAGCTAGCAGTAAAAGGAAAAACTGACACTTCTCTTTTATCCCCCATACACATGACAAATCAAATGATGGTGATGGAAGCCAATAACCATGTACTTTATTATTACTGAAACCTGGATAAACAAGTTAATTAACTGCATGCGGATGTGTCCCATCGCTGCTTTCCACGTGATGTATCGCACTCTCAGATCAATATGGAGATCTTAATTGCTACAACAGGGGAGGAAAAAGTAAAGTATGCAACTTTTAGACTGCCAACACCTTCCCACAGGGGTGCACTATGTCTACTTCTATTTTACATAGTAACACAGCAGAGTTGAGTTTGGTGCTTAGGTATGTGTTAGTGTTGTGCTTGTATAAATTTGATTATTGATTTTTTGGTGTTTGTTTTTTTGTTTTTTAGAGTATGGCCGCACAGGGAGGTTTCCTGATGCAGTCTTGTAAGTAAAAAGCAGCAGTGAATCATAAAAGGAAAGAACAGATACTACTTATCCACTTATTTAAATTTACTCTTGGTTTTGGCAGGAAGCCTGACCATGTGACGGTACACTAACTTTGTCTTAATGTGCAGTCCTCAAAACCCTGTGCCTGCTTTGCCTGGTATGCAGTATAGACAACAGGTAGCTATATAGCAGTGCTGCTGCTGGTGCATGTTGGTATATTATATTAATAATATTATTAGAACCAGTAACTAATATGTGCTATTTGCAAAGTAACTGTCTTAAGAAACCTTCTTTAAAATGTTGCTCCCGCTATAAACAGCAGGTATAGACAGAGCAGGTACATTTGTTGCAGCTCCTTGTACTTTATTTTAATGTTATGTCACAATACCTTCACAATATGGAGATAAAACTGTCTCCCATATGTAAAGTACCTACAGTAGGTTTAGTGCATATAGTAGATGCTGGAACTCCACACATACTTGATGCATGAACACATAGGAGGGGAAGACCAAGGAGTACAAAAGGAATACTATGTCCTATAATTTGACACATCAGAAAGACATCAAGCTTTGTTGCTGAAGTAGATGTATCAGCAAGGAGCCTGTAGTTTACCCAGCTGCATATCCTGCTATTTGCAGACATGAACTGGATATGGGGGATGGAGGAAATGGGATCAGATTAAAAAAAAGAAATCTGAAAGAATGAGTGTCAAGGAAAGCTACAATAGGAAACAGTTCAGTCACAGTAGAATATGAGTAATTTTGAAACATGGAAAAGGTTGGGGCATCTGCTGACACAGCCAGGTGGGTGTTTTTTATGTCATGACATTAGCTACAATACACAAAGGAGGAAGAACACAATACAAACATCTGATAATCAGTTATGGAGAGCTTTCTATTGGATATGCTGTACATCACTGTTCATTGGTGGTATGGTTATAGTTACCTTCTTTCTCCGTGTATCACATAAGAACTCCTGAAGAAGCCAAGTAATTCATTCTCTATAATAGCATTATAAATGATCTTCAGGTTATAACTTTTCTGTGCCTCCAGGGTCCTGTTTAGAACAACCACTAAGACCTGGTTGGATGGATAAGCAAAGAAGTTTGAAACTTTGACTTCCCCTGCCACCTTGTCCTCTGCTACTTGGACTATCTCCACATTTAATCTATGAGCATGGACCACAATGTATCTGCTAGAGTTCAGACATTCAATCTCCACATTAAGTTCTCCAGAAAAAGTGAAGTTTACCATAAATGCAGTAATCATCAGATTATAGTGCAGTGGTTTTAAGTGTGTTGGTAATCTCAGGTAAGTCCATGGCTTCCAGTCTTCTTCCTGGTCCTTATCCTGCAGATGATTGGTCCCATCCCCAGAATCCTTACCTACCTCCAGATTTTGGTTAAACCTGGCTGCCTCCAGGATGCTGTTGTTAATTGTCCTAGTGGATCCATCTGTACATTCCTCAAACCTAACACTAAGGAACACTGCAATGATAGTCACAACGATCAAAGCCAAGATTGAGAAAGCAAAGCCCAGAAGTAGCTTCCTGTGAACAGTGAGCTGCCTCTCAGTGGTCCTTGGTCTCACAGCCACAGTATCTGCCCACTGGTCCTGCAGACCTCTGCCGTTCCTCATTCCGGAGTCTTGTATTACCATGGAGCTGTGAAGTAAGCTGTTTTTTTGTCCCTTATTGGTCACATCCATAGCAGCTCATCCTGGAACTCCAGACAAATAAAGGTACCAGACAATCACTTTGCATGCAGATATCCCACACTAGAACTTGGGGCATCACCTTCCACTTCATATTCTGGAATGTAAGGTGTGAGACCATTAACCCTTATTGCAGGATGTCATCACTGGTGGAATCCTTCTTGTTCTAGTAAGAATGCTCTCACTAAGCAGGAGCTGCAGGAACTTGGGAAGGAATGGCTTTGGTTCTGGACAAACCACTTTGTTTATACTGGGATATTCAAGGCAACTCTGGGCTTATGAGGGGGAGGAGAAGTGACAGGACTGCATGACATTTCACAGAACTCCAATCCTAGGCAAGGAAATCACACACACTTCTGATTGGGCTGGTGTCCCCTTCTCATAAAAAGAGCACAGATCCAAGACACAAATGCATCCCGGGGAAGTTGCTGTGCTTCCAGCAGGCTTGTGTCCTAGAGCATCCCCATCTGGCCAGCACAGCTTTCCTGAGAGCTCACTCTACTCGGTGGATGCGGATTCTTCTTGCAGCATCTGCTCTCCTCTGTGTCAAGCACTGCCAGGGACAGTGCACCAGGACTGCTCAGTCACTATGATCCAGGGATCCAAGCAGGATGCTAGCAGGCAGCAGAAGACAAGGCAAGTGTAACAGTGTATGTACTAGTGTTTCCTAGCTTGTGATGTAAGGTTAGAATGATATACCAAACCCCCAGCTTGCTGTAGTGAGTGTATGAAATGAGCAGAGCAGATGCCCCCACCATCTGCATGTCTCATTAATATCCCTCCTATACTAGAGTGGCTGCAGGTTTCCCTCTGAACCTCTTCCTTTTCATTCTTCCTTTTCTATTTGTTTTTCTTAATCCGTTTCCTGTTCTTTACCTCCCCCATATCCAGTTCATGAACATATGTTTGGCAATAATAAGATTTGCAGCTGGGGAAATGTAGCCTCTCTGCTGATACATCTACCTTGGCAATAGTGCTTGATGCCTTGCTAATTTGTTCATTAATAAGACATGTTATTTCTCTTTTACTCCTTGATCTTTCTCTTATGTGTGCATGCATTAAGTAAGAGTGGAGTTTCTGCATTAACTGTGTGCATCCAGCAGGCATAGATACATGACACACAGGATCCAGTTTCATAGATTTTGCTATGATGTGCATAAGGCATACTGTGCTTAGAATACAGCAGGAAGAGGACAGCAATTGAAACCATTTTCAAATTTGTCCAGCTGTCTGTATGGCATAAGATGTATTGTAAATAGGATATTCTGAATAATACATAGATAATAGAAGTGAACCTGTGTAACTATGTTTTTAGTCATTAAAACAACATTAGTGAATAAGTGCCAACTGTGCCAAGGAACCAGATGACTAATTCTGTTATAAAAAAAAGTTCATCATTATAAGTAGCCTTGGAAAGCATGGTAATAACCAGTATAATGCAAATATTTGTAGTTATACAATAATATAGAAGGGGATAAATAAATGACCAATCTTAGAAATCAAAATTGTAGAGAAAGTTGGGTAAAAATTCCATTTGAGCAGTGACCATTGTTGCATTGATTGGCCCCCAACTTTCCTAGAAACCATTATATCTAAGAAATGGCAGATTAGAATTTGTAAAAGATTGACAGAAGTTACAGCATGCAATCTGTATGTATGGAATGCAAGCAAC
The DNA here is from genome assembly GCA_033119425.1 of Bufotes viridis. Classification (NCBI taxonomy): domain Eukaryota; kingdom Metazoa; phylum Chordata; class Amphibia; order Anura; family Bufonidae; genus Bufotes; species Bufotes viridis. The sequence goes on from CM065590.1 coordinate 252,097,860, forward strand.
AATTAGATTTGTTATATTAGCCGATGTTTAAACTATTCTACAAGTCCTGAATAGCAAGTCATCCTAATTATGTGATAATATACAGTCAGAGGATAGCCCACTGTGTAATTTGGCAAGTTTGCTTTTCTGTAACCTTAGAAAGCTAGGTGATAATCCATGCGGAAATAGTAGTGGCAGCAAAATGTGTTGTCAGTAGAACTCCCAAGTACAAATAAACTAAGTCACAGCTGAACAGATTGTTTTACAACTTGAAATGAGTGCTAGCTCATGCATTTACCAGTTTTTGCAACTGAAGATCTTAATTTATAGGTCACAAAAACAATTATATTTGTTTGCTGAATATTCCACAACATTTACACAATATGGCAAGCACTGGGATATGGGGGAGGAAAAGAATGAGCAAACACTGAATCTGAAAAATAAACTAGTGCGGGTAGAAGAGAGGTATAGAGGGAAACCTTGTAGTCACTGTGGTAAAAGAGGGATATTAATGAGACATGCAGATGGTGGGGGCATCTGCTCCTCTCAGTCTATACACTCTATACATCAGTGAGCCGGCTGTTTTATCATCATTATAACCTTACATGACTAGCTAGAAAATACTAGTCAATACACTTGCATTGTTATAGGTTTCACTCCCTAAATTATGGTGACTGAGTAGTCCTGGTTCACTGCCTCTGCCACAGAGAAGAGCAAATACTGCAAGAAGATTCCACATCCAGTGTGTAGTGTCTCATTACCCAAGGTAAGCTTCTTCATTCTACAAGGTTTTCTAAATCAATCAGTTCCCCATGCTTTCCATCACCATTATCAAGTTGACATCTGTAAGTCTGGCAATAACAGGGTCTGCAGCTGTGTAGCAGTGCTTAGTGCATTCTGATGTGTCAAATCATATTAAATCATATATGGAATTGAGGGCATTAGGACCACCATGAGCTGCTCTTCTCTGACACCATCAAGTGCTTCACCTGTTGGTCATGTAGAACTCAGTTCAGTTCTCTCTTCTGTAACCATTTAGCAAATCAACTGTTTATTGACAGTTTTCAGCCTTACCTTTCCTGAAAAAAAATAATCAAATTAGTATTTATTATTACAATATTAATTATCGATAAATATGGTTTCAATTGCAGCAACCACACTGATACCTAAGCACAATTTTTATTATCAGAGTGAGTTACAAGAGGGAGTCTTCTTTATCGTATGGTCTCACTTAAAGGGCGAGATATGGCCATCATGAAGCTGAAAAACTCACCTACATGTCAGCAGTTTTCAATAGGATTACTAAAATTAATTGTTGCTAGTCACTCCAGTCTGATGAAAGCCCTAGTATGTGTCATAATCAAATTGCGATCAGATTTGGTCCATGTATAATGCAAAATGATGTCTCAAGTTTTTAAACCTATTTTGAAGCAAATGTGCTAAAAAAAAAATAATCCAAGTAACAAATGAAATTCCCTCCTAGTCTGCAACATTTGAGTATACGGAGAAAGTAGCTACAAGTACATCTCACTACCTTTCATATACAGGTGAGCTAAACAGGATGGTAGGTATTCTTGATGGTCTTCCCTTATAGTCTATGCTTTATAGTCTTGTTTCCTTTCAGAAACTGTATTGTATCCTCAGATCTTGTAATTCAACAGCACTTTTCAACTAGATCAGATCAAAAGACATAGTGCAGACTATCAGACTAAATGAAAACACAGGATATTTTATTCACCATACTCACCATATGCCTCACTATGTTGTCTTTGCTCTTCTGATCTGATCTAGTTGAAAAGTGCTGTAGAATTACAAGATCTAAGGATACGCTATGTGTAGACAGGGAAGCATATATTGGATGACCATCAAAAATAGCTACTATCCTTTTTTACCTCATCTGTGTACGGAAGGTGGTGACTTGTACCTGGTGGAATTGCTTTCTCCATATACCCCAATGGTACAGCCCTAGATTAATTTTTTTTGTGACTGTTATATATTGGAACTTATTGGACTAGTTCCTTTCACTCTGTCTTAGGCTGCATTTCGAGAACAAATTTAGAACTTTCTAGTTATATATATATATATATATATATATAAAGACGAAAATATGGACAGCACTCCGGAGTAGTGGTCAATCGTGAAATTTATTCACCCAGGTGGTGAGGAGCGACGCTTCGGCTCGACATGAGCCTTTCTCAAGCATGCTTGAGAAAGGCACATGTCGAGCCGAAACGTCGCTCTTCACCACCTGGGTGAATAAATTTCACGATTGACCACTACTCCGGAGTGCTGTCCATATTTTCGTCTTTTTATATTGGGTAAGCCTATTCCCTGATTGGACTTTGCACCCTATTTTTGTCTATTTTGGGTTGGTGCTCTCATCATTTTTTACATTATATATATATACATATATAATTTTTTTTTCAAAAGAACGATCTACTGCCCCTTCCTTCTTGAAGGGGTGTGGCTTGGTGGGGAAAGGGGTGTGTTTACCAAAGGAGTGTGACATGCAACTATATGCACCAAATTGTGCTAAAATTTTGTCACAAAAATCAAAGTAATACAATGAATGGGTGGTAGAAAGTCAAATAAAAATGTCTAGCCACGCACCAACTTTATCAACCAGCATGAGCCACTGTGATCAACTTGTTGCATCTTTATACTGTCTAGTGTAAATTTACTCTAAGCGGCACATTTATTAAGACAAGCGTCTTAATAAAGCCCTATAGCCGGCAGTGGTTCCGTCGAAGTTATGAAGAGGTGCCGGCCTCTCCGTAACTTCGGCTGATCCAGCGCCGCTTCTAAATGTAAACTTCCTTGTTGTCTTACATTTAGACCTTTTTCTATGCTTAAAACAGGCATAGAAAATGGTAAATGAGACAGGCCTGCGGGCTCATCCCCTTCCCCGCCCATGCCAAACTCACCTCTTTAGAGCTGGCATTAGCGAGGCGAAGCCACAGATTGTGGCGCAACTATCAGAATGACAAAGGACCCCCTAAATCTTAGAAAGGACTTAGACAGCAAATCTCCCCCATTATGTGAAATTATTTATACAGTCTTTCTCTATGGTCTGCAGGCAGCATGTTCCAGAGCTGGAGGAGCTGAGCAGATTTATATATAGTTTTATGTGAAATGATTCATTAAAACTTGCATTTTAGTCATTTAGATCTAAACTGTTTCTATGCTTAGGAGTCCAGTGGGCAGTCCTATTCAATGACTGACAAGTATCTCTGAATGTGCAGACATACAGGAAAGGCTGTCAATCAGTGAGTAAGACTGCCCATCAGACTACTAAGCATATAAAGTGCAGGGATTTAAATAAATAAAATACAAATTATACTCAAACTTTTCCCAAAAAACTATATATTAATTTAATTAGCTCTTCCTGCTTTATTACATGCTATCTATAGGTGGCCAGTATTTTCAGTGTTATGAAAATTTAGATGCTCTGACTTTTTCTTGCTTTAATGTCTGAGATAAATGCTACTGTAAACCAAATCTGTAAATAGAAGGCCTTGATGGGTTATTCATAGTTGAGATCAGTGTGGGAAGAACTTATAAGCTCCCTCTAGTGTTTAAAGCCTGAATAGAAAAGTAAGAAATTGTATATTTATTGCAAAGAGTGATACACGTATCTAAACAACTTTTGCTTCAGGCTCTGAAATCCACATTAAGGCCGTTTTCACAAAGTCAGTGTTTGGTAAGTTATTTCCTTCAGTGATTGTGTGCCAAAATCAGGTAGGAGTCAAAAACACAGAACAGGTAAAATATTTTTATTATATCTAATCTCTGTGTAACCTCTACCTTTGGTTTGGGCTCATAGTCACTGATGGAAATTTCTGAACAAACACTGACCAAACACTGTGCAAAAACAGCCTAAGCAAGCAATCTGTGTTGCTAAGGCTGTTTTATAACAGCTACATGTAGCAAGTTCAAGAATTAAGACATGTAAAGCCAAGGGTCTATAATAGCTTTTTTAATCACATACATTACTGTTACGAAACATTCATCTATTATGAATGTAAGAGCTTGAGAGAAAATAAAGAGAGACTGCTAATATAACATCTGCCATCTAAAGGTTACAAACTTGCATCTGCTCATCATTGGTTTACTTAGGACACTGCAAGAGAAAGAAGTCATTTGGGGGAAGTCAGCCTAGATACAACTGGAAATTATTCCTAGTTCTAGATAAACTCAAACGATGAATTTGCTGAGAGTGAATCTGTCAGTGTAGGTTAGGGGGTCTGAAGAGAATAAATAGATATATTTTACCAAGTGTCTGATAAGTCATAGGAGGATTATTATAGCAATTCAGATACCAGCAATGTGTCACTTGGGCTTATTGTTCTCGAATGAGCTATGAATTCAGCTTGATTTGATGTGTATATATTTATGCACTTAACGTTGTTTGTTTGTGGATAACGTCAGAAAATAGATTGTATATTATCAAAAAGATCAATAATGTCAGTTTATATTTGTTATCGTATTTCAAAGGTAAAATGTGAGCTCACAGGAAAAGTGACATATTCTGGAGATGCTTATGGGAATACGATGTAAGTCCACACATTCAGGCTTGTCCAATTGTTTTGCCTCATTTCCAGAAACAGGACCTGTCACCACAAAATGCAGCTTAATCTGCAGGCAGAATATTATAGAGCAGGAGGAGCTGAGAATATTGTTATATCATTTTGTTTACATTGGGAGGTGTTATTAGTGTTTGATAGCTATCAGTGATTGGTACCATGATCTGTATAAGTGTGTATACAGAGATAGCTGTCAGTCACTGATAGTTGTACACAGGGAGGTGTTATCAGTGATCAGTGATAGCATTATCTGTGTAAGTGTGTATACAGAGATAATTGTCAGTCACTGATAATTGTACATGGGGCAAGTGTTATGAGTGATTGATAGCATTCTCTGTGTAAGTATGTATACATAGATAGCTGTATGTCACTGATAGCTGTATACAGGGGAGGTGTTACTAGTGATTGATAGCATTCTCTGTGTAAGTTTGTATACATAGATAGCTGTATGTCACTGATAGCTATATACAGGGGAGGTGTTATCAGTGATTGATATTATTCTATGTGTAAGTGTGCATACATAGATAGCTGTCAGTCACTGATAGTTATACATGGAGGAGGTGTTATCAGTGATTGATATTATTCTATGTGTAAGTGTACATACATAGATAGCTGTCAGTCACTGATAGTTATACATGGAGGAGGTGTTATCAGTGATTGATAGTATTTTCTATATAAGTGTGTATAAATAGATAGCTGTTGGTCAATGATAACTGTACACAGGGAGGTCTTAATTCAGAAAGATCAGGGGCTAAAATATACAAATTTACTAAATTTTTTCCCACAGAATAGACCAGAATAGGAAATGCAGTGAGAATATCAAATTGGGCATACAGATCTGTGAAAAAAGACGGACATGTGAATAGCCCTTTAAATTATTAGCAAAAAAAAATACAGTTGTGTGTATGAGGACTAAGACTTTAAAATATTTTGTATAACAGAAAGTAGGAGGCAAATGAAAAGTTTGTAAGGCATTGCCAGAACCATGGCAATCTGCTGATCATTCTGGCTACCTCACTCTGAAAAGGCACCATAGCCATGGTCAAATACTACAATAAGCGAAGAGCTTCAAAGATTCCCAGTAAATACAGTACATATTAGAAGACTTATAAAATACTTTGCTCAGTTTCTTGATTTATATGCAGCTTTCGTGTTGCACTCTATGTTATTTTTCATAGCACAGTATTTACCAAACAGGCCAGAAAGTTTTGTTCTTCAAATATATCTCCTCTTAACCGTTAATCCGATGTGCAGGAGTCAATAAATGTTAATAAAATGCTAATAACCCTCACAAGGAATCATACAACTGCAGAGAAGATGTAACATTTCTTCCTTAAAATGTCCTTAAGATATATTGGTTTGTTTTAATTTTTTTCATTTATGTACATTACAGAGCTTTATGCATCCTCTGCGATATTAATGGATTGCAAAATGTTCCTATGCACAGGCTGTTTCCGATATACATTGTAATTAAGGAAGCAGATCATTTGTATAAAGATCAATACCATGCAATTTATTCAGGACCTTGGGAAACAAGGGGTCATTAATTTTTGTTCTTTCCTGTAAAAACAATAATTCAGGCTAGAGTGAAACAAAATGATTTCATCACTGGAGCCACTAATGTTTAACTTTGCATGCTGTAATTTTTAAGCAAAGCATTGTGCTACATTTCTCCGCGATATATGATGTAAGAGAAATATCTACATAATAGAAAATATGTTTGAAACATATGGTTGTGGTACTGTGCATGCAGTAATTTGTCAATAAATTGTTTAAGATACGATTGCAATTCCCAATAAAACCAGAATTTTAGTTTGTGTGTGTTTTTGTAAATACAATGCTACATTTTAATATCATCCTCTCTAGCGCCATCTTGTGGTGCACAGAACAATACCAGCTAACATCACCTATCAACCTATATTGGCCTAACTACAAAAATGAGCCTTAAGCTCTTTTCACACACGTATATTTTAGATGCATTACTTCCATACTTATGGTCCAATCTTATCATATTGATATTGGTTTCACATATCTCAAATATGCAGTGTCTGTTGCTTTTTTCCAACTTTCAGATACAAATGGCTCATTAAAGTCTGGAGATTGTTCAAGATGCGGATAGCTCTGAATAGCATAGGTATTGCATCAGCATGTAATATATATTGCATTTGTATTTTAAAAGCTTTATGTGATTCCTGCTTCCATCATGATTATGGATGCGTTACTGTTGCACTTCTGATGATATGAGGATCACAATAGTAAGTATACTACATAAATCAATGTACCCCCAAGCAGTGGCTTGGGAGCACTGAATTACAGTATGAACACATGCACCAGATGGGTATACTGACAGAGTAGGGTTCCCATACAGGAGGAGTACATTGATTTCTTGATTTCTCTCAGATAGCTCAGCATAGAGCTTTTCTTCTTATGCTTCTCTAGTCGAAAGCCATAAAAATGTATTAGCTGAGTTCTTTAAGCTGGGCTTACACATTCAAAAGCTGGCAGCTGAGCTATGCAGGGGGGTTGGTGTGGTTTGGCTATTTGTAATTATCTACATTGTGTGGTTGTACCCTATTACTTTTTCATTTACAGGGTTGAACCCAGTCATGACAATTTCTTTATGGGATATTTTCTTTGTAATGCAGTTAAGTAGATAAATGGAAATAAAAAGGCACAAGGGCATATAGTTGTCTATCATCCTACAGTGTTGATCCATAAAAATTCAAAAACCTTTATGATATAGTAGCAAATTGGATTATTTTAGGGGGGAAATCCTTCCTAATTCCAAATTAGATCAATGCACAATCTCCAACTGCAGTGTCCCACTGCAGAGCAGTGCTCTACTGCAAAAAGTGAGCTTGGTGCATATTTTGTATATTTAGGCTGCTAAAAAAACAAAACTGCAAAACTGTAATTTACTGTGTATTTGTTTAGTGGTCAGATTTGAGATAATAGGCTTTATCCACCAGCCACTAGGTGGAGCTGTTTCCTCTCCCCACATAGAGGAGTGAGTCATCATAGAGTAAAACCATTCTGTGCCTAGACAGGGAAGTGTGAGGAGCTACAAGCTGACACCAGCGCTTGAATAAATCATCCAAAGATAAGAGAAATATTAAAGAAAAGAGCAAATACATACTTCAAGAGAAGGCCAGATGTAAAGAGTATGTGTAGTGTAGAAGCCTATGGAGAATTGCTGTATGATAAGGACTACCAACTTCCAAAGCCACGTGTTCAGAAGTTTCTTCTAGGGGCCTGAGCACAACTAAAGAGCAAACTGGCCATCTGCTTAAGAAAGATCCATATCCCAATGAGAACATGTGTACCTTGTGAGTACGGCAACCTGTGAAAAATATGACCAGAATGTAATCTGATGTTGGGGTCCATCCCATACAGGGGCTTAATTACAATAGCGGCAGACCATGCGACTGTTATGGGACCCAGGGCAAGAGGGGGCCCAGTCTTATTTGGGATTATCTCCTCTTCTACTGGAGGTGAAAACTTAGTCAGGACTCTACCCTCTAAAGCAGGGATAGGGAACCTCTGGCTCTCCAGTTGCTGTGAAACTACAATTCCCAACATGCTCCATTCATTTCTATGGGAGGTCAGAGAAGAGCAGAGTAAATATGCATGCTGGGAGTTGTAGTTTCACAACAGCTGGAGAGCCGGAGGTTCCCTACTGCTTCTCTAAAGGAACAACTTTTAGCACATGAAGCAGTGGAAAAATGTCCCAAGTGTCATTGAAAAGGGTTTAGGCAGAAACCCTTCTGTCCAGTGTTGGGAACTTGGTTTGATCCTTGCTATGGGGCCATTACTTCTCTATGTACACCACTGATCTTGTAGTTGCATTCCAAAAAAAGAGAAGACAAACTGCTACAGCCCCATGCCTCGATGCTTAGTTAAAAAGTCAGATAGAGAAGGAAAAGTGCTCCTGGGAAAAAACTGTGCCTGTTAACTAAAATCACAGTTATGGAACCTGTAAGGCCTTAATACACTTGAACTTGCATCTTCAATAAATAATTGCTTGCTCTTAACTTGGCCTGATTGTTTCCTGTGCTGCTTCACTGCACCAACATCTATATGTGCATCAAGGGACTATGCCTTGCACCTCAGAACCCTCGACACCAAGGGCACCTCAACCATCATTGAGCACCCCAGAACTGAAGTGTGCCCCTAATGGAGGAAAAGGTAAGCCCTTTCACGTTACTGAACGCAAGTTCAGGGGGTATCAGAACCGTGAATACCGCAACTAATACCCCTAAACTCACATACATGCCCCTGCGGCCTGGTCGCTTCACAACATTTTAGGACACATTACTTATAGTATGTATTTAAAGTTAGTAATAGATTATAAGCACCAGGAAAAAAATATCTAGGCACAGACACTATAAAGAAAATTGACACCATGATTCAGAACTATCTATAGTAATACATAAGTAGTATTGCACTTAAATTCTATGTACATTTCCGGAGGCAATTTTTTTTAATGATTGCATGTTACTTATTTTTGGCTAAAAATCATGTTTTTCAATTGGCCTTTTTTAAAATATTGAGCTGTTCTGTTACAAAGGGTTAAACTTTTTCTAGCTGTGATTGGTGACTGGTACTTTCACTTTCACTTTGTTCTGGTCATCTAATAAACCTTATCTCTAAACTACTGAGAGGTCATAAACACTTATTCAAGCCACATTCTTATCAGCAAAACAAGAACTGAGCTATCATGAGTTTTTATAATGTCTGAGAGCAGAGATAACAAGTTTGTATGCTCCTGGTCTGACGTAAAAGACAGAAAAAATCCAAAGGGTGCTGCTAGAGCATGTCAGCTCTGTACAAAAAAAAAGGATGCCATATTTTAATAGACTAATTAAAAAATATACTTTTAGCTCACAATAAGTACAATGTAACAATTAAAAAAATGCCATTATGGAATACTTAAAGGCTATGTACACCTTTGGGGACATTTTTTTATATATATTTTCCTGCTGCACCACATTCCCCTGCTGTCCGCACTCAGGCTGCTGTGTTAACATATTGATGAGGACTAGTGTTGAGCGAAGCAAGCTTCGGATGCTTCATCTGAAGTCACTTTGTTCAAAACTTTGGAATAATAATGTATGGAGATTCGTCTTCGTACAGTATTAGAATTTATGGGCTCCGATGAGCTGAAGTAAGTTATTCGTGAAGTGGCGTGTAACTTCATTGAATAACTTCGGTTTCGACTAGTACTTCGGAACCGAAGCCGAGTTTGGTTTCAAGTTTTAAAGTGATTTTCCACTTTAAAAATCAATTACCGAAGTCAATTAACAAAGTCACACACGGCTTTGCAAATAACTTTCTTCGGGTCATCGGAGCCCATACATTCTAATACTGTATAAGGATGGATCTTCGTACAGTATTATTCTGAACTTTTGAACTAAGCAACTTCAGATGAAGCTTTCAAAGCTTGCTTCGCACAACACTAGTGAGGACTCTTGCACAGCAGTCCTGACAATGTACATCAGTTGGGCATTAAACGCTGACAGTGGGGAATATAGGGCAGTAGAAAAATAAAAAATTGTGATTTAGATTCCTTATCTGCAGTACTATTCATATATTACTGTAGCTAACAATTCAAGATTGTGATTCCCTTTATGTGATCTTCAGGATTTCTTGGAGAAGCATGCTACAAATTCTGTAAAATGATACACGTATTTTTCTCAAGCAAAACCTCTTTAGTATTTTTAGGACTATAAGACGCACTTTTTTAGCAGGAAAAGAATTTAGCTTGAAAGTGCCTGAATCTTTTAGACTGCAGATACGGTGCTCCAGAAGTACCAGAACCCCATGACTGCTTCCTTAATGATCCAGCAGAGCTCCTATACTCAACTTTGTTGGATCTATAGCAGAGCAGTGCTTTTAAACACGTCTCTCTCTCCCGGCCTGACACAAATATGCAGTGGTGTATCTAGAACTGACTGGCCCAACCTCAAGTTTTTGAATGAGGCCTACCCAGCAACCCCCACTCCTGCGCCGAGTCAAGATTGCTTTCTCAGACTAGGTAGCCATTCCATTTCCTATACATATATATTGTATGCCATGTCAATGTATATACTGTCACTATATATAATGTCATTGTATAATGTTAAGGGGGCCCTGACAATAAAATATTTTAATCCTCCTCCCGGGAGGGCACCTTCTGAGTTTGGGCCCCGTAACAGCGGTTTCCCCGGCCAATATGTGTAATCAGTGTAGGAAGGAGAGGAGGCTGAGAGATCCTTCAGCTCATGGGGAGGAGTGTGAGAAACCCCAGGCTGCAGGGAAATACATCAAAGTTCTTATTGTAGATGTAGGACCTTTGATGATGTCACCAGTCAGAGGAGTCAGACCTTATTATGATTTTGATACTACTATCACTTGATCACAAGCACCATTGTTATTTGTTTCAATGGTCAAAAGATGCCACACTAGGATTAACAGGAGCTGACTCTAAACTTATAACTCGCTCTACTCTTCTGTCTAAACCTAGCGACTTATGGTCCAAAAAATGTGATAATTTATTTAAATAATTCAAGCATCATCTGTCATAAAATTTAGGAAGGTTTTAAAGCCTTTTGAACATATCAAATATATGCTGTTTAGATTTAATCATATACTAGAATTAGATTTAAATAGAAGTTTATTAAGCATGGAGATTACTTATGAATGAAGATAAATATTTGACCAAAAAATGCATCTACAGACCAAAAATCCAAGGCAACCAAATAACAATGATTAGAAGAATAGACAGCAAGAATGAGCACAACACTCATGTTCATAGCTTTCAGATTAGGTTTGATTTCAATTGTTATACAAAATATAACATGCAATGTTTTGACTGGTCAGATGTCGCGAACATAAAATTTTCCTTCGCGAGCGCGAGCTTCCGCAAATGTTCACAAACGGGCGAACCAGGCGAACCGCCATAGCCTAGAATAGTCAGGCGAATTTTAAAAACCCACAGGGACTCTTTCTGGCCACAATAGTGATGGAAAATTTGTTTCAAGGGGACTAACACCTGGACTGTGGCATGCCGGAGGGGGATCCATGGCAAAACTCCCATGGAAAATTACGTAGTTGACACAGAGTCGGGTTTTAATCCATAAAGGGCATAAATCACCTAACATTTCTAAATTGTTTGGAATAACTTGCTTTAAAACATCCAGTGTGTGTATACTATCAGGTATGATGTTGTATCGATCAGGTAGTGTAAGGTTTATGCCCACTTCACAGTGACAGACCAAACTCTGACAGACCAAACTCCCCGTTTAACCCACCGCAAACAACCGCAAACAGTCCATTTGCACAACCGCAAACTCACCATTTGCACAAGGTTGGATACCAAGCTAGCCATGTCCCGTTCCTTGTCTTCACTGACGTCATTGAAGGTCTCTTCCTTCACCCAGCCACGTACAACACCAAGGGTCCCCGAAAGGTGACAAAAATCCCCCTGGGACGTCTGCTATGGTTGGTCTTCCACCTCCTCAAAGCCACCTTCCTCCTCTGACTCCTCTTCTTCAGACTCCTCTCTCTGCGTTGCCGCAGGTCCAGCAATCGACAACGACAACGCTGCTTCTGGTGGTGATGGTGACCACAACTCTTCCTCTTCATGCTCATCTACTGCCTGATCTAGCACTCTTCGCAGGGAACGCTCCAGAAAAAACGCATATGGGATGAGGTCGATGATGTTGCCTTGGGTTTGACTGACCGGGTTTTTTCACCTCCGCAAAAGGACGCATGAGCCTACAGCCATTGTCCATGAGCGTTCAGTAACGCAGCCAAAAAATACCAGGCTCCGGAGAGGCTGTCCTCTTTTTTTTAAATTAAAAAAATCTGTTCTTACCAGTTTAACCTCTGTTACGTCCCCTATTAGGGGATGTGTATCGAAAAGATTTTAGGAGTCGGGAGATGAAAAAAGATGATTGGTCGGTCCTCTTACTTCCAATTTGGGGCACTGCGCGTGTGCCGCGCAATGTACTGTGCCACCAATACAAATAGTGTGAACTACTATTCTTACCATTTTAATGTTTGTTAAGTCCTCCATCAGGGGACATGTATTGAATTGAATCCTTGCATGGAGAGATAGAGAAAAAAGCTTCCTTCTAATTTTGGGCACTTGCAAAGGAATTTGCCACCAATGCAACTAGTGTTAACTAAGTACTATTCCTATCAGTTTAATCTCTGTTTTGTCCCTTATCAGGGCCAGGGCCGGTGTAGTGAATAGATTTTTGGAACCGGGAGATGGAAAAAGGCCCATGCTCGGTCAGCTTCGTTAGAATTTTAGGTCACTGCGTGTGCGCCGTGCAATGCACTGTGACACCCTATATGAGTGGTGGGCAGTGGGCACAGTACAGTCTGTGGGCCTGACACACACTGGCAGGCAACTGCAATTATATTAAAGGGTAAAAATTGAATGACTTTTTTATCTGCAAGGTACTGTGCCACCCTATATGAGTGGTGTGCACACAGTATAGCCTGCGGCCTTTCACACACGGGCAGGCAACTGCAATATATAAATATAAAGAAAAATAAAATAAAAGCAGACTGATGTACAAACCCTAAAAAGGGCTTTTTGGGGTGCTGTCAGGACGCTGTCCTTACAGCAGATGGCCCCTTTAACACGAGAGAGTTTTATGCGCGAGTGCAATGCGTGACGTGATCGCATAGCATCCGCATTAAATCCTGACCCATTTATTTCAATGGGTCTGTGTACATGAGCGTTTTTTTTCACGCATCACTTGTGCATTGCGTGAAAATCACAGCATGTTCTATATTCTGCGTTTTGATGCGTTTTTCATGCTTTTTTCATGCACGTGATAAAAAACTGAAGGTTTACAAACAACATCTCCTAGCAACCATCAGTGAAAAACGCAACGCACCCGCACTTGCTTGTGCGGGTGCGTTGCGTTTTTCACTGATGGTTGCTAGGAGAGGTTGTTTGTTAACCTTCAGTTTTTTATCATGTGCGTGAAAAACGCATCAAAACGCATTGCACCCGCGTGGAAAAAACTGAACAACTGAACTCAGTCTCAGGCAAAACTGAATAGTTTGCCTGTGAAATTGCACAGTTCTCACTGAACGCATCCGCAACGCATCTGGACCTAAGGCCCCATTCACACATCCACAATTTCTGTCCGCATCCATTCCGCACACTATGTGCTCTCCGCTTCCGCATTTGCGGAGCCGCGGCCCCGAACTTCCACAAAAGATAGAGCATGTCCTATTCATGTCCACAGCCTGCGGACAAGAATAGGCATCTCTATGGGGAGTGCCGACATGGTGTGTTGCGGATCCACAATTTGTGGATCTGCAACACATTACGGACGTGTGAATGGGACTTAATCCAGACACGCTCGTGTGAAAGAGGCAGATGAGTCTTTGAGGACTGGAGTGGACACAGAACATTGGCCTAGCTAACGCTTTCACTTTCAGAATAAATCTAAGATGGATGCTGTCATTGCTTTTTGATAGGAGGTGGGAGGGTCTGGGAGAGAGGGTATGCTGATTGGCTGGAATGTGTCTGCTGACTGTGAGGTACAGGGTCAAAGTTTGCTCAATGATAAAGTATAGGGGGTGAATTGAATGTTCGCCTGTGAATAGTTCAGGACTAGAGATGAGCGAACACATGGAAGTTAGGGTTCGGGAAGTTCAGCCGAACTTCCCGAAAATGTTCGGGTTCGGGATCCGAACTCGACCCGAACTTTATCCCGAAGCCCATTGAAGTCAATGGGGACCCGAACTTTTAGCAAACAAATGTGGATAGGGAAATAAATTAAAATAAAATAAAATAAATAAAAATTAACCAATATCAATTGGAGAGAGGTCCCACGGCAAGGAATCATGCGTCATATCACCCACCACTGGAGAAGGCCACTTTCAGTTATTTTGGCCCCAGCACCCAGACAGAGAGGTCCCACAGCAAGGATTCAAGCGTCATATCACCCACCACTGGAGAAGGCCACTTTCAGTTATTTCGGCCCCAGCACCCAGACAGAGGAGAGAGGTCCCGCAGCAAGGAATCATGCGTCATATCACCCACCACTGGAGAAGGCCACTTTCAGTTATTTCAGCCCAGCACCCAGACAGAGGAGAGAGGTCCCACAGCAAAGAATCATGCGTCATATCACCCACCACTGGAGAAGGCCATTTTCAGTTATTTCGGCCCAGCACCCAGACTGAGGCTAGTATTTAGGCCCTGGATGAAAGGTATCCTTTTATGGACAGATTTACAATTGGCCTGCAACAGCTCGAACACCAGATTCAGGGTATTGCTATTTTGGCAATTGAATTTCACCCCAGAACAAAATATATCCTTTGCAGGACACTATGAAACTTGGCCAGCCAGAGCTGAAACCACTGATTTATGGTATTGCTATTTTGGCAATTGAATTTCACCCCAGAACAAAATATACCCTTTTACGGACAGATTAACACTTGGCCTGCAACAGCTGGGACACCAGATTCAGGGTATTGCTATTTTGGCAATTGAATTTCACCCCATAACAAAATATATGTTTTTTGCGGACACTTTGAAACTTGGCCAGCCACAGCTGAAACCACTGATTTATGGTATTGCTATTTTGGCAATTGAATTTCACCCCAGAACAAAATATACCCTTTTACGGACAGAATAACACTTGGCCTGCAACAGCTGGGACACCAGATTCAGGGTATTGCTATTTTGGCAATTGAATTTCACCCCACAACAAAATATATGTTTTTGCAGACACTTTGAAACTTGGCCAGCCAAAATATACACTGTTACGGACAGATTTAATCTAGGCCTGCAACAGCTGGAACACCAGATTCAGGGTATTGCTATTTAGGCAATTGAATTTCACCCCAGAACAAAATATATCCTTTGCAGGTCACTATGAAACTTGGCCAGCCACAGCTGAAACCACTGATTTATGGTATTGCTATTTTGGCAATTCAATTTCACCCCACAACAAAATATATGTTTTTGCGGACACTATGAAACTTGGCCAGCCACAGCTGAAACCACTGATTTATGGTATTGCTATTTTGGCAATTGAATTTCACCCCAGAACAAAATATATGTTTTTACGGACACTATGAAACTTTGCCAGCCACAGCTGAAACCACTGATTTATGGTATTGCTATTTTGACAATTGAATTTCACCCCAGAACAAAATATATGTTTTGGCAGACACTATTATACTTTACAATCCACAGTTGTGACACCAGATTTATGGTATTGCCATTTTGGCAATTGAATTTCACCACAGAAAATAATCTATCCTTTGCCAGACAGCAGACAGTATTATACTTGGCTAGCCAAAGCTGGAACACCAGATTTAGGGGATTGGTATTTGGGAAATTGTATTTATCCCCTTAATAAAATATAGAAATTGCTATCCTGAGTTTCTAGGGGTGACAATTAGCACAGCCAAGCCCCTGATGTAGGATATAGCAAAAAAAAACTAGTATTGATGGATTGATGGACTTGGTGGCAACTTGTTCTGGTGCACCACAAGTCACAAAATGGCCACCGATCACCCCAGAAAATAAGTGACAGAAAAACGCTCTGTGCAGCCTAAAAACCAGTGAGCAAGTAACTAGCAGAAGTTCAATCATTCACAGCTGTAGATCGATCAGTTCATTAGGTGCTGTTGCTGACTTTTCCCTGCCTAATCTCGCCCTCATAGAAGCTGCTCCTCTCCCTACACTAATCAGAGCAGTGTGACGTGCGGCGCTACTTTACACCAGCTTAAATAGAGGCTGGGTCACATGCTGCACTTGGCCAATCACAGCCATGCCATTAGTAGGCATGGCTGTGATGGGCTCTTAGGGCAAGAAGTAAAACGCTAGCTGATTTTTTGAAAATGTTCGGGTTCGGGTCCGTGTCCCGGACACCCAAAAATTCGGTACGAACCCGAACTATGCTCGAACTGTTGGCTAAACACTATTCGGGACATCTCTACCAGTCATATGCCCTTCATCAGGCTTAGCAAAGAATATGACATAGACTGCAATAACCTTTATAGTAGTCTATTGCCACTATTATAGTTTCATAGTTATAGTTGCATATTATAATATTGAATAAATGAACCTACTTGCAACACCTGGACACTGTAACATATCAACATTTAGCAATTCTCTGTGACTCTTGGGCTGTGTAAATGGCTGAAGTAAAAGGCATCTGTTACAGCCCCCTAGTTTGAATGAAAACATCAATATTCTTTTGTGATTTTAATCGTATGTCATTGATGGATGTGAGTTTAGCTGTGAAAAACAAACATGTGCATTGGTGTAAAGTACATACAATAAAAAGTCATCACAGAATGATTATGACTTTTGCCCTTACCATGAATGATACCACACAAGAAAGCTTTGAAAGTCAATCCACTGTCACCCTGGTGTGCATACAATGTATATAGATCATTCACAAAAGAGCCTAATGTGATTAAGGATATTGTATCTGTTGGAGACACACAGGCTACTGTAGAGTCCTGTTGAGTGACCTTCCATATTGTAGCCCAGATGCTTTTATGTATTGATAGAGATTCCAGTGGGGGGTTCATAATTGTGTTCTTATGCCCAAGCATTAATTCATCCATATGTTTAACAACATTCTCGGGATATTTTTTTATGCTCTTTTCTTCTATCTGAAGATACCATCACCTTGGAAATATAATGGTTTTAATCTCTTCCTGTTCCATGACATACTATGATGTTTAGGTAATTAGGCTATTGATTAATACATGTAATAGTACATACTGAAATAAGTGCCCTCACTTGTATTTGCTGTATTATACAGTTGTCAACTCTCAGGGGTGGCCAAGATTGGAGTTCACTCTGATCCCAAAGATGCAACCAGGGATGCCCATAAAGCATAATAAAGGACCCCATGGTCTTCCATCTTATTAACTGTTAGAGTCTGCCAGAAGCAGTACCTAAACTTATAGGTTGCCTGAGATGCATTATACTGGTATAATACACTGTTTATCATGTATAATAGGAGACAGCACGCCTGTAGATTTTTATGATTGCTTCTTTTATTTAAAGGGAACCTGTCACCAGGACATTCACTGATAAAGCAGGCATGTTGCCTTGTAGGACTTACTCTGCTGAATATAATGATACCTTTCACTTGTTGATTTGTTGCTTTATTGTGGAGAAAAAGTACTTCAGTAGTTGATATGAGTCCAGTGTTTTTTCTATTCATAGCTGTAGCCACTCCCCTATTCACTTCTTCAGATGTAAAAGGGGTGTGGTTTATTACATCATTCATTCATTTTAATAATTGGTGGGAAAATGAATAGCAGGGAATGCTAAGGTATTATATTACTAAGGTAAGAAAAAAGGGGAGGAATATACTATTGAAGTTAGTAATTATAATAAGGGCTAGTTTGTTCATGGGGTGATAAACAATTATTAAAATGAATAATGTAATAAACCACGCCCCTTTTACATCTGAGGAAGTGAATAGGGGAGTGGCTACAGCTCTGAATAGAAAAAACGCTGGACTTATATCAACTACTGGACTCAAATCAGCTCATTAGCATATGGATTAAAAGTACTTTTTCTCCACAATAAAGCAACAGATCACCAAGTGAAAGGTATTATTATATTCAGCAGAGTGAGCCCTACAAGACAGTGTGCCTGGTTTATCAGTGAATTTCCTGGTGACAGGTTCCCTTTAATTAATTTTCAACACCTTTGGTACAAAGCACATTTCAGTGTATAATATTCATCAGTGCAATGTTTCGGGGCCTTTTAGCGGGTGCCGTTTTTCAAGCTAGTTCGATACTCGGCATGCATTGGACAAGCTTAAAATAGGGCACCCACTAAAAGGGCCTAAAACGTTACACTGATGAATATTATGCACTGAAATGTACTTTACACCACTAGTGTTGAAAATGGATTAAATTAAAAGAAGCAATCATGCAAATCTATTTATATATAAATCTATTATATATAAAGAAAATAAATGGGCCCTCTGGTGGAGGGAGACCAACCCAGGGGACGCACACCAACGAAAGTCTTTGAAGGGAAGAGTTCTATGGTCAATACCTTGTTTACTCCGGTATAATACACTGTAATACATAAGTATTGCAGTGTATTATGTGAGTAAACAGGTTAGTATTTAGAATTATGAAGTACCCTATTGTGTAATTTAACCTGCTTTGTGAATGCTGTTAAAAAAAAGTTAAGAAGCAATACAAATAAAAAAAATACTGTCTGTTGTGCCTTCCACTTGTAAAAATGATCAAAATGTTGCATGCACTCCTAATGGTGCCAATGAAAATCTCAAACCCTCACACAGCAGCTCTATAGATGGAAAAACAAAAGTTGTGATAGAAAAGCAAACACCTTTAAGTGCTTTTATTATACAAAAGTGGAAAACATAAACAACTACAAAAGTTTGATATTGCTATACACGTCAATCATGCCACAAATTCCATAAAAGCAAAACCTAAAAAAAATCTAAAAAAGTTTTGAATTGCTTTATATATATCGCCATATATTGTGACATTAATAAAACATCCATAAAAACAAGCCTTTACAAAGCTATGTTGATGGTAAAAAAAGAAAAAAGTTATGGCTCTGTGATGTTTGGGGTCAAAAATAGATTGGGAAATTACTTGGAAAACTGTAACATAGACCTCTGTGGGAGTTGCAGATATTGGGACAGCCCACGTTAACCCTTTCTGGCCCAGTGCCATACATATATAGCACAGGGCAGGACTTTAAAGATGGTGCCCATTTGTAACTGAGTGCCATAGCATGTGAGAGCACAAAAACCTGGAAGTGTGCTTCCAAGTATATACTGGCTACCTCTAGTGGGAATCAGGGGAATAGTGTATGCTGCAGCCTCGGTCCTCTTAAATTATCTGATGCTGCCACACATAAGTTCCTATGGAGACCCTGCCTGTGACAGGACCACATAGGAACATAGTGTAATCCTCATAGAGCTCAATGATAATCCATTGGGTGTATGAGGGGTATATAGGTATATAGGGGGACTTTAAAAAAATGCACAAAAAAATGCTTTAAAAATGTAAAAAAAAAATGTAAAAATATAAAAATTCAAATAACCCCTCTTTCCCGAAATTCAAAATAAAAAATAAAAAATAAACATCATGGGCAATCCTAGCTTGTGAAAATGCCTTTATTACTAAAATATAAAAATTTGGCAAACGGGAAATGGGAAAAAGTCAAAATGGCTCATTTGCCTTTTTTTGATCGCTTCACCTCCCACAATTTTTTGTCATACACACATATACGCATTGTATCGATGTATATTAACAGTTGAGATCAAACCAGTAAAAGGGTTGGTAGCGCAGTTTATAGGTCCGGCACCGAGGGGGGCTGCAGCTGTTATGTTTGGGTATTTTTTCTTCTTTTTTTTTATTGGCGAAGGAGTGGGGGGGGGGGGGCGTCGATGTCAACCTAGGGGAAGGGGGAGGGTATAGCTAAATGAGGCTCTGGTAATTGTACTTTTCCTGTTATGAGAATGAGAAGTAGAGATTGGTATCGTTTGATATTATATTGGAATGTGATATGTTACATTGGATAATAAAAATTGATTAAAAAAAGTCATACACACTCCAAAATGCTATCAATGAAAAGTATAGATCCCTCCGCAAAAACGATCCCTCATACAGCTGGTGCTGGCGATGAAAATAATTTTTTTTTTAATAAGGTTTTTATTGTTTTTCAATATTAAAAACAAAAATGGGGTATTGCCGTAATTGTACTGTCCCTGAGAATGAAAGTAACAGGTCAGTTTTATCGCAGTTCTGATGACTCCATAGTCCACAGCCACTTTGAACCCCCGGTCAAGGACAGCTGGCTTTCAAATAGACAACGGGTATATTCAGATATGGCCACTGTAAGGTCTGTGCATACATTACACGGGATAACAATTATTTTTACTGACAGCTCAGGCAATATGACCTATACGTTTCACAGTTTTGCTAACTGTAATATGAACAGAGTGGTATTCCTGACTCGTTCTATTTGTGACTCCAATGTATATTGGAAAGACCTGTAGAGAACTAAAAAAAGCATATCCTGGAACAGATAGATGATATATGAAATAAAAGGGATAAACCCATAGCTAGACATGTCATCAGAGAGCATGCGGGTGATCCCAAAGTCCTGACCTTCTTGGCTATTGAAACCATTAACATCTCTTTAAGGGGTGGTGTCATGGGCAAAATCTTGAGACAAGAAGATGGATTTACCGCCTGAACACTGTGACCCCACAGGTTCTAAATGAACAGATTGATTTCACCTGTTTTATTGATTAAATTGGCCTTTTTATGACCAGGGGGTATATATGTGACATGTTATTTGGTTACATGTTTATATGAGCGTTCTGTAACTCCCCCTTAGTGATACCCCCTTTGTACCCATTTATGTTTGTGTTTCTTATATCCACCATTACATTTGACACTCCACATGGTACTTGTACATAGAGATCTTTGTACACCAGTGAACGTACATTAATCACAGTATATGGATCCCTGGTATTAAACATGGTCGGTGTTGGCTTTCCCTTGATAACCTTCTATTTGTTAACAAAAGTGCCGCTGTGCTTCCTGTATCCATAGCAATATGGGCCCTACCCATCTACCCTGCATCACTTGATTAACACAGGATGAGCCTTAAGTTCTCTGCAGTTGCGATCATGTGACGCATCACTATTTTGCAGGATGTGATGTAATCGGCGGCGGCACATTTAAATGGCCGCTTTATTTCAACATGCTGTCCAGACTCTACAGACCTGGCCTCCAGCTCTCCCTGCTTGTGCAAATATTCATGATTCCCACATTATGGGCCATCTGTACTTTGCCATTATGTT
Organism: Bufotes viridis; assembly: GCA_033119425.1. Taxonomy (NCBI): domain Eukaryota; kingdom Metazoa; phylum Chordata; class Amphibia; order Anura; family Bufonidae; genus Bufotes; species Bufotes viridis. The sequence goes on from CM065590.1 coordinate 252,119,269, forward strand.
ATTGTGGCCTCTGTTTCCTGCACCTGGACACAATATATCAACCTTTGTGTATGCCCGGCAAGGAAAATTGTTCTGCATTTACCTGTGGGCTCTATATTTTGCCAACAATATCTGGGGACTGGCACGTGTGATTCTTTAGATCTAAGACATAAATAGCTGTGACTGGGCGGCCTAAGGTTATATCATAGGAAACCTGGTTCATTACTTGAGCTGTGTGGAGTCTTGTTGAATATCAGTTTATTATGATGTTTATAATCTTGTTAGTCAAGTTAAGATTATATTGGTATTCACAAACTGTCCCTAGCACCCCTGATGAACTATGACGTTATAGCTGTTGGGAAACGAGTTGGGACTATTTATTGCACAGGGATTGACCAGGATTGTACCTGAATTATTGATATTAGACCTGAATAGGACTATATTATTCTGATATCGAATATAGACTTTTGTGTCTATTATACTTATCGTTTTTTAATTATTATTTGTATCCACAAAACTTTTGCAGAATGGCTTTTTGTTTCCAATTCCCCACTTCATTAAATACAATAATAAAAGGTGCTATTAGAAAGTTCAACTTGTCCCACAAAAAAGCTCTCATACAGCTAATGAACATAGAAACATAGAAACATAAAATGTGTTGGCAGATAAGAACCATTTGGCACATCTAGTCTGCCCAATATACTGAATACTATGGATAGCCCCAGGCCCTATCTTATATGAAGGATGGCCTTATGCCTATCCCATGCATGCTTAAACTCCTTCACTGTATTTGCAGCCACCACTTCTGTAGGAAGGCTATTCCATGCGTCCACTACTCTCTCAGTAATGTAATACTTCCTGATATTACTTTTAAACCTTTGCCCCTCTAATTTAAAACTATGTCCTCTTGTAGCAGTTTTTCTTCTTTTAAATATTCTCTCCTCTTTTACGGTGTTGATTCCCTTTATGTATTTAAAAGTTTCTATCATATCCCCTCTGTCTCTTCTTACTTCCAAGCTATACATGTTAAGGTCCTTTAACCTTTCCTGGTAAGTTTTGTCCTGCAATCAATGTACTAGTTTAGTAGCTCTTCTCTGAACTCTCTCCAAAGTTCCAATATCCTTCTGCAGATATGGTCTCCAGTACTGCACACAATACTCCAAATGAGGTCTCACTAGTGCTCTGTAGAGCGGCACGAGCACCTCCCTCTTTCTACTGTTAATGCCTCTCCCTATACACCCAAGCATTCTGCTGGCATTTCCTGCTGCTCTATGACATTGTCTGCCCACCTTTAGGTCGTCTGATATAATGACCCCTAAATCCCTTTCCTCAGATACTGAAGTTAGTACTGTATCACTGATTTTATATTCTGCTCTTGGGTTTTTACGCCCCAGGTGCATTATTTTGAACTTATCGACATTACATTTTAGTTGCCAGATTTTTGACCATTCCTCTAGTTTTCCTAAATCCATTTCCATTTGGTGTATCCCTCCAGGAACATCAACTCTGTTACAAATCTTTATGTCATCAGCAAAAAGACGCACCTTACCATTGAGGCCTTCTGCAATTTTGCTGATAAAGATATTAAACAATATGGGTTCCAGAACAGATCCCTGAGGTACCTCACTGGTAACAATAACATGGTCTGAATATACTCCATTGACTACAACCCTCTGTTTGCTGTCCTTCAGCCACTGCCTAATCCATTCAACAATTTGTGATCCCAAGCTCAAAGACTGAAGTTTATTGATAAGCCTTCTACGTGGGACAGTATCAAAAGCCTTACTAAAGTCCAGATAAGCGATGTCTACTGCACCTCCGCCATCTATTATTTTAGTCACCCAATCAAAAAAGTCAATAAGATTAGTTTGACATAATCTCCCTGAAGTAAACCCATGCTGTTTTTCATAATTCAAACCATGGGTTTTTAGATGTTCCACAATCTTCTCCTTAAGTATGGTTTCCTTTTATTTCCACACTATTGATGTCAGACTTACTGGCCTATAGTTGCCCGATTCCTCTCTACTACCCTTCTTGTGAATTGGCACAACGTTTGCTAATTTCCAATCTTCTGGGACGACTCTTGTTACCAGTGATTGGTTAAATAAATCTGTTAATGGTTTTGCTAGTACACCTCTAAGCTCTTTTAATAGCTTTGGGTGTATCCCATCAGGCCCCTGTGATTTTTTTGTATTCATTTTAGACAACTGACTTAGAACCTCTTCCTCTGTAAAGACACATGCATCAAATGATTCATTAGTCTTCCTCCCTAACTAAGGTCCTTTTCCTTCATTTTTCTTTTTAAAAACTGAACAGAAGTATTCATTGAGGCAGTCAGCTAGTTCTTTATCATCTTCCATATACCTTCCTTCTTTTGTTTTTAATTTGGTAATTCCTTGTTTTAATTTCCTTTTTTAATTTATGTATCTGAAGAATGTCTTATCACCGTTTTTCACTGACTGATCTAATTTCTCTTCTGCCTGAGCTTTAGAAGTTCTTATAACTTGCTTGGCCTCTCTCTGCCTAATCTTATAGATTTCCCTGTCATCCTCGTTTTGGGTGTTTTTATACTTACTAAATGCCATATTTTTGTTTTTAATGAGTTTGGCCACTTCTGTTCAGTACCACAGTGGTCTCTTCCTTTTTTTGCTTTTACTGACAAGCCTAATGCACTTTTCTGTTGCCTTCAATAGTGCCACGGAAAACTAGAAAACGTATGGCCTCGGAAAGGGAGTAAAAAAGGCAAAAACTATAAAAGGGTAAAAGGGTTAAAATTGTTTAATCTACTGGACAAAAGCACCCTAAAAAACACCACATCTAGAATATCCTGCATTTTAGAAGAAAAACCATGGGGGGAGGTCAATAACACATAAAAACAATGTCATAAAAATGCATTGAGAGGTCCCTGCTAACTGATCAACTACCATCAATCAGTTTCAAGACATTATTAAATTATGTATAGAGAAATTCATGTTCTTCTATTGGTTAAATGAGTTTTCCCCACTTTTAAGGCTACTTTCACATCTGCGCTTTTCCTTTCCGGTATTGAGATCCGTCATAGGATCTTAATACTGGAGGAAAACGCTTCAGATTTGTCCCCATTGGGACTGAACTGAATGGAATACACCAGAATGCATTTCATTTTGTTTGGTTGCATTCCCATGCCGGACAGAAAAAAGCTGCAAGCATCATTTTTGTATGCTTCATGGGATGCGGAGCAAGACAGATCTGACATGAAACACAATGTAAATCCATGGTTCCGGATCAATTTTCTTGGACACAAAAGAAAATGGTTTTAGAAACGGATCCATCATGGCTAGTTTAGAGATAATATAACTGGATCCGCTCATAACAGATGTAGCCGGTTGTATTATACTAATGGAAGCCTTTTATCTGATCCATGACAGATCCAGCAAAAACGCAGATGTGAAAGTAGCCTAAAGTGATGGAGCATTACAAAAATATCCCATTACTTTATGTTCCATTGGGATTAACCTCTAGGATCCCCATTAATACCAAGAATGAAAGGGATGTATAGATGTTTTCGTGTTTAGTCCGCATTAGCTTTATTTGTACAGTGGTGCTGCACAAGTGCTGGCTCTCCTTCATTCTCAGGATCGGTTGACTTTACACCATGCCTTGCACCAGGGTCTGAGTCTCATTAACACTAATATCTTCATGTTCTCACTGTCTTTCTCGGGGGTTTCCTTCAGGAGGTCTAGCTTCCTTCAGGAAAGCAATGCTATTCTAATTTTGCAATTAATTTTAATTTGATACAATTGTTAATTTGTTACTTTGTAATGGGGAGGTAAAAACATCCAACTCACCTCCAAAAACAGTATGTGCAAGGATACATTTTTTGTCTGGTCTGCTTTCTTCCATGGTCTGATTTCTTCCTTTATTATCTCCCAAGTGACTGAGGCCAGGAACAGGGGGCATGCACTGCTTCCACACATCGTGTCAAGCCTGCAGCACTCTCACCTTTCTGACAAGCATAGCGCTGCACTGGAGTCACCGGCATAGACCTATGTCAGCAAGGCAAGCAGAGAAGAAAAAGGGACAGCAATATTTTTAACTCCATGTATGGAATATTACAATACTACTATATGAAATTCTTTATTCATCACACAGTAATACATTTTGTGGAATAACCCATATAATGCAATAATTGTCATCTGTTCTACTTTTATCCCAATAGCATAAGGTAGATAGACGTTCTCTGCAATACACAGAAACTGACAGTGGGAGCTGGTGCCACTAACATGACAGGATAGACAAATGGCAAATGGCTGGCTTCATGTGTTTGTGTTGAGGTCAGCCAAAGACATTTCTAATATCCATCCTAATCAGGGGCTGTAACAGATTGACTAAGAGAGTACAGCAGTGATGGCATGTTGCTGAGCTGGCCCTATTCTTATGGATTGGTGCATTTCATTATACAACTGGGCAATTTCCAAAGCTAATGTAAAATATATTGAGAAATGGTTTTTATTATCCCATTACAGTTTATTCTATACAACAGTTTAATGCCCTTTTTATTTAATAGATAATATATTTCCCCTGCATTTTATTTGGGATAATGTACACAAAGGTAATATGTTATTACAGTGTTTTATGACGTTATGGAATTACACTATAATTATTCATTTACATTGTTATGGTTTACTTTTCTAGCCGACGTTGTATCCAACTGAATAACATTCTAGTAGTCCTGAGAAAAAAATATGCTTTTTTCAAATGGCAGGGATTGTAAGAGCTGACACATTCATTCTCTCATGTTTAATAAGTATATTACACTGTTTTGTTGGCCGAGGGCTACACTTCTAATGTGAGAAGCCTTCAGGTTTTTTTTTCATTAGAATAATTAATTGCTTTCATTTTCAAATTGACTTTTGTTCCTGCAATAGTTTTAGATGTGTCTCTATCCTGTTGTGTTTTTAATGATTGTTTGCTTTGTTGTTGGAACAAGGGTTGTAGTTTCATAGAAAATAGGCAATTCATAATGTTCAACATTTAGCACCAAAATTGCACCACAAATCTGGGGTAAAATTCTGTATCAAACTAAGGCTAACTGAGTTCACATCACCATTTAGTTTTCCATTCTTCTGATCGGTCAGAAGAAGAAAGAGGCGATTTAAGATCCCACGCAAGATTTTGTGTGAGATCTTCAATCAGGAGGGTCATGGGGGCCTCTTCAGACTCAAATGGATGAGTTAAGTATGATTTTTTTTTTACCGCCATTTCATTTAAAATTGATTTGTTACCGTGAAGCATGAGGAAATTTAGTTTTGCAGCAAATTTAATTTTCCCTGAAATTCAGATCAAAGTCCACTTAGGATACTTTGATTTGCTGAACACTATTTGTTATGTGAATTGTTATGTACTGTTATGTTATCTATTGCACCCAGTGTAGCTATGCATGGATGGCACAGCCAGGGTTGACAATTCCAGTTGAGCCCTTGTAGGAGGCTAGGTGGTAGCTAGTTCAACCCCTAGCTTGAGATTATTACAGGAAAAATTCAGAGAGATAGGAGGCAAAGTCCATGTGCTTCTTCTTCTCAGGCCCAGAAAAAGGGAAAGAGAAGGACAGAAAGTGAGGAAGATAAAGCAGAACTTGGAATCCACATGGCCAAACTTAGTAGTCACTAAGGTACCAGGGCCGGTGCAAGGTTTTTTGCCAACACAAGCGAACCTACATTTTGACGCACCTAGGTTTTAGAGGAGGCTAATAGGAAACAATATTTTTCATTCCACCTTAGGTCAGACCAGCCATCAGACCCCCGTTGTTAATTAGACCTCAGCTCACAGGCACAGCCCCAATGCCTCAGATCAGACCCCCATGTCAGCCATCAGCCCTCCATGGCATATTTCTCCCCGTCCATGGCACAGACAGACTACAGACATTGTCTCAGGCCCATCATGTAACCCCATCCTCACCCATGTTACATTTCTCCCCCTCTATTCGATTGCTCTAACACCTAAAGCAATTATTATTTTTTTTAAACCTGATGTTTCTCCAGATGATCTTATGCTAAAAGTAGTGGTAATAGAGTTTCAAAGGTCTATAGAAGCAGGTACACTATTTTTACAAACCTTTGAGACTCTATTAACACTACTATCAACATCAGGTCATTTAGAGAAACGGCATGTTTTTTTTTTATATTTTTCCTTTAGGGGTTAAAATATAACTTTCATTTGATTGCTCTAACACCTAAAGAAAAAATCATTTTAAAAACCTGCTGTGTCTCTAGATGACCTTATGTTGACAGTAGTGTTAATAGAGCCTCAAAGGTCTGTAAAAATAGGGTAACTGTTTCTATAGACCTTTTAGACTCTATTACCTCTGCTAACAACATAAGGTCATCTTGAGAAGCAGCAGGTTTTTAATTTGTTTTCCTTTAGGTGTTCAAGCAATCAAATAAGTTATGTTTTAACACCTAAAGGAAAAAAAAGAATTTTAAAAACTTGCTCCTTCTCTAGATGACCTTATGTTTATAGTAGTGTTAATAGAGTCTCAAGGGTCTATAAAAGCAGTTACCCTATTTTTACAGACCTTTGAGACTCTATTAACACTACTATCAACATAAGGTCATCTACAGAAACAGCAGGCTTTAAAAACAATCCCTCTAGGTGTAAATTGCAATCAAATGAACCTCACCAGGGCACTGCTGTGGTCACCTCACCAGGGCACTGCTGTGGTCACCTCACCAGGGCACTGCTGTGGTCCCCTCACCTGGGCACTGCTCTGGTCCCCTCACCTGGGCACATGCTCTTTGCTCAGCACAGTCCTGCCATATATGCTGGGTAAACGTTAGAAGGAGGTCTGTGACGTCACTGATCACATGATCCACTGTGAGAAGGCAGGCCAGCTCCAGAGAGAAGGGGGTGTGGAAGGATGGACCAATAGCAGGGCAGCTAGCTGATACTGGCCAATCAGCAGCCTCCTGCTCCTATCTGTGGCTTAACACAAGCCAGCTTAGAGTGAACACTGGCTGTGGAGGGCGCCCGGCAGCGCTGCTGCTGGCAAGTAAGTGATAAAAAAAAAAAAGGTTTGTTTTTCTGCCCACCCCTTTCTCTGTGCAGGGTGCGCCCTAAGGCAGCCGCTTGGTCTGCCTTATGGAAGCGCCGGCCCTGTAAGGTACCCTGCTACTATAACCATTCTGACTTTGCTGCAGGGAGGGACACCATTAAGATACTGTCACACTTGGATACATCCTGACCAGACATGCCTTTGAAAATCTGCCATAGTGGGCACTACAGTCAACATTGCAAAAGTACTATTGCCCACCATAGATTTTACTCAGAGAGACATTAGCAAGATAGTGTACAAAGAGGGCCATAACTCCCATCCTTATCTAAATCCATACATCATTATCTGAGAGAATACTGCACTGTGTACAGTTAGAACTGTGACTGCTATAGTTGAATGTACTACAACTCTATTTTGCACTACAGATATGTTTATGCTTCTACCTCTGGCCTGGTTTTCTGTCTCCTTGCCTTGCACCCATACAGACACTTAACATCAAGGACACCCCAAATATCATCAGATGGAAGACCAAAACCAAGGTATGCCCCTAAGGAAGAAAGGGTGTGACTTATGTTTACTGCATAGCCCTAGGGAGCAATGATATGAGGAAAGCCACTGTGATTGACTGTTCGCTGCACAAGTAAGCCCAAAAAGTCACAAATTTTGAAGCCAAAATATAGGAGTGAAGGTCTTAATAAACTTCCCTCCCCCGTGCATCGAAAGCTTAGGTCATTGAACAATTGTTGAGCTGGCCATAGCAGCACCAGTACTAGTCTTATCAATGACACCGAACCATTGAATCCCTGGAAGAAGCCAGTTTGGGCGAAAAGGTGTTGGGAGGAGGCGACCGCAGGTTTAACACATTTGTAGAGGGTATACTTTACTACTTAGCATCACTCTAGATTTTGTTCCACCTTTATAGTGGACTTTTTGTCCTGGGGCTAGTACTTTTTACTATAAGCCGTGGAGTGTTGTTTGCTTGTTTGCTTGTTGTTTGCTTGAGTTGCTGACCCTGCGGTCCTCTCCCATTTTCTTCCTTGTTTGTGTTACATTGGTGCTATTGCTAGTCTTATGGTATATTCTACTATTTTTGTTTAGTGTTGTGCGTTCAATGGTTCGGTGTTATTTAGAAGTAAATTATAGCCAACCCTTTGATAAAAATGGATACCCGGTACTAATTTGGTGTGTAGTCTTATCAATGGTGGAACATTTGCAGTCTAAATAAAAATACATGTTCTGATATCTTGTTTATGCACTGTGTGCGCTATGATGCCAGTTTCCAATTCCAGAAAGAATTCCAAGCGATTACTGTGCAGCTCTCCTGCCCTTCTAACTCACTTTAATATTTCATATTTGATAGAGCATTTTAGTGTAACCAAGTAGTATAATGTGCTGTCAAACAGCTCTTTAAAATGTACGGTATTGGAAAGGAAGTGGAGCTACATGAAAGCATGTGTCTGCAGATTACTTTCTTTCCAGGGAACTGAGTAATGTGTAGGGTCTGCACAACACTTAATAGACAGTAAACCATCCTTCGTAATAGGAATACAAGGAAGAGGAAGACAAATATGATTTTCACCAGTGAGTTAATTTAATAAACATACAGAATATATAAGATTGGGGTCATTTATTAAGACCGGCATTTTAGACGCTGGTATTAATATACCTTTAGCTGGCAGTGGATGTGCTGAATTTATGTACAGGCGCAGGTCTCTACATAACTTCAGCATATCCACTGCCTGTATAAATCTATACCTGCTCCCTTGCTGTCGTACATTCAGACAATTTTTTACGCCTAAAACAGGTTTAAAAAATTATAAATAAGATAGGTCTGTAGGAACGCCCCTTCCCCGCCCACACAATGTCCCCTTTTTTAGACCTGGTGTGATTGGAGAAAAGTTGCAGATTATGGCGCAAATAACCTTTATGATGCCATCAGAGTGCACTTGTTAATAGTCAATCAGACTGATCCACCTGGGAACTACGGGATCTCCCAGAGGGCCCACCCCTAACAATTTACCAAAATCTGCTTAAGCCTTGCTGTTCAAGTGCTTTTTCCCCCTTAGAAAGACTTGATCCTGTAAAATGAGCCCTTGCGTTAGTTCGTCCACAGTGCTTTATTATAAGTGTGATTAATGGAAACGCTTCACTATTGATAACATTTTGGGACATGTGCTGTGATCTCCCATTGAGATGTGTCTCCTAGGTTACAGGACTATTGTTCTCTGGAGCGCTGTTTTCCAGTGAGCAGGCACGGAACATTCTTAATTGTGTTACTTTTTGTAAATAACTGCCTTGTATTATGTACTTTGAGGTATTTCTGAACATGCTGTTATTGTTTTCTTTATGTACTTTAGATTTAACCTTTGTTAACCTTTGTATGCATTTAAACCATATGTGTTTTCTTGTCTTTATGTATGTTTTTTGACCCGAAGAAGGGTTTAAACCCTGATATGTATTGTCTAAATTGTATCTTATTTCCTGTGCCTGTGTATGTTTTTAATAAAGACACATGTACTGTTCTTACCATAGAACCTGTCTTTACTTGCACTTTTAAAATTTTTGATCTACTAGTTGATCACCATTTCTGGACATTTTTTTTTCTTTTTCTTCTTACCTAGTTTCATTCTGTTTGTGGAAAGGTTCCTGGACGGTGGTTCTTTTGTCGCTCGCACCTGGGCCAAATGACCATATATGCAAATATAGTTGCTGCATCTGACTCAACCATCAGGTGAGCACCTCTCAGTTGGAGAGTGGTGGCAATACTGATGTCCTGATGGCATTACTCTAGGGAGTACTGTATGTCTGTTTACTTCTGTCGGTATACTTCTATTTTTCTAGCACATGGGTTTTCAAGGAACTCGTCAGGGAGGTTATTCCAAACATCTTGGAAAACTAAGCACAGATCTCCTGTGGATGTAGGCCTGCTGAAATTCTTCTGTCTATTCCCTGACAAACTTGATAATGTTCAGTGTTTTGTGAAGGCCATATCATCTCTTCCAGGACTCCTTATTCTTCTTTAAGCAAATCATTATTCTTAACAACATGACAGTATGTTTGGGGTCTTGTCCTGCTACAGAATAAATTTGGAGCCAACCTCACACCTGATGGTTCTTTGATGGATAAACATATGCGGGGTGCAGCATTTCCAGGATCGGACTGCTCCACAGGAGAAGAGATGAATCACCTTGAGGGACCCTGAGCAAGGAGGGCCCCTGGTCTCCCACCTTCTACATAGGTAGCACATGACACAGTAGATTGTCTGCACTAAATATAGATAGGCATATAAGGCAGATAAAAAATTTGGTAGGTTAACAGACTACCTAGTTTATTATTATAGAAAAACCGGTTAGCTAAGATGACTTCTAGGGACAGAGGTATGCCACAGAGTATCCTCTTTCCCCAGGGACCTGCCTTGTTTAAGTTGCTGCAGGGACTCATATAATCAGTCATCTTGTAGCGTCTTGCTGCTACTGTCACTGTGTGAGCAGGTAAAATTTGAATGTAGCTGTGAAATGGTCCCATAAAATAAATTTAACTGGTGGGCCCTAAGAAATTCAGTCTGACACTGGGTCTCCTATCCTTCCTGCCAGCAGCCTCTTCAGTACATGCACACCTCCTGTTGCTCATAGCCTATGGCAGCCTGACACAGTTTGTATAAGGGTACTTTCACACTAGCATCAAAGTTTTCCCTCATTGAGTTCCATCCTTGGGGCTCAATAACGGAAAAAAACTGATCAGTTTTATCCTAATGCATTCTGAATGGAAAGCAATCCGTTCAGTTTGTATCAGTTTGTCTTCAGTTCAGTCCTTTCACGTTTTTTGGACGCAGATAAAAGCGCAGCATGTTGTATTTTTATCTCCATCCAAAAATGCGGAAACACTTGACAGAATGATGGATCCGCTATTAATTTCCATTGAAATGTATTAAGGACGGATCCGACATTGAAAATTGACGCATTAACGGATCTGTTCTTCCACTCTGCGCATGCGCAGACCTTTAAAAATGGTAAAAGAATAAATGACGGATCAGTTTTTACGGATGACACCGGAAAGACGGATCCGTTATTTCAATATAATTGTCAAATGGATCTGCAAACGGATCCGTTTGCAAATGAAATCCGTTTTCAAACATTTTAACGGATCCGTCAGGCAGTTCCGTCCTGGGTCGAAACGTTGCTTGAGAGTGGCAAGGTTACATAGTGAGGAGGTGGCAGCAGCATCAGGAGACCACAGAGTGACCCGATGACAGAGTGAGGAGGTGGGTGGCAATACCAGTACCAGCTGAAGATGGTGGGTGAAAGAAGTAGCATTTGGCATCAGATGTGTGGCATCAGGCGTGCAGCAGCATCAGAATAGTAGCTGAGCCAGGTAGCCAGAAGAAATCAGTCTCTTTTGTTAAAGTGTTGGAGTGGCACCATGTATGATCTAGTCTGATGCATCAGGCATTGGTGGGTGGAAATCCTGGCTTATCCATGACCGATTCATTTTGACAAAGGTTAGTCTCTCCACATTTTGGGTGGACAGGCGAGTTTTTCTTGGCTTAACTATGGCACCCGCCACACTAAACACCTGCTCTGATGTCACACTACTGACCAGGCAGGACAGTTTTTCCAGGGCAAACTCTGCTAGTTGCGGCCACAAATCCAGTTTGGCTGCCAAGTAGTCCAGCGGATCTTCAATGTGAGGTGGCAGGGTCAGTGGATCTTGGTTTTGTGCTGCCCTAGGCGAGACTAAACTCGGGTCCCTCCCCCTAACATAAATTTGACCCACCTCTTCCTGTCAAGGCCAAACCCCTTCCTATGTAAACCTCACCCCTTCCTCTTTAGGCTCCACCCTTTCCTGTTAGAGCTTCACATCTTCCTTTCTGTATTTAAAAGTGAATAACGAAGGCCAATATTTTGTGCTTTCTGTACCAAATGCTGCATCTATTATTCAAAGAGAATATTTAGATATAGTAATATAAAGTGTAAATTCAACAACTTTACAAAGATCAGTCATCATGATCCACAGATCCCTCTCCCCATAACAGTGCCATTCACAGATCCCCCCTAAACAGTGCCATCCACAGATCCCCCTCCCCATGACAGTGCCATCCACAGATCCCCCCTAAACAGTGCCATCCACAGATCCCCCTCCCCATGACAGTGCCATACACAGATCCCCTCCATGACAGTGCCATCCACAGATCCCCCCCCATGATGGTGCCATCCACAAATCCCCCTCCCCGCCGCTCACAGGATAATACATACATTATACTCTCAGCTCCGGTAACAGGCAGTGCGTGCAGCAGTCACTCACTGACGTCACGCTCCTGCGCCACCTAGTGGCAGTAGCAGGCACGTGACATCAGTGAGTGAGCGCCGCCCGCACTGCCTGTTACCGGAGTTGTGAGTAAGATACCCTAGTAAAGAGATAACAGCTAATTTAAAGTTAAAGTTACAGATTACAGTTAATAAATGTATAATCCTGTCAGTGGTTGGGCCCTGTATATTCTAACACCCAGGCAAGCTTCCCCGTCACCATGTGAACGCCTGGGGGTTAGAATATACCATTGGATTTCAGTTTTCACAATCTCACTGAGATAGTGAAAACTCAGATCCAATGGTATATTTTAACCCCCAGGCAAGCGTCTCCGTCACCATAGGAATGCCTGGCTGGGGGTTAGAATATACCTTCAGATCTGAGTATACTGGCATTTTGCCGCCCTATTGGCAAGTGCCGCCCTAGGCAAATGCCCTGTTTGCCTCGTGATAGATACACCCCTGGGCAGGGTACTGTCTAAGTATGCCACCACCTGCTGGTTCAGGTCCTGCTCCAGGTCTAGCTGCTGCTGGTGAGTAGTTTCTTTACTAGGCGTATAAAAAAGGTGCTTATTAGCAACTTTAGACTCAAGTTGCTGCTGATGAAGCTGGAACTGCTCCAACCACCCACCCTGCCACAGCAGCCATGGCAGAGGAACGTGAGCGCAGAGGTCAGACCTGCCCAGGCAAATGAGGTGCAGAACAGCGTGACACCTCCGTGCCCTGCACATGTGGTATGCTGGAGGGGCACAGTGATTTGTCCCTGCAGTGGAGGCTGAGGACACGGTGGAGGATGAAAGGACAAAGCGGACATTGTTGCATGACCAACGGCGTCACCGTTGAGGCGGAAATGGCGTCACCTGGCCAAGTTGCTGGTATGGCTGGTCAGGAACCACATTTACCCAGTGGGCTGTAAAGGACATATATTGTAAAAAAAAGGTTGTATCACAAACAAATTTCACCACTGAATGGCTAATCGACTTAATTCGGTTCATACAGAAGAATGTCTACAATCACCCATCAATTTTCCCCAAAAAGGCTGTTTCACAAATAAATTTCACTAATGAATGGCTGATCGATGTACACAACAAAATAGGCTATAATTTTCTCACGTCAATACACAACGGCTAGTAAGCCCTAATAAGCCCTTTTTCTTTTTCCCCACTAATACACGCCAAAAAGGGTTTTAGAACATATCCGCTGAATGGCAAATATATATTTTTTTGCCACTAATACATGCCAAAAGGGCATTAGAACATATCACTGCACCGCTAAATGGCAAATATATGTTTCTTTTTTCCACTTATACACACCATAAAAGGCTTTAAAATATATAACTGCACCACTGAACAGTTAAGGGTACTTTCACACTAGCGTTTTAGATTCCGTTTGTGAGATCCGTTTCAGGGCTCTCACAAACGGTCCAAAACGGATCAGTTATGCCCCAATGCATTCTGAATGGATAAGGATCCGTTCAGAATGCATCAGTTAGGCTCCATTCCGCTTCTATTCTGTTTTGGAGGCGGACACCAAAACGCAGCATGCAGCATTTTGGTGTCCGTCTGAAGAGGCGGAGCATAACGGATCCGTTTTGAATTACAATGTAAATCAATGGGGACGGATCCGTTTTCAATGAAACAATATAGTGCAATTGAAAACAGATCCGTTCCCCATTGACTTTCAATGTAATTCAAAACGGATCCATTTTGGACATTTTTCTTTTAACTAATGCAAACGGATCCGTTCTGAACGGACACAAACGTTTGCATTATAGGTGCGGATCCGTCTGTGCAAATAAACAGACGGATCCGCACCAACGCAAGTGTGAAAGTACCCTAATATATTTTTCTTTTTTTCACTTATACATGCCACAAAAGGATTTAGAACACATAACTGCACCGCTGAATGGCAAATATATTTTTCTTTTTCCAGTTATATACTCCACAAAAGGATTTAGAACACATAACTGCACCGCTGAACGCCAAATATATTTTTCTTTTTCCGCTTATATACGCTACAAAAGGATTTAGAACACATAACTTCACCACTAAGCGAAAAATATATATATATATTTTTTCCACTTATACACTCCACAAAAGGCTTTAGAACATATAACTGCACCACTGAATGGCAAAAAAATTTTTCTTTTGCCACTAATACACAACGAAAAGGGCTTTTAGAACAAATAACTGCACCGCTGAATGGCAAATAGATTTTTATTTTGCAATTATTACACGCCAAAAAGGGCTTTAGAACATATAACTTCAAAGCTGAACAACAAATATATTTTTATTTTTTCCACTTATAAACTCCACAAAAGGCTTTAGAACATATAACTGCACCGCTTAAGGGCAAATATATTTTTCTTTTTTCCAGTTATACACGCCACAAAAGGCTTTAGAATATATAACTGCACCACTGAATAGCAAATATATTTTTCTTTTTTCCACTTATGCACACTAAAAAAAGGCTTTAGAACATATAACTGCACCTCTGAATGGCAAATATATTTTTATTTTGCAACTAATACATGAGAAAAAGGGTTTCAGAACATACAACTGCACCGATGAACAGTAGAGTTGAGCGAAAACCTGGATGTTCGGGTTCGGGATCTGAACTCGACCCAAACGTCACCCCGAACCCCATTGAAGTCAATGAGGACCCAAACTTTTGGGCACTAAAACAGCTGTAAAATAGCCCAGGAAAGGGCTAGAGGGCTGCAAAAGGCAGACAAATTTAGGTAAATCTCCTGCAAACAAATGGATAGGGAAAGGACTTAAAATAAAATAAATAAAAATTAATCAATATCAATTGGCAACTTGGAGGAGGAGGAGGTGGAATAGGAGGTTGGGATTGCATCAGGTGGGAATGCTATGAGAGTTGAAGTTCTCATCACAGCCAAAAAGGATTCATGTCTGCCTGCAGTGACACAGGCCTCATTCACAGACTCAGGGCCATGGCACCCGCAAAGAGGAGAGTGGTCAATTAACAGCAAGACAGGCCTCAGGTCAACCTGCAATGGAACAGGCCATTATCATTTATGTAGGCCCCTGACACCCAGACAGAGGAGAAGTCATTTGACAGTAAAAAGAGTTTAATGTCTCTCACCCAGACAGCAAGCAATTAAACGAAATATAGGCCACTGACACCCAGACAATGGGGCGGTCTTTAGACAGTAAAAAAGAGTTTAATATCTCCCACCAAGTCAACAAATGATTAAATGACATATAATCCCCTGACACCCAGACAATGGGCGGTCATTAGACAGTAAAAAAGTGTTAAATGTCTGCCACCAAGACAGCAAGCAAGGACGTGAAATTTAGGCCCCTGACACCCAGGAAATGGGGCGGTCATGACAGTAAAAAGAGTTTAATATCTCCCACCAAGACAACAAGTGATTAAACGACATATAGGCCCCTAACACCCAGACAATGGGGCGGTCACTGACAGTAAAAAGTGTTAAATGTCTGTCACCAAGACAGTAAGCAAGTACGTGAACGTTGGAACCCTGACACCCAGACAGAGGAGAGAGGTCCCATAGCAGCAAAAGAGGCATCATATCACCCACCAATGGAGAAGGCCACTTTTAGTTATTTAGGCCCCAGCAACCAGACAGAGGAGAGAGGTCCCAAAGCAGAGAATCAGGCTTAATGTCACCCACCAATTAAGAAGGCCACTTTCAGATATTTAGAACCCTGGCACCCAGACAGAGGAGAGGTTCATTCAACTTTGGGTTGCCCCGCAAAATAATGGTAAAATTAAAAAAAGAGGATTCAATAAAGAAGTGCCCTGGAGTACAAGAATATTTGGTTAAGGGGAGGTAGTTATAAATGTCTATTCTGCACAAGGGATGGACAGGTCCTGTGGGATCCATGCCTGTGGACAAGCGGCTGTGGCGTGGTGACAAAACTTTTCCACATCTCTGCCATGCTAACCCTGCCCTCAGAGGAGCTGGCTGTGACACAGCTGCGTTGGCGACCTCTCCTCCTCTGCATTCGCCTTGGGCTTCCACTTGTTCCCCTGTGACATTTGGGAATGCTCTCAGTAGCGCCTCTACCAATGTGCGCTTGTACTCGCGCATCTTCCTATCACGCTCCAGTGCAGGAAGTAAGGTGGGCACATTGTCTTTGTACCGGGAATCCAGCAGGGTGGCAACCCAGTAGTCTGCACATGTTAAAATGTGGGCAACTCTGCTGTCGTTGTGCAGGCACTGCAGCATGTAGTCGCTCATGTGTGCCAGGCTGCCCAGAGGTAACGACAAGCTGTCCTCTGTGGGAGGCGTATTGCCATCGTCCTCCGTTTCCCCCCAGCCAGGCACCAGTGATGGGCCTGAGCTGCGTTGGGTGCCATCCCGCTGTGAACATGCTTTATCCTCATCCTCGTCCACCTACTCCTAATCCTCCTTGTCTCCCAGTAGTGGGCCCTGGCTGGCCACATTTGTACCTGGCCTCTGCTTTTGCAAAAAACCTCCCTCTGAGCCACTTCTAAGAGACTGGCCTGAAATTTCTAAAAATGAACCCTCTTCCTCCTCCTCCTCCTCTTGGGCCACCTCCTCTTCCATCATCACCCTAAGTGTTTTCTCAAGGAGACAAAGAAGTGGTATAGTGGTATTGTAACGCTGATAACGGCGTCATCGCCACTGGCCATGTTGGTGGAGTTCTCGAAACAGCGCAACAGGGCACACAGGTCTCACATGGAGGCCCAGTCATTGGTGGTGAAGTGGTGCTGTTCCACAGTGCGACTGACCCGTGCGTGCTGCAGTTGAAACTCCACTATGGCCTGCTGCTGCAGGTGCAAGGTGGAGTTGCACCTGGTGGGCACGCTGCATATGAGGCGGTGAGCGGGAAGGCCGAAGTTACGTTGTAGCGCAGATAGGTGAGCAGCTCTGACATGTCTGGGTAGTTGTGAATGAACTTCTGCACCACCAAATTCAGCACATGAGCAAGGCAGGGGATGTGCTTCAAATCGGCTAGCCCCAGAGCTACGACGAGATTTCGCCCATTATCGCACACCACCAGGCCAGGCTTGAGGCCCACCGGCAGCAACCACTCGTCGGTCTGTTGCTCAATACCCTGCCACAACTCCTGCGCGGTAATACACCGATTATCCAGACCATTCCGTAATTATAATCAATTATAGTTTTATTGAATTCATATTAATATCAATACACAATTAACAAAAAAAGACAATAACAGTATATAAGTGCGCATCAGAGACTGGAGGAAAACCTCACTAAAAAATATACAATGGTCAGTTTAAATACAATAAATACAGGAGATCTAAATAAACACTATGCTGCCATGGACCATGAGATAATGCATAAATAAGGAATAAAGTGCAAAAAGTGCAAAAGCATAACCCCAGGCAGCAAAGTGCATTCCCTCCAAATTACATCATGACATATACAGACCAGAGTACACCACCCGACGATTGTTTCGCCTGAATAGCTTATTCAAGGGCGCACACCACTAGGCCGGGCTTGAGGCCCACCGGCAGCAACCACTAGTCTGTCTGTTGTTCAATACCCCGCCACAACTCCTTCGCGGTGTGGGGCCTGTCCCCCAAACATATGAGTTTCAGAAAGGCCTGCTGACGTTTACCTCGGTCTGTGCTGAAGCTGGTGGTGAAGGTGTGTGGCTGACTGGATGAGCAGGTGGAAGAAAAGGAGGAGAAAGCCGAATAGGAGGCGAAGGCTACAGGAGGAATACACACAACAAACTATGGTTGTCAGGGATAAACGTGCACTTTTTCTGTGTCCAACCTGACCATTGCCCAAACTCACTGAAAATACATAACTTTTAATGATAACTCAAACCGATAAAATATCGCCCCACAAAACATATAAGACATCTCATAAAGCCATATATACCATTGACCTCCTGATATAGTGGTGCATACGATATGCAAGACCCTGTATGTCCCTACTTGGCCTGTTGCACCCTATATAAATGTGATCACGAGGTCCAAAAAACCCTGCAAGGGGTGGCCACGTGCCGGAACCTAATCCTACTTGTCGGTCCCTATATAGGAACGGTAGGAGTCAGGGGTCAAAAGGCACAAAAAACCAAAAAGATGTAGCCAGCTAAGCAGAACATAAACAGGTGAGCTGAAAAAACACATAAAGGTGCAATGACAGCGTCCCAACGCGTTTCCTCACTCTCCACACCTATGACTCACTGAGCACTAGATTCATCAGGGGACGCTAGGCTCATTATTTCAAAACATTATCAAGACAATAGCCTGTACATCATAAAAAACAAGTGACCATGTCTAATACCAAAGATATACAAAGGATATAAACTCCATCGGACAGATGGGATGGTACAGCGTATGGCAGCAACCTCCTGAGGGACACAATCCTGTGAAGAAGGGAGCCCAAAAATAGTTGTCAAACTACCAGACTCAAATAAAATCATAAAACAAAGTTAAGTTCACATAGCAAATAAGTCAGGGATGGTACAGGTATACTCACTGAAGGTGAGGTGGATAGAGGAGTCCGCCCTCATACACACCAACTGCGCGCCTTGTTCCGGCGTCACTACACCGATTTTCGAGTCCCTGACTAGCTCAATATTAGTCTGGTTTAAATAGGGGCATGTATTATGATCAGCCAATCCGTGGCGATTACGTACATCCACACATGCGCATAATAATAGCATATGATCACGCCTGCGCACTAGACGCCGAAATCGTCAGCCACATGGTCGGCCCGCACATAATCGCGTCATATCGCGCGACTACCGTACTTCCGGTCGCGCGTCACGCTGAAGGGAGGAGATGCTGAAGGGAGGAGAGCCGGGTAGGGATCCGCCCATCCCAGCGTATGTCAAAATCGCGCTGACATCCGCACATATAATAGGGCATTTAATTGTCGGTTCAAAACACCAGGGTGGACAAACAAATTAATTATATACATTGTATCACATCTAATTAAGGATCATAGTTCATGGGAAGAAAAGAACTGGGAATTCTACATTGCCCCAGAGTGAGTCACACAAAAGGGCTAAAGTTAAGTTGTTCATTTAAGCCGAGGGGGCCAGTGGTGTTCAATCTGAAGATCCACCAGGTCTCCCTCTGAAGTATCTTCCTGTCCCAATCGCCGCCCCGCACTGATTTATGTACCCGTTCTATCCCCATGAAGGACACTGCAGACAAGCGACCTCCATGGTGGGTGTGTACATGGCGGGCAATGGGGGTATCTTTGTTATTTTTAATATCCCCCACGTGTTCACCTACACGTCTCCGCAACTCTCTGAACGTCTTTCCCACGTATCTCAAACCGCACTCACAAGTACAGAGGTAAATAACCCCATTGGTGCGACAATTGATGAAGTCTTTAATCCGGTAAACGGTATTCTCTGGGTTGCCCATAAACGTTTTCCCCTTTTGGATAAATTTACAGAATGAGCAGTTCCCACATTTGAAACAGCCCTGGAAGGGAACCTGCAACCAGGTGGACCGTCCTATGGCCTCAGAGGTAAAGTGGCTATGTACAAGCTGATCTTTCAGATTGGTCCCTCTCCTGAACGTCAGTGAAGCATGGGGACTCAAGATCTCAGAGAGGTCGGGGTCCATCAGTAAAGTACCCCAATGTCTCTCAATAATTTTCTTTATACTGGGTGCTGCTACATCATAGGTACCGATCACCCTAGTAAGTTGGGGAGACCCCTCCCCTAGTTGTTTGTTCGGGTGAAGTAGGGCAGTACGGTCACTTCCTCTAGCCCGCTTATATGCTGCCCTGAGGATCCGGTCTGGGAAACCCTTTGATCGGAACCGTTCCCTCAGTTCATCTGCTTGCTTTTTAAAGTCTCTTATATCAGAGCAGTTCTGTCTAATCCTTAAGTACGGCCCTGTAGGTATCACCCTCTTGAGTGGGACAGGGTGGCAACTGTCCCACCTCAAGAGGGAGTTAGTGGCAGTAGACTTACGATATATCGTGGTTTTCAAGGTACCCTCCGTCCCCCATCGAGATACAAATATCCAAGAAGGGCAAATGGTCACGAGTAGTGTTGAGCGAACAGTTCGAGAATCGTTCGGGTCCGTACCGAATTTTGGGGTGTCCGTGACACGGACCCGAACCCGGACATTTTCAAAAAAGTTCGGGTTCGGGTCCGGTGTTCGTCGATTACTTCCCGCTTTCTGAAGGGCTGCACAGCAGCCAATCAGCTAGCGTTTTACTTCTTGCCCTAAGAGCCCATCACAGTCATGCCTACTAATGGCATGGCTATGATTGGCCAAGTGCAGCATGTGACCCAGCCTCTATTTAAGCTGGAGTCACGTAGCGCCACACGTCACACTGCTCTGATTAGTGTAGGGAGAGGACGCAGCTTCTGTGAGGGCGAGATAGGCAGGGATAAAGAAGTGAATGATCTACCTTTCTACACCTGTGCATCAGAACAACTCAGCTGAGCTGTTCAATGAAAGTCACTATTTTGTTGAGACTGGCCAGAGCGATTTTTACTGGCACATGTAACTGGGCTGACCGGCGGTGGCCATTTTGGGACTTGTGGTGCGCCAGCACAAGCTGCCACAGAGTCTAAACCAAAGCTCCAAAGAAGTGAAAAATCTACACCTGTGAATCAGAACAACAGCGATTCAGCTGCTCAGTCAAAGTCAATTTTTTTTCTGGCTGGGCAGACCGATTTCTGGCACATGTTAATGGAATGATAGGCGGCGGCCATTTTGGGACTTGTGGTGCTACAGCAAAAGCTGCCACCATTAATCTCATGTAATAGTCGATTTTTTCATAGATATACTACATTAGGGGTTTGGCTGTGCTTGTGTCACCCCTACTAACTGCAAAGATATTTAATATATCAGTGGTGAAACTGAAAGTAACCCACTTGGATAGCAAATCCCATGAATGTGCTGTTCCAGCTAGGCTAGCCAGTGCCACTACAGCCAAGTCCAATACTGTCAGCCAGAAATATATATTTTTTTATGTGCCAGAAATATAAATTAAAAAAAGCTTTCACCATAATAATAAAATTATTCTGGTGTTAGATCAGAAGAAGCACTCCTGTTGTAATTAATACTGTAAAAAGGCTTAGGCAATATTTCTCCCAGTGTGGGAAATTTATCTAGCAAAACTAGCATTTTAAAAATTCCGGTGTTCTGAAATACCAGCAGTCCTCTTGTAATTAAAACCGCAAAAAGGCATTATATCGTCCAGTGTTATAATTTTGGTGAAAAAAAGGCCAATTTAATCAATCTGGTGTTAGTTACACCAGAAAGAGTAGGCCTCACGTTTTTACTCCTGTAAAAAAGAATTAATACCGGAAAAAGGCATTACATTGGCCAGTGTTGTAATTTTGGTGAACAAAAAGGCCAATTTAATCAATCTGGTGTTAGTTACACCAGAAACAGTAGGCAGCACGTTTTTACTCCTGTAAAAAGGAATTAATACCGGAAAAAGGCATTACATTGTCCAGTGTTGTAATTTTGGTGAAAAAAAGGCCAATTTAATCAATCTGGTGTTAGTAACACCAGAAACAGTAGGCCTCACGTTTTTATTCCTGTAAAAAGGAATTATATCTCCCCGTGTGGGAATCTATGTACCAAAACTAGCATTTTAAAAATTCTGGTGTCCAATTTGCAGCAGTTTTCTCGTAATTAATACCGGAAAAAGGAATTATATCTTCCAGTGTGGGAATTTATGTAAACAAACTAGCATTTTAAAAATTCTGGTGTCCAATTAGCAGCAGTCTTCTTGTAATTAATACCTGAAAAAGGCATTACATCGTCCAGTGTTGTAATTTTGGTGAAAAAAAGGCCAATTTAATCAATCTGGTGTTAGGTACACCAGAAACAGAAGGCCTCACATTTTTACTCCTGTAAAAAGGAATTAATACCGGAAAAAGGCATTACATTGTCCAGTGTTGCAATTTTGGTTAAAAAAAGGCCAATTTAATCAATCTGGTGTTAGTTACACCAGAAACAGTAGGCCTCACGTTTTTACTCCTGTAAAAAGGAATTAATACCGGAAAAAGGCATTACATTGTCCAGTGTTGTAATTTTGGTGAAAAAAAGGCCAATTTAATCAATCTGGTGTTAGTAACACCAGAAACAGTAGGCCTCACGTTTTTACTCCTGTAAAAAGGAATTATATCTCCTCGTGTGGGAATCTATGTACCAAAACTAGCATTTTAAAAATTCTGGTGTCCAATTTGCAGCAGTTTTCTTGTAATTAATACCGGAAAAAGGAATTATATCTTCCAGTGTGGGAATTTATGTACACAAACTAGCATTTTAAAAATTCTGGTGTCCAATTAGCAGCAGTCTTCTTGTAATTAATACCTGAAAAAGGCATTACATTTTCCAGTGTTGTAATTTTGGTGAAAAAAGGCCAATTTAATCAATCTGGTGTTAGTTACACCAGAAACAGAAGGCCTCACGTTTTTACTCCTGTAAAAAGGAATTAATACCTGAAAAAGGCATTACATTGTCCAGTGTTGTAATTTTGGTGAAAAAAAGGCCAATTTAATCAATCTGGTGTTAGTTAGACCAGAAACAGTAGGCCACACGTTTTTACTCCTGTAAAAAGGAATTATATCTCCCCGTGTGGGAATCTATGTACCAAAACTAGCATTTTAAAAATTCTGGTGTCCAAATTGCAGCAGTTTTCTTGCATGAAGAAAATCATGAAAAGCAAAGCATGAACTGCAGTGGAGTACACACCTTAAAAACAAGGAACCCGCTCAGGCTCCCCCTGCTCCCTCTACCGCTGCTGCCTTGGCTTCCGCCTCGAGAGGAATGTTGCCACCTGCCGAGCAGCAAACAGAGGATGTGCCACCGACACCACCACCACCACCGCCACCGTCACCTAGCGTCTCAACTATTTCACACAGCAGCGTTCAGCTCTCCATCTCTCAAACCTTTGAGAGGAAGCGCAAATTCCCACCTAGTCACCCTCGAGCCCTTGGCCTGAATGCCAGCATTTCTAAACTACTGGCCTTTGAAATGCTGTCATTCCGGCTGGTGGACACAGACATCTTTAAACAGCTGATGGCCATGGCTGTCCCCCAGTATGTGGTTCCCAGCCGCCACTACTTCTCCAAGACAGCCGTGCCTTCCCTGCACATGCAAGTGTCCGATAAAATCAAGTGTGCACTGCGCAACGCCATTTGTGGCAAGGTCTACCTAACCACAGATACGTGGACCAGTAAGCACGGCCAGGGACGCTATATCTCCCTAACTGCACACTGGGTAAATGTAGTGGCGGCTGGGCCCCAGGCGGAGAGTTCCTTGGCGCACGTCCTTCCGCCGCCAAGGATCACAGGGCATCATTCTTTGCCCCCTGTAGCCTCCTCTTCCTACTCGGCTTCCTCTTCCTCGTCTGCTTCCACCAGCTCATCCAGTCAGCCACACACCTTCACCACCAACTTCAGCACAGCCCAGGGTAAACGTCAGCAGGCCATTCTGAAACTCATATGTTTGGGGGACAGGCCCCACACCGCGCAGGAGTTGTGGCGGGGTATTGAACAACAGACCGACCAGTGGTTGCTGCCGGTGGGCCTCAAGCCCGGCCTGGTGGTGTGCGATAATGGGCGAAATCTCGTGGCAGCTCTGGGACTAGCCGGTTTGACGCACATCCCTTGCCTGGCGCATGTGCTGAATTTGGTGGTGCAAAAGTTAATTCACAACTACCCAGACATGTCAGAGCTGCTGCATAAAGTGCGGGCCGTCTGTGCGCGCTTCTGGCGTTCACATCCTGCCGCTGCTCGCCTGTCAGCGCTACAGCGGAACTTCGACCTTCCCGCTCACTGCCTAATATGCGACGTGCCCACCCGGTGGAACTCCACCTTGCACATGCTGGAGAGACTGTGCGAGCAGCAGCAGGCCATAGTGGAGTTTCAGCTGCAGCACGCACGGGTCAGTCGCACTGCGGAACAGCACCACTTCACCACCAATGATTGGGCCTCCATGCAAGACCTGTGTGCCCTGTTGCGCTGTTTCGAGTACGCCACCAACATGGCCAGTGGCGATGCCACTGTTATCAGCGTGACAATACCAATTCTATGTCTCCTAGAGAAAACGCTTAGGGCGATGATGGAAGAGGAGGTGGGCCAGGGCCAGGAGGAGGAGGAGCAGGATAACGGGTCGTTTTTAGCACTTTCAGGCCAGTCTGTTAGAAGTGGCTCAGAGGGAGTTTTTTTGCAACAGCAGAGGGCAGGTACAAATGTGGCCAGTCAGGGACCACTACTGGAGGACGAGGAGGATGAGGTGGAGGAGGATGAGGATGAAGCAGGTTCACAGCGGGGTGGCACCCAGCACAGCGCAGGCACATCCCTGGTGCGTGGCTGGGGGGATACAGAGGATGATGACGATACGCCTCCCAAAGAGGACAGCTTGTCCTTACCTCTGTGGAGCCTGGCACACATGAGCGATTACATGCTGCAGTGCCTGCGCAACGACAGCAGAGTTGCCCACATTTTAACGTGTGCTGACTACTGGGTGGCCACCCTGCTGGATCCACGGTACAAAGACAATGTGGCCACTTTACTTCCTGCACTGGAGCGTGATAGGAAGATGCGCGAGTACAAGCGCACGCTGGTAGACGCGCTCCTGAGAGCATTCCCAACTGTCACAGGGGAACAGGTGGAAGGCCAAGGCAGAGGAGGAGCTAGAGGTCGCCCACGCAGCAGTGTCACGGCCAGCTCCTCTGAGGGCAGGGTTAGCATGGCAGAAATGTGGAAGAGTTTTGACTCCACGCCACAGCTAACTGCCCCACCACCTGATACGGAACGTGATAGCAGGAGGCAACATTTCACTAACATGGTTGAACAGTATGTCTGCACACAACTCCACGTACTGACGGATGGTTCGGCCCCATTCAACTTCTGGGTTTCCAAATTGTCCACGTGGCCAGAATTAGCATGTTATGCCTTGGAGGTGCTGTCCTGCCCGGCGGCCAGCATTTTATCTGAACGTGTATTCAGCACGGCAGGGGGCGTCATTAATGACAAACGTAGCCGCCTGTCCGCAACCAACGTGGACAAGCTGACGTTTATAAAAAGGAACCAGGCATGGATCCCACAAGACCTGATTCTACCTTGTGCAGAGTAGTCCTTAATAACTGCCTTAAACCATGTTGTCTTGTACTCCTGGCCACTTCTTCATTGAAAAATCAATTTTTGAAATTAAGTAGGATCTTGGGGTGCAATCCAGAGTTGAATGAACCTTCCCTCTGTCTGGGTGCCGGGGCCAAAGTACATGAAAGTGTCCTTCTCCTGTGCTGGGTGATATGAATGTTATACTTGTGCTGTCTGACATGTCTCTTTTGTGTGGGTGCAGGGGGCCAAAGTCACTGAAAGCGGCCTTCTCCTGTGGTGGGTGATCGAAATGCCTGATTCTCTGCTGTGGGACCTCTCTCCTCCATCTGGGTGCAGGGGTCAAAGTCTCTAAAAGTGGCCTTCTCTTGTGCTGGGTGATGTAAAACTGATGCTTGTGCCATCTGACATGGTTTCCGGGGTCCCATTAAATGGTGTACCATCTGACATGGGTGCAGGGGTCAAATTAACTAAATGGTGGCCTACTCCTGTGGTGGGTGATATGAGGCCTTAATATGTGCTGTGAAAACCTCTCTCCTCCGTCTGGGTGCAGGGGTCAAAGTCTCTAAAAGTGGCCTTCTCTTGTGCTGGGTGATGTAAAACTGATGCTTGTGCCATCTGACATGGTTGCCGGGGTACCAGTAAATGGTGGCCTACTCCTGTGGTGGGTGATCTAAATGCCTGATTCTCTGCTGTGAAACCTCTCTCCTCCGTCTGGCTGCAGGGGTCAAAGTCTCTCAAAGTCGCCTTCTCCTGTGCTGGGTGATATAAATGTTATAATTGTGCCATCTGACATGGTTGCTGGGGTCCCATTAAATTGTGGCCTACTCCTGTGGTGGGTGATCTAAATGCCTGATTCTCTGCTGTGAAACCTCTCTCCTCCGTCTGGGTGCAGAGGTCAAAGTCTCTAAAAGTGGCCTTCTCTTGTGCTGGGTGATGTAAAACTGATGCTTGTACCATCTGACATGGGTGCAGGTGTCAAATTAACTAAATGGTGGCCTACTCCTGTGGTGGGTGATATGAGGCCTTAATATGTGCTTTGAAAACCTCTCTCCTCCGTCTGGGTGCAGGGGTCAAAGTCTCTAAAAGTGGCCTTCTCTTGTGCTGGGTGATGTAAAACTGATGCTTATGCCATCTGACATGGTTGCCGGGGAACCATTAAATGGTGGCCTACTCCTGTGGTGGGTGATCTAAATGCCTGATTCTCTGCTGTGAAAACCTCTCTCCTCCGTCTGGGTGCAGGGGTCAAAGTCTCTAAAAGTGGCCTTCTCTTGTGCTGGGTGATGTAAAACTGATGCTGGTGCCATCTGACATGGTTGCCGGGTCCCATTAAATGGTGGCCTACTCCTGTGGTGGGTGATCTAAATGCCTGATTCTCTGCTGTGAAAACCTCTCTCCTCCGTCTGGGTGCAGGGGTCAAAGTCTCTAAAAGTGGCCTTCTCTTGTGCTGGGTGATGTAAAACTGATGCTGGTGCCATCTGACATGGTTGCCGGGGTCCCATTAAATGGTGGCCTACTCCTGTGGTGGGTGATCTAAATGCCTGATTCTCTGCTGTGAAAACCTCTCTCCTCCGTCTGGGTGCACGGGTCAAAGTTTTTTAAAAGTGGCCTTCTCTTGTGCTGGGTGATGTAAAACTGATGCTTGTACCATCTGACATGGTTGCCGGGGTCCCATTAAATGATGGCCTACTCCTGTGGTGGGTGATCTAAATGCCTGATTCTCTGCTGTGAAACCTCTCTCCTCCGTCTGGGTGCAGGGGTCAAAGTCTCTAAAAGTGGCCTTCTCTTGTGCTGGGTGATGTAAAACTGATGCTTGTGCCATTTGACATGGTTTCCGGGGTCCCATTAAATGGTGGCCTACTCCTGTGGTGGGTGATCTAAATGCCTGATTCTCTGCTGTGAAAACCTCTCTCCTCCGTCTGGGTGCAGGGGTCAAAGTCTCTAAAAGTGGCCTTCTCTTGTGCTGGGTGATGTAAAACTGATGCTTGTACCATCTGACATGGGTGCAGGGGTCAAATTAACTAAATGGTGGCCTACTCCTGTGGTGGGTGATATGAGGCCTTAATATGTGCTGTTAAAACCTCTCTCCTCCGTCTGGGTGCAAGGGTCAAAGTCTCTAAAAGTGTCCTTCTCTTGTGCTGGGTGATGTAAAACTGATGCTTGTACCATCTGACATGGTTGCCGGGGTCCCATTAAATGATGGCCTACTCCTGTGGTGGGTGATCTAAATGCCTGATTCTCTGCTGTGAAAACCTCTCTCCTCCGTCTGGGTGCAGGGGTCAAAGTCTCTAAAAGTGGCCTTCTCTTGTGCTGGGTGATGTAAAACTGATGCTTGTACCATGACATGGGTGCAGGGCTCAAATTAACTAAATGGTGGCCTACTACTGTGGTGGGTGATATGATGCCTGAATATCTGCTGTGGGGCCTCTCTCCTCTTTCTGGGTGAAGGGGTCAAAGTAACTAAAAGTGGCCTTCTCCTGTGCTGGATGGTATAAATGTAATGCTTGTGCTATCTGACATGTCTCCTCTGTCTGGGTGCTAAGGCCTAAGTCACTGAAAGTGGCCTTCTCCTGTGGTGGTTGATATGATGCCAGATTCTCTGCTGTGGGACCTCTCTCCTTTGTCTGGATGCATTCTCCATTGGTGGGTGATTTGAAGTCTGATTCTGTGCTATGGGACCTAACTCCAATTAATATTGGTTAATTTTTATTTATTTTATGTTAAGTCATCATTTCACATCTATCTACATCTATTCACACTATCTACATTTGTTTGCAGGGTATTTACCTACATTTTGCTGCCTTTTGCAGCCCTCTAGCCCTTTCCGGGAGTCTTTTACAGCCTTTTTAGTGCCCAAAAGTTCGGGTCCCCATTGACTTCTATGGGGTTAGGTTCGGGATGAAGTTCGGGTTGAGTTCGGATCACGAACCCGGACATTTTCTGGAAGTTCGGCCGAACGTTTCGAACCCGAAAATCCAGGTGTTCGCTCATCTCTAGTCACGAGCAATGACAGAGGTGAATTTTAAATTGATGTTATTGTTATTCAGGTCACGTACCAGTCTCTGAAAGTCGCCCTCACGTGCCGCTCCATAGAACAAAAATGTCGTCTATGTAGCGGCACCAGAGGGCGATAAATTCGCTGTACCACTGTGTGCCATCCCCGAACACGATGGCCTCCTCCTGTCCGATGGAGTTTATATCCTTTGTATATCATTGGTATTAGACATGGTCACTAGTTGTTTATGATGTACAGGCTATTGTCTTGATAATGTTTTGAAATAATGAGCCTAGCGTCCCCTGATGAATCTAGTGCTCGGTGAGTCATAGGTGTGGAGAGTGAGGAAACGCGTTGGGACGCTGTCTCTGCACCTTTATTTTTTTTTTAGCTCACCTGTTTATGTTCTGCTTAGCTGGCTACATCTTTTTGATTTTTTGTGCCTTTTGATCCCTGACTCCTACCGTTCCTATATAGGGACCGACAAGTAGGGTTAGGTTCCAGCACGCGACCACCCCTTGCGGGGTTTTATGGACCTCGTGATCACATTTATATAGGGTGCAACAGGCCAAGTAGGGACATACAGGGTCTTGCATATCGTATGCACCACTATATCAGGAGGTCAATGGTATATATGGCTTTATGAGATGTCTTATATGTTTTGTGTGGCGATATTTTATCGGTTTGAGTTATCATTGAAGGCTACAGGAGGCAAAGAATGATGCCCTGCGATCCTTGGCGGCGGAAGGACGTGCACCAAAGAACTATCAGCCTGGGGCCAAGCCGCCACTACATTTACCCAGAGTGCAGTTAGGGAGATATAACGTGACTGGCCATGCTTACTGGTCCACGTATCTGTGGTTAGGTGGACCTTGCCACAGATGGCGTTGCGCAGTGCACACTTGATTTTATCGGATACTTGGTTGTGCAGGGAAGGCACGGTTCTCTTGGAGAAGTAATGGCTTCTGGAAACAACATACTGTGGGACAGCCATCGCCATCAGCTGTTTGAAGCTGTCTGTGTCCACCAGCTTGAATGACAGCATTTCAAAGGCCAGGAGTTTAGAAATGCTGGCATTCAGGCACAGGGCTTGAGGGTAGCTAGGTGGGAATTTACACTTTCTCTTCAAGGTTTGTGACATGGAGAGCTGAACGCTGCCGTGTGACATGGCGGAGATGCTTGGTGACGGAGGTGGTGGTGTTGGTGGCACATCCTCTGTTTGGTGGGCGGCAGGTTCCAACATTCCTCCCAAGCAGGGGGAGCCTGAGTTAGTTCCTTGTTTTTAGGGTGTTTACTCCACTGCAGTTCATGCTTTGCATGTAGATGCCTGGTCATGCAGGTTGTGCTAAGGTTCAGAACGTTAATGCCTTGCTTCAGGCTCTGATGGCACAGCGTGCAAACCACTCGGTTCTTGTTGTCAGCACATTGTTTGAAGAAGTGCCATGCCAGGGAACTCCTTGAAGCTGCCTTTGGGGTGCTTGGCCCCTGGTGGCGGAGGCCAGTACCAGGCAAACTCTCTTGGTGGCAGCTGTTCTGCCTTTGCCCCCTGCTCCCTCTTTTTCTACGCTGTTGGCTCGGTCTCACCACTGACTCTTCCTCTGAACTATGAAAGTCAGTTGCACGAACTTCATTCCATGTGGGGTCTAGGAGCTCATGGTCCACTGCATTGTCTTCCACACAGTCTTCCTCCCTGACCTCCTGTTCGGTCTGCACACTGCAAAATGACGCAGCAGTTGGCACCTGTTTTTCGTCATCATCAGAGACGTGTGGACTCTGATGAGGTGGTATTCCCATGTCCTCATCATCAGGAAACGTAAGTGGTGGTGCGTCAGTGCATTCTATGTCTTCCACCACTGGGGAAGGGCTAAGTGGATTCCCTTGGGAAACCCTGCCAGCAGAGTCTTTAAACAGCATAAGAGACTGTTGCATAACTTGAGTTTCCCTGATATGCATGGGGGTGATGTGACAGACTGATGGGCTTGGTTTTCAGGCGCCACCTGTGCGCTTTCTGCAGAATACTGGGTGGGAGATAATGCTGTGAACGTGCGGGATCCACTGTCGGACACCCAATTGACTAGCGCATGTACTTGCTCAGGCCTTACCATCCTTAGAACGGCATTGGGCCCCACCAAATATCGCTGTAAATTCTTGCGGTTACTGGAACCTGAGGTAGTTGGTTCACTAGGATGTGAGGCTGTGGCAGAATGGCCACGTCCTCTCCCAGCACCAGGTCCACTAACAACACCATGACCATATCCACGTCATCGTTCCTTATTAGATGTTTTAATCATTGTTACCATTCACCACAATAAGAAAAAAATGATTTGACCCAATGTATTGAATTCAAATTCAGGCCTTTTTTTACAGGCACCTAACACTATCTTGCTATCTATTTATGTACCATATTACACTAATCAAGGCACAGCAGTAACCACAGAGTTAGGGGAATATCAATTGTAGGCCTAGTTTTTAGGCACTGGATGAATGGTATCCTTTTACGGACATATTTACACTTGGAGATGCACAGTAGCATGTGAAAAAATATATACAATTATGCTTTGAGCACTTGTATTTTAACACTTTCTGTAATATACCCTTTAACGGAAAGAAATACACTTAGAGATGCAAAACAGTGTGTGCAAATGAAGAGGATTAAGCTGTATTTTAACACTTACTGCAATATACCCTTTAACGACAGAAATACACTTGGAGATGCACGCTGAGTGTAATATACCCTTTTTCGGACAGATTTACACTTGGCCTGCAACATCTGGAACACCAGATTCAGGATATTGCTATTTTGGCAATTGAATTTCACCCCAGAAAAAAATATATCCTTTGCCGGACACTATTAAACTTGGCCAGCCACAGCTGAAACCACTGATTTATGGTATTGCTATTTTAGCAATTGAATTTCACCCCAGAAAAAGATATATCATTTGCCAGACACTATTAAACTTGGCCAGCCACAGCTGAAACCACTGATTTACGGTATTGCTACTTTGGCAATTGAATTTCAACCCAGAACAAAATATATCCTTTGCCGGACACTATTAAACTTGGCCAGCCACTGCTGGGACACCAGATTTACGGTATTGCTATTTTCACCACAGAACAAAACATATCCTTTACCGGACACTTTTAACTTGGCCAGCCACTGCTGGGACACCAGATTTACGGTATTGCTATTTTGGCAATTGAATTTCACCCCAGAACAAAATATATCCTTTGCCGGACAATATTAAACTTTGCCAGCCACAGCTGAAACCAATGATTTATGGTATTGCTATTTTGGCAATTGAATTTCACCCCAGAACAAAATATATCCTTTGCCGGACAATATTAAACTTGGCCAGCCACTGCTGGGACACCAGATTTAGGGGATTGCTATTTTGGCAATTGAGTTTTACCCCAAAAAATTATCTATCCTTTGCCGGACACTATTAAACTTGGCCAGCCAAAGCTGAAACCACTGATTTACGGTATTGCTATTTTGGCAATTGAATTTCACCCCAGAAAAAAATATATCCTTTGCCGGACACTATTAAACATGGCCAGCCACTGCTGGGACACCAGATTTACTGGATTGCTATTTTTGCAACTGAATTTCACCTCAGAAAAAAATATATCCTTTGCCGGACACTATTAAACTGGGCCAGCCACAGCTGAAACCACTGATTTACGGTATTGCTACTTTGGCATTTGAATTTCACCCCAGAACAAAATATATCTTTTGCCGGACACTTTTAACTTGGCCAGCCACTGCTGGGACACCAGATTTATGGTATTGCTATTTTCACCACAGAACAAAACATATCCTTTACCGGACACTTTTAACTTGGCCAGCCACTGCTGGGACACCAGATTTACGGTATTGCTATTTTGGCAATTGAATTTCACCCCAGAACAAAATATATCCTTTGCCGGACACTATTAAACTTTGCCAGCCACAGCTGAAACCAATGATTTATGGTATTGCTATTTTGGCAATTGAATTTCACCCCAGAACAAAATATATCCTTTGCCGGACAATATTAAACTTGGCCAGCCACTGCTTGGACACCAGATTTAGGGGATTGCTATTTTGGCAATTGAGTTTTACCCCAGAAAATTATCTATCCTTTGCCGGACACTATTAAACATGGCCAGCCACTGCTGGGACACCAGATTTACTGGATTGCTATTTTTGCAACTGAATTTCACCTCAGAAAAAAATATATCCTTTGCCGGACACTATTAAACTGGGCCAGCCACAGCTGAAACCACTGATTTACGGTATTGCTACTTTGGCAATTGAATTTCACCCCAGAACAAAATATATCTTTTGCCGGACACTATTAAACTTGGCCAGCCACTGTTGGGACACCAGATTTAGGGGATTTCTATTTTGGCAATTGAATTTCACCCCAGAAAATTATCTATCCATTGCCGGACACTATTAAACTTGGCCAGCCACAGCTGAAACCACTTATTTACGGTATTGCTAATTTGGCACTTGAATTTCTCCCCAGAACAAAATATATCTTTTGCCGGACACTATTAAACTTGGCCAGCCACTGCTGGGACACAAGATTTAGGGGATTGCTATTTTGGCAACTTAATTTCACCCCAGAACAAAATATATACTTTGCCGGACACTATTAAACTTGACCAGCCACTGCTTGGACTCCAGATTTACGGTATTGCTATGTTGGCATTTGAATTTCACCTCAGAAAATCATATATCCTTTACCGGACACTATTAAACTTGGCGAGCCACAGCTGAAACCACTGATTTATGGTATTGCTATTTTGGCAATTGAATTTTACCCCAGAAAATTATCTATCCTTTGCTGGACACTATTAAACTTGGCCAGCAACTGCTGGGACACCAGATTTCGGGGATTTCTATTTTGGCAATTGAATTTTACCCCAGAAAATTATCTTTCCTTTGCTGGACACTATTAAACTTGGCCAGCCACTGCTGGGACACCAGATTTGCTGGATTGCTATTTTGACAATTGAATTTCACCCCCAAAAAATGATCTCTCCTTTTCCGGATACTCTTAAACTTGGCGAGCCACAGCTGAAACCTCTGATTTATGGAATTGCTATTTTGGCAATTGAATTTCACCTCAGAAAAAAAAATATCCTTTGCCGGACACTATTAAACTTGGCAAGCTACAGCTGAAACCACTGATTTACGGTATTGCTACTTTGGCAATTGTAATTTCACCCCAGAACAAAATGTGTCCTTTGCCGGACACTTTTAACTTGGCCAGCTACTGCTGAGACAACAGATTTATGGTATTGCTATTTTGGCAATTGAATTTCAACCCTGAACAAAATATATCCTTTGCCGGACACTATAAAACTTGGCCAGTCACTGCTGGGACACCAGATTTATGGCATTTCTATTTTGGCAATTGAATTTCACCCCAGAACAAAATATATCCTTTGCCGGACACTATTAAACTTGGCCAGCCACAGCTGAAACCACTAATTTACTGTATTGCTATTTTGACAATTTAATTTCACCCCAGAACAAAATCTATCCTTTGCCTGACACTATTAAACTTTGCCAGCCACTACTGGTACACCAGATTTAGGGGATTGCTATTTTGACAATTGAATTTCACCCCGAAGAAATGATCTCTCCTTTTCCGGATACTCTTAAACTTGTCCAGCCACTGCTGGGACACCAGATTTAGGGGATTGCTATTTTGAAAATTGAGTTTCACCACAGAAAATCATATATCCTTTACTGGACACTATTAAACTTGGCCAGTCACAGATGAAACCACTGATTTACAGTATTGATATTTTTGCAATTGAATTTCACCCCAGAACAAAATATATCTTTTGCCGGACACTATTAAACTTGGCCAGCCACTGCTGGGACACAAGATTTAGGGGATTGCTATTTTGGCAATTAAATTTCACCCTAGAAAATTATCTATCCTTTGCCGGACACTATTAAACTTGGCCAGCCACAGCTGAAACCACTGATTTACGGTATTTCTATTTTGGCAATTGAATTTCACCCCAGAAAAAATATTTCCTTTCCGGACATTATTAAACTTGGCCAGCCACATCTGAAACCACTGATTTAGGTTATTGCTCTATTTTCAATGAATTTCACCTCAGAACAAAATCTATTCTTTGCCGGACACTATTAAACTTGTCCAGCCACAGCTGAAACCACTGATTTACGGTATTGCTATTTTGGCAATTGAATTTCAGCCCAGAAAATTATCTATCCTTTGCCAGACAGCAGACAGTATTACACTTGGCCAGCCACAGCTGGAAGACCAGATTTAGGGGATTTTTATTTTGGCAATTGAATTTAACCCCTCAATAGAATATAGAAATTTCTATTTCTGAGTTTCTAGGGGTGACATTAAGCACAGCTAAGCCCCTGATGTAGGATATAGCAAAAAAAAAAACTAGGATTGTTGGATTGATGGACTTGTGGGCAGCTTGTGCTGGTGCACCACAAGACACAGAATGGCCGCTGATCACTCCAGAAAAAAGTGACATAAAAACGCTCTGTGCAGCCTAAAAACCAGTGAGCAATTAACTAGCAGAAGTTGAATGATTCACAGCTGTAGATCGATCATTTCATTAGGTGTTTTTGCTGAGTTTTCCCTGCCTAATCTCGCCCTCACAGCAGCTGCTTCCTATTCCTACACTAATCAGAACAGATTGACGTGTGGCGCTACGTGTCTCCAGCTTAAATAGAGGCTGGGTCACATGCTGCACTTTGCTAATCACAGCCATGCCATTAGTAGGCATGGCTGCAATGGCTTCTTAGGGCAAGAAGTAAAACGCTAGCTGATTGGCTGCTGTGCAGCCCTTCAGAAAGCGGGAAGAAATCGCCGAACAACGGACCCTAACCCGAACTTTTTTGAAAATGTTCGGGTCCGGGTTCCAAACACCCCAAAATTTGGTATGAACCCGAACTATACAGTTCTGGTTTTCTCAACTCTACTGAACAGCAAATATATCTTTATTTTGCTACTATTACACGCCAAAAAGTGCTTCATAACTGCACCGCTGATAGCATATATATTTTACTTTTGCAATTAATACACAACAAAAAGGGCTTTAAAACATATAACTGCATCGCTGAACGGCCAATATATTTTACTTTTGCCACTAATACACAACAAAAAGGGCTGTAATTTTCGCACTTTACCACACAACGGCTAATAGGCCCCATTAATACAAGCCAAAAATTATTTAGAAAATATAACTGCACTGCAAAAGGGCTTAAGAGTCGTGGACATATTTTCTTGTAATAAACCCCGTTAACGGCTGTATCAAAAGTACTTGCACCCCAGTAACAAAAATGTTTTGCAGGAATTACAGAGCTGTATAATGGCAATTTGGGTCCCTAGTCAGTTCAGCAAGGTATAATAGGATTATTCCCACTAACCAGGCTGTAACCTTCCCTACTGAACCCTGTTCAACATAAATTCTGTTCGATTTTTCCTCTCTATTCTTTCCATACACTTTGAATAATATTTCCCTGAACTTGTTAATTGTTTTTTTGGCACAATTAAGTTTTTTTCTAGCACTGTCCCTAGCGCCTGCCGACGTCTCTCCCTGCACTAAGTACACTGGTAAATGGCAGAATTCAAGATTGCTGAGGCTATTTATAGGGCTGTGACATCAGAGGGCTGGCTGCTGATTGGCTGCATGCATGGCATTATGGGTGATCCCGCCTTCCCAGAGTTCCTTGCTCCATGTCCTCACTCGTGCAGTAGTCATTTTAGGAAAAAATGTGATTCGTTACCACAAAGTGTGAGGAAAATCGCATTCGGTGCAAATCAAATTTTTCCTGAAATTCGGATCGAATTACACTTTGATTTGCTTATCTCTAGTCATATTATATGTATTTATACCTGGACACTTATAATAAAAACATAAAAATATGCAATTAAATTAGTGTATGTCCCACCCCATTGAATGGATCCTATGGAAGTTCTACAGATGGTCATATCTTCAGGAAGATGTGGATCTGCTGGACTGAGAATGATTGAGTAATTTTCTGATTATTTTCTGATTATTTTATGTCAGGTTCAGTCCCTTTCCAGCACCGTACTCTATACAAGGACGTTTATAATAGCCAGATATCTTTGATAAAGACCTGGATCATTTTTTTTTTTTTTTTTTTAATTTAGGGACTTGCAATATAATGAGGACCCTTGGCATGAGTTGTGAGCTTTCATATTTTTCAGACATACTGTTTATATAAAAGTTTGCGAACTATGAACAAATACCTCATTGTTAAGAACTGAACCATGTATTGTTCTAAATATAGCAAAAACTTTAAACTGGTATCATAATCCCCACATGTGTAATGTAAATAAACAACATCAGTATTGTTTGTCAAATTGTGTACAGAATGTACATTATATAGTCATTGATATTTTAAGCCCTGATATGTATTCTATCTAAAAATTTGTTATTAAGGACCTAAAATGTAGAATATTGCTTTGAATCAAGGGTATACTTTTTTTGTACATTTTGTCAAAGTCATTTACTGTATATCAGCAGTGTAGTTTGTGTATGTTAATGTAGTTAAAACATGGCTAAGGATAAATATGTTTAATGTGTTAGTACACTAGAAATATAAATATGCACTGGTGAATAAAAAAAAAAGACCAATACATTTAAGCAAAGAATAATGCCCTTTATTAATACACAGATGTGTCAACTTGACTTGTTTTAACTGGGCACAAAAAATATATAAAACATAATAAAAAAATATAAATTACTAATTGCAAAAAAATGCCCAGGTGTGGACAGGTAGCTGGGCTGAGAAGAGGGCATTGTGTGGTGAGATGTACCTGGTTGAGAAGCTGAGGGGACAGCCTGGGTAGAGGACGAATCCCTATAACATGTTTGGCCATATGACCGAGTTTGTGGGGCATAATGTGGTCTTGGAGGAGGGTATTGGGCAGAGCGTGGGGGTGTTGGCATTGCAATAGGGCCAGGGATGTGCCTATAGGTGTGTCAATTCCCAAGGGCAGCTAAAATTTCTGTGGTGTAATTAGGAGGAGTGGCTCCCTATAGAACGATTCCTAGAGTGACTTGCTTTCTTAATAATCAGTCTGGAGGCAGGTTCCTCAAATGAGGTTTAAGAGTCCTGCCATAGAGCTCAAAGTGGTCCGCCTGCCAGGCTCTAGACAAATAGTCTAGGACCTGGGAATTGGAGAAATGGGCAGGGCGCATGGGTCAGCCCTCCTGAATGTAGCACAGACAAAATGTTCTTATCGTTATCTGTAACCATCGTTTCTATCTCCAGTTGGCGAGGAGACAGCCAGAGTTTGATTTCTTTATTGATGATGCCAATCAGTTCCTCCCCGGTGTGGCTCTGTTATCCAAGGCTGCCCAAGTGCTGATTTGTGTGACAATGCCTAGCTTTGCATAGGTGATATGCTGGAGGATCACTGTGAACTGTGTCTAGAAGGGAGGGTGAGGACAAGGTGGAGGTTGAGGAGGCAGAGAAGGACATTGGTGCAGAAATCACATGATTACAATGTGGAGTCTGCATTGCCCTCACCTGGCCAAGATGCTGGTGTATCTGATTCGTAATGACAATTACCCAGTGGGCTGTGAATAGAAATGTGCAAAGTTTTCGTTAAATTTCTCCAGAAAATTTGCTTCATTATGAATTTGTCATGAAGCGTGTTAAATCAGGTTTGCAGTTAATGTTTAGGGAGAATGTATCTCAGTGTACATAACTGTGCATTGCAGCAACATGCATAGCTAGTCCTTTCTCGTAGTGAAACAGTTACTGTGCATCAGAATGACAGGCAGGTCACATACAGTATATAGATCTGCGCATCATCGTGCAAGCCACCAACAGTCCTAGTTAGCCCTAGCTATACCAAAATAAAAACATACACAAGCTTTCAGTATAGAAAAGAAATGTGAAACTGTGTCCCAAGGACATGGTGGCAGCACCAATAAAGTAGTGGAGAAAAAAAGGTTCTTTTAATCGATGTTTGGCAGTGCAAAGACATGAATTTGAATCCCTTTTATAAGCTGCAGAATGACTGTGTGTCATTATTAGGCTTAATTCACACTTCAATTATTAGGTCAATGTTTGGGTCAAAACTACAGAACAGGTGCAGGTCTGTTCATGATACCTAATCTGAGAGTAGGCTTGGCTCCTGAATTTGCCTCACAATAAGTGATGGAAATAACGACCAGATCACTGGTGTGAACTCACCAGTACAGGTCAATGTTAGCGTCAGCTCTAATTTATCGGTGTGAACTTTATCGTGCAGTGGCCTAAGATTCAAATAGTGGCCCCATAACAGTGGGGAGGGTGTCAGCAGTAAGGCTGTGTCCACATTGCAGTTTATTTTCCTGTTCTTCGGATCAGTCAGAAGAACAGCCCAAAAAAAGTGGATCCTGTACTCTGAGCATCTGCCTTCACACCGTCAGTATTTGGTGAGCATTTGATCAGTATTCATAAGGCAAAAAACAGCAGTAGGTCAAAACAGAGATGAAATGTGATGGAAATATTTGTATCTGTTCTGTGTTTTGGATCAACTCCTGCTTTTGACTTCCAAATCATGATCAAATCCTGATGAAAAATATTGACCATGTGAAAGAGGCCTCATGCATAATTTGCATGAGATTTGTCCATTTGCATCTGAAATCAATTTTATTCAGATGGAAAATAAGTACTGCATGCAGGACTTTAATGGCCTCTATTACACTGTCAGTATTTGGTCAGTTTTTTGCATCAGTATTTGATCAGTATTGGTAAGGCAAAAACAGAAGTGGGTCCAAAACAGAGATAACATGTGATGGAAATATATGCATGTCTTCTGTGTTTTGGACCCACTCCTGCTTTTGGAATCCAAATTATGATTAAATCCAGATGCAAAACACTGACCATGTGATAGAGGCCTTATGGACGCTCAAATGACAGGACAGTTTTTTTTTTTTTTTGTTATTTTCTGACGGATTAGAAGAATAGAAAAATGAATGGCCAAACAGGGTCACTATTGTACCTGGAACAGAGTGGGGAGGGTGGCAACAGCATGAAGAGTCACAATAGTGGCCTTGGAACAGAGTGTGTACGGCAAGGTGGGACGGGGGGGGACAACAGTGACAGTAACGGCACAAGATGGTGGCAGATGCCAGTAAGATCAGATGGCAGTCGAGGCAGAAGGTGTGTGTTATCAGGTGTGTGGCAGCATCAGAATAGTGGCAGCAGTACGTGGCCAGAAGTAACGGGTAATTTGTAACTATGTTCTGATGTGGCAGCACACTACAGTCAGATCATTACTGCAAGAATGATCTAGTCTGTTGCATCAGAAATCCTGGTTGATTCATGCCTGATTCATCTTTATAAAGGTTAATCTTTCCACATTTTGTGTTGAAAGGCGAGTTCTCTTTGAGTTAACTATGCAACCCACCGCACTAAACATCCACTCTGATGCCACACTACTGGCGAGGCAGGAAAACTTGTCCAGAGCTCAGTCTCAGTCAGTCAGTTGCAGCCACAATTCTATTTTGGCTGCCCAGTTGTCCAGGGGATCTTGAATCTGGGGTAATAGGGTGCAGTCCAAGTATGCCACCACCTGATGGGTCAGGTTTGGCTCCATGTCCTGCTTGCAGTTCAGTGGAAGACTTTGAAAACCGGTTGACAACAAGATTGAAGACATGCGCCATGCAGGGTGTATAGGTCAACCCCCCCTGATGCAGAGCAGACAGAATGTTCTTCCCGTTATCAGTAACCATTGTTCCTATCTCCATTTGGTGAGCACACAGCCAGAATTCGATTTCTTATTTGATGACACAGAGCAGTTCCTCCCTGGTGTGACTGAGTTTGTCCTAGCTGACCAGGTGCAGAACCTCGTTACAATGCTGGGCTTTGCATAGGTGGTATGCTGGAGAACCACTCTGATCTGTGTCTACAGTGGAGGCTGAGGACAAGATGGAGGTTTACTAGGCAGAGGAGGATATTGGTACAGAGATCCTATGATTATGATGCGGAGGTGGCATTGCCAACACCTGGTTAAGTTGCTGGTGTGCTTGGGACAGAACTAAATTTACTCAGTGGGCTTTAAAGAAATATATTTTCCATAACCATAGTTATATCTCGATATATCAGCACTCATATGAACTGTACCAGACACCGACAGGCTCAAGGACTGGCCCACCTCCTGCTCAACATATGTATGCAGGGCTGGTACAGCTATTTTAGAGAAGTAACGATGGCTTGGGACTTTCCAGCTTGGGTGTGCACAAGCCATCAGTCCACCATATGGAAAGAGAGGGTCTGTAGTGCCAGAAACTTGGCCAGGAGCATGTTCAGTTTCTGCACCGTTGAATTCGTGCACTCATACTGTTTTTTTTTTCCAATTGCCTCAGTGATCGATTGCTGGCGAAACATGTGACGATGAGGAGGAGCATCAGGAGCAATAGACAAAGGAAAGGAATGACTGTTTCGTTCTGCTGAGGTTGAGGAGCCCTGACAGCTGGAGAAGGCGTGCGGGCCCCTGGGACATGCAGCAGTTGGGACATTAGGCTGTATCACTATATTAATTTCCCAGGCCACTTTATGCTGATGCTGCATGTGTTGATAAAAGGCCGTGGTGCCAACATTAGCACTTTAACTGCTCTTCCCCTTCTGCCCACAT
Source organism: Bufotes viridis (assembly GCA_033119425.1). Lineage (NCBI taxonomy): Eukaryota > Metazoa > Chordata > Amphibia > Anura > Bufonidae > Bufotes > Bufotes viridis. The sequence continues at coordinate 252,160,275 of CM065590.1, forward strand.
ATCCTGCATACCGCCATGCTAACGCTCTCCAGCGACACTGCCGAGTATGAAATTTTACCCACACCACTCCATGCTGACTGCCTGCCGCTGCCTCTAGTTGTTTCCTGACAGGTAGGCTCCTGAGTTGAGATGAGCGTTCGGGTTGTGGTAACTCGCGCATCCCGTTATGGATTCCACTATGGCGGCATATGGAATCCATAAGGGGCGGCTTCCACAAACGCGAACTGTTGAACAGCCGAAGGACCTGGGGTGATGTCACCGTCATGTGATCAGTGCAGGGGGCGTGGCTCAGCACAGGATCAAATCCAGTGCTGAGCCACGCCCCCTGCACTGATCACATGACGGTGACGTCACCCCAGATCCTTCGGCTGTTCAACAGTTCGCGTTGGTGGAAGCTGCCCCTTATGGATTCCATATGCCGCGATAGTGGAATCCATAACGGGATGCGCGAGTTACCACAACCCGAACGCCGAACGCCAAACTTTTTTTAAAGTTCGCTCATCTCTACTCCTGAGTAGTAGACTGTTTACCCTGGACAAATTTGCCTCCAGATCTCCCAATGCTTCCACCCTATAGTCTCACGGTCCTGCTGCCACCCTTACCCCCTGATGATGATGCCCCCTCTTCACCTTGCTCCCATGTGTGATCAGCTATATCATCATCCACTGCTGTCTGCTCATCACTTATTTCACCCTCATCAGTCTCATGACCACGTCCCTTACTGCTCGCAACACGTGCTCCAACTCTGACTGTCATCATCACTAGTTACACATCTAAGGAAGGATACAGCGGACCTATCCTCCAAGTCTAAAATGGCTTGTAGCTGCTGACTGTCCTTACTAATCTTGTCCTCACTGAAAAAAAGAGCCGGAAGCATGCATTACTTCTGAAGCAAAAGGAGCATTAAAAGAAAGAGGCAGTTGCCTGACAGGTGAGGGCACAGAGCGTGTTCCTTGGCCATGCCAGCTAAGTGTGGTGTCACCGATTCCTAACTGTATGTATCGCTTTTCACCTGATGTTGAAGAGCAAGTCAACCATTCCAGTGTAGCTTGATTGTTGGTCAAAACATGACCACTGGATTTCAGTGGTAGCTCTGGCCTGTTGCTGTGGCTGCTGCTACCACCACCCTTTCTTCTGTTGCTACTTGTGCTGACTACAGCAACATTTTTTCCACTGCCCATTCCTTTTAATGGTCCAGACAACTATTAGTTGGCCATAGCGTACAGTAACTGAATCAGTAATGTAACTATATAACTAAGCATGAATGGCTCAGCAGGTGAACTAGATAAATGCGCCTATATATTAGACCACCTGTTGATGCTGAGTCTGATGCATATTGTCTATGTATAACAGAACAGATTAAGTATTAATGGTAAAGCAAATTAACTTGATAAATACGCCTATATATTAGACACAGTGGCCAGATTTATCATTACACTTACATCTTACTCCACTTTTACATATGCCCAAAGTCACTTTAGGATAGTCAGATTTATTAATGGTCCTTTAATACTGTGATAAATGTGGTTTGACAGTAGCAGTTTATCCTTCAGTAAGCGGCTTTACAAAAGTCACATGTCTTAACAAAAAAGTCGCATGTTCTATTAAGAAGTCGCATAAGATAAGCATGGTCTCTCCTGGAGTGAAATTGCGCATTTTTTTTTTGCGACTTTTTTGCGACTTATCTTTTTAAATGGTTGCAATAGTAAATATGTCTAGAGATTTATTTACATAAGACAACACACCCACTTTCACAAAACTGGAGAGCTTAGTGCAGAGCTTGAAAAAGTAAAAAAAAAATGCACAATTTTACCGATTGCGCATTTTTTTGCAACTTTTTCACTCCATTAAAGTGACTTTAGCTAATGATAAATCTGGCCCAGTAAGTCTATGTATAACAGAACAGATTTATGCAATAAAATGCTAATTAATTATTTCAAAATCATACAATGTGATTTTCTGGATTAATTTTTTTTTTTTTATTCTGTCTCTCACAGTTAAAGTGTAACAACAATAATAATTACAGACCTCTCTATTCTTTTGTAGGTGGGAAAACTGGCAAAATCGACAGTGTATTATATACATATTTTCCCCACTGTATGTGACCTCCTGTCATTCTTGCACACAGTAACTGTTTTGCTACCAGAAAGGACTATGCATGTTGCTGCACTGCACAGTGATGTACACCAAGATACAGTCTCCCTAAAGTTTACCTGCAGCCTAGGATAGACCTTAATTTATCCGGTTTGTGACAAACTAATTTGTATCAAATGAAATTTCTTGGAGAAATTCAGCAAAGCGACCAAATCAAATTTTTTAAAACTTCATTTATCTCTAGTCATATTCGTATTATCTAAAAAATATTAGTGGCCGCAGAAACTATAATAACAGTAGCCAAAAAGGACCCTCATTAACAGTGAAAGCCTACAGACAGAGACCCTGAGTAACAGTAAAAACCATTGACCTCCAATATGTGACAGCCACTGACCCCAACATGTAACAGCCACATAACCCCAGTAAGTGACATCTATATATATCCTAATCAGATTCACAGCCACACCTCACAAGGAAAAATAATATCTTGTGCTTAAGGTTCCAGAAACATGAGCAATGTTTGTTGTATGATATTCAGTGTCATCAGCCCTAAGGATTGTTCCCTCCTTTCTTTACCATTGTCCAAAAATCCAATATTACTAGCTATTAGTGTTGATCACGAATATTCAAATTGCAAATTTTAATCACGAATATCTGCACTCCGAGAATTCGTGAATATTTAGAATATCTCAAAATATATTCGTTATCGCGAATATTCCTTTTTTTTTAAATACCAGTCTATACAAATGTTTATGCAAATTTTATGCAAATTATTTAATGCGAATTTTCACAGTCAAAAAAATAATGCCTGAAGATCAGGAATTCGCGAATATATGGTGAATATTCGCCCAAATATTCGCGTAATGTCGCTAATTAGAATATTATCACTACTGGCTATGAGTTCAACTCTTGGAACATTAGTCCAGATTGGGATCTTCTCAGCATTTATCTACAGTTTACCAAGAGATCACAACTTAAAGATTGCTCACCCAGGTTTGCATCCTACTCAATGATAGCTACCAGAACAATGAGTACAACTGTAGGATTATAATTAGAGATGACTGAAGTTATCAAAAATTTGATTTGGTTGCTTCACCAAAGTTCACAAAGAAATTTGATTTGTTACAAATTACTTTGTCACGAATCACATTCCATTGTATGTAGCAGACGTAATGAAGTGGAACTGCAAAAGCAAGACCCATTGTAACATTGTAACCCATTGTCTATTCTTGTCCACAAAACGGCCAAGAATAGGACATGTTCTATCTTTCTTGTAGGGCCGCTGAACGGACCTACAGATGTGGACAGCACACGGTGATCTGTCCGCATTTTTGTGGCCCTATTTAAATGAATGGGTCCAAATCCAATTCCTAAAAATTGCAGATAAAATGTGGATCAAAAATATGGTCATGTGAATGGATCTTTACTTATTTAGAACTTGATGGTAGCAACGAATCTCAAAGCAGTTGGAATAGGGGCAAAAAAAAGTCTAGAAAAGTAACTGATACTAATAAAAAACATCTGGAGGAGCAATTGACTGGGTATAAAAAAAAGCATGTTAGAGAGGCAGAGTCTCTCAGAAGCACCAATCTGCGAAAAACAGAATCTAAACATTTTGGAAAAATTTTAGAAAAATATTTCTCAACGTAAAATTGTGAAAACTTTGAATATCCTACCACCTACAGTACTTTATATCATCAAAAGAGATAGAGAATCTAGAAAAATCCATTTGCACAAGGGAAAAGGCTGTCAGGTGGCACTGCATTAAAACCAGTCAGGATTTTGTACTGGAAATCACTGATTGAGACCAGGAACAGTTCCAGAAATTTTCAGAAACGTAGCCATCTTCTCTGGTCCCAAACTAATTTAAAATGGACTGAAACAAAACTGTTCGGTGGTCTGGAGAATAAAAATTTGAAATTCTTTTTGGACACCATGGATGCTATGTTCTGCAGATTCAAAAGAAGAGGGACAATCCAGCTTGTTATCAGAATACAGTTCAAAAGCCTGCATTTCTGATGGTACAGAGTTGCATTTGTGCCTGTGGAATGGGCAGATAATATATATCTGGAAAGGCACTATCAAGGCTGAACAATATATAGAGGTTTTAGAACAACATATGCTCCCATCCAGACAATGTGTCTTTCAGGGTAGGTGTTGCATATTTCAGCAAGACAATGCTGAGCCACATACTTTATCCATCACAACAGTATGGCTTTTCAGAGGAGAAGTCCAGGTGCTGAACTAGCCTGCCTGCAATCCAGACCTTTGACCAATAGAAACATTTGGCGCATTCTAAAAGAAGACCAAGAACTGTTAAGTAGCTAGAATCCTATATCAGACAAAAAATTGACAACCTTCCTGTCCCAAAACTCCAGAAATTGGTCTCCTCATTGCCAGACATTTACAGACTGTTGTCAAAAGAAGAGGGGATACTACACAATGGTAGACATGGCCCTGTCTCACCATTTTTTAAAGTTCTAAATGAGTCAATTTTTTCCATGAAATGGTAAAATGTCTCATTTACAAAATCTGATATGTGTTCTATGATCTATTGTAAATAAAGTATGGGTCTATGAGATTTTCAAATTATTGTACTGTTTTAAATTACATTTATTTACATTTTACATGGCATCCCAACTTTTTTGGAATTAGGGTTGTAAATTACCAACAAGGAGTCGAGCTGCAATCGTAAACAATAACTGGTATAAATGGTGAAAATTCCTATACAGTGGATTTGTTGCCGCTATATAAGCTACTGTTCAAAATAACTAGATATAATCATATTTGGAACATTGATGTCTATTGAATGTTTTCATAGTCATTCTCTCTTCATATTACCTTGATAATATGCTTAAAGGCTATTTTTACATGAATAAAATAATGGTGTCAGCTAAATAATAAATGAAAAGCAGACTATAAATAGACTTCATTAGAGCATTAGAGTGATGCACATTTGAAGACTTCTTTCGTTACAGCTATACAATCCACAGTGAAAGAGGAATAATCACAGTAGGTGGCAGATAGTAAACTATAAATGTCACAAGTGGTCATTAGTATCATTAAAGTAAATGGTCCTGAGTATTATCTATTCTTTGTTATAGGATCTAAGCACCAGGGAAAATCATTATATATAAAGAGCTTATTGATGAGAGTGCTGGATGAGTTTTATAGTACTTGCAATAACATTTATAATTTTACAGTTATTCAAGCACAATATTCCTCACAAGTTCAGTTTAATATCTAGTGAATGGGACACTAGTCTCTGTAATGTTAACAGTCTATGAACACTGTGAATATATTACTTAAAGATCTAAAACTATTTTATTACAGAAAGGTATAAAATAATATGTATGATAGACGATTTATTGGCCTGTATTTGTGGGAGGGGCATTAGCAGCACTTATATACCAGGCAGACGCCTCCCTTGGGTGTGACGACGGTGCTGTGTACTTGGAGTATCCTGGGTCAGCTGATGGCACGTGATTTCCAAGTCAGCAGGTTCTGTACCAAGTCGGCGGTGAGGAACTGAAACTAAGAATGTCCCGGTTCTGGGTGAGTGTTCGCTGCACCGTCTAGTTTGCAGTCCGGTCGGCGGTGTATCAGTTTCCTTAGGTGAGGAGGAGCTGGGCACCGCAGGAGCAAAAGTCAGCGAGACTCTGTCTCGATTTTCATGCAAATTTCTCATGTCTTGCATGGTCCACCGTGCTCTACGAAGGGGGGGGGGGTGGGGGGTGGTAAGTGCACGGGCCATTACTGTATTCATTTAACGTGAACAGGTTCTCAGTCACACACGGCATGCCGGTTAGTCATAGCACGGCCGTGTCACTACACATGGGGGACACAGGGTGAATACCAGTACATAATAGCCTGGGTATAGCTGCTTGCTCTATATCCTCATACAGGTACATACATTTCATTTCAGCGGTACATGAGTAGTCGCATGGTTGCATGCTCAGGTTGCCAGCGTGGTTCGTTGTCACTAAGTACAGGTATATATATGTGTGACTCACCAGCTGCACATTTGTATTACGCAGCATGTATCCAGGTTACGCACAGGGCACGCCGCCATGGTCCATGCCAACATTTCCTGGGGGGTACATTTTCACTTGCTGCACCTTTTATACAGCATACCCAAGTGTAACATCATGATCTATGTCATTACATATAGCCAATATTACTACGTATGACCTCATGTTAGTGTCAGCATACAACCAGAGCCAGGGTCGTCATAGCACGTCATTTCTCCTTTTCAGATCTCGTCACAGCTCTCCATTCTCAGTTAGTATTGTCAATTATATCTTTGGCTCAGGTAGAAGGAAAAAAAATAAAAAATTTAATATGAAAAAAAAAAACGTTATTAGCATGCAACGAGTCACGTTACGGGTGGATTTTTCGCATTAGGTTACGGGCTTCGCAACTTGACGTTTCTTCAAAGGTTGTTATAGGTTCAGAATATTTGGTAAGTCACATTTTCATCAGTTTACGGTATCACGACATCAGACCTGACACGTCACTCAGGGGCAGTCACTTGGTGACATAAGTTATGTTCACTACCAGCGGGCAATTTTGTAAATTCAACTTACGGTGTGTCACAGGTTCGTTTACTTGTGCCCGGGGTTATAGGTTGTAAGAGAAGAAAAAAGAGTATAAAGGGTAAGTCACGTTTTGTTACAATATATCGTCATGTTCGTCAGTATAAATACATGACTCACATCCGTCTAGTGTCATTTAGAGTCAGTAGGTGACTGTCACGGGTGCCCACTGTAGTCTGTTTTGAGTCGTCACGTGGCATCTCCCTCTGCCTTTCTGTCGGTTAGTTGTTTTCTCAGTGGCAGGTTGCACAGATTTGGCATTTCTCTTCCCTCACGCATACTCGTGTTGTTCAAATGTCTGTTTATCATCAGCAGTTGCAACATGTCGCATGCATCTGACATAGAGGAAGCTTCCATGAATGAGAACACTACCAGAATGTCAGAGCATAGCAGTATTCCGTTGCTTCGAGACTGGACCATTCCTTAGCTCACTTCGGAGTTGTTGAGAAGGCGTACCCCTTTTTTGGCTACCATGAGGAAAGCAGAGCTGTACTGCTTACTCGCGACAGAGTGAGCTGACCCTCGCCACAAGGAGGTGTCTATGGCCACTATACAGACTTCTCTTACACAGTTGCTTGTCATGATCAATAACTTGACATCTTCAATTACCACTATTCAGGCGAGGTTGGAAACAGTGGAGTTTCGGGGTGCAGTTGTCACTCGTCCAGCACGAGATGTACCTATCGCCTCCACATCTACCGCTGGTTGCTCAAGTTCAGTGTCCCCTATGCCCAACATCACACCAGTGCATTTCATTATGGCCAATGTCAAGAAAGACATACTTGAGGGTAGAGATGTAAGTCTAGCATCCCTCTTTATTGCCACTCAAGATCTCACTGAAAACAAGGTTATAGCTTGTAACGAGGTTTCGGTGGTCCTAAAGAGCTGAGATTATAGGCTCAATTGGAAGCTAACGGTTCCTGAATTCGTTCTGGCGTTCATCTTGTACAGGGACTAGTGATGAGCGGCAGGTGCCATATTCGATTTCGACGAAATTCGCGAATATTCGAATGAATATTCGTTTCATATTCGTCGAAATCGAATATTCGTCATTTTTCTAGTTATCGCGATTAATATGCGATTTAAATAATCGCGTATTGCGATTTTAACTTAAGGCTACTTTCCTATTGGTTTCATATCTAGAATTAGCGAGGATGACGAATATGACGAATGTATTCGTCATATTCCTCAAAACGAAGATAACGAAGTATTCTACATCTTCGCTTTAGCTACCTATTCGTCAACTTCGCTAATTCTAGCAATCAAATAGGAAGGTTGACTATAGAGACAGCTGTGTTAAATTCGCTATGCGATTTTTTTTATTTTTATTTTTAATAAATAGAATACTTATAATAATTTTATCAAGTAATATAATTATTGTATTAAAAAAAAATAAATCGCATAGCGAATTTAACACAGCTGTCTGGTAAGTCAACCTTCCTATTTGATTGCTAGAATTAGCGAATAGCGAAGTTGACGATGACGAGACGAATAGGTAGCTAAAACGAAGATGTAGAATACTTCGTTATCTTCGTTTTGAGGAATATGACGAATACATTCGTCATATTCGCTATTCGCTAATTCTACCAAGCCAACCATAACTTCTGTGCTCATGGAGCGTCCCGATCACCATGGGAACGTCTCCATATACTAAAATGTACTGTCGGATTTGAGGAATTACGTTGAAATCGCAATGCGATTAATTCAAGTTATATTAATCGCATTGCGATTTCAACTTAGAGCTGGGTTTATAATGGGTCAGCTTGGTAGAATTAACGAAGTTAATGAATATGGAATATAGCAGCAGTGCTAAGTTGAAATCGCAATGCGATTAATTTAAATTAAAGTATTCGCATTGCGATTTCAACTTAGCACTGCTAGTGCATAGCTAATCTATATTCCATATTCGTTAATTCTAGCCTATGTAAGATAGCAGTGCTAAGTTGTAATCGCAATGCGATTAATATAACTTGAATTAATCGCATTGCGATTTCAACGTAATTCCTCAAATCCGACAGTACATTTTAGTATATGGAGACGTTCCCATGGATGGGGACGCTCCATGAGCACGGAAGTCGGCAGAAGCGGCAACGGGAACTGACTAGAGCAGCCAGGAAGCCTGGAATCCTCAGGACAGGTAAGAACTACTTTTGGGAAGTGGGAAAGAAAAAAATATAACAAAAAAAAAACAAAAAAAAAAAAAACGAATATTCGAAATAGCGAATTTATAGCGCTATATTCGAAATATTCGCGAATTAGCGAAGTGCCGATATTCGCTAAAAAAATTCGCTTTTCGAATATTCGCGCTCAACACTAACAGGGACTTCGTTTGCTCTGTCTCTGTCCGTCCAGACAGGAGGGAGGAATTGGATCTCTACCTTTATAAAGTTACTGCTTTCAAGCACAAGTATGGCGGTGCTGCGTTTTATGATTACCACTGTTCTTTTTCTGCAAAACTGGCAGCAGCGCTCAGTCAATTTCAGTTTAGCACAAATTGGGCCAAAATAGACACTGAGATTTTCTGCAGAAACTTTGCAGGTCTTAAAGCCCCATCGTGCTCACTTTGTCAGTCCATTTTTCACACTGCCGAGTGGTGTCACGGTGCAATCACCATGTCAGAATCAAGTTTCAAGGTTTCGCCGGCAGGTCCGTCGGGCACTCAGAGAGGCGCAGGCGTGGTGGATAAGTGAGGTCGCCCTATCAGAGATTTAGGAAGATTTCAAATTTGCAACAATTTCAATTTCTCAGCCTGTCATTACAGCCAATGCCGTCTGCTTCATGTTTGCACCAATTGTTTCAAAGCTCATCCTAAGATAGCGTGTCCATTAAAATTAGATAAAGCATGCATGAGCGTCATAAACACTGATTATTTACAGTTATATTTGAAAGGTCATCATGATACTAGGTTTGTCAATTTCTTGGTCACAGGGTTTGTGGTAGGGTTCCATAGAGGCCTAATCGCACTGCCAGAGGTCAAGCATGAGTGCAAAAATTTACACTCTGCTGAGAGAGTCCCAAGTACAGGGGACAAGTTGTTAGAGGAAGAGTTAGAGAAAGGGTTTCTCATAGAACCTTTTACGGTTTCACCATTCGACCACTGGAGGGTAAGGCTGGTAGGGGTAGTCACAGGCAAATTTAGCAAAAAAGAGAGGCTTATCTATGACCTTTCAGCCACGCATGCTTCTCACATTGCCAGCCTCTATTCCCTCATTCTGTCAGAAGAAGTAAGCATGAAATATTCAACAAAAAATCAGGCCATAGCAACCGTCATGGAGGTAGGGCCTGTACCCTACTTGCCTAAGGCAGATATTTCCGATGCTTTCAAACTCCTTCCCATCATGCCTGCGCTCTGGAAATGGCATGGTATAAAATGGAGGAGTTTGTACTATTTCGCCACGAAGCTGACATTTTCTACAGACTTCAGCCTTGTTTGAACTGTACCCCATAGTGGCTGCTGCATACGTGTGGGGTAGTTCATGGGCCAAATCCATAGTTATGATAATTTCAGACAATTCAGCAACAGTGGACATATTAACAAGAGGTAGATCTAAATCCCCGTACGTCATATTTTTTGCAAGAAGACTTGTTTGGCTCTCGTTAAAATACAACTTTCACTACTGCTGTTCCCATATCCGAGGAAAACAGAACATGGTGGCTGACGCTGTGTCACAGGCTAACTTCTCTCTCTTTTCACAGGTCATGCCAGAAGCAGACGACATAGGGGCCTCAATTCCTCTTTACTCAGCGTTAATTCTGGACTAACAAACCATCTGGTTACTGCCCACAGCCTGGTAGCCAGGTCATTGTCATTTAACACGGCCAGGAATTACAACACATGTTGGAACACATTCGTCAGGTTTCAGGCAAAATGTCCCCAAGGGGATACTAGTTTCATAGATTACGTATTGGAGTTCATAGGTTTCTATCACTCAGATTTGAGGCTTTCTCACAATACCGTTAGATCCTACCTGGCAGGGGTACAACATTTTTCTGCCATAAACAATCCTGAGCTGGGGTCCCTATTTTCTGCTCATATTATCAAGGCAGCATTGAAGGGTATGTGTAAATGCCGTGTGGAAGATCAGCCACGCAGACATGCCATCACTGGCGAAATCTTTAGGGAATTGTCAAACATGCTAGATAGAGCCCCTTTTGGTGTACTCCCCAGTCTAGTGCTTAAAGCTGCTATCTACTTAGGGTTCTATGGGTTTTTGAGGCCAGGCGAGTTCATGTGCACTTCCATCACTAGCAGTTTTGTCAGCCTAACTCAGTTGAGCTCGAGTTCCGACGATTACACGCTGTCCTTACCAGTCACCAAAACATCTCAAACAGGACCCCCAACACAAATCATTTTCTTTCCGACATCACATTCACGGTGCCTGGTCCGTGTCTTTCAGCAATTACTGACAGCCTTGGCAGACCGAGACCCAGAGAGTCCTCTCTTGCCATTTCCCACGGCACCAATCACCACCTCTCAGTTTGTGTATCATGTCCGTATGCTGGTGTCCAATTTAGGGTTGAACCCGGCAGCTATATCAGACCATTCTCTCAGGATAGGTGCAGTATCTGCTGCCTCTAGTAATAAAGGTCCGGCCCATATTATCCGGAAATTAGGTTGATGGCGCTCTTCATGTTTTAATAGGTACATACCTCAACCTATTCGAGAGATGTTTCTCGCATTTGAGAAGTTGGTCATGTAAGTGTTGTTTAATGTTACAATAAACTTTTTAGTTGTGGTGTTTTGCCCTCTTTAGGCATTCCTCCTACGCAGCGGTTACGGCACAATTCAAGACGCTTAGTTTAGTTAGTTAGGCAGGTAGATGGTAGCGTGTCATGTAGCCTTACGCATCACAGGTAGCCGTGACCATAAATAACAATTATCAAATAAAGTATCTGAGCCTGCAAAATACTCAGGTGGCTGTGCAGCCACCTCTGGACAATAACTTTCACTTTCCTAGTATCAGTTTCTTAGTGCAGCAGCCACCACAGTCTTTAAGATGCCTTTGAGAGGTGTATATTATGCCCTCTGCTATAATTATTATGTTTGTGAAAATCATGCACATTTTCAGTTACCATTAGCCATTTTTCAAAAATGATTTGACCAAACAAGAAACAGAGTGAAGTTTATGTAGCTTTGTCTTGTAAACATATGCTTCTTGAATGGTTCTGACTTCTTCTTGTTCGCTATAAAAAAAAAGGAATCTTTTCAGTAGTTATGCAAGTTTATTTTTTTTTTTTGCAGGCCTTAAAGAGACAATGTTATTTTATCTGTCCAGAAGTGAAAAAGAAAACAAATACTAACTGAAGCATCAGGAATGGACCAAAGAAAATGTTAAAGAGCATTTTCACACAAAAATTAACTTCCCATTAGTAAACTAAACTTTAAAGCAGAAGCCAATGTTTGATAATTGTTGTTCTTTTTTCTATAATGGGGGGATATCTACAATGAGGGGAATTTTTAAAGTCAGTTTGGTAGGAATCTACATTGCCTTAATTTGCAACGTCACAGAAAAGTCACACAATATTTAACAAATTTGGTACAGTACCTCTTTAGGTCTAACACGTCAGATGTTACTCCACTTTTTGTGCCAGCTCTTTACTGGAGTAAAATTACGTCAATAGGAAACTAATTAACAACGCTAAACATGCCACTTTTCGAAATGTTCCCACTTTTCGAAACTGGTAGGTATGGAGCAAAAATGCATAATGTTTGCGCAATTAAGCCCAAAAAATAGCCACACCTTATTGGGTAACTGTTGGCAACCAAAATTTTAAGGCGTGATACTTTTCCCCATTTACTCTACTACTTTCTATTCATTTGTTGTGGCCATTTTTACAAAGACAATAATAGGAACACTATGTTGGTTAGCACTTTGAATAAAATGTTTTCTCTTTTTTGTCACCCTAATCAATCAAAATAAAATCAATGATGATTAATCAGATATGATTTTACTCAGGTGATAGTATGGTATATATTGATATATTGTACATACACCATGGACTAGCTGTTAGGGAGGGCACATGATCTGCAGGAAAAAGAGCCTCCACCACCAAGGGAGAAAATTTGGATTTCACCAAAAGCATTTCTGTCTCACTGTTAGCTCAGCCTAAGAGAGAAGATAGTGATGTTGTTGAACTGAACTCTTCCCAAATTGCTGGGGGTGGCACATCTGCAAAGATGCTGTGTGTCGTACATTATCAATCTGTGCATAGAATAGATAAATGGCCTAGTGTGACATCACAGTCACATGACCATGACTGTGCATGACCTCAACCCTGTGTTCTCCTACAGTGGGAGTCTAAAGACTAGAAAGTTACCACAACATTCCTCACCGCTACTATCCCACTGTCGGTAGCATTCTTCCCACTACTGGCAGCTTTATCTCCCGTTCCCGTGCCTTTAATTGGCAGCATTATTTAATCCTTTGCAACCTCTCTCCCACTAGTATAAGCTCCTCCCCATTTTCCCACTTGCAGCAGAATTCCCCCAGTCATCAAAAGAAGTTGCTGTGGCGGTTTGGGAAAAATAACAGCACTGTGATGGTTCTGTGTATTGATATGGGACCAGGCAGTGACATTTTCAGTGTACCGTGTGCGGTGAAAATAATTATCTGTGACATACAGTGGACTTTTTGGGTAGACGGTGTCTGCTGCGGACAGTGACATTACCAGTGCCAAATCTGCAGTGTAACGTGTGCACTGAAAAAATGTATCTGTGACATACAGTGTATTTTTTCATTAGACGTTGTCTGCTTCTGACAGTTACTTTACCAGTGCTACATCTCCAGTGTATGGAGTGCGCATAAAATTTTTATCTGTGACATACATTGTACTTTTTCCGTAGGCGCTGCAGACAGTGACATTACCGGTGGTTAGAGATGAGCGAACACCTGGATGTTCGGGTTCGAGAGGTTCGGCCGAACTTCCGGAAAATGTCCGGGTTCGTGATTCGAACTCAACCCGAACTTCATCCCGAACCCGAACCCAATAGAAGTCAATGGGGACCCGAACTTTTGGGCACTAAAAAGCCTGTAAAAGACTCCCGGAAAGGGCTAGAGGGCTGCAAAAGGCAGCAAAATGTAGGTAAATCCCCTGCAAACAAATGTAGAATAGGGAAATTAATTAAAATAAAATAAAATAAATAAAAATTAACCAATATCAATTGGAGAGAGGTCCCACAGCAAGGAATCATGCGTCATATCATCCACCACTGGAGAAGGCCACTCTCATTTATTTGGGACCAGCACCCAGACAGAGGATACAGGTCCCACAGCGAGGAATCATGCTTCATATCAACCACCACCGGAGAAGGCAACTCTCATGTATTTTGGACCAGCACCCAGATAGAGGATATAGGTCCCACAGCAAGGAATAAGGCGTCATATCAACCACCACCAGAGAAGGCCACTCTCATTTATTTTGGACCAGCACCCAGACAGAGGATACAGGTCCCACATCAAGGAATCATGCGTCATATCAACCACCACCGGAGAAGGCCACTCTCATTTAGTTCGGACCAGCACACAGACAGAGGAGACAGGTCCAACATCAAGGAATCATGCGTCATATCAACCACCACCGGAGAAGGCCACTCTCATTTATTTTGGACCAGCACCCAGACAGAGGAGAGAGGTCCCACATCAAGGAATCATGCGTCATATCAACCACCACCGGAGAAGGCCACTCTCATTTATTTTGGACCAGCACCCAGACAGAGGAGAGAGGTCCCACATCAAGGAATCATGCGTCATATCGACCACCACCTGAGAAGGCCACTCTCATGTATTTTGGACCAGCACCCAGACAGAGGATACAGGTCCCACATCAAGGAATCATGCGTCATATCAACCACCACCGGAGAAGGCCACTCTCATTTAGTTCGGACCAGCACCCAGACAGAGGGGTTGCTGTGGGACCTCTCTCCTCTGTCTGGGTGCTGGTCCGAAATAAATGAGTGGCCTTCTCCATTGGTGGTTGATATGACGCATGATTCTGCTGTGGACCTGTATCTTCTGTCTGGGTGCTGGGCGAAATAAGTAAAGTGGCCTTCTCCGTTGGTGGTTGATATGACATGATTCCTGATGTGGGACCTCTCCTCTATATTTTGGACCAGCACCCAGACAGAGGAGAGAGGTCCCACATCAAGGAATCATGCGTCATATCAACCCCCACCGGAGAAGGCCACTCTCATTCATTTTGGACCAGCACCCAGACAGAGGAGAGAGGTCCCACATCAAGGAATCATGCGTCATATCAACCACCACCGGAGAAGGCCACTCTCATTTAGTTCGGACCAGCACCCAGACAGAGGAGAGAGGTCCCACATCAAGGAATCATGCGTCATATCAACCACCAACGGAGAAGGCCACTCTCATTTAGTTCGGACCAGCACCCAGACAGAGGAGAGAGGTCCCACATCAAGGAATCATGCGTCATATCAACCACCACCGGAGAAGGCCACTCTCATTTAGTTCGGACCAGCACCCAGACAGGGGATACAGGTCCAACATCAAGGAATCATGCGTCATATCAACCACCACCGGAGAAGGCCACTCTCATTTAGTTCGGACCAGCACCAAGACAGAGGAGAGAGGTCCCACATCATGGAATCATGCGTCATATCAACCCCCACCGGAGAAGGCCACTCTCATTTATTTTGGACCAGCACCCAGACAGAGGATACAGGTCCCACAGCAAGGAATCATGCGTCATATCAACCACCACCGGAGAAGGCCACTCTCATGTATTTTGGACCAGCACCCAGACAGAGGAGAGAGGTTTTCACAGCAGAGAATCAGGCATTTAGATCACCCACCACAGGAGTAGGCCACCATTTAATGGGACCCCGGCAACCATGTCAGATGGCACAAACATCAGCTTCACATCACCCAGCACAAGAGAAGGCCACTTTGAGAGGCTTTGACCCCTGCACCCAGACGGAGGAGAGAGGTTTTCACAGCAGAGAATCATGCATTTTGATCACCCACCACAGGAGTAGGCCACCATTTAATGGGACCCCGGCAACCATGTCAGATGGCACAAACATCAGCTTCACATCACCCAGCACAAGAGAAGGCCACTTTGAGAGACTTTGACCCCTGCACCCAGGCGGAGGAGAGGGTTTTCACAGCAGAGAATCAGGCATTTAGATCACCCACCACAGGAGTAGGCCACCATTTAATGGGACCCCGGCAACCATGTCAGATGGCACAAACATCAGCTTCACATCACCCAGCACAAGAGAAGGCCACTTTGAGAGACTTTGACCCCTGCACCCAGGCGGAGGAGAGGGTTTTCACAGCAGAGAATCAGGCATTTAGATCACCCACCACAGGAGTAGGCCACCATTTAATGGGACCCCGGCAACCATGTCAGATGGCACAAACATCAGCTTCACATCACCCAGCACAAGAGAAGGCCACTTTGAGAGACTTTGACCCCTGCACCAAGGCGGAGGAGAGGGGTTTTCACAGCAGAGAATCAGGCATTTAGATCACCCACCACAGGAGTAGGCCACCATTTAATGGGACCCCGGCAACCATGTCAGATGGCACAAACATCAGCTTCACATCACCCAGCACAAGAGAAGGCCACTTTTAGAGACTTTGACCCCTGCAGCCACACGGAGGAGACAGGTCCCACAGCAGAGATTCAGGCATTTATATCAGCCAGCACAGGAGAAGGCCGCTTTCAGTGACTTAGGCCTTAGCACCGGCACAGAGGAGACAGGTCAGATAGCACAAGCATCAGTTTTGCATTAACCACCACAGGAGAAGGGCACTTTTAGAGACCTTGACCCCTGCGCCCAGACGGAGGAGAGAGGTCCCACAGCAGAGAATCAGGCATTTCGATCACCCACCACAGGAGAAGGCCGCTTTCAGTGACTTTGGCCCCCTGCACCCACACAAAGGAGACATGTCAGACAGCACAAGTATAACATTCATATCACCCAGCACAGGAGAAGGACACTTTCATGTACTTTGGCCCCGGCACCCAGACAGAGGGAAGGTTCATTCAACTCTGGGTTGCACCCCAAGATCCTACTTAATTTCAAAAATTGATTTTTCAATGAAGAAGTGGCCAGGAGTACAAGACAACATGGTTTAAGGCAGTTATTAAGGACTACTCTGCACAAGGAAGGGTCAGGTCTTGTGGGATCCATGCCTGGTTCATTTTTATAAACGTCAGCTTGTCCACGTTGGCTGCGGACAGGCGGCTGCGTTTGTCAGTAATGACGCCCCCTGCCGTGCTGAATACACGTTCAGATAAAACGCTGGCCGCCGGGCAGGCCAGCACCTCCAAGGCATAATTTGCTAATTCTGGCCACGTGGACAATTTGGAAACCCAGAAGTTGAATGGGGCCGAACCATCCGTCAGTACGTGGAGTTGTGTGCAGACGTACTGTTCAACCATGTTAGTGAAATGTTGCCTCCTGCTAACACGTTCCGTATCAGGTGGTGGGGCAGTTAGCTGTGGTGTGGAGACAAAACTTTTCCACATTTCTGCCATGCTAACCCTGCCCTCAGAGGAGCTGGCTGTGACACTGCTGCGTGGGCGACCTCTAGCTCCTCCTCTGCCTTGGCCTTGGCCTTCCACCTGTTCCCCTGTGACAGTTGGGAATGCTCTCAGGAGCGCGTCTACCAGTGTGCGCTTGTACTCGCGCATCTTCCTATCACGCTCCAGTGCAGGAAGTAAAGTGGCCACATTGTCTTTGTACCGTGGATCCAGCAGGGTGGCCACCCAGTAGTCCGCACACGTTAAAATGTGGGCAACTCTGCTGTCGTTGCGCAGGCACTGCAGCATGTAATCGCTCATGTGTGCCAGGCTCCCCAGAGGTAAGGACAAGCTGTCCTCTGTGGGAGGCGTATCGTCATCATCCTCTGTATCCCCCCAGCCACGCACCAGGGATGTGCCTGCGCTGTGCTGGGTGCCACCCCGCTGTGAACCTGCTTCATCCTCATCCTCCTCCACCTCCTCCTCATCCTCCTGTAGTGGTCCCTGGCTGGCCACATTTGTACCTGCCCTCTGCTGTTGCAAAAAAACTCCCTCTGAGCCACTTCTAACAGACTGGCCTGAAAGTGCTAAAAACGACCTGTCATCCTCCTCCTCCTGGCCCTGGCCCACCTCCTCTTCCATCATCGCCTTAAGCGTTTTCTCTAGGAGACATAGAATTGGTATTGTCATGCTGATAACAGTGGCATCGCCACTGGCCATGTTGGTGGCGTACTCGAAACAGCGCAACAGGGCACACAGGTCTCGCATGGAGGCCCAATCATTGGTGGTGAAGTGGTGCTGTTCCGCAGTGCGACTGACCCGTGCGTGCTGCAGCTGAAACTCCACTATGGCCTGCTGCTGCTCGCACAGTCTCTCCAGCATGTGCAAGGTGGAGTTCCACCGGGTGGGCACGTCGCATATTAGGCGGTGAGCGGGAAGGCTGAAGTTCCGCTGTAGCGCTGACAGGCGAGCAGCGGCAGGATGTGAACGCCGGAAGCGCGCACAGACGGCCCGCACTTTATGCAGCAGCTCTGACATGTCTGGGTAGTTGTGAATGAACTTTTGCACCACCAAATTCAGCACATGCGCCAGGCAAGGGATGTGCGTCAAACCGGCTAGTCCCAGAGCTGCCACGAGATTTCGCCCATTATCGCACACCACCAGGCCGGGCTTGAGGCCCACCGGCAGCAACCACTGGTCGGTCTGTTGTTCAATACCCCGCCACAACTCCTGCGCGGTGTGGGGCCTGTCCCCAAACATATGAGTTTCAGAATGGCCTGCTGACGTTTACCCGGGCTGTGCTGAAGTTGGTGGTGAAGGTGTGTGGCTGACTGGATGAGCTGGTGGAAGCAGAGGAGGAAGCCGAGTAGGAGGAGGAGGCTACAGGAGGCAAAGAATGATGCCCTGTGATCCTTGGCGGCGGAAGGACGTGCGCCAAGGAACTCTCCGCCTGGGGCCCAGCCGCCACTACATTTACCCAGTGTGCAGTTAGGGAGATATAGCGTCCCTGGCCGTGCTTACTGGTCCACGTATCTGTGGTTAGGTGGACCTTGCCACAAATGGCGTTGCGCAGTGCACACTTGATTTTATCGGACACTTGCATGTGCAGGGAAGGCACGGCTGTCTTGGAGAAGTAGTGGTGGCTGGGAACCACATACTGGGGGACAGCCATGGCCATCAGCTGTTTGAAGATGTCTGTGTCCACCAGCCGGAATGACAGCATTTCAAATGCCAGTAGTTTAGAAATGCTGGCATTCAGGCCAAGGCCTCGAAGGGGGGACTAGGTGGGAATTTGCACTTCCTCTCAAAGGTTTGAGAGATGGAGAGCTGAACGCTGCTGTGTGAAATAGTGGAGACGCTAGGTGACGGTGGTGGTGGTGGTGGTGTCGGTGGCACATCCTCTGTTTGCTGCTCGGCAGGTGGCAACATTCCTCTCGAGGCGGAAGCCGAGGCAGCAGCGGTAGAGGGAGCAGGGGGAGCCTGAGCGGGTTCCTTGTTTTTAAGGTGTGTACTCCACTGCAGTTCATGCTTTGCATGTAGATGCCTGATCATGCAGGTGGTGCTCAGGTTAAGAACGTTAATGCCTCGCCTCAGGGTCTGATGGCACAGCGTGCAAACCACTCTGGTCTTGTTTGATGAAGTGCCATGCCAGGGAACTCCTTGAAGATGCCTTTGGGGTGCTGGGTCCCTGTTGGCGCTGGCCAATAGCAGGCGAACTCTCTGGACGGCGGCTGTTCTGCTTTTGCCCCCTGCTCCCTCTTTGGCTTCGCTGTTGTCTCGGTCTCTCCACTGCCTCTTCCTCTGAACTATTTAACCACTTAAGCCCCCCTAGCTTAAACACCCTTAATGACCAGGCCACTTTTTACAATTCCGCACTACACTACTTTACCCGTTTATTGCTCCGTCATGCAACTTACCACCCAAATGAATTTTACCTCCTTTTCTTCTCACTAATAGAGCTTTCATTTTGTGATATTTCATTGCTGCTGACATTTTTACTTTTTTTGCTATTAATCAAAAATTACCGAAATTTTTGCAAAAAAATGACATTTTTCACTTTCTGTTGTAAAATTTTTCAAAAAAAACTACATTTCTATATAAATTTTTCTCTAAATTTATTGTTCTACATGTCTTTGATAAAAAAAGTCCAATAAGTGTATATTTATTGGTTTGGGTAAAAGTTATAGCGTTTACAAACTATGGTGCAAAAAAGTGAATTTCGGCAATTTGAAGCAGCTCTGACTTTCTGAGCGCCTGTCATGTTTCTTCAGGTGCTAGAATGTCAGAAAAGTATGAATACCCCCCAAATGACACCATTTTAGAAAGAAGACACCCCAAAGTATTCACGGAGGGGCTTGGTGAGTTCATGTATCATTTCATTTTTTTTCACAAGTTAGCGGAAAATGACACTTTCTGAGAAAAAAAAAAAAAAAAAGTTTCAATTTCTGCTAACTTCTGGCAAAAAAAAAATAAAATCTCAGACGGACTCACTATGCCCCTCAGTGAATACCTTGGGGTGTCTACTTTCGAAATGGGGTCATTTGTGGGGTGTGTTTACTGTTCTGGCATTTTGGGCGGGGCTAAATTGTGAGCCGCCATGTAAAAGCTAAAGGTACTCGTTGGAATTTGGACCCCTTTGCGCACCCAGGCTGCAAAAAGTGTCACTTATGTGGTATCACCGTACTCAGGAGAAGTAGGGCAATGTGTTTTGGGGTGTATTTTTACATATATCCATGTTGGGTGAGAGAAATATCTCTGTAAATTGTCAACTTTGTATAAAAATTTTTAAAAGTTGTCGTTTACAGAGATATTTCTCACGCAAAGTATGGGTATATATAAAATACACCCCAAAACACATTGTCCTACTTCTCCTGAGTACGACGATACCACATGTGTGCCACTTTTTGCAGCCTGGAGCTACAAAGGCCCTAAAACCAATGAGTACCTTTAGGATTTCTAGGGCATTTTTACACATTTGGATTCCAGACTTCTTCTCACGCTTTAGGGGCCCCTAAAATGCCAGGACAGTATAAATACCCCACATGTGACCCCATTTTGGAAAGAAGACACCCCAAGGTATTCCGTGAGGGGTATGGTGAGTTCATGTAAAATTTTATTTTTTGTCACAAGTTAGTGGAATATGAGACTTTGTAAAAAAAAAAAAAAAAAAGTATCAATTTCCGCTAACTTGTGCCAATTTTTTTTTTTTCTGTGAACTCGCCATGCCCCTCAGCGAATACTTTGGGATGTCTTCTTTCCACAATGGGGTCACATGTGGGGTATTTATACTGCCCTGGCATTTTAGGGGCCCCTAAAGCGTGAGAATCCAAATGCGTAAAAATGGCCTGTGAAATCCTAATGGTACTCATTGGTTTTAGGGCCCCTTTGCGCATCTTGGCTGCAAAAAATTGTCACACATGTGGTATCGCCGTACTCAGGAGAAGTAGGGCAATGTGTTTTGGGGTGTATTTTTATATATACCCATACTGTGTGTGAGAAATATCGCTGAAAACGACAACTTTTTAAATTTTTTTATTCAAAGTTGTCAATTTACAGAGATATTTCTCTCACCCAGCATGGGTATATGTAAAAATACACCCCAAACACATCGCCCTACTTCTCCTGAGTACGGCGATACCACATGTGTGACACTTTTTGCAGCCAAGATGCGTAAAGGGCCCAAATTCCAATGAGTACCTTTTAGGAGGGCATTTTTACGCATTTTTCTTCTCACGCTTTAGAGCCCCTAAAATGCCAGAGCAGTATAAATACCCCACATGTGACCCCATTTTGGAAAGAAGACACCCCAAGGTAATCCGTGAGGGGCATGGCGAGTTCATAGAAGATTTTTTTGGCACAAGTTAGTGGAAATTGATTTTTATTGTTTTTCTCACAAAGTCTCCCTTTCCGCTAACTTTTGACAAAAAGTTTAATTTTCATGGACTCATTATGCCCCTCAGCGGTTGTGTGGTGATTGGTGCACTTTGATATTTTTTCTCTTGTGGTCCCAAGCAAAGGGACCACCAGAGAAGCGGGCAGCAAGCAGATCAGACGCTGTTCACAGAACAACGTCTGATCTGCGATTTTTTCTGCCATATACAGCCTGCCAGCGCACGATCGGCGCTGGCAGGCTGTAGTATAACTACATGCGAGCTCGCCGATGGCGCGCATTGCGCATGTGCGGTCGCGTCCTCGCGTCATCTCGCGTCTCGCGAGATGACGCCTAGATGCGTCTGATCAGAGCTACAGGGCCGCCGCCAGGACGCAATCCTGCGTGCGGCGGTCCTGTAGCGGTTAAGTCAGTGGCACGACCTTCAGTCCATGTGGGGTCTAAGACCTCATCGTCCTCTGCATCGCTGTAAATTCTGCCGGGTACTTGAGGGAGTTGGTTCACTACTTTGTGCGCCTGAGGCCGAACGGCCACGTCCTCTGCCATCAACAGAGGCTCCACGAACACCACCACGACCGCGTCCTCATCCCTTAATAGAATGTTTCCTCATTGTTGCGATTCAACTCGCACCACAATAAAATATATTATTTTTTAGCCCCCAAATTCCCACACTGGAAGATATAATTCCTTTTTCCGGTATTAATTACAAGTAAACTGCTGCAAATTGGACACCAGAATTTTTAAAATGCTAGTTTTGGTACATAGTTCCCACACGGGGAGATATAATTCCTTTTTACAGGAGTAAAAACGTGCGGCCTACTGTTTCTGGTCTAACTAACACCAGATTGATTAAATTGGCCTTTTTTTCACCAAAATTACAACACTGGACAATGTAATGCCTTTTTCCGGTATTAATTCCTTTTTACAGGAGTAAAAACGTGCTGCCTACTGTTTCTGGTGTAACTAACACCAGATTGATTAAATTGGCCTTTTTTTCACCAAAATTACAACACTGGACAATGTAATGCCTTTTTCCGGTATTAATTCCTTTTTACAGGAGTAAAAACGTGAGGCCTTCTGTTTCTGGTGTACCTAACACCAGATTGATTAAATTGGCCTTTTTTTTCACCAAAATTACAACACTGGACCATGTAATGCCCTTTTCAGGTATTAATTGCAAGAAGAGTGCTGCTAATTGGACACCAGAATTTTTAAAATGCTAGTTTGTGTACATAAATTCCCACACTGGAAGATATAATTTCTTTTTCCGGTATTAATAACAAGAATACTGCTGCAAATTGGACACCAGAATTTTTAAAATGCTAGTTTTGGTACATAGATTCCCACACGGGGAGATATGATTCCTTTTTACAGGCGTAAAAACGTGTGGCCTACTGTTTCTGGTCTAAGTAACACCAGATTGATTAAATTGGCCTTTTTTTCACCAAAATTACAACACTGGACAATGTAATGCCTTTTTCCGGTATTAATTCCTTTTTACAGGAGTAAAAACGTGAGGCCTACTGTTTCTGGTGTACCTAACACCAGATTGATTAAATTGGCCTTTTTTTCACCAAAATTACAACACTGGACAATGTAATGCCTTTTTCAGGTATTAATTCCTTTTTACAGGACTAAAAACGTGCTGCCTACTGTTTCTGGTGTAACTAACACCAGATTGATTAAATTGGCCTTTTTTTCACCAAAATTACAACACTGGACCATGTAATGCCTTTTTTCGGTATTAATTCCCTTTTACAGGAGTAAAAACGTGCTGCCTACTGTTTCTGGTGTAACTAACACCAGATTGATTAAATTGGCCTTTTTTTCACCAAAATTACAACACTGGACAATGTAATGCCTTTTTCCGGTATTAATTCTTTTTTACAGGAGTAAAAACGTGAGGCCTACTGTTTCTGGTGTAACTAACACCAGATTGATTAAATTGGCCTTTTTTTCACCAAAATTACAACACTGGACGATATAATGCCTTTTTGCGGTTTTAATTACAAGAGGACTGCTGGTATTTCAGAACACCGGAATTTTTAAAATGCTAGTTTTGCTAGATAAATTTCCCACACTGGGAGAAATATTGCCTAAGCCTTTTTACAGTATTAATTACAACAGGAGTGCTTCTTCTGATCTAACACCAGAATAATTTTATTATTACGGTGAAAGCTTTTTTTAATTTATATTTCTGGCACATAAAAAAAAATATATTTCTGGCTGACAGTATTGGACTTGGCTGTAGTGGCACTGGCTAGCCTAGCTGGAACAGCACATTCATGGGATTTGCTATCCAAGTGGGTTACTTTCAGTTTCACCACTGATATATTAAATATCTTTGCAGTTAGTAGGGGTGACACAAGCACAGCCAAACCCCTGATGTAGTATATCTATGAAAAAATCGACTATTACATGAGATTAATGGACGTTGTGGCAGCTTTTGCTGTAGCACCACAAGTCCCAAAATGGCTGCCGCCTATCAGCCCAGTAACATGTGCCAGAAAACGGTCTGTCCAGCCAGAAAAAAATTGACTTTGACTGAGCAGCTGAATCGCTGTTGTTCTGATTCACAGGTGTAGATTTTTCACTTCTTTGGAGTGTGGCAGCTTGTGCTGGCGCACCACAAGTCCCAAAATGGCCACCGCAGGTCAGCCCAGTTACATGTGCCAGTAAAAATCGCTCTGGCCAGTCTCAACAAAATAGTGACTTTCAGTGAACTGCTCAGCTGAGTTGTTCTGATGCACAGGTGTAGAAAGGTAGATCATTCACTTCTTTATCCCTGCCTATCTCGCCCTCACAGAAGCTGCGTCCTCTCCCTACACTAATCAGAGCAGTGTGACGTGCGGCGCTACGTGACTCACATGCTGCACTTGGCCAATAACAGCCATGCCATTAGTAGGCATGGCTGTGATGGGCTCTTAGGGCAAGAAGTAAAACGCTAGCTGATTGGCTGCTGTGCAGCCCTTCAGAAAGCGGGAAGAAATCGACGAACACCGGACCCGAACCCGAACTTTTTTGAAAATGTCCGGGTTCGGGTCCGTGTCACGGACACCCCAAAATTCGGTACGGACCCGAACGATTCTCGAACTGTTCGCTCAACACTATACGTGAGTTATTTCCTTACTTCTGCTTCTCAGCTGTGTTATGGGAACAGCACTCTTACTTTCCAAATAACATACCATATTTTGAGTGGACAGGAAGCCGATTGCTCTGTGTATTGCTTTGGGAGCCTCAATGGCAGTCTCATTGGAATGAATAGAGAAGTAACTTACCTCCTGTCTTGTGTCAGTTGGAAATCAGAGTGTTGGCCAGATGACATACTAAGGAACAAAAGGGAGGTTATAACTCACAAGTACAGTCACTGGTAGGAAGATTCTCTTCTTTACAGTTTACAGAAAAGGTCAGAAAAAAAAGATTTTTGTGGGAGTGTTTTTTTAATTTTGATCTAGATTTAATCAAACCTTTCTTATGGATCGGCCACATATGGGTTAATAAATGTTTATTTTGTTGCCAGTAACATCATTCCTTATGTTTTTTTTTTGTTTACTGCTTTTTCATTCTTTCCTGTATGCATCTTGATGGATTAACATGGCAGTACTGTACAATTCAGCATACTCTCTCAATTTTACCACAATGTCATAGTAAAGTAAACCTTTATTAAAGTAAACCTTTATTAGACAATCTATTGCTCTGTTTTGTATAGTACAGGGACAAAATTGTAAAACATATCTGAGCATTGCCAAGAGGACTAACATAAAAGATTGCTGTATTTTCTGGTTCTATATCACCAGGGGATTTTGATCTGTTGTTTTAAAAACAAACAAGAGTGTTGTAATTTGCACAAATCTACAGGAGCACCAAAATCTCCCACTGAGTTTCAGCTACTTATTATGAATTTTCAGAGGTCAAGTGAAGAAATTGCAAAATTGGCATGGATCAGTACAGATTTGTTAAGTAGAACAGGTGTTCCTTCACCCCTAATAGTTTTTGCAATAAAATACCAAGAGTTGTGCAGTGTTTCTGAGATTACAATGATAATGAAAGAATTGACTGCTTCATGGCTATGTCTCCCATGCTGTGTTTTTAAAATGATTGTGGTACTTTCAATGCATACTTAACAAGCTTTCATAAAAAAAATAAGAAAGAAGAACATATTACTATGAATAAGATGTATATAAAATAATGGGCTTTTTTTTAATTATGGTTTTTAACCTGTTATGGAAAAAGGACACAATTCCATGGACACTGAGATATATACAGTAAAATGTTAGTTTCAGACTAAGGAACCTGCATTAGATATTCTTTTACGGTGCATCTTTTTCAATTATTTATGTACTTTAGATGTAATATATGTTATTTATTTGTAAAATTCAACTAGTTTAATACAGAAGTGTCAGTCAAAAAATCAAAACTATTCAAATCCCCTGTTGTGCATGTAATAGTCCCATTATTTTACATAGACCCTTCTTAATTCATTAACATATAAATGGAATTAACCTGCCATCATTTTGCATTTCTATATTCAAAGGTGATTTTCTTTCATTATTTTTCTGTATGTACCACTCTTGCTGAATTCGTTTCATGCATTGACAGGACATTTGATTAGGCTGTATTCTAACGATATGCATACAAAATATATAAAGATAGCAATGAACAAGGGCATTTCTGATGCTTCAAATACATATCTTTGCTGTTGGTGTGGAGTGTAACCCATTGTTGTTTTGTTTGAAATCAGGTACAATATCGGATTCTTATCAAAGGTTTTCTCCTACTTTTGGATTTTTTGTGTATAGAGGCTAATATGCCTGTCAGACTTTTTATGCTTTCTGTAAACAGAACTGTAAGCTATATTCTTCATGCTACTCATATATAGCAAATGCATGCAAGCTATGTGAAAAGACTCAATATAAAAATGAAAATAGGCTACATCTGCGGGCATGTGACCTCAATCATTAGCTTACACTTCAATCCAATCTCATTCTATATTATGCATAGTCTCTAAATAGTATTAATACTGAAAAAGTCTTTCTTTTTCCCCACAATTTCAGTTTAAATCCAACCCTAATGTTTGCTTAAGGATGATCCATAAAGAGCTCAATTAACAATTGTTGTTGGTATACTGGTTTCTAGTATATCTCTTCCAAAAATAGCAATTTCAGAGTCTGGTACCAGTATTTGGGATTTTGAATCATCTACAGGCTGTTGAACTTATCTGGAATTCTTTCCATTAACCAAAGTAGAGTGGCCACAAAGAATAGCTTTGGATGACTGTGGATGACCAGGTGTGTCCATGCATGCATGGAGAGCCCATTGCATTTAGTTGACATCATGTAATGTTTTATGTCCCCTGAGATGGCACTGTAGGGGAATTGAACAATTGCTTTCAGGTTCTCCTGCAAGAAAGAGTTAAAAGAAAAACACCTCATGGCTTAGCACATCCGCATTAAACAATAACTTGATTGATAACAGTGGGCAATTGCTTTGCAGCTATCTCTGAGGGCAAACCTCTTAATTCCCTAGTCATCTCCATGACACCACATCATGAGACTGACTTTGATAGGACAGGAAAAACACTGAGAGTTTTAAATCCCACATCTCCCCTCCATCACCAGTGTTTTTCCTGTCCTACCAGGATATAATGCAGGAGAGGTGCATGGAGGATGTTGTGGGGCTCACCTGTGAAGCATATATGCAGGCCGAGGTTGGATCCGGAGTGCGGCTCTCCCTCCTCTTCTGTCAGCCTGTGTACGGGCGCAGACGTCTTGCTGTCCCTTGTAAAGATTCCCTTGCAGTGGTCCAAGCGGATTTCATGCAGAGGGGAAGGAAGATGTCGGCTGGAGCGACACTGTGATGCTTTACCTCTGGCCTCCGGCGTGTTATGTCAGACGCTGGGGGCAGGGTCGGACGTCATGACGTCATCTCCGCAGGTCACAGGTCCTTTCATGTCACAGGAAGGATAAAAGGCCGCAGGACCTGCTCAATGGCATCCGGACAGTGTGATCCTTTCTACAGGAGGAGAACAGTGCAGTGTCCGCTGGCGGACGGAAGCATTTTACAGATGAGTGCCACCATCACGCCGGGCTCTGGAGCCGAGCCTGCAGCAAATCCAGGAGTTGTGAGTAGCTGATCCTTCTCTCCCTTACACTTTTCAGGGAGAAAAGGATTCTGCTTCAGCTCCTAAAAAAACACTGAAATGTGGAATATGTTATAAGTGTTTACCCAACACATGAGCTAAACCCTTATGTAAAGAATGGACCTCTAATGTGGTAAAAGCTGAGTCCTGAAAAAACATATCTAAAAACCACTTTATTGAAGGTATGTCCCTTGGGACTAAAAGACCATTAAACTAATAGGAGGTAATGCGGAACGATCTAAAACAGGAAAGAAAACAGCATATATGTTTCTATCCTGATAGTCGCTCCGTATAGAAGGTGCAATACAGTGTGGTGATCACAGGACAAATAGGACCAGGGTAGATGTGTCCAACATGTCTCTATGATCCGGGGTAAATAAGCATATCAACCCCTCCACACACTATAGCTAACCCTAATGACGTGAGCGCTGCCCAGATGATATAGAGCAGCCTCACTTCTAACACACCGCATCCGACGCCACCACCCCCTGCAGCATTAACACATTGCTACTGGGAAAGAGATAGGGTGTCAGGGCCCCTAAAGGCATGCTGTAGTTAGTTAAATCAGACGCGCTCAACGCGTTTCAACAGGAGCTGGAACTTGTCCTGTATCCTCAGGAGCGATAAGAGAGTATATAGGTTAGTCTAGGGTGCCCGACACCTTTTGCATGTACAGGCAACTGGCACTGTGACGGCCGTATGCGGCCGCCAGACTGCCGGGTTTAAAAGTCCTAAACCACACCCCCTGGGAGTCAGCTGATCGGGCGGGAGGCGGGGCAGCCATCAGAGCAGGAGAACACGCCTACTGTGCATCGCGTCCCATCATTCATGTACACTCCACTCCACAGGGGGACTCAGTGAGTACTGTAATTGAAATATGGACATTGTAAATCGCGGCATCCATCAATCACTTAAGTCAGATCCAGGTGCTGCATGATCCCAGTGGAGGAGCTATAGAGAGGCATTGACAAGACAAAGCCCTGTAAACACAGCATGGAGGGCAGCAGCCCTCCATCCACATGCAGTAATGATACCTTAGATCAACATAAAACACCACTACCATGGTGCCAAATTCACAGAGTAAAATACGATATAACACCCTGATCGCCTTGCATAACGGTATCAAAGTTAGGCAAAAACGCCAAACCTAAGAAAACCGTATAGTGTGAACAGGGATGAAGGGACCTTGATGGAGGTACTGGGCTGACCGGACCGAGGTATCACACTAAATAAAGCAGGCAAAAGAGATGGATTCGTTGAGACCCTGTGGTTGAACCGTCTGTAAATCAAAAATCCATCTCGCCTCCTTTTGTAACAGGAGGCGATCAATGTCACCTCCCCGCATGGTCAATTTCACCGTGTCAATGCCCTGTACCGTAAATCCCCTCAAAGCTCCATTGTGATGATCCCTCATGTGTCGTGCAACCGAGGTGTCAGTGGAGTTCCGTATATCTGAAAGATGTTCCCCAATACGTCTCCTTAATTCCCTTTTAGTCTTACCGACGTATTGGATGCCACATTCGCATGTGATCAGATAGATCACCCCAGTTGTGGTACAGCGGATCAGTGAACGGATCTGGTATCGTTTCCCCGTGGAATGGCTAGAGAAGGAGGAGCCCCTTTTGACAAGCCCACACATCAAACACGATCCACATGAGACCGTACCTTTGGCTGAAGTATTCAGCCACGTAGTAGCCTTCGGTCGGATGAACATACTATGCACCAACCTATCACGTAAATTGGGGCCACGTCTAAACGTGACAGGTGGAAGATCAGGTGCCATATGTCCAATATCCAAGTCAGATTTTAGAATAGGCCAGTGACGTCTAAGTACCTCCCGGATCTGGGTATGTGCCTTGTCAAAGGTCGCAATAATTCTAGGAAATGGGTTGGAACCCTCCCTGATTTTGGGGACCAAGAGTGCCTCCCACTTCGCGGACAGCGCATGGTGATATGCATCGCGTCCTATTTGTCCTGTGATCACCACACTGTATTGCACCTTCTATACGGAGCGACTATCAAGATAGAAACATATATGCTGTTTTCTTTCCTGTTTTAGATCGTTCCGCATTACCTGCTATTAGTTTAATGGTCTTTTTGTCCCAAGGGACATACCTTCAATAAAGTGGTTTTTAGATACGTTTTTTCAGGTAGTTTCTCGATTGCATATTGACAAACGTACACATCAAATATCAATTTTGAGGAGTGTTTTACTAATTCTTTTCCTTTGAGTTACACGGGCATGGCAGGCTTTCTGTCAAATGATATCAGTTCTGAGATATGGCTTGGTGACCCAAAGGAGGTGTTTACTGAGAACGATTTACCAACTCAGCCCATCCACTTGAGTATTAATGCAGTTTTCAAAAATCTGAATCGGGTATATAAGGACAGAGTGCGCTGCTGGTGGGAGGTTAGAACACTGGAGGCCTACCTGGAACATAATATTGTTCCAAGGAGCCTGAGAAATCCGATCCTACCGTTAGCGCGTCTCCGCTCTCCTGAGTTTGTTAAAAAATGGGAACAGGAGTCTATTAATGGATCCCTGCGTCTCATGAGATTGCTACTTGAAGAGGAGAAAGGTCTGATGTTGAAAAGTGAAAGTGAGCTGAAGGAGTGGATTACTAAGGCTAAGGACTTTGGTGACCATACCGAGTTCATTAAAAAAGAGAGTCTGTTACAAAAAGATATCGAACGCTTTACATCTCATATTAAGCAAAGGAAACACTTTCAATTCAACAGAGACCTAAACGATTTCAAGGAGGGGAATCTGTTTGGCTTTGGGCTTAATCGCCCCACAGCCCCAGAGACTGAGACTGAAATCTCCTCTTCAGAGAGTGATACCGATAGCCACACTAGAACAAATTCCGGTAGAGGTAGGGGCGCATTTAACAGAGGCTCTGTGAAAGGGAGAGGGGGTACTTCAAGAGGCAGGGGTAGTCGAGGTGTTTAGAGAGGAGGGGGGGGTTTAGACCAGGCCCCCACTATCTCGGACTACCTTCTACGCAACAAAAAACTCCAGGTGGACCCCAACTAGCCGGTTTACAGATTATCAATCTGTCGGAGCGTCCGTTATCAACCACCGAAATGTGTGTCCTTAGTAAAGGACTGTCCTGTGTACCGTCACAAAAATTTAATTTGTTTAGTTGGGTCAGGGATCTCGAAGTGTATGCGTGAGTAAATTAAAATGGAGGAAGTATTTCTCTCTTCATGATAGGCGCACTTGCCAGGAGTTGGGCATCGATGTGGATGAACTGGCGGATGTGCAGCTCCTGGCGGGATTGGCCACTGAGGGAGAGGGAAATGTGGGGGATGGCCCCTTTACCACCCTAAAAAACCCTTCCAAATTGTTCCCCCCTGTGGGAGATAACACACCTATTGACACCTTTCTCACCCTGGTCGTTAATGATCTACAGCAATTGGTAGATTGTCCCATTGCTGGGGACAATATGACCAGGGATGAGCGAATTGCGTTGTCCGGATTGATGAACGATTCCAGCATAACAATAAAGCCTGCTGATAAGGGGGGCAGCATTGTTATTATGGATATTGACAAATATCATCAAATGTGTCTTAACCTCCTTAAGGATAAACATACGTACAAACGCATATCCTCTGACCCAACCCCCATTTTCAAAAATGAGCTTGAGAACATTCTGGGGGATGCCCTGGCTGATAGGTTAATCAGCAAATCCGAGCAGAACTTTCTGCTTCCCAACCTTCCAATTGTGGCTACTTTTTACGGCCTACCTAAAGTCCACAAAAAGGGTCCGGAGCTGAGGGGGCGCCCAATTGTCTCGGGCGTAGGAAGCCTGACGGCCAACATCAGTCTATACGTGGACCAGATTCTACGTCCCTTTGTGGTATCCCTACCCTCCTACGCCCGGGACACTATGGATGTCCTCCAGAGACTGGAGGGAATTAAATGTGAGACAGGGGTGTGGCTGGCGAGTCTTGATGTTGAGGCCCTCTACAGCTCTATACCCGACGAATTGGGGTGTAGGGCTGTGGAGGGTTTTCTCCAGCAGAGAGGAGCACAATATCATCGCCACAATGGCCTCGTCATGCAACTACTTGAATTTATACTGACACGAAATGTGTTTCTATTTGACGGCCACTTCTACCACCAGCTCAGGGGAGTTGCGATGGGGAGCCCGTGTGCCCCCACCTTCGCTAATCTCTACCTGGGCTGGTGGGAGAGGGATGTGGTGTTTGACGAGTGCCTGGTACACTACACGTCATCGGTGTTACTTTGGATAAGGTACATCGATGACGTGCTGATCCTATGGAAGGGATCACAGGAGACCTTTGAACAATTTGTAGCGGTACTTAATGTGAATGAGTTGGGCCTATCATTTACTTATGAGATACACGCAGACACGATCAGTTTCCTTGATATCACCATCACACTGGATAAGGAGGGTAACATCAAAACCAGGCTTTTCAGGAAATAAACCGCTACAAATAGTCTCCTTGAATGGGAGAGTGGTCACCCCCTAGCCCTGAGACGCGGAATCCCCAAGGGACAATACCTGAGGGCAAGGAGAAATTGCTCTAGCCTGGGTGATTTCAAAGCGGCAGCATCGGACCTCAGGGAACGTTTTGCGGACCGTGGATATCCCCCCTCAGTGCTACGCGATGCATATCACCATGCGCTGTCCGCGAAGCGGGAGGCACTCTTGGTCCCCAAAATCAGGGAGGGTTCCAACCCATTCCCTAGAATTATTGCGACCTTTGACAAGGCACATACCCAGATCCGGGAGGTACTTAGACGTCACTGGCCTATTCTAAAATCTGATTTGGATATTGGACATATGGCACCTGTCACGTTTAGACGTGGCCCCAATTTACGTCATAGATTGGTGCATAGTATGTTCATCCGACCGAAGGCTACTACGTGGCTGAATGCTTTAGCCAAAGGTACGGTCTCATGTGGATCGTGTTTGATGTGTGGGCTTGTCAAAAGTGGCTCCTCCTTCTCTAGCCATTCCACGGGGAAACGATACCAGATCCGTTCACTGATCCGCTGTACCACAACTGGGGTGATCTATCTGATCACATGCGAATGTGGCATCCAATACGTCGATAAGTCTAAAGGGAATTAAGGAGACGTATTGGGGAACATCTTTCAGATATACGGAACTCCACTGACACCTCAGTTGCAAGACACATGCGGGATCATAACAATGGAGCTTTGAGGGGATTTACGGTACAGGGCATTGACATGGTGAAATTGACCATGCGGGGAGGTGACATTGATCGCCTCCTGTTACAAAAGGAGGCGAGATGGATTTTGATTTACAGACGGGTTCAGCCACTAGGGTCTCAGCGAATCCTTCTCTTTGCCTGCTTTATTTAGTGTGATACCTCGGTCCGGTCAGCCCAGTACCTCCATCAAGGTCCCTTCATCCCTGTTCACACTATACGGTTTTCTTAGGTTTGGCGTTTTTGCCTAACTTTGATACCATTATGCAAGGCAATCAGGGTGTTATATCGTATTTTACTCTGTGAATTTGGCACCATGGTAGTGGTGTTTTATGTTGATCTAAGGTATCATTACTGCATGTGGATGGAGGGCTGCTGCCCTCCATGCTGTGTTTACAGGGCTTTGTCTTGTCAATGCCTCTCTATAGCTCCTCCACTGGGATCATGCAGCACCTTGATCTGACTTAAGTGATTGATGGATGCCGCGATTTACAATGTCCATATTTCTATTACAGTACTCACTGAGTCCCCCTGTGGAGTGGAGTGTACATGAATGACGGGACACGATGCACAGTAGGCGTGTTCTCCTGCTCTGATGGCTGCCCAGCCTCCCGCCCGATCAGCTGACTCCCAGGGGGCGTGGTTTAGGACTTTTAAACCCGGCAGTCTGACGGCCGCGTACGGCCGTCACAGTGCCGGTTGCCTGTACACGCAAAAGGTGTCGGGCACCCTAGACTAACCTATATACTCTCTTATCGCTCCTGAGGATACAGGACAAGTTCCAGCTCCTGTTGAAACGCGTTGAGCGCGTCTAATTTAACTAACTACTGCATGCCTTTAGGCGCCCTGACACCTTATCTCTTTCCCAGTAGCAATGTGTTAATGCTGCAGGGGGTGGTGGCGTCGGATGCGGTGTATTAGAAGTGAGGCTGCTCTATATCATCTGGGTAGCGCTCACGTCATTAGGGTTAGCTATAGTGTGTGGAGGGTTGATAGCTGTATTTACCCCGGATCATAGAGACATGTTGGACACATCTACCCTGGTCCTATTTGTCCTGTGATCACCCACACTGTATTGCACCTTCTATCATGGAGGCGACTATCAGGATAGAAACATATATGCTGTTTTCTTTCCTGTTTTAGATCGTTCCGCATTACCTGCTATTAGTTTAATGGTCTTTTAGTCCCAAGGGACATACCTTCAATAAAGTGGTTTTTAGATACGTTTTTTCAGGTAGTTTCTCGATTGCATATTGACAAACGTACTCATCAAATATCAATTTTGAGGAGTGTTTTACTACAAAAGCTGAATCCTCTAGTTTCCTGGAGTATATCAGGACATAAGTTAAAGAAGAAATTCAGTCCGCACTAGCTTCCCGGGATCAAGCTCCCCCTAACCCTCCTCAAATCATCCATGATAATCGCAGTCCAGTGTATGACTTGGCTTTTGATGTTTTAGGAGGCTCGGACGCTAAAACGTATGAAACAACATATGCATCTTCTGACAAAGATAATGAATATAAACGTTTCTTATTTAATCCGGAAGACATTAATGAGTTTATAAATGTGATTAGAGCAACAAGACAGAGGGAGGTGCCTAAAAAGCCTACGTTGGTGCAGGAAGAGATATTGGGGAGCCTTGGGGAAAAGGGGAACTCTGTATTCCTAGTTGCAGATAATATTCAAAAGTTGGTCAGTGAGAATGGGAGAAGCCAGATAAAGGATCTTTCATTATAAGGGGTATCAAGAGGCTCTACACTTTTAACGATGAGGATTGCGCCAATTAGGAGTCCATTCCCAGAGTAGACGCTCCTTTAGCTAATGTAGCAAAACATAATGCCCTGCAATTTGAAGATTCAGCGTAACTTAAAGACCCCATGGATAGGAAAGCAGAGGGTCTACTAAGGAAAACCTGTGAGGCTATGGCAGCTCTTCTTAAGTCAGGGGTGACTTTCTATTTGTGTAGCTAGAACCCTTAATTTGTGGTTAGAGCAATTGGAGATTCATCTAATCAATAAAACGCTGAGAGATTAGGTTCTGGAGAGCATTCTATTACTAAAAAGGGCAAGTAGTTTCTTAGCGGATGCTGCAGCTGAATCCGTAAAACTTTCAGCATGCACGGCAGTTTTATCTAACACAGCCAGACGGATTCTATGGCTCAAAGCATGGGCAGTGGATATTATATCCAAAAACAAGCTCATTTCCCTTCCCTTTCACGGCCAATATGGTTTTTGGACCAGATCTAGACAAGATCTTAGAAAACTCCACTGATAAGAAAGGTTTTCCAGAAGAGAGATTTAAATCAAAACGACAGAATTTTCCTGGCCGTCAGTACCATTGGGAACTAAAGAAAGATAAGGGAAAAACGTGGAGCTGGAGTTATGCAAAAGGGGGTAAGGGAAGAAATTTTATTTTCAACCCTAACAGAGGGCAGACCTCCTCCTCTAATCCGAAAAAATAACGCCATACAAGTAGGGGGAAGACTCAGCTCTTTTTTAAGAACTTGGGAGCAAATAACATTAAATTCATGGATCCTAAATAGAGATGATCGTAGCGAATCACGTTAAAAAACAGCTACAGTTGTGTTTAAAATTATTCAACCCCCAATGCTGTAAAGGGTTTTAGGGAATTTAGTGTACATTTGTTATTGTGTTCAGAATGAAATCTTTCAAGGACTTTTTAAAGAGCCAAATGCAACTAAAATGGCATTCATTGTTTTTGTAATACAGTATTAAATGTTTTTTTTTGTGATTTGTTCATTGACACAATTATTCAACCCTGTTTTCGATCAGGTATTGAAAAGACCTGTGGATGTCAAGGAGCAGCAATCAAGCATAATAAGCACCAATTAGGCAGATTTAAAATGACTGTGTTACTCGGCTCCTTCTAGACATTTACTGGTGTGTTTACAAACATGGTGAAGTCAAGAGAATGGTCCAGGAAGACAAGAGAAGAGGTGATTTCTCTTCACAGGAAGGGCAATGGCTATAAGAAGATTGCAAAGATGTTAAACATACCAAGAGACACCATAGGAAGCATCATTCGTAAATTCAAGGCAAAGGGCACTGTTGAAACGCTACCTGGTGGTGGCAGAAAGAAGATGCTGACTTCAACTGCTGTGCGCTACCTGAAGCGCAAAGTGGAGAAAAGTCCCCGTGTGACTGCTGAGGAACTGAAAAAAGATTTGTCAGATGCGGGTACTGAAGTTTCAGCTCAAACAATAAGGCGCACACTGCGTAATGAAGGCCTCCATGCCAGAACTCCC
Organism: Bufotes viridis; assembly: GCA_033119425.1. Lineage (NCBI taxonomy): Eukaryota > Metazoa > Chordata > Amphibia > Anura > Bufonidae > Bufotes > Bufotes viridis. Next base: position 252,196,454 of record CM065590.1, read on the forward strand.
AGACGCACCCCCTTGCTGTCTCCAAAGAATAAGAAGAGTCGACTGCAGTATGCCAAAAGTCATGTGGGCAAACCACAAAAGTTTTGGGATAGTGTTCTGTGGACTGATGAAACAAAATTAGAACTGTTTGGGCCCATGGATCAACGCTATGTTTGGAGGAAGAAGAACAAGGCCTATGAAGAAAATAACACCTTGCCTACTGTGAAGCATGGCGGGGGGTCAATCATGCTTTGGGGCTGTTTTGCTTCTACAGGTACAGGGAAGCTTCAGCGTGTGCAAGGTACCATGAATTCTCTTCAGTACCAGGAGATATTGGATGAAAATGTGATGCAGTCTGTCACAAACCTGAGGCTTGGAAGACGTTAGACCTTTCAACAGGACAGTGATCCCAAGCATACCTCCAAGTCCACTAGAGCATGGTTGCAGATTAAAGGCTCGAACATTTTGAAGTGGTCATCGCAGTCACCAGACTTAAATCCGATTGAGAACCTCTGGTGGGACTGAAAGAAAGCAGTTGCAGCGCGCAAGCCTAAGAATGTGACTGAACTGGAGGCTTTTGCCCATGAAGAATGGGCGAAGATACCCGTAGATCGCTGCAAGACACTTGTGTCAAGCTATGCTTCACGTTTAAAAGCTGTTATAACTGGAAAAGGATGTTGTACTAAGTACTAAGATTGAATGTCACTTGGGGTTGAATAAAACTGATAATGATGTGAGCACAGAAAAAACATTTGTGGTTATTTCATTATAAATGTTATGTTACATTTGTCTGACTTACAAGTGCCTCTTTGATTTAATTGTAAACAAGATGACTGAAATGATCAAAATCAATGTCAAACTGGCCAAAACACTCAATTTCAGTGGGGTTGAATAATTTTGAACCCAACTGTATTTCCTGGCTTCAGAGAGCAACACCGTGCCTTGCAGTAACATGCATAGGGAATCTGCTGTTGTAGTAAAATAATACTGTGAGTTAGTATAACATGCAGATGACAGGCATCACTCTTAGAATCCCTGCACACTTAACTTATTTGTGCAGTCACAGGGCCAAAACTGACCAAATAACTCAAGTATGAACTCAGCACACTCTTTTTACACTGTCGTCAGCTGATTCCACATAGATGTCTACAGAACCTGTTCTAATAAACGCTAATACAAGTAGAGCCCCCCGACAGAGTGGAAAGGGTGTCAGCAGTAAGTTTGTGTTGACATCACTGGTTATTTTGCCCTTCCTCTGATCCATCAGAACAATAACCCCCCAAAAATAGATCCTGTCTGTTGAGCATCTGCCTTCAGTCGGTCAGAATTTGGTCAGTGATCCATCAGTATTACTAATGCCAAAAATAAACAGAAGTGGATCCAAAACAGAGATGACACATGAATTAGGAGATCACAGAGTGGCCCAATGAAAGAGTCTGGAGATGGTGGCAGCATCAGAAGGAGGCAACAGAGTGGCACAATGACAGTGTGGAGGTGGCTGCAGCATCAGAGAGGGCACAGAGTCTCACAATGACAGTGTGGAGGTGGCGGCAACTTCAGGAGGCCACAAAGCACCACAATGACAGCGTGCAGAGGTGGCAGCAGAATCAATCAGGAGGCCACAGAGTGGCAAGGTGACATAGTGTTGAGGTAGCAGCAGCATCAGTAGACCACAGAGTGGCAAGGTGACATAGTGTGGAGGTGGACAGCAGCATTAGGAGACCACAGAGTGGCAAATTGACATAGTGAGGAGGTGGCAGCAGCTTCCAGGAAACCACAGAGTGACCCGGTAACAGAGTGGGAGGTGAATGGCAATGCCAACTACCAGCTGAAGATGGTGGATGAAAGAAGTAGCACTTGGCATCAGATGTGCGGCCTCATGCGGGTTGCAGCATCAGAATAGTAGCTGAAGCAGGGTAGGCCAGAAACTAGTCTCTTTTGTCAAGGTGTTGGTGTGGCACCATGGATCATCCTAGTCTGATGCATCAGGCATTGGTGGGTTGAAATCCTGGCTAGTCTTGCCTAGAGTTCATCAACGACAAAAGGTCCACATCGCAGTCACCAGACTTAAATCCGATTGAGAACCTCTGGTGGGACTGAAAGAAAGCAGTTGCAGCGCGCAAGCCTAAGAATGTGACTGAACTGGAGGGTTTTGCCCATGAAGATTGGGCGAAGATACCCGTAGATCGCTGCAAGACACTTGTGTCAAGCTATGCTTCACAATTAAAAGCTGTTATAACTGGAAAAGGATGTTGTACTAAGTACTAAGATTAAATGTCACTTGGGGGTTGAATAAAACTGATAATGATGTGAGCACAGAAAAAACATTTGTGGTTATTTCATTATAAATGTTATGTTACATTTGTCTGACTTACAAGTGCCTCTTTGATTTAATTGTAAACAAGATGACTGAAATGATCAAAATCAATGTCAAACTGGCCAAAACACTCAATTTCAGTGGGGTTGAATAATTTTGAACCCAACTGTATTTCCTGGCTTCAGAGAGCAACACCGTGCCTTGCAGTAACATGCATAGGGAATCTGCTGTTGTAGTAAAATAATACTGTGAGTTAGTATAACATGCAGATGACAGGCATCACTCTTAGAATCCCTGCACACTTAACTTATTTGTGCAGTCACAGGGCCAAACTGACCAAATAACTCAAGTATGAACTCAAGCACACTCTTTTTACACTGTAGTCAGCTGATTCCACATAGATGTCTACAGAACCTGTTCTAATAAACGCTAATACAAGTAGAGCCCCCGACAGAGTGGAAAGGGTGTCAGCAGTAAGTTTGTATTGACATCACTGGTTATTTTGCCCTTCCTCTGATCCATCAGAACAATAACCCCCCAAAAATAGATCCTGTCTGTTGAGCATCTGCCTTCAGTCGGTCAGAATTTGGTCAGTGATCCATCAGTATTACTAATGCCAAAAATAAACAGAAGTGGATCCAAAACAGAGATGACACATGAATTAGGAGATCACAGAGTGGCCCAATGAAAGAGTCTGGAGATGGTGGCAGCATCAGAAGGAGGCAACAGAGTGGCACAATGACAGTGTGGAGGTGGCTGCAGCATCAGAAGGGCACAGAGTCTCACAATGACAGTGTGGAGGTGGCGGCAACTTCAGGAGGCCACAAAGCACCACAATGACAGCGTGCAGAGGTGGCAGCAGAATCATCAGGAGGCCACAGAGTGGCAAGGTGACATAGTGTTGAGGTAGCAGCAGCATCAGTAGACCACAGAGTGGCAAGGTGACATAGTGTGGAGGTGACAGCAGCATTAGGAGACCACAGAGTGGCAAATTGACATAGTGAGGAGGTGGCAGCAGCTTCAGGAAACCACAGAGTGACCCGGTAACAGAGTGGGGAGGTGAATGGCAATGCCAATACCAGCTGAAGATGGTGGATGAAAGAAGTAGCACTTGGCATCAGATGTGCGGCCTCATGCGGGTTGCAGCATCAGAATAGTAGCTGAGGCAGGTAGCCAGAAGAAACTAGTCTCTTTTGTCAAGGTGTTGGTGTGGCACCATGGATCATCTAGTCTGATGCATCAGGCATTGGTGGGTTGAAATCCTGGCTGATCAACGCCTGATTCATCTTGACAAAGGTCAGTCTCTCAACATTTTCGGTGAACAGGCGAGTTCTTCATGTGGTAAGGAAGGCCCCCGCCACACTAAACACCCACTCTGATGCCACGCTACTGGCCAGGCAGGACAGCTTTTCCAGGGCAAACTCTGATAGTTGCGGCCACATCCAGTTTGGCTGCCCAGTAGTCCAGCGGATCTTCAATGTAGGGTGGCAGGGAACTGTTCAAGTATGCCACTACCTGCTGGTTCAGGTCCCGCTCCAGGCCTAACTGCTTCTGCTGGTGAGCAGTTTTTTCACTAGGCGGGTGAAGAAAGATGCTCATCAGTAACTCTAGACTCAAGTTGGTGCTGATGGAGCTGGAATGCTCCTACCTCCCTCCCCACCCTGCCATAGCAGCCATGGCATAGGAACGTGAGCGCAGAGGGCCACCCCATTCAGACTTGCCCAGGCAAACGAGATGCAGAACAGCGTGACACCGCCATGCCCTGCACATGCGGTATGCTGGAGGGGCACTCTAAATTGTCCCTGCATTGGAGTCTGAGGACATGGTAGAGGATGAGGAGGCAGAGGTGGATTCTTGTAGGACCAACAGCGTGAGAATGTCGAGGCGGAAGAGGCGTCACCTGGCAAAGTTGCTGATGTGGCTTGGCAGGAACCACATTTACCCAGTGAGCCGTAAAGGACATATATTGTCCTTGACCATAGTTACAGCAGGCGACCAATTTTCCCAAAAAAGGATGTATCACAAACAAATTTCACCACTGAATGGCTAATCAATAATTCGGTTCATACAGAAGAAAGTCTACAAACACCCAACAATTTTCCCTTATTCTTTTTCCAATTAATACACCCCAAAAAAATAAATATAACATTCACAATTCACCGCAGAACGGCTAATAGGACGTAAGTATTATTCCTATTAATACACCCTGTAAATGGCTGTAGGACAATGGAACTTCACCGCTGAACAACAAATATTTTTTTTGCCACTATTACACACCAAATTTTCTCACTTTAACACACAACAGCTAATAAGCCCTTTTTCTTTTTCCCCACTAATACACGCCAAAAAGCGCTTTAGAACATATCCGCTGAATGGCAAATACATATATATATATATATATATATATATATATATATTAATTTTTTATTTTTTTTGCCACTAATACAAGCCAAAAAAATGCTTTAGAACATATAACTGCACAGCACAAGGGCAAAAAAGACATATAAATATTTCCTTGCAATAGACCCTGTTAATGGCTGTATTAAAAATCACTTACACCCCAATAACAAGAATGGTTTGCTGGAATTACAGAGCTGTATAATGGCAATTTGGGTCCCCAGTCAGTGCATCATTGGCGGATCGGGGGGGGGGGGCACAATGTGGCAATTATACAGGCAGAGCACCCCCTGACAGAGTGGAGAGGGTGCCAGCAGTAAGTTTGTATTGACATCACCGATTATTTTGGCCTTCCTCTAAACTATTTGAACAATAACCCACAAACAATGTATCCTGTCTGTGGAGCATACGCCTTCACTCAGTCAGCATTTGCTCAATAATCCATCAGTATTGCTAAATGCAATGGCCCAATGACAAGGTCTGGTGGGGGAAGCAGTATGAGGAGGCCACCGAGGGGCACAATGACAAAGTCTGTAGGTGGCAGCAGCAGCATTAGGAGAAGGCCACCGAGTGGCACGATTACAAAGTCTGTAGGTGGCAGCAACAGCATTAGGAGAAGGCCACTGAGTGGCACAGTGACTTGAGGTGGCGGCAGTATAAGGATGCCACCGAGTGGCACAATGGCCAAGTGTGCAGGTGGCAGCAGCATGATGACATCACAGAACAGCTCAATGACAGAGTCTGGAGGTGGCGGCAGAATGAGGATGCCACAGAGTGGCACCATGACAGAGTCTGGAGGTGGCAGCAGCATGAATAAGCCACAGAGTGGCACAATGACAGAATCTGAAAGCGGAAGCAACATGAGTAGGCCTCTGAGTGGCACAATGAGAGAATGTGGAGGTGTCGGCAGCAGCAGCATCAGGATGAATCTACAGATTGGGTGATGGAGATTGAGTATGGAGTTGGCAGCACCATGGGTGATCTAGTCTGAAGCATCAGGCATTGGTGTTTGCAAAATAAGTGCAGCACTTAACGCAGAATGCAAGATTTTTTTTCCAATGAAATGATTCTTAAAAGATTTTACCGCATATTGAATGCTGAATACAAGATTTTTGTCCACCGAAATAATTCAAAAAAGATTTTAACGTATATAGTGCAGCTCTTAATGCTAAATACAAGTTATTTCTCCACCGAAATAATTCAAAAAAGATTTTAACGTATATAGTGCAGCTCTTAATGCTAAATACAAGCTATTTCTCCACCAAAATAATTAAAAAAAGATTTTACCGCATATAGGTGCAGTGTATTACCCAGAATATCTTTTTCTAATGATATATGCCATTAATGGCTTTTCAACAGAGGGTTATAGTCTATAGTCAGTTTAAAAAAAACAATGGCGCCTGAGGTGGAGTGATCTGAAGTGTAAGGCCTCTTTCACACTTGCGTTCTGAGGATCCGGCAGGCACTTCCGTCAGAACGCCGGATCCGGATGCCGGATCCGTCAGAACGCAAGTCGCCTGAAAGCATTAGAAGACTGATCAGGATCCTGATCAGTCTTCGAAATGCTTTGAGGTTACTATGGCAGCCAGGACGCTATTAAAGTCCTGGTTGCCATAGTAGTAGTGGGGAGTGGGGAGCGGTATACAGTCCGTGCGGCTCCCGAGGCGCTCCAGAATGAAGTCAGAGCGCCCCATGCGCATGTATCACGTGATCCATGCGATCACGTGATCCATGAGTGGGGCGCCCTGACGTCACTCTGTAGTGCCCCGGGAGCTGCACGGACGGTAAGTATACTGCTCCCCCGCTCCCCACTACACTTTACCATGGCAACCAGGACTTTAGCGTCCTGGCTGCCATGGTAACTATTGAGAAAAAGCTAAACGTCGGATTAATGCCTTTCAATGGGCATTAATTCCGGATCCGGCCTTGCGGCAAGTGTTCAGGATTTTTGGCAGGTGCAAAAAGCGCAGCATGCTGCGGTATTTTCTCCGGCCAAAAAACGTTCCGGTCCTGAACTGAAGACGTCCTGATGCATCCTGAACGGATTTCTCTCCATTTAGAATGCATTGGGATAATCCTGATCAGGATTTTTCCGGCATAGAGACCCGACGACGGATCTCTATGCCGGAAAACAAAAACGCTAGGGTAAAAGAGCCCTAAGAGACGTAGGGAGGAAGTAGGTCCACGCTGAAAGAGCGAGCCGCTGTCCTCGCTGCCTTCTCTCAAAATAGAGAAATTAAAAAACCAGATAGGAGAATTCAAAAGGAGGAGATTATGCTCTATCAGGACAGCAATGAAGATTCTAGGAATTCTCTCATCATGTATCCCAGCAGTTGCTTGGGCTTAATTCCATTTGAGACTCCTTCAGAAACTCATTCTATCCAGGTGGAACAGGTCACAAGTGACCCTAGACAAACATATTTTTCTAGGTGGAAATGTAAAATACTCCCTAAAGTGGTGGCTGATAGACAGCAACCTAAAGGAGGGAATATACTGGAACCAGGAAAGTCCCCTTGTAATCACAACAGACACCAGTCTTCATGGTTGGGGGGCTGTAGTTGAGCAGGAAACCTACCAGGGCAAATGGCCACTCCTCATAAGACAACAACTTCAGAGAACTACAAGCAATTTGGTGTAACATTTTGTTTTTATTGACATTTTTCATATAAAAAAGGCATACATGATTCTTATATTAGGTTATATTCTTACTTCAATGTATACATAAAGAAAAATATACGATGTAATATACACAGCATTAATAGTCATGCATATTATTAAGAAAGTAAATATTCACACTATTGTGTGTTGTCAATTTATAGAAATATGAAATTTTGAGATACTCTTTATTTTCAAGCTTGTAAGGACAGTAGTCTTTATTAACAAACTCAAGACTTTGAAAATTAAATCATATAAAGCAATCTATACTTCATGTGAAGTGTAATAGTCACAAACAAGAGTCTGTCAGTAGTCACATAGATGCATAGCCTGGGGAATCGCACAGAGCGAGAGGCATAAGGTAAACCAAAGGGTAATGTCTCTCACTCCTGGCGGTTCTCCCAATCCTACAGAGACACTACACAGAAACTACAGAGGAATGGATGTTTGAACACAAATATATAGTAGTCCCTATTGTGACTATTGCACTTCACACAGGTGGTGGGTACTATCCTGTGTCAGGGCCTCATTAGGGACACTAGGAGGTTCCAGACACGGGATCGCCCCTATCGAGGCGGCTATTCCGTTTTGTAGGCAGGGATGCTAGTATATAGCGGACAGATTAGGGATACTTACTTTCTGGTCCATCGCTACTCTCCCCCTACTCGGATTGGAGGTCTCTTTGATAAATTGTCAATCTTTTTAAAAAGACTACATTAAAAGTTATATTTTATGGTGATAACAGTCTAGGTGATATCATCAATCCATCAATACTAGTTTTTTTTTTGCTATATCCTACATCAGGGTCTTGGCTGTGCTAATTGTCACCCCTAGAAACTCAGGATAGCAATTTCCATATTTTATTAAGGGGTTAAATACAATTGCCAAAATACCAATCCCTTAAATCTGGTGTTCCAGCTTTGGATAGCCAAGTATAATACTGTCTGCTGTTTGGCAAAGGATAGATTATAGATAGATTTCCGTGGTGAAATTCAATTAAATTGTCAAAATTGCAATCCCCTAAATCTGGTGTCCCAGCACTGACTAGCAAACTATAAAAGTGTCGGCCAAAACATATATTTTGTTCTGGGGTGAAATTCAATTGCCAAAATAGCAATACTATAAATCTGGTGTCACGGCTGTGGCTGTCAAACTATAATAGTGTCCGCAAAAACATATATTTTGTTCTGGGGTGAAATTCAATTGCCCAAATAGCAATAACATAAATCTGGTGTCACAGCTGTGGCTGGCAAACTATAATAGTGTCCGCCAAAACATATATTTTGTTCTGGGGTGAAATTAATTTGCCAAAATAGCAATACCATAAATCAGTGGTTTCAGCTGTGGCTGGCCAAGTTTCATAGTGTCCTGCAAAGGATATATTTTTTTCTGGGGTGAAATTCAATTGCCAAAAAAGCAATACCATAAATCTGGTGTCACAGCTGTGGCTGGCAAACTATAATAGTGTCCGCAAAATCATATATTTTGTTCTGGGGTGAAATTCAATTGCCAAAATAGCAATACCATAAATCAGTGGTTTCAGCTGTGGCTGGCAAACTATTATAGTGTACACCAAAACATATATTTTGTTCTGGGGTGAAATTCAATTGCCAAATAAGCAATACCATAAATCAGTGGTTTCAGCTGTGACTGGCCAAGTTTCATAGTGTCCTGCAAATTATATATTTTGTTCTGGGGTGAAATTCAATTGCCAAAATAGCAATACCCTGAATCTGGTGTTCCAGCTGTTGCAGGCCTAGATTAAATCTGTCCGTAACAGGGTATATTTTGTTTTGGGGTGAAATTCAATTGCCAAAATAGCAATACCATAAATCAGTGGTTTCAGCTGTGGCTGGCAAACCATAATTGTGTCCGCCAAAACATATATTTTGTTCTGGGGTGAAATTCAATTGCCAAAATAGCAATACCCTGAATCTGTTGTTCCAGCTGTTGCAGGCCTAGATTAAATCTGTGCGTAACAGGGTATATTTTGTTCTGGTGTGAAATTCAATTGCCAAAATAGCAATACCATAAATCAGTGGTTTCAGCTGTGGCTGGCAAACCATAATTGTGTCCGCCAAAACATATATTTTGTTCTGGGGTGAAATTCAATTGCCAAAATAGCAATCCCCTAAATCTGTTGTCCCAGCACTGGCTGGCAAACAATAATAGTGTCCGCCAAAACATATATTTTGTTCTGGGGTGAAATTCAATTATCAAAATAGCAATACCATAAATCAGCTGTTTCAGCTGTGGCTGGCCAAGTTTCATAGTGTCCTGCAAATTATATATTTTGTTCTGGGGGGAAATTAAATTGCCAAAATAGCAATACCCTGAATCTGGTGTTCCAGCTGTTGCAGGCCTAGTTTAAATCTGTCCGTAACAGGGTATATTTTTTTCTGGGGTGAAATTCAACTACTAAAATAGTAATCCCTTAAATCTGCTGTCCCAGCACTGGCTGGCATACTATAATAGTGTCCGCAAAAACATATATTTTGTTATGGGGTGAAATTCAATTGCCAAAATAGCAATACCATAAATCAGAGGTTTCAGCTGTGGCTGGCCAAGTTTCATAGTGTCCTGCAAATTATATATTTTGTTCTGGGGTGAAATTGAAATGCCAAAGTAGCAATACCCTGAATCTGGTGTTCCAGATGTTGCAGGCCTAGTTTAAATCTGTCCGTAACAGGGTATATTTTGTTCTGGGGTGAAATTCAACTGCCAAAATAGCAATCCCCTAAATCTGGTGTCCCAGCACTGGCTGGCAAACTATAATAGTGTCCGACAAAACACATATTTTGTTCTGGGGTGAAATTCAATTGCCAAAATAGCAATACCATAAATCAGTGGTTTCAGCTGTGGCTGGCCAAGTTTCATAGTGTCCTGCAAAGGATATATTTTGTTCTGGGGTGAAATTCAATTGCCAAAATAGCAATACCATAAATCTGGTGTAATAGCTGTGAATGGCAAACTATAATAGTGTCCGCAAAAACATATATTTTGTTCTGGGGTGAAATTCAATTGCCAAAATAGCAATACCCTGAATCTGGTGTTCCAGCTGTTGCAGGTCTAGTTTAAATCTGTCCGTAAGAGGGTATATTTTGTTCTGGGGTGAAATTCAACTGCCAAAAAAGCAATCCCCTAAATCTGGTGTCCCAGCACTGACTGGCAAACAATAATAGTGTCCGCCAAAACATATATTTCGTTCAGGGGTGAAATTCAATTACCAAAATAGCAATACCATAAATCAGTGGTTTCAGCTGTGGCTGGCCAAGTTTAATCGTGTCCTGCAAAGGATATATTTTGTTCTGGGGTGAAATTCAATTGCCAAAATAGCAATACCATAAATCTGGTGTAACGGCTGTGAATGGCAAACTATAATAGTGTCCGCAAAAACATATATTTTGTTCTGGGGTGAAATTCAATTGCCAAAATAGCAATACCATAAATCAGTGGTTTCAGCTGTGGCAGGCCAAGTTTCATAGTGTACTGCAAATTATATATTTTGTTCTGGGGTGAAATTCAATTGCCAAAATTGCAATACCCTGAATCTGGTGTTCCAGCTGTTGCAGGCCTAGTTTAAATCTGTCCATAACAGGATACCTTTCAGACAGGACCTAAATACTAGCCCTAAAAGAGATATTCCCCTAAATCAGTGGTTACTGCTGTGCCTGGATTAGTGTAATACGCTAAATAAATAAATAGGCAGATAGTGTTAGGTGCCTGTAAAAACATGCCCCAATTTGAAATCAATACATTGGGCCAAATTTTTTTTTTCTTATTGTGGTGCTTGGTGAATGGTAACAATGAGGAAAACATCTAGTAAGGGACGCGGACGCGGTCGTGGTGGTGTTTGTGTACCCTCTGGTGCTGGGAGAGGACGTGGCCATTCTGCCACAGCCACACGTCCTAGTGAACCAACTACCTCAGCTTCCAGTACCCTCCAGAATTTACAGCGATATTTGGTGGGGCCCAATGCCGTTCTATGGATGGTAAGGCCTGAGCAGGTACAGGCGCTAGTCAATTGGGTGGCCGACAGTGGATCCAGCACGTTCACAACATTATCTCCTACCCAGTCTTCTGCAGGAAGCACACAGGTGGCGCCTGAAAACCAAGCCCATCAGTCTGTCACATCACCCCCATGCATATCAGGGAAACTGTCTGAGCCTCAAGTTATGCAGCAGTCTCTTATGCTGTTTGAAGACTCTGCTGGCTGCAGAGTTTCCCAAGGGAATCCACCTAGCCCTTCCCCAGTGTTGGAAGACATAGAATGCACTGATGCACAACCACTGATGTTTCCTGATGATAAGGACATGGGAATACCATCTCATCGCAGTCCGCACGTCTCTGATGATGACGAAACACAAGTGCCAACTGCTGCGTCTTTCTACAGTGTGCAGACCGAACAGGAGGTCAGGGAGGAAGACTGTGTGAAAGACGATGCAGAGGACGATAAGATCCTAGACCCCACATGGAATGAAGGTCATGCCACTGACTTTCATAGTTCAGAGGAAGAGGCAGTGGCGAGACCGAGCCAACAGCGTAGCAAAAGAGGGAGCAGGGGGCAAAAGCAGAACAGCCGCCTCCAAGAGAATTTGCCTGCTACTGGCCACCGCCACCAGGGACCGAGCACCCCAAAGGCAGCTTCAAGGAGTTCCCTGGCATGGCACTTCTTTAAACAATGTGCTGACGACAAGACCCGAGTGGTTTGCACGCTGTGCCATCAGAGCCTAAAGAGAGGCATTAACGTTCTGAACCTTAGCACAACCTGCATGACCAGGCATCGACATGCAAAGCATGAAATGCAGTGGAGTAAACACCTTAAAAGCAAAGAACTCACTCTGGCTCCGACTCGGGAGGAATGTTGGCACCTGCCGCCCACTAAACACAGGATGTGCCACCGACACCACCACCTGCGTCACCAAGCATCTCCACCATGTCACACGGCAGCGTTCAGCTCTCCATCTCACAAACCTTGGAGAGAAAGCGTAAATTCCCGCCTAGCCACCCTCGAGCCCTGGGCCTGAATGCCAGCATTTCTAAACTACTGGCCTTTGAAATGCTGTCATTCAGGCTGGTGGACACAGACAGCTTCAAACAGCTGATGTCCATGGCTGTCCCACAGTATGTTCTTCCCAGCCGCCACTACTTCTCCAAGACAGCCGTGCCTTCACTGCACAACCAAGTATCCGATAAAATCAAGTGTGCACTGCGCAACGCCATCTGTGGCAAGGTCCACCTAACCACAGATACGTGGACCAGTTATCACAGCCAGGGACGCTATATCTCCCTAACTGCACACTGGGTAAATGTAGTGGAGGCTGGGCCCCAAGCGGAGTGTTCCTTGGCACACGTCCTTCCGCCGCCAAGGATCGCATCATTCTTTGCCTCCTGTAGCCTCCTCCTCCTACTCGGCTTCCTCCTCCTCTGCTTCCACCAGCTCATCCAGTTAGCCACACACCTTCACCACCAACTTCAGCACAGCGCGGGGTAAACGTCAGCAGGCCATTCTGAAACTCATATGTTTGGGGGACAGGCCCCACACCGCGCAGGAGTTGTGGCGGAGTAATGAACAACAGTCCGACGAGTGGTTTCTGCCGTTGGGCCTCAAGCCCGGCCTGGTGGTGTGCGATAATGGGCGAAATCTCGTCGCAGCTCTGGGACATCCCTTGCCTGGCGCATGTGCTGAATTTGGTGGTGCGAGAAGTTCATTCACAACTACCCCGACATGTCAGAGCTGCTGCATAAAGTGCGGGCCGTCTGTGCACGCTTCCGGCGTTCACATCCTGCCACTGCTCGCCTGTCTGCGCTACAGCGGAACTTCGGCCTTACTGCTCACTGCCTCATATGCGACGTGCCCACCAGGTGGAACTCCATCTTGCACATGCTGGAGAGACTGTGCGAGCAGCAGCAGGCCATAGTGGAGTTTCAGCTGCAGCACGCACGCGTCAGTCGCACTGCGGAACAGCACCAATTCACCACCAATGATTGGGCCTCCATGCGAGACCTGTGTGCCCTGTTGCGCTGTTTCGAGTACTCCACCAACATGGCCAGTGGTGATGACACCATTATCAGCGTTACAATACCTCTTCTATGACTCCTTGAGAAAAGGCTTAGGGCGATGATGGAAGAGGAGGTGGCCCAGGAGGAGGAGGATGAGGGGTCATTTTTAGCACTTTCAGGCCAGTCTGTTAGAAGTGGCTCAGAGAGAGGTTTTTTGCAACAGCAGAGGCCAGGTACAAATGTGGCCAGCCAGGGCCCACTACTGGAGGACGAGGAGGACGAGGAGGAGGTGGAGGAGGATGAAGCAGGTTCACAGCGGGGTGGCACCCGACACAGCTCAGGCCCATCACTGGTGTGTGCCTGGGGGGATACGGAGGACGATGATGATACGCCTCCCACAGACGACAGCTTGTCCTTACCTCTGGGGAGCCTGGCACACACGAGCGACTACATGCTGCAGTGCCTGCGCAACGACAGCAGAGTTGCCCACATTTTAACGTGTGCGGACTACTGGGTTGCCACCCTTCTGGATACCCGGTACAAAGACAATGTGCCCACCTTACTTCCTGCACTGGAAATTGATATGAAGATGCGCGAGTACAAGCGCACGCTTGTAGATGCGCTCCTGAGAGCATTCCCAAATGTCACAGGGGAACAGGTGGAAGCCCAAGGCGAAGGCAGAGGAGGAGCAAGAGGTCGCCAACGCAGCAGTGTCACGGCCAGCTCCTCTGAGGGCAGGGTTAGCATGGCAGAAATGTGGAAAAGTTTTGTCTGAACGTCACAGCTAACTACACCACCACCTGATACAGAACGTGTTAGAAGGAGGCAGCATTTCCCTAACATGGTTGAACAGTACGTCTGCACACCCCTCCACGTACTGACTGATGGTTCGTCCCCATTCAACATCTGGGTCTCCAAATTGTCCACGTGGCCAGAGTTAGCATTTTATGCCTTGGAGGTGCTGGCCTGCCAGGCGGCCAGCGTTTTGTCTGAACGTGTATTCAGCACGGCAGGGGGCGTCATTACTGACAAACACAGCCGTCTGTCCACAGCCAACGTGGACAAGCTGACGTTCATAAAAATGAACCAGGCATGGATCCCACAGGACCTGTGCCTCCCGTGTGCAGAATAGACATTTATAACTGCCTCCCCCTCAACCATGTATTCTTGTACTCCGGGGCACTTCTTTATTGATTCCTCATTTTTTTAACTTCACCATGATCTTGCGGTGCAACCAAAAGTTGAATGAACCCCTCCTCTGTCTGGGTTCTGGGACGAAATAACTGAAAGTGGCCTTCTCCAGTGGTGGGTGATATGACGTACGATTCCTTGCTGTGGGACCTCTCTCCTCTGTCTGTGTGCTGGTGCCGAAATAACTGAAAGTGGCCTTCTCTAGTGGTGGGTGAAATGACGCATGATTCCTTGCTGTGGGACTTCTCTCCTCGGTCTGGGTGCTGGGCCGAAATAACTGAAAGTGGCCTTCTCCAGTGGTGGGTGATATGACGCATGATTCTCTGCTATGGGACCTCTCTCCAATTGATATTGGTTAATTTTTATTTATTTTATTTTAATTCATTTCCCTATCCACATTTGTTTGCAGGGCATTTACCTACATTTTGCTGCCTTTTGCAGCCCTCTAGCCCTTTCCTGGACTATTTTACAGCCTTTTTAGTGCCTAAAAGTTCGGGTCCCCATTGACTTCAATGGGGTTTGGGATAAAGTTCGGGTCGAGTTCGGATTCCGAACCCGAACATTTTCGGGATGTTCGGCCGAACTTCTCGAACCCGAACATCCAGGTGTTCGCTCATCTCTAGTCATGTTCTAATTTATCCAGATACAGCAGTATCCTTCATTCAGCATCAGGGGGGTATGAGATACAATCCACTTCAAAGTCTAGCAAACAAAATATTTTCTTGGGCGAAACAAAATATAATCTCGATCTCAGCAGTTCACCTAAAGGGATCTTTAAATTCAAAAGCATAATACCTGAGCCGACATGTTCTGGACCCGGAGGCAGTGGACGTTGTGCCTAGAAGCATTTCATCTGATAATAGGAATGTGGGGCAAACCATCAATAGATCTTCTCGTCTCCAGGAAAAATAATCAAATAGATCTTTTTTTCTCTCCCTCAACACGAGAGATCTACCAACTGTGGTGGATGCCTTCAATCAGGACTGGACATCTCATCTAGTTTACGCATTCCTGCCCATTCCTCTAGTTACCAAGGTCCCTCAGAGCTTGATTGTGGTAGCTCTCTTCTGGCCCAAGAGGAGCTGGTTTGCACTACTAAAATCACTCAGCATAGAAGTCCCCCTTCTACTACCTCTAAGATCGGATCTGTTGTATTTCCACCCGAATTTTAAAATCCTAAATATGTCGGCCTCTTAAAATTAGGAAGCAGGAAACAAAATACAAACAAGGCATATTTTAAAGTTTGGAGGAAATTTGCCTCTTGGTGTGGAGATTTGTTTGATCAATTTAGACCCAACATATCGACAAGCTTAGATTTTCTTCAGGACGGATTAGACCTAGGGCTTTCTCCTAATACCCGGTTGCCAGGTTCAGGCAGGTAATGGGTTCAGATTTTATTAATCTATTTATTAATCTTTTATTAATATATATCAGTATATTCAAAATGTTACGCAAATTTTCGAAGTTACGATATTCGTGATTAAAATCTGCTATTCGAATATTCGCACTCAACACTATTCAGGATCCTTTCCTCAGTATTTTTCAGTACTTCCAGTACCCCCACAGATCAGTTCTTTGAAGAGTGAGGCGTTATGTGAGCAGCGCAGCCTCTTCCCAGGCCAGAAACACCACATACATCTATCACATGACCTAGGTGCAACTCAGGCCAATTCAAGTGAATGGGGCAGTGCTGCAAAACTACTGGAGCACCACGGTCTCTTCAAACATCTGATCAGTGGGAGTTCCAGGTGTCAGACCCCAAGAGATCAGGTATAGATGACTTATGCTGAGCATAGCTCATCAATATTAAACACCTGAAAAGCCCCTTTAAAGAATCTGATTAGTTAGTTAGATAGCTCTCCATCATAGTATATCTACGGTATTATACACTATATAAGCGAAACAGTAGCATGTATGTGTTATAGTATAACTTTTAGACCAGTGTTGTATCAGTGTTGATTTAACAATACCTCTTCAATACTGATCAAATTGAATAGAAGTTCCTACAGAGTGATATTTTTTTTTCCTAGCAACAACTTAATACCAAGATATACATAATAATTCATCCATGTTATTGTGACACATTTTTATTAGAGAAATAGGTCAATGGTAGGTTCAGAGCGACTGTAGTCAATTTCTTGGCAAAAATAAACACTATACAATTGTTTAACAAGATTATCTGAATAAACCATGTAAGGGGTTAATAATAGTGATAAGATGCTCGGGCAATATTCGAATTCACAATACTTCATGATTTTTTGGCCGAATATTCGCCATAAATTCGCAAATTCGAGAATTCCTGATCTCCAGTCATTATTTACTTGATTACTAAAATCGGCAATGTAATATATTCCCGATAAAAATTCACGATTAGGATATTCGCGATCAACAATACGGAGTAGGCAACTTTCCTATTGTTTGCTAGGGATGTTGCTAAGTGCCGATATTCGCAATAAATTTGCGATTAGAATATTCGCCTTCAACACTATTCGTGAATACAAATATATAGCACTACATTCTTAATATTTGCGAATTATCATAGTGGCGATATTCGCGATAAAAATACACGATTCGAATATTCGCGCTCAACACTAGTTAGCAACAATATTTACCAAATCTTTACCAAACTACGGTTAAGTCAATAAAAATAAAAATACTACATGTATGTGCACCTCAAATCATTTTTTCTGATTTTGTTTTTTGTTATGCAAATAAGGATTTATCAACTTTCATAATACTAATAAATAAATAGGGGTAACCTAACCCGAATCCTCCTCCTAGAGGAATCATTGGCAGAAAAAAATAAATAAACAAATGAATATTTATCTACAATGACAGATGTTTTGAGTCTTTGCAGATTTTTTTCTGCCTTCTCATTGTCTATGTTCATGTTTGTTACTGTATCGTAATATATAAATTCCCATAAATATAAGCACATCCTGCCTACCTGGGATTGGAGTTGATAACTGTCTTAAAATATTTGGCACACACACAAAATGGTAGAATATGAGATCAGCACCCAATCTGCAACTGTATTTGCAACACAGTTATCAGTTGTGGATTTACTTGTGGACTTGAACTATATTAAAGGTAATGGAAAAAATCTGCAACTAATCCAGTTATTTTATAGAAAATGGGCTGGCACTCTACCATAGGAATTTGACATGGATATGCTGTTAAAATGTTAGCTATTTTATTGTGTATATATAAAAAAAAATACCTTTAAAACATTTCTAATATAGGCAAACTGGAATACACACTAAACATATAAACTGACACATACATAGATGTCCAATTAGAAGGTAACAGGTATTGTGTGTCTTCACATATATGAACAATGCCTATAGTCCAGTATGTCCTTAGACTTCACAGAATTTCTTCACTTACAAGAAAGATGTGGTAAGTCCATGTTCAAAAAGAGCCAAGGATACAGCTTGTACTAACGATATAGTATGTTCCTTAAATCGATGTTAACATATGTCCACTTGGATGGATTACTTACAGTTGCGACTGTCAGCCCCTTATGGCATCCCACTTCAGTGGGCTTACCTGACACTGTCCAGGACGTTAATGTTTAATATTAAGTGGAAGGATTTAATTTTAGTGTAGAGTTTCAGCCCATAGGTCGACTGTACTTGGTGTCAATGTTCCGCGCTGTACCACGGTGTCTTACGCTATGCTCGATATTGGCGTTTCACATGATCGACCCCACTTATCGTCAGAACAAATTCGGATGCTCTATTCGTGAGCGTCCAATTTATTTAAAGTTTCCGTTTCCTTAAGTGAAGCGTTTCAGATATTCTTTCTATTGCTGTATTTGTTCGGACATTGAATATAGTCTATAGTTACCAGATACGTTTCGGGGAGTACTTTCCCCTTCCTCAGTGGCCATATTCAATGTTTCCAGTTCTGATCTTATATATCTTGGTCGAGCTCTTATCGAATCCTGGACTGGATCTTATGAATCTACTGTTCTAATTGTTTTGCGATTTCAATGCGATATATATATGCATTTTGCATATATGTATACGTTTTATTGTCTGCATATGCAAAATAGTAATTGATATCCTAACTATAAAATCATAATACATAGTAAAATCATGATCAACTTAAACATTTGGATTTTCTATATCTTACAGTTTTTAATCTTTTGCGGTTTCGATTCAATATGTATGCGTCTTTTGTGTATAAATGCGTTTTTTTGTCCATGTTTGCAAAATAATGAATCGTATTGTATCTATAGGTTAAAAAGTCGTGGAATCATCGATGTCGATCATAAAATCATAAACAATTAAAACATATTTTACACTCAAACACGATATGTGTGTGTGGGGGTACAAATATATAAGTATAGGTTTATTGATCCAAAGCAGCAAAGTATAGAAATGTTTCCAAAGCATCATCCTTTGTAATACATATATTTCTTATTTTATATTGTGGGAAATTGGGGCATGGACTCACCATCAAGGGGAGATCGCAGTGCTAATAGACAGCCGGACATGCAAAGTCTCATGGGCGGGGGAGTCCGTGTCCCTATTAATATGGATATCATCTTGGTTGTCACAAAAAAAAGCAAAATTTCTATTTCAGCTTTTAATCCTGCTGGTAAGAGACTTCCAAAGTCGTAGTTTTGTCTTGACTCTGCTCTCGGCATCCTATCTATGTGGTTGCGCCCTCTCCAATGTTTCTCCACCCTTTCCAGTACCGTGAAGGTTAGGCCCTAATGGTTTTGGTTATGACATTCTTTGAAATGTTTGGATAGAGAATTTTTCTTGTACCCTTTTTTTATATTTGTTAGACTTCGGATATCCTAACCTTTAAAGATCTCTTGGTTCCGCCAATATACTGTCTTTGACACGGACACTGGACTAGGTAGATAACACTGGATGAGTTACATGTCAAGGGATGTTTTAGCTCCATAGAAAAGGAGTTTTGTGTGGAGGAGACGTTATTCGCTCTTCTTGGGAAAACGGTACTTCTACATCCTATGCATTTTCCACACCTATAGAACCCGTTTAGTTTTAAATAATTCTGTACTGAGAAAGTTTTTTTGTGTTTGTGTTTAATCGAGGGAGCCACTTTCAAACCCAAATTTGATGCTCGCATATAGGTAAAAAATGGTGAAGTGGGTATTGATGGCCCTATAGTCTTATCTTGTAAGATATGGTGCCAGTGTCTTCTTACAATATTTTCGATTTGTTTATATTGTACGTTGTAAGGGAGAATAATTCACATCTCTGATTTAGCCTCCATTTTAGACTCAGCTCCTACTACTACTATAGGTTTTAATTTTGATTTAAAGAAGGATTCTCTTTCCATATCTCTTGCTTTATTGAGTGCTTCATCTCTAATTATATCTGGATATTCTTTTATTCTAAATTGTGTGTAATCTTTACTGCTTCTTCCTCAAATTTTGTATTTTCAGTACATTTTCTTTTAATGCGGCGGAATTGACCGTAAGGAATGTTTATTAGCCAACGTGGCAAGTGGCAAATTGAAAATAAAATATAGCCGTTCCTTGCCGTTGGCTTCTAGAAGGTGTTACATATATATCTGTAGTCTTTCTTAGTAATCTGTAAATCTAAAAATTCAGTTTCTTTTTTGTTAATGTTAGATGAAAAGAAAAAGTTGGCTGTTGTTAATCTGTTCTAGAAAGGTATATAGTTCGTCTTTGCTTTTTCTCCAGATAAATATGACATCGTCTATATATCTCCGCCTTAGGACCAGGCTTGCCCCCAGCTTGGGAGCAATGTGTTCCATTTCCCACTGGGCCAAAAAATAAATCAGCATAGCTGGGGGCAAACCTGGTTCCCATTATTGAACAAAGGCTTAAAATTTGCGCCCACAGCACGACTTAATAAGTTCGACACATATATCGGGATACAAAGATTTATTACAAAACTGTGTCTAAAGAAATAGTTTCTAAAGAATGCCATTGTAGCAAATAAACAAGACAAAACAGACAATTCCTTTACACGTACTAATCTTACTAATCTTAGAAATAAGTCGAAAAAATTCCTGAGAAATTAGATTAGGCCTGAAATCGCAACATTTCAAAAATGTGTAGAGACAGACTTAAAATAAAAGAACAAACTCTTTTTTAAAAAAATAACCTCACTAAAAAAGAAATCCAAGCTATGAGGCACCTACAAGAAAAGAAAGATGTAATAATCCGCCCCGCAGATAAGGGAGGCGCGATTGTTATTTTACAAGTTGAAAAATATAATAGAGAATGTCTCAGACAATTATCAGATAGTACCACATATAAAAAACTAAGAGGAGACCCAACTGAAGATTTCACAAGAATTTTATCAAAATACTGCGACAAAGGATTAAAATCGGGGATATTGTCAGAACACGAACATGGCTTTATTTTGGGTACACAAATAAAACGACCTGTTTTCTATTGTTTACCTAAGATTCACAAAAACCCAATAGATCCTCCAGGCTGCCATATTATTTCAGGCGTAGGCTCATTGATGGCGAATCTCTCTCAATACATTGACACTTTATTGCAACCAATAGTAAAAACGACACAATCATACATAAGAGACACCACACACATTATCCAAACGTTGGAGGGATTGGAATTACACCCAGATTGGATATTGGGGATCTTTGATGTACAATCCCTGTACACTATCATTGACCATAGTCAAGGAATTTTAGCTATGAGGAGCCAATTGGCAATTAAATTTCACGCCAGTAAAAAAATCTATCCTTTGACAGACAGTATTACACTTGGCAAGCAACAGTTGAAACCACTGATTTAGGGGATTGGTATTTTGGCAATTGAATTTTACCCCAGAAATAAATCTATCCTTTGACGGAGAGTATTACACTTGGCCAACCACTGCTGGAACACCAGATTTAGGGGATTGGTATTTTGGCAATTGAATTTCACCCCAGAAAAAAATCTATCCTTTGACGGACAGTATTACACTTGGCCAGCCACAGCTGGAACACCAGATTTAGGGGATTGGTATTTTGGCAATAGAATTTCACCCCAGAAAAAAATATATCCAATTAAAAACAGTATTACACTTGGCCAGCCACAGCTAGAACCCCAGATTTAGGGGATTGGTATTTTGGCCATTGAATTTCACCCTAAAAAAAAATCTATCCTTTGAAGTACAGTATTACACTTGGACAACCACAGCTGGAACACCGGATTTAGGGGATTGTTATTTTGGCAATTGAATTTCACCCCAGAAAAAAATCTATCCTTTGACGGACAGTATTACACTTGGCCAGCAACAGCTGAAACCACTGGTTTAGGGGATTGGTATTTTGGCAATTGAATTTTACCCCACAAATAAATCTATCCTTTTATTGACAGTATTAAACTTAGCCATCCACAGCTGGAACACCAGATTTAGGGGATTGGTATTTTGGCAATTGAATTTCACCCCAGAAAAAAAATCTATCCTTTGACGGACAGTATTACACTTGGACAGCCACAGCTGGAACACCAGAATTAGGGGATTGGTATTTTGGCAATTGAATTTCACCCCAGAATAAATCTATCCTTTGACGGACAGTATTACACTTGGACAGCCACAGCTGGAACACCAGATTTAGGGAATTGGTATTTTGGCAATTGAATTTCACCCCAGAAAAAAATCTATCATTTGACGGACAGTATTAAACTTAGCCAGCCACAGCTGGAACCTCAGATTTGGGGGATTGGTATTTTGGCAATTGAATTTCACCCCAGAAAAAAATCTATCCTTTGACGGACAGTATTACACTTGGCCAGCAACAGCTGAAACCACTGGTTTAGGGGATTGGTATTTTGGCAATTGAATTTTACCCCACAAATAAATCTATCCTTTTATGGACAGTATTAAACTTGGCCAGCAACAGCTGAAACCACTGATTTAGGGGATTGGTATTTTGGCAATTGAATTTCACCCCTCAATAAAATATAGTAATTTCTATCCTGTGTTTCAAGGTGTGACAATAAGCAGAACCCCTGATGTAAGATATTGTAAAAAAAAAAAAAGCCTACTATTGAACCCAAAAATGTATGTTGAACTTGGTGGCAGCTCAAAACATGTGCTGGTGCACCAAAAGATCACAAAATGGCTGCCGATCACCCCAGAAAAAAGTGACAAAAAAAAACCGCTCTGGGCAGCCTAAAATCCAGTGAGCAACAGAAGTTGAATTCAATAGTAGGCATCGCTGTGATGGCCTCTTGGGGCAAGTAGTATGATGCTTGCTGATTGGCTGCTTTGCAGCCTTTCAAAAAGCGCCACTGAAATCGCCGAACACCAAACCCGAACCCAAACTTTTATGTAAATGTTTGGGTCCGGGTCCGTGTCTCGAACACCCCAAAATTCGGTACGAACCCGAACTATACAGTTCGGGTTCGCTCAACACTAGTGGCGAAATAAAAATATTTTTGCAGTCTAGCGTTGCACTTATCAGTTGAAAAGCCGTTTGTGTTGTGTAAAAGTAGAAAAAAAATTGGGCCACACTGTTATTGTGCCACTCTGTGGCCTCCTCATGCTTCTTCCATCTCCAAACTATGTAACCTTGCCACTCTGTGGTCTCCTGATGCTGCCACCACCTCCACACTGTTATTGTGCCGCTCTGTGGCCTCCTCCTGATGCTGGAGCCGCCACTTCCATACATAGTCATTTTGCCACTCAGTGGCCTCCTGATGCTGTTGATGCCACCTCCACACTGTCATTGTGCCACTCTGTGGCCTCCTCATCCTGCTTCCACTTCACTACTATGTCATAGGGCCACTCTGTGTCCTCATGCTGTTCCCACCCTCCCACTTCATTACTGGGCCACTATTTTGATCTTTGGCCTTGCTGACATCATCATTTTTTTTACCCTTTTTCAGATCTGTCAGAAGGAAGGAAAAATGAGACGCACAACGGATCCTGTCTGTGTAGCAGGCCTGTATGGTCCCATTAGAATTGGCTTATGGTTTGGTAGCCAAAAGCAGGAGTGGATACAAAACACAGAAGACATGCAAATATTCTATTTACGTGTCATCTCTGTTTTGGATCCACTCCTGTTTTTTTTGGCATTAACAATATTGATGGATTACTGACCAAATGTTGACCGAGTGAAGGCGGATGCTCAACAGAAAGGATCTGTTTTTGGGGGGATTATTGTTCTGACTGATCAGAGGAAGGGCAAAGTGAGTAACATCAACACAAACTTACTTCTGACACCCTCTCCACTCTGAATCAGCTGATGACGGTGTAAAAGCAGTGCGCTTCTTCTTGGCGCTAACATCGACCTGTATGGCTGAGTTGATACTTGAGTTATTTGGTCAGTTTAGGCCCTGTGACTGCCCAAATAAGTGAAGTGTGCAGTGATTCTAAGAGTGGCGCCTGTCATCTGCATGTCATATGGACTCATATGCGTGTTACTGCAAGGCACAGTGTTCTACACCACTATAAAGGCTCTCTGAAGCCAGCTGTTTTTTTTTGTTTGATTTTTACATTCGCTTATCTCTAGTTGTGAAAAAAGAAGTAAACTTGAACTATTTTCCTTACCATTTACTAAAAAAAAAAAAAAAGTTCCAGCATAATAAATTATAGTACAGCAGTGCACCTATCCCTTATTGACCAAAACTTCCCATGTATTTTTCATCTCTCCTTGACTCCTTTGAGCATCCTCTGTGCTCCCAATCTGAAAACTCTACCAATTGGGCTGCAAGAAAGCAATAATGTAAATTTTTTAATTCAATTGCATCTTTCTTTTGGATAGCCAAAATATTTCTATTTTATCCTAACTCTTTTCCTTCTCCGGATAAGTGAAAGTAACGGTGATTCAAACTATTTAAATGTTTTCTCATCAAACTAAATTGGTGTCACAGAAAACTAGTATTTTAATCCTACGTTTTATCGTGTATTTTCATTATGGCTTCTATCTTTCCTTGAAATTGAGTTTTATTTAGGTGTTGAAACTCTACCTTCCTGAATACACTAATAGATGCTTAAAGAGGATGTGTAACCTCTGCTGACATGTTTGTTTTACTAACAACTTGCATCGCCCATAGAAATAAGTATACCAACTCTGGAGCATTTTTTTATATAAATCTAAGGATGTAGCAGGTTTAACACCACAGATTTGCATTGAAAGCTTCAGTGTGCTGCGGTTTCTCTTTGCATTTTGGATAACGGAGGTTCTACAGGCTGGTACCCATCACCGCTTGCACCACCCCTAATGTGACACTTCTTCCGTAAGTGCTGCTACAACCCTTTTTGACTATATTTGTGATCTGCATTATTTCTGACTCTAGATATTAACTCCAGGTGTCTTCTGTTTAAAACAGAAAGAACCCAGCATCTATTAAACCTGTTACGCTAGAAAGCAGGCGCCATTTGTAAACCCTGCACTTCTGCAGTACATGTATGGTGGTGGTGCTGAAGGGGATAAATCTTTTTTTACAGGTCCATGTTCGACATGTTATCACTGTATTCCTACTATTTATTCAATAGTAACATGAACTGTGTCTAGAGATGAGCAAATCAATTGTAAACTAATCAAATTTGTTGTGCGATTTCACCTAAATAATAAAAAAATGGCACCTACCACCATTCTATGAGAAATGAAAAAGAAAACAGGAGGGACAATGAAAATGATGGATCACATGACACTAAAAGGGAGGCTGACAGACAGTCTGATCAGCCAATAAGGGGAAGAATTCTGTCAGGTCCTTCTGCTGAGAATGCCATTAGACTCAACTCTGTACGCATCTTGCAATCTGATAGTATGTGTGTTGGCTCTGTCTGTCAAAAAGCAATTGCAGACACAAGCCAGTTATCTATCTGTACTAGGGACGTTATAATGTGGAAATAGACACATATATATGGGTAGATTTTAGGATTTTACCATAGAAAGCATTGCATAGCGAGTGAGGGACTGGACACTCTGAGTTGTGTGTTTTTTTAAAGTTTATACAGCTGCTGGAAAGTCCTACATTACAAAATCCCGCAATAAAGTAATTTTTTCTGGATATGGACAGCCAAGTTTCTAAAGCTCTTATGTTTATTTCCAGGCCTCCCTCAATAGCAAACACTGAGCAATTGCCCCCCAGTTTCAACTTCATGCATGTAATTGGGCTTCAATATACCTCTGTTATTGAACTAATTGTATTACTGCAAAATACTGTTCAGTGTTTAGTGAAGGCATTGTGTTATTGTAAGATGCCATTCAGCTACAGCTAATGTATGGCATTGCCAAGATCAGCTAAGGGGGTAGGTTGTGAAACAGACTGTATTTAGCAGTAAAGTGCAAATGGTAAGTGGGCACAGAAAGAGCCTGGTAATACAAAGAGGGAATATGGATGTGCTAACACTCATGCACTGCATAATCATGCTGGGAGGAAAATGGGGACAAAGTGTTGCGAGACCTACCAGAATCTTTTATAGCTACTGTGGCCTGTGTAATGAATCCACTTTAGGCTGCAAGGCATGTTGGAACCTAGAGGAGCCTAATTTCTGTGCAGGTTGATGGAGGCAAATAGGAACAGCTCTAAATGAAGGGAGACCTTTAATGGGCCCAGTGAGGTTTGTGATAGGTACTCACTGTGTGGTGGTAGCTGGAGAATACAAGGAGTAGTACCTTGGAGAGCAGTACATAGTGTAGGGCCTGAGCCTTAAGAGATTGAATAAGGTTAGGTGTGTGTGATGCAACACAGTCTTCCGGGAGAAACTCCTGTGATGCTAACAAGAGCTGAACTGGGAAACAAACTCTGTCTTTTGATATACTTTGTTCAAGCTCAATGTTGTATTGTTTAAGCAATAGCACCCTCTTAGAAACAAGGGAATTGTTTCTAAATGAATCAGATTTGTTACACATTTCACAAAAATAATTTGCCAAAAGAATCCAAAATTTTGGCAATTCGTTTTGAATAGATGCAAAAACTTTGCCAGCACCATTTTAAAGTCAAAATTGGCAGGGAAAATAGGAGGGAAGATAGAGATCATATGACACTGAGATGGAGGGCTTGCTCTGATTTGCTCAGAGGCTGACAGACAGCCTGTCAGCCAATCAGGGGGCTGGATTCTGGAAGGTCCTTTTGCTCAGAAGGAAAAAACATCATTTTTAGTTTAGCCTGTGAGTTGGTAGCATGTGTGTTTGCTGTGTCTGCCAAAAAGCAATTACAAACACAAGCTAGTAATTTAAGTAGAGATGAGCGAATCAAAGCTGATAAAGTGGAATTCGATCTGAATTTCAGGAAAATTCGATTCTCAACTAATGCAAATTTTCTCGCACTTCGTGGTAGCGAATCAAAATTTTTCCTAAAATGGGTTGACATCCATGCATGCAGCCAATCAGAAGACATCCAGCCTTGTGATGTCACAGCCCTATAAATACGACAGCCATCTTAGATTAAGACATTTTCCAGCGTTCTGAGTAAAGGGACAGGTGTAAAAAGGCGCTAGGGACAGCAATTGGAAAAACCTCATTGTGCAAAAAACGGAAAAAGCGATTTATAAGGGAAAGGATAGGGAGGAATCATTTCACAGCATCTTAGTGCAGGGAGAGACGTCAGAAGGTGTTAGGGACATTGCTAGAAAAGCGATTTACAAGTGCAGGGAAAGATAATTTGGGGATTCAAATAGCCATTATACAGCTCTGTCATTCCAGCAATTTGTTCTTGGGGTGCAAGTGCTATATTGAAAAGCCTTTAGGGGCTTATTTCTGTGGAAAAAAATATATATATACGCAGTTCACTTCTAAAGCTATATGTGGTGAGAGCGTTTAGTGGCGTATTTCATTACAAAATAAAATATATATTCTCAGTTTACTTCTGCAGGTATATGTGGTGAAAGTATTTAGTGGCATGTTTCGTAACAAAAAGAAAAATATATAGGCAGTTCACTTCTGCAGCTATATGTGGAGAAAGCGTTCTGTGGCGTATTTCATAACAAAAAGAAAAATATATACACAATTCACTTCTGCAGCTATATGTGTTGAAAGCGCTTAGTGGCGTATTTCATTGCAAAAAAACAAATATATATTCTCAGTTCACTTCTGCAGCTATATGTGGTGAAAGCGTTCAGTGGCATATTTCATTTAAAAAAGAAAAATATATTCTCAGTACACTTCTGCACTTCTGCAGCTATTTGTGGTGAAAGCGTTCAGTGTCCTATTTAAGCCCAAAAAGGAAAAAAATGTATGCACTTCACTGTTGCATTTATTTGTGGTAAAAGATTTTAAGTGGCCTATTTCAGTACTTCCGCAGTTATTATTATTTCAGTACAAAAACAAAATATATTTAGCGTTCACTTTTGCAGTCATGTGTGGTAAAATGTTTAGTAACGAATTTCGGTAGAAAAACAAAATATATTCAGCGTTCACTTTTGCAGGCATATGTGGCAACAACTTTAGTGACGTATTTCAGTGAGAAACTAATTTTATTCAGCATTTATTGCTGTAGTAATATGAAGTAAAATCATTTGTGATGTATTTTGGTCAAAAAACAAATTCTATTCATTATTCAGCGCTGCAGTTATATGCAGTAAAATCTCTGTGATGTCTCCATGATATATCTGCAATGTGGGGGCCCCGTGTTGCTTCTACACACTTTAAAAATAATCCTTCAGTGGAGCGAATAGATTCCGGATGACCGGGACGCTCCATTACCTTCCCAGGTGCTGCTGTCGGGAGCAGTGGTTCATTTTTGAGACGTCCGTATAGTGCAGGGGGAATCCGAAGACCCTCTCCATTTCAATGCTCCGTTATATATGATGAAATCTTTATTGAAGTATTTCGGTAGGAAAAAAAAGAATTTGTTCAGCGCTGCAGTAATATGCGGTAAAATCTTTTGTGACTTATTTCGGAGAAAAAACTAATTTTATTCAGCGTTCAGCGCTGCAGTTATATGCGGTAAAATATTTTGTGACTTACTTGTGTGGGAAAAAAAATTGTATCCAGCGTACCACGCTGCAGTTATATGTGGTAAAATCTTTTGTGACTTATTTCAGGGGAAAAACAAATTGTATTCAGGGTTCAGCACTGCAGTTATATGTGCTAAAACCTTTTGTGATTTATATCGGAGAAAAAAAATTTTTATTCAGTGTTCAGCGCTGCAGTTATATGTGGTAAAATCTTTATTGAAGTATTTTGGTAGAAAAATAAATTTTATTCATCATTCAGCGCTGTAGTAATATGAGGTAAAATCGTTTGTGACTTATTTTGGTTGAAAAATAATTTGTATTCAGCGTTCAGCGCTGAAGTAATATGTGGTAAAATCTTTATTAAAGTATGTCTGTCGAAAAACAAAATTAATTCAGTGGTCAGCGCTGTGGTTATATGCCATAAAAACTTTATTGAAGCATTTTGGTCGAAAAACAAAATTATTCTGAGGTCAGCTCTGCGGTTATATGCGGTAAAATGTTTAGTGACGTATCTTGATGAACTTCGCGACTCTTCCGGGCTCAAAGCTATTTTGGCTGCTGCTACCTCCACACTCTGTGATTGTGCTATTCTGTGGCTTCCTCATGCTGCTGCCACCTCCACACTCTGTCATGGTGAAAATCTGTAGCTTCCTGATGCTGTTGCCAACTCCAGACTCTGTCATCGTGCACTTCTGTGGCCTACTCATGATGCTGCTACTTCCACCCTCTGTCATTGTGCCACTCTGCACACCATTATACATGCAAACAATAGAACTAAGAAATGGTGATCATTCTAAATAAAAGTTGTATTATACCTACTATAAATGAGTAAATAGAAGCTCTTTGTGCACATTTTTGATAAAACGTGTGTCGGGCCCATCTACCAGGCATCAAGGTGGCTTCTGCAGATGGGTCCAAAATAGAGTTGAGCGTATACGAACTGTATAGTTCGGGTTTGTACCGAATTTTGGGGTGTTCGGGACACGGACCCGGACATTTTCAAAAATGTTCGGGTTCGGTCCGTTGTTCGGCGATTTCTTCCCGCTTTCTGAAGGGCTGTACAGCAGCCAATTAGCTAGCGTTTTACTTCTTGCTCTAGGAAGCCATCACAGCCATGCCTACTAATGGCATGGCTGTGATTGGCCAAGTGCAGAATGTGACCCAGCCTCTATTTAAGCTGGAATCACGTAGCGCCGCACGTCACTCTGCTCTGATTAGTGTAGGGATAGGATGCAGCTGCTGTGAGGGCGAGATTAGGCAGGGAAAACTCAGCAAAAACACCTAATGAAGTGATCGATCTACAGCTGTGAATCATTTAACTTCTGCTAGTTAATTGCTCACTGGTTTTTAGGCTGCACAGAGCGTTTTTCTGTCACTTTTTTCTGGGGTGATCGGTGGCCATTTTGTGTCTTGTGGTGCACCAGCACAAGCTGCCACCAAGTCAATCAATCCATCAATACTAGTTTTTTTTTTTTTTTGCTATATCCTACACCAGGGGCTTGGCTGGGGCATCTATATTTTATTTAGGGGTTAAATTCAATTGCAAAAATAACAATCCCCTAAATCTGGTGTTCCAGCTGTGGCTAGCCGAGTGTAATACTGTCTGCTGTCTGGCAAAGGATAGATTTTTTTCAGTGGTGATATTCAATTGCCAAAATAGAAATCCACTAAATCTGGTGTCCCAGCAGTGGCTGGCCAAGTTTAATAGTGTCCGGCAAAGGATAGATAATTTTCTGGGGTGAAATTCAATAGCCAAAATAGCAATCCCCTAAATCTGGTGTCCCAGCAGTAGCCAAGTTTAATGGTGTCCGGCAAAGGATATATTTTGTTCTGGGGTAAAATTGAATTGACAAAATAGCAATACCGTAAATCAGTGGTTTCAGCTGTGGCTTGCCAAGTTTAATAGTGTCCGGCAAAGGATATATTTTTTTTATGGGGTGAATATCAGTTGCAAAAATAGAAATACTGTAAATCTGGTGTTCCAGCTGTGACTGGACAAGTTTCATAGTGTCCGTCAAAGGATATATTATTTTTTGGGGTGAAATTCAGTTGCAAAAATAGAAATAGCGTAAATCTGGTGTTCCAGCTGTGGCTGGCCAAGTTTAATAGTGTCCGGCAAAGGATAGATATTTTTCTGGGGTTAGATTCAATTGCCAAAATAGCAATCCCCTAAATCTGGGGTTCCAGCAGTGGCTGGCCAAGTTTAATAGTGTCCGGCAAAGGATATTTTTTTTTCTGGGGTGAAATTCTACTACCAAAATAGCAATATCATAAATCAGTGGTTTCAGCTGTGGCTAGCCAAGTTTAATAGTGTCCGGCAGAGGATAGATAATTTTCTGGGGTGAAATTCAATTGCCAAAATAGCAATAATATAAATCAATGGTTTCAGCTGTGGCTGGCCAAGTTTAATAGTGTCCAGCAAAGGATAGATAATTTTCTGGGGTGAAATTCAATTGCCAAAATAGCAATAATATAAATCAATGGTTTCAGCTGTGGCTGGCCAAGTTTAATAGTGTCCAGCAAAGGATAGATAATTTTCTGGGGTGAGATTCAATTGCCAAAGTAGCAATCCCCTAAATCTGGTGTCCCAGCAGTGGCTGGCCAAGATTAATAGTTTCCGGCAAAGGATATATTTTTTTCAGGGGTGAAATTGAATTGCCAAAATAGCAATACCGTAAATCAGTTGTTTCAGCTGTGGCTGGCCAAGTTTAATAGTGTCCGGCAAAGGATAGATAATTTTCTGGGATGAAATTCAATTGCCAAAATAGCAATAATATAAATCAATGGTTTCAGCTGTGGCTGGCCAAGTTTAATATTGACCGGCAAAGGATATTTTTTTTTCTGGGGTGAACATCAATTGCCAAAATAGCAATACCGTAAATCAGTGGTTTCAGCTGTGGCTGGCCAAGTTTAATAGTGTTCGGCAAAGGATAGATCATTTTCTGGGGTGAAATTAATTTGCCAATATAGCAATCCCCTAAATCTTGTGCCCCAGCAGTGGCTGGCCAAGTTTAATATTGTCCGGCAAAGGATATATTTTGTTCTGGGGGGAAATTCAATAGCCAAAATAGCAATCCCCTAAATATGGTGTCCCAGCAGCGGCTGGCCAAGTTTAATGGTGTCCTGCAAAGTATATATTTTGTTCTGTGGTGAAATTCAATTGCCAAAATAGCAATACCGTAAATCAGTGGTTTCAGCTGTGGCTGGCCAAGTTTAATAGTGTCCGGCAAGGGATAGATTGTGTTTTGGGGTGAAATTCAATTGCCAAAATAGCAATACCCTAAATCATTGTTTCAGAAGTGGCTAGCCAAGTTTAATAGTGTCCGGCAAAGGATATTTTTTTTTCTGGGGTGAAATTCTATTACCAAAATAGCAATACCGTAAATCAGTTGTTTCAGCTGTGGCTGGCCAAGTTTAATAGTGTCTGGCAAAGAATAGATAATTTTCTGGGGTGAAATTCAATTGCCAAAATAGCAATAGTATAAATCAATGGTTTCAGCTGTGGCTGGCC
This sequence comes from Bufotes viridis, assembly GCA_033119425.1. NCBI lineage: Eukaryota > Metazoa > Chordata > Amphibia > Anura > Bufonidae > Bufotes > Bufotes viridis. Next base: position 252,228,381 of record CM065590.1, read on the forward strand.
AAGTTTAATAGTGTCCAGCAAAGGAAAGATAATTTTCTGGGGTGAAATTCAATTGCCAAAGTAGCAATCCCCTAAATCTGGTGTCCTAGCAGTGGCTGGCCAAGTTTAATAGTTTCCGGCAAAGGATATTTTTTTTTCTGGGGTGAAATTCTATTACCAAAATAGAAATACCGTAAATCAGTTGTTTCAGCTGTGGCTGGCCAAGTTTAATAGTGTCCAGCAAAGGAAAGATAATTTTCTGGGGTGAAATTCAATTGCCAAAGTAGCAATCCCCTAAATCTGGTGTCCTAGCAGTGGCTGGCCAAGTTTAATAGTTTCCGGCAAAGGATATTTTTTTTTCTGGGGTGAAATTCAATTACCAAAATAGCAATACCGTAAATCAGTGGTTTCAGCTGTGGCTGGCCAAGTTTATAAGTGTCCGGCAAAGGATATTTTTTTTTCTGGGGTGAAATTCAATTACCAAAATAGCAATACCGTAAATCAGTGGTTTCAGCTATGGCTGGCCAAGTTTAATAGTGTCCGGCAAAGGATAGATAATTTTCTGGGGTGATATTCAATTGCCAAAATAGCAATACCATAAATCTGGTGTCCCAGCACTGGCTGGCAAACTATAATAGTGTCTGCCAAAACATATATTTTGTTCTGGGGTGAAATTGAATTGCCAAAATAGCAATACCGTAAATCAGTTGTTTCAGCTGTGGCTGGCCAAATTTAATATTGACCGGCAAAGGATATTTTTCTTTCTGGGGTGAACTTCAATTGCCAAAATAGCAATACCGTAAATGAGTGGTTTCAGCTGTGGCTGGCCAAGTTTAATAGTGTCTGGCAAAGGATAGATCATTTTCTGGGGTGAAATTCATTTGCCAAAATAGCAATCCCCTAAATCTTGTGCCCCAGCAGTGGCTGGCCAAGTTTAATATTGTCCGGCAAAGGATATATTTTGTTCTGGGGGGAAATTCAATAGCCAAAATAGCAATCCCCTAAATCTGGTGTCCCAGCAGCGGCTGGCCAAGTTTAATGGTGTCTGGCAAAGTATATACTTTGTTCTGTGGTGAAATTCAATTGCCAAAATAGCAATACCGTAAATCAGTGGTTTCAGCTGTGGCTGGCCAAGTTTAATAGTGTCCGGCAAGGGATAGATTGTGTTTTGGGGTGAAATTCAATTGCCAAAATAGAAATACCCTAAATCATTGTTTAAGAAGTGGCTAGCCAAGTTTAATAGTGGCCGGCAAAGGATTTTTTTTTTTTCTGGGGTAAAATTCTATTACCAAAATAGCAATACCGTAAATCAGTTGTTTCAGCTGTGGCTGGTCAAGTTTAATAGTGTCCGGCAAAGGATAGATAATTTTCTGGGGTGAAATTCAATTGCCAAAATAGCAATAATATAAATCAATGGTTTCAGCTGTGGCTGGCCAAGTTTAATAGTGTCCAGCAAAGGATAGATAATTTTCTGGGGTGAAATTCAATTGCCAAAGTAGCAATCCCCTAAATCTGGTGTCCCAGCAGTGGCTGGCCAAGTTTAATTGTTTCCGGCAAAGGATATATTTTGTTCTGGGGGTGAAATTCAATTGCCAAAATAGCAATACCGTAAATCAGTGGTTTCAGCTGTGGCTGGCCAAGTTTAATTGTGTCCGGCAAGGGATAGATTGTGTTTTGGGGTGAAATTTAATTGCCAAAATAGCAATACCCTAAATCAGTGGTTTCAGAAGTGACTAGCCAAGTTTAATAGTGTCAGGTAAATGATAAATTTTGTTCTGGGGTGAAATTCAATAGCCAGAATAGCAATCCCCTAAATCTGGTGTCCCAGAAGTGACTGGACAAGTTTAATAGTGTCCGGCAAAGGATAGATAATTTTCTGGGGTAAAATTCAATTGCCAAAATAGCAAAACCGTAAATCAGTGGTTTCAGCTGTGGCTGGCCAAGTTTAATAGTGTCCGGCAAAGGATATATTTTTTTCTGGGGTTAAATTCAGTTGCAAAAATAGGAATACCATAAATCTGTTGCTCGAGCTGTGACTGGACAAGTTTCATAGTGTCCATCAAAGGATATATTATTTTATAGGTTCAAATTCAGTTGCAAAAATAGAAATACCATAAGTCTGGTGTTCCAGCTGTTGTAAGCCAAGTGTAAATCTGTCGGTTTATATTACACTCAGTGTGCATCTCCAAGTGTATTTCTTTCCGTTAAAGGGTATATTACAGTAAATGTTAAAATACAGCATAACCCTCATTTTCCCACACTGTTTTGCATCTCTAAGTGTATTTCTTTCTGTTAAAAGGTATATTACACAAAGTGTTAAAATACAAATGCTGAAAGCATAATCCTACAGTATATATTTTTTCACACGCTACTGTGCATCTCAAAAGTGTTAATCTGTCCATAAAAGGATACATTTCATCCAGGGCGTAAATACTAGGCCTGCAATTGATATTTCCCTAAATCTGTGGTTACTGCAGTGCCTAGATTAGTGTAATACCTCCTCCGTCACCAAGCATCTCCACCATGTCACACGGCAGCGTTCAGCTCTCCATCTCACAAACCTTGGAGAGAAAGCATAAATTCCCACCTACCCTCCCTCGAGCCCTGGGCCTGAATGCCAGCATTTCTAAACTACTGGCCTTTGAAATGCTGTCATTCAGGATGGTGGACAGGAGTTGTGGCGGGGTTTTGAACAACAGACAGACGAGTGGTTGCTGCCGGGGGGCCTCAAGCCCGGCCTGGTGGTGTGCGATAATGCAGCTCTGGGACTAGCCGGTTTGACGCACATCCCTTGCCTGGCACATGTGCTGAATTTGGTGGTGAAGAAGTTCATTCACAACTACCCCGACATGTCAGAGCTGCTGCATAAAGTGCGGGCCGTCTGTGCGCGCTTCCGGCGTTCACATCCTGCTGCTGCTCACCTGTCTGTGCCACAGCGTAACTTCGGCCTTACCGCTCACCGCCTCATATGTGACGTGCCCATCAGGTGGAACTCCACCTTGCACATGCTGGAGAGATTGTGCTAGCAGCAGCAGGCCATAGTGGAGTTTCATCTGCAGCACGCAAGGGTCAGTCGCACTGCGGAACAACACCACTTCACCACCAATGACCGGGCCTCCATGCGAGACCTGTGTGCCCTGTTGCCCCGTTTCGAGTACTCCACCAACATGGCCAGTGGCGATGACGCCGTTATCAGCGTTACAATACCACTTCTATGACTCCTTGAGAAAACACTTAGGGCGATGAAGGAAGAGGAGGTGGCCCAGGAGGAGGAGTAGGAGGAAGAGGGGACATTTTTAGCACTTTCAGGCCAGTCTCTTAGAAGTGGCTCAGAGGGAGTATTTTTGCAAAAGCGGAGGCCAGGTACAAATGTGGCCAGCCAGGGCCCACTACTGAAGGACGAGGAGGATGAAGAGGAGGTGTATGAAGCATGTTCACAGCGGGATGGCACCCATCACTGGTACGTGGCTGGGGGGAAACGGAGGACGATGGCGATACTCCTCCCACAGAGGACAGCTTGTCCTTACCTCTGGGGAGCCTGGCACACTTGAGCCACCACATGCTGCAGTGCCTGCGCAACGACAGCAGAGTTGCCCACAATTTAATGTGTGCAGACTACTTGGTTGCCACCCTGCTGGATACCCGGTACAAAGACAATGTGCCCACCTTAATTCCTGCACTGGAGCGTGATAGGAAGATGCGCGAGTACAAGTGCACCCTGGTAGACACACTCTTGAGGGCAGTCCCAAATGTCACAGGGGAACAAGTGGAAGCCCAAAGCGAAGGTAGAGGAGTAGCAAGAGGTCGCCAATGCAGCTGTGTCACAGCCAGCTCCTCTGAGGGCAGGGTTAGCATGGCAGAGATGTGGAAAAGTTTTGTCACCACGCCACAGCTAACTGCACCACCACCTGATACGGAACGTGTTAGCAGGAGGCAGCATTTCAATACCATGGTGGAACAGTACTTGTGCACACCCCTCCACGTACTGACTGATGGTTCAGCCCCATTCAATTTCTGGGTCTCCAAATTGTTCACATGGCAAGAGCTAGCCTTTTATGTCTTGGAGGTGCTGGCCTGCCCGGTGGCCAGCATTTTGTCTGAACGTGTATTCAGCACGGCAGGTGGCGTCATTATTGTCAAACGCAGCCACCTGTTCACAGTCAACGTGGACAAGCTAACGTTCATAAAAATGAACCAGGCATGGAGCCCACAGGACCTGCCCATTCTTTGTGCAGAATAGACATTTATAACTAGATCCCCTTAACCATGTATTCTTGTACTCCAGGGCACTTCTTTATTGAATCCTCTTTTTTAATTGTACCATTATTTTGCGGGGCAACCCAAAGTTGAATGAACCTCTCTTCTGTCTGTTTGCCAGGGGCCTAAATATCTGAAAGTGGCCTCCTCCATTGGTGGGTGACATGAAGCCTGATTCTCTGCTATGGGACTTCTCCACTCTGTCTGGGTGCTGGGGCCTAAATAACTGAAAGTGGCCTTCTCCATTGGTGGGTGACATGAAGCCTGATTCTCTGCTATGGGACCTCTCTCTTCTGTCTGGGTGCTGGGGCCTAAATAACTAAAATTGGCCTTCTCCATTGGTGGGTGACATGATGCCTCTTTTGCTGCTATGAGACCTCTCTCATCTGTCTGGGTGACGGGGCCTACATATCTGAAAGTGTCCTGTTCCACTGGTGGGTAACATGATGCCTCTTTTTCAGCTATGGGAACTTTCTCCTCTGTCTGGGAGTCAGGCGCCTAGCTTTCTCGTACAAGCTTGCTGTCTTGGTGAGTGATATTAAACTCTTTTTACTGTCAAATGACCGCCCCATTGTGTGGGTGTCAGGGGCCTAAATTTTCTTAAATTGCTTGCTGTCTTGTTGGCAGACATTTAACTCTTTTTGCTGTCTAATGACTGCTCCATTTTGTGGGTGTCAGTGGCCTAAATTTCACGTACTTGCTTGCTCTCTTGGTGAGTGATATTAAACTCTTTTTACTGTCAAATGACCGCCCCATTGTGTGGGTGTCAGGGGCCTAAATTTTCTTAAATTGCTTGCTGTCTTGTTGGCAGACATTTAACTCTTTTTGCTGTCTAATGACTGCACCATTTTGTGGGTGTCAGGGGCCTAAATTTTACGTACTTGCTTGCTCTCTTGGTGAGTGATATTAAACTCTTTTTACTGTCAAATGACCGCCCCATTGTGTGGGTGTCAGGGGCCTAAATTTTCTTAAATTGCTTGCTGTCTTGTTGGCAGACATTTAACTCTTTTTGCTGTCTAATGACTGCTCCATTTTGTGGGTGTCAGTGGCCTAAATTTCACGTACTTGCTTGCTCTCTTGGTGACTGATATTAAACTCTTTTTACTGTCAAATGACCGCCCCATTGTGTGGGTGTCAGGGGCCTAAATTTTCTTAAATTGCTTGCTGTCTTGTTGGCAGACATTTAACTCTTTTTGCTGTCTAATGACTGCACCATTTTGTGGGTGTCAGGGTCCTAAATTTCACGTACTTGCTTGCTCTCTTGGTGAGTGATATTAAACTCTTTTTACTGTCAAATGACCGCCCCATTGTGTGGGTGTCAGGGGCCTAAATTTCACGTACTTGCATGCTGTCTTGGAGTTAGACATTTAACTTTTTACCCACCCCAACCTCCTATTCCACCTCCTCCTCCTCCAAGTTGCCAATTGATATTGGTTAATTTTTATTTATTTTTATTTATTTTATTTTAATTAATTTCCCTATCCAGATTTGTTTGCAGTGGAGTTACCTATATTTTGCTGCCTTTTGCAGCCCTCTAGCCCTTTCCTGGGCTATTTTACGGCATTTTTAGTGCCCAAAAGTTCAGGTCCCCATTGACTTCAATGGGGTTCAGGTTCGGGGTGAAGTTCGGGTCAAGTTCGGATCCCGAACCCGAACATATTCGTAAAGTTCGGCCAAACATCTCGATCCCGAACATCCAGCTGTTCGCTCAACTCTATTCATGAAAAGTCACATTTTTGACAGTCTGGTCTGCAATTGTCTTTAAAAGAGAACCACTTTTGTGACAATTATGTAATGAGGGGAGGGAGATAACTATTAGGTGTTGAGTGTGCTATTACTATTATGAAATTTTCTAATAACACATCATCATACAGTACTTTCAGACATCACATTTATTTTGTAATGCCATGTAATGCTTTGTTTTCCCTATGGTAGGGATTTAGGAGATTTAGACATTTGCACACACAAAGCAGATCTCTGCCTTTTAAGAAGCTATTTAAATACTGACAAAAAATTGAATATGAAAAAAAAAAAAAAAAATCACTACTTTCCCTTTCAGTCTCCCCACAGATCGAGGGCAGGTGCTGGACTCAGTGGTAACCTTTTTTTATCAGACACCAGAAAATCTCTTTAATGTCACGGAAATACTAACGACATGAAAGCCCATAACCTGTAGGTGCAAAAGAATATAAACATAAATTCTTAAATTCTGAACAATGTGTGTGTGTGTGGTGGGGGGGGGGGATTGAATCATTCACCTACAGCAGTTTTCAAATTCCAGCGTATGCCAAGCTTGTGACTTTTGCAGGGTTTTGTTTCTCATCTTTCAAAAAAGTGAGTGGACAGAGAGTGGCAAGTTCACCCAACACATTAAGATGAGCGAATCAAAGTTGACGAAGTGGAATTCTATCCGAATTCAGGGAAAAATTTGATTTGCACCGAGTCCAAATTTCCTCATTCTTTGTGGTTGTAGCGAATCGCATTTTTTCCTAAAATGGCTGCTGCACATGTGAGGACATGGCGCAAGGAACTTTGGGAAGGCGGGATTATCCATAATGCCATGCATGCAGCCAATCAGCAGCCAGCCAGCCATCCAGCCAGCCCTGTGATGTCACAGCCCTATAAATAGCCTCAGCCATTTTTCTTTCTGCCATTTTCCAGTGTACTTAGTGCAGGGAGAGATGTAATCAGGGGCTAGGGACAGTGCTAGGAAAGACTTAATTGTGCTAAAAAATGATTTACAAATTCAGGGAAAGATTATTTGAGGTGTAGGGAAAGGATAGGGAGGAATTATTCCACAGCATTTATGTAGAACGGGGTTCAGTAAAGAAGGTTACAGCCTGGGTAATAGGAACAATCCTATTACACCTTGCTGCACTGACTGGGGATCCAAATTGCCATTATACAGCTCTGTAATTCCAGCAAACTGTTCTTGTTATTGGGGTGCAAGTGTTGTTTGATACAGCCATTAACAGGGTGTATGACAAGGAAATATTTATATGTCTTATTTGCCATTGTGTGGTGCAGATATATGTTCAAAAGCATTTTTGGCTTGTATTAGTGGGAAAAAAAGGGCTTGATAGCCGTTGTGTGGTGAAGTGTGAAAATTACACAAAAATTACACAAAACATTTTTTATTTATATTTCAGCGGTGCAATTTTATGTTCTAAAGCCCTTTTTGTCGAGTATTAGAGCCAAAAAAATATATATTTGCCGTTCAGCAGTGCAGTTATATGTTCTACAGCCCTTTTTGTCGTGTGTTAGTGCAAAAGAAAAATATATTTGCAGTTCAGCGGTGCAGTTATATGTTCTATATCCCTTTTTGTCGAGTATTGGTGGCAAAAGAAAAATATATTTGCCGTTCAAGGGTGCAGTTATATGTCTAAAGCCTTTTGTGTGTTTTATCAGTGGAACAAAATAAGGGCCTATTTACCGTTCAGCGGTGCAGTTATATGTTCTAAAGCCTTTTGTGGAGAGTATAAGTGGAAAAAAATGAGGGCCTATATGTCATTCAGCTGTGCAGTTATATATTCTAAAGCCCTTTAGAAAAAAAAAAAAAAGTATTTGCTGTTGTATAGTGAAGTGAGAAGATTAACGACTTTTTTGAGGTGTTTTAATTTCCTTTGACTTCTGTCAGACAGATAAGTGCAAGGCCAAGCACAGGGGAGTGGCAGAGGCCTAAATGTTTCTGGCGCAGGCACAGGTCGCAGCAGAGTAAGGGGACGTGGGAGCAGGAGTCACAGCGAGAAGCCTGAGCTCCCAATGTAATCTAGTGGTAGTGTCTTGAAAAGCAACCCAGCGGTTCTTGAATGGTTGACTTGGTGATCCACTTCATCCCAAGTGACATCAGACAACCCCAGCCAAGAGTCGGTGGGTTCGTCAGAAACAACTCTTAGTTGGCATGGCCCGGTAGCAGGCCTTGTGCCCTCACCTGTCTTCAACCTGCCTCTGTCTGTTTCTGTTCTCAGCCAGAGAAGTTTTATATGCTGTGGGCTCAGCCCCACTATACAGCGAGGACGAGCTACTAGTAGAGGACAGTCAGAAGCTACTGGCCAGCCAAGATGTGGAGGAGACATCTGCTGCTTCCTCTGCTAGGCGGGCAAGTAGTGATGAGGAGAGTTTCGTGGGAGCTGGTGTTGTGAGCGGTGAGGCTCCTGACCCAGAGACCATTGAGGAGGACATCAGTGATATGCAGACAGTACTCAATGATGATAATGTAGCTATTCACACTTGGGAGCAGGGTGAATTAGGGGCTTCATCATCATCGGGAAAAGAGGGTGGCAGCTTGCCTGTGAGGCACCGGCAGAGCCAGCAAGTCGCTAGCTTGGCCGGGAGTTAGCAGGGTGGCAGCAGTGGGAGGTCGGTAGCCAAATGTGCCAGGGGAGACCACCTTTTTCGCAGGATCCTACCTGCCCGGAAAGAAGTGGCGCACAGGTTCACGGAAGCAGCGATGGTAGCAGTGAATCAGTGCGGACTGTTGGGGGGAAAATCACCTACTAGGCGTGTGTGGCAGTTTTTATTAAGCCGCCGGAGGAGGTGAACATGGCCATATGTAGAATCTGTGGGCAGAAGGTGAAGCATGGCCAGGGTGCCAATGTTGGTGCCACGAACCTGCCTCAACATATGCAGCGTCACCATAAAGTGGGCTGAAAGAGCGATGGTTCCAATGTGGTGGTCTAGCCTGCAGCAGCAACCGCTGCATCATCCAGAGGCATGCACCCGGTTTCAGGCAGTCAAGTTTTCACCATCTCAGCCGAAGGGAGTTGTTTGTCCTTCACATCATCTGCGCATCCTGATGCTCCTGCTCCTCCTCCTACCCCTCGTCAGTCATCAGTCATTCCGTCAGCAATCGATTACCAAAGCGATTGCCAAGAGACAACAGTATGCGTGCGCTCATCCAACGGCACAGAAGCTGAATGTGCTCCTGGCAAAGCTACTGGTGCTGTGGTCCCTCTCTTTCCAAGTGGTGGACTCTGCACCTTTCAGAGTACTGATGGCTTGTGCCGAGCCGAGGTGGAAAGTCCTAAGCCGTCATTTCTTTGCCAAAATGGAGTACCAGCCCTGCACACACATGTAGAACAGAAGGTAGTCCAGTCCTTAAGCCTGTCGGTGTCTGCCAAAGTGCACGGCATTGCCGACCTGCATAGCTGTAACTACGGTCAGGGACAAGACATGTCCTTTATAGCCCACTGGGTGAATGTGGTTCCTGCACAGCCATAACAGCAACTTGGCCAGGTGACGCGCCATCCGCGTCAACGTTGTCATGCCGTTGGTCCTGCGACAATGTCTGAACTCTGCCTCCTCATCCTCCACCGTGTCCTCAGCCTCCACTGCAGAAACAATTCACAGTGCCCCTCCAGCATACAACAGGTGCGTGGCATGGCGGTGTCACGCTGTTCTGCACCTTGTTTACCTGGGCAAAGTCACACAGGGAAGGAACTGCTCCGTGTCCCTCATCAAGAAATCGAATCCTGGCATTCTCCACGACAACTGAAAATTGAAACCATGGTGACCGACAATGGGAAGAACATAGTGTCGGCACTGCATGTAGTAAGGCTGAGCCATTCGCCCTGCAGGGCACACGTGTTCAATCTGGTTGTCAAGCGGTTCCTGAAGTCTTCCACCCATCTGCAAGATATCCTAAAAAAGGCCAGGAAACTTTGGATGCACTTCACCCACTCGTACAACGCAAAGCACACAGTCTCACTGTCATATGAGTCAGGTGGTTGCTGAACTGGAGGAGGAGGAGGACATTGGAGCACAAGCAAAGTGTAGCGAAATGGGTGGTTTTTACACACAGGTGACAGAAGGGGAGGAGCAGGAGCAGCCAGAGGAGCTACAGGGTGATGAGAAGATGAGGCAGAGGACCCAGACACACCGTGGCAGTATGCAGTGGAGATGGAGGCAGGGAGTCCCTCTGAGTCACTTGCACAAATGCCCCGATGCATGCTCACTTGCTTGCGTAGTGACAGCCGAATTGTCACCATTCAGCAGATGGGTGACTTCTGGCTCTCTACCTTGTGGGACCCTTGATACCGGTCCAAAATGGGGGCCTTTTTTACACCCGCTGAGAGGAAGGACAAACTGAACTACTATAGAGACCTCCTATGTAGTCAGTTGGCAGCTGCCTATCTAAGCCATCGTCCATCCTCTCACAGGTTTGACCGGGCAGTCCTTCTGTGCTCACATTCATTTGCCATGGCTGCTGTAGAGGGGAGGGAGGGGGAGGAGCAGTTCCAGCTCCATCAGCAGCAACTTGAGAAACTAGTCACTAGCAGCAGCAGCTAGACCTGGAGCAGGACCTGAACCAGCAGGTGGTGGCATACTTGGACAGTACCCTGCCACCCCACATTAAAGATACTGTGCAGCCAAACTAGATTTGTGGCCGCAACTGGCAGATTTTTCCCTGGAAAAGCTGTCCTGCCCTGCCAGTAATGTGGCATCAGAGCGGGTGTTTAGTGCGGCAGGGCCATAGTTACCCCAAGGAGAACTTGTCTGTCTGCCCAAAATGTGGAGAAACTGACTTTTGTCAAGATGAATGAGGCGTGGGTCAGCCAGGATTTCCACCCACCAATGCCTGATGCATCGCACTAGATCATCCATGGTGCCATACCAACACTTTGACAAAAGAGACCAGTTTCTTCTGGCTACCTGCCTCAGCTACTATTCTGATACTGCCACCCATCTGATGCCAAGTGCTCCTTCTTTCACTCACCATCTTCAGCTGGTATTCATATTGCCACCCACCTCCCCACTATGTCACCAGGTCACTCTGTGGTCTATTAATGCTGCTGTCACATCCACACTATGTCACCTTGCCACACTGTGGTCTCCTGATGCTGCTGCCACCTCCCCACTCTGTCACCAGGTTATTCTGGGGTCTCCTGATGCTGCTGCCACCTCCACACTATGTCACCTTGCCATTCTGTGGTATCCTGATGCTGCTGCCACCTCCACACTATGTAACCTTGCCATTCTGTGGTCTACTGATGCTGCTGTCACTTCCACACTATTTCACCTTGCTACTCTGTGGTCTTCTGATGCTGCTGATGCCGCCACCTCCACACTCTGTCATTGTGCAGGTCTGTGGCCTCCTGATGCTACCGCCACCTCCACACTGTCATTGTGCCACTCTGTGGCCTCCTCATAATGCTGCCGCCACCTCCAGACTCTGTAATTGTGCCACTCTGTGGTCTCCTTATGCTGTTTCCACCTCACCACTATGTCATAGGGCCACTCTGTGGACTTCTCATGCTGTTTCCACCCTTCCCACTTTATGACTGGACCACTATTTTGCTTTTCAGCCTGGCTGACATCATCATTCATTTGACCCTTTTTCTGATCTGTCAGAAGGAAGGAAATCCTGTTTGTGTAGCAGTTGTAAGGCCTGTATGCTCCAATCAGAATTGGCTTGTGGTTTGGTAGCCAAAAGCAGGAGTGGGTACAAAATACAGAAGACATGAAAATATCCATTCACGTGTCATCTCTGTTTTAGATCCACTCCTGTTTTTTTTGGCATTAGCAATACTGATGGATTACTGACCAAATGCTGACTGAGTGAATGTGGATGCTCAACAGACAGGATCTGCTTTTTGTGGGTTATTGTTCTGACGGATCAGAGGAAGGGCAAAAAAATCTTTGATGTCAACACAAACTTACTGAGGACACCCTCTCCACTCTGTCATGGTGCTCTACTTGTATAAGCATTTAATAGAACAGGTTCTGTAGACATCTATGTGGAATCAGCTGATGACGGTGTAAAAGGAGTGTGCTTCTTCTTGGCATTAACATCGACCTGTGACTGCCCCGTGAATTTTGGCCCCGTGACTGCCCAAATAAGTGAAATGTGCAGTGATTTCTAAGAGCGACGCCTGTCATTTGCATGTCATACTGACTCACAGTATTATTTCACTACCAGAGCAGACTCCCTATGCGTGTGACTGTAAGGCACAGTGTTCTACACCACTATAAAGGCTCTCTGCAGCCAGGAAATAGCCGTTTTTAAACTCAATTCGCCGCTCATAAATATGGATTGAACCAAATTTTTTTTTTTAATTCGTCGATCCGCCTGAATCTAATTTTTGAAAAATTTGCTCATCTCTAATTGTAATCTACACCAGTAAAATTGATGGACCAGCTTAAGAGCCACAATTATTAAGAGTCATGCACTAGCAGGAAATAGATTAAGACCCGCATTTAAAACACTGGTCTTAGTAAATGTTCACAAGCATTTACTGATAAATATGCATTTCTTTTTACTGACTGACTACTCAAGACTAGTAGTTGTACATTGAATTATGTATGTTTAGTAACCAAGTTATTTAAGCTTCAGATTCTATAATATAATCCTCCTACAGAAAAATGAAAACTCAAAATCTAGCTCTCTCTAAGGATTTTTCTTAGTTTCTGTTTGTGACTTTATTTAAAAATCAGTTCTGCTTCCTAGTTTAATTAAAGGAGTACATGGTTAACAAAACATTGTAGGCATATATGGCTATCTCATACTTGCCAATCAAGAGGGATTGCTGAAAAAAGGGGGAACTTCTGGACTCTCAAATTACAGGCAAATGTCCAAGCTGTTCTTCTCACTCCTACTTCTTTACTCCTACGTGCCACTGCAGACAACTTGGGATTGGTAACAATAAAGGATTCTTATATCTATTCAAGGGTCTGTATTAAGTGAAGGTCTGGCCTATGTTCTATTTTAATGGGGTTCCAGAATTTGTATTTAGGTAGTCTGTAGTTCTTTTTTTTTTCCTTTTTTTTCTGTCTATTTTGTGTTCTGTATCTCTTTAGGGGACTTTGGACAGGTGTTTTCATTGCTTTAGATGATCTGAGATCTGTATATAAGAAGCTTGGTGTTGTGTCTGTATTTAAGAAGTCTGGGGTCTACATTTTAAATTATTTTGATAGTCCCAATTGGGGCCTGCATTTATTTTAGAGGTCTTCTTTGTAGTCCATATTAGTTAATGCGATATTGTCTGGTGTCTATTTTTTGTAACAGCGGCTGCTGCACGTCACTGTTCCCTGATCACAGCCACGGTCCCCGGCGCCATGTTCAGCGGTGATCTGCTGCCAGTGTTTCATTTTAGACCTTGCCACAGCATGCTTGCTGCTTGTTTCCCGCAGCATTTCCTTAAAGGCTGGCGAGCGTCACTTCCTGTGTTTTATGGGTTGGATCATGTGATCTTGCCAACCAATCCTAGCCCCCCTGCATATATATAAGTGGCTCACCCCCTTTCCCAGATGCCTCAGTGTCAAGGTCCTTGTGTCCTGCTAAGGTTCCTGATATCCGCTTGTGTTCCTGTGTTCCTGACTCTTACTTGTGTTCCTGAACTCTGTTACCTGTTTGATCCCTGCCTGCTGGCCTTGACCTTCCTGTTGCTGACCAGGATTTCTTGACCTGTGCCGCCTGCCCTGACTTATTGCCTGACTGACTTTGCCTCTGCCTCATCTTTCGGTCCTGCACTGTTGTTCCTGGTAACGACTCAGTACCTCTGGTACCTTTCTTTTCCTCCTGGACCAGCTGCCTCGTGTGCCTATCCTCCTCAAGAGGTAGTGACCTGGTGTTCCCCTCAGGAAAGTCTATTCCCACCATCAGGGGTACTGTGACGATCAAGGGGTTTACTTAGATAACGCCCATAGAGGCGGTGGGACACATGACACACCCACTGTATCGTGACATTTTTGTTTAAGTGTTTTAGTCTGTATTAGTTTAAAGTATCTCATTTGTGGTCTGTAACTACATTCATTTTGGGATGTGACGAAAGGGGTTATAAAAATTATCTGTGAATGAAATGCCATAGGGTGGGTGCATATTCTATACAAATGGGCAGTTCATACAGCAGTTATGCAGCCGATGAGAAGTTCAATTCTTAATAATTGATTACTACTGTAGTATTAGCAGTGATATCTGCTGAAGAAGGGGTTATGTAATATAAGAACTAAAAACTAAGCTGATAACCAGAGATGAGCGAATTTTTCAAAAATTCGATTCTGCCGGTTCGCCAAATTTTTCAGAAAAATTCACTACAATCCGAATTTATTCACAGTGAATCACGTTAAAAAACAGCTATTTCCGGGCTGCAGAGAGCCTTTATAGGGGTGTAGAACACTGTGACTTGCAGTAACACGCATGGGGAGTCTGCTGTGGTAGTGACATAATACTGTAAGTCAGTAGTGTTGGGCGCGAATATTCGAATTGCAAATTTTAATTGCGAATATCGCCACTTCGCGAATATGTGAAGATTTAGAATATAGTGCTATGCATTCGTATTCGCGAATATTCTAGATTTTTTTCTCTGAACTCATGATCCTTCCCTGCTAACAGATAGTTAGTGGGAGATAGTCAGTGCAGGTTAGATTGTGATATAGTGTAACTGATACGTTCCAGTGCAGGGTGTTAGGTAGGTTCTGCTGTCCATACATACATGCTACATACATAGTGCTGTGATGTCACAAGTTTACACCAATACTTAGTGCACCAATCACTAATATGTAGTCAGACCTGCTCAAATGTGAAGTTGCATGTATTGTGCAAAAATATGCACATCATTAATTGTCGATTTGCGCAATCTCGACTATATCGGAGTACTCTATCTACATATAAAGCTATTGCAATGTTCTGCCGTGTCAGCCATTTTCTCAAGTCTGAGGAAACTTCTAGCAGCTGCCACAGTGGCACAATGACCGAGTCTGGAAGTGGCAGCAGCATCAGGAGGAGGCCACAGAGTGGCATAATTGCCAAGTGTGGAGGTAGCAGCAGCATGAGGAGGCCACAGAGCGGCACAATAACTGAGTCTGGAGGTGGCAGCAGCATCAGGATACAACAGAGTGGCAAGGTGACATAATGTGGAGATGGCAGCAGCAGCATCAGGAGACCACAAAATGGCAAGGTGACATAGTGTAGAGATGGCAGCAGCATCAGGAGACCACAAAATGGCAAGGTGACATAGTGTGGAGATGGCAGCAGCAGCATCAGGATACCACAGAGTGGCAAGGTGACAGAGTGGGGCGGTGGGTGGCAATACCAGTACCCGCTGATGAAGGTGGGTGAAAGAAGGAGCAATTGGCATCAGATGTGTGGCATAAGGCGGGTGGCAGCATCAGACTAGTAGCTGAGGCAGGTAGCCAGAAGAAACCGGACTCCTTTTTCAAGGTTTCGTTGAGGTGGCATAGATGACCTAATCAGATGTATCAGGAATTGGTGACTGATCCACGCCTGATTTATCTTGACAAAGGTCAGTCTCTCCACATATTGGGTGGACAGGCTAGTTCCCCATGGGGTCACTATGGCCCCCGCCGAACTAAACACACGCTTTGATGCCACACAACTTGCCGGACAGGACAGCTTTTCCAGGGCAAACTCGGACAGTTGCGGCCACAAATCCAGTTTGGCTGCCCAGTAGTCCAGCGAACCTTCAATATGGATTGGCAGGGTGCTGTCCAAGTATTCCACCACCTGCTGGTTCACTTCCTGCTCTAGGTCTACCTGCTGCTGGTGAGTAGTTTCTTCTCTGAGGGTTAAGAAAGCTACTCATCAGCAACTGTAGACTCAGGCTGCTGCTGATGGAGCTGGTACTGCTCCTGCCACCCCATCGCTCCACAGCAGCCATGGCAGTGGAATGTGATTACAAAGTCCCCCCCCCACCCGGTCAGACCTGTGAGATGATTGACGATGGAGCAGATTGGCAGCAGCCATCTGACTACATAGGATGTCTCTGAAGTAGTTCAGTTTGTCCTCCCTCTCAGTGGGTGTAAAAAATGGCCAACATTATGGATCAGTAGCAAGGGTCCAACAAGTTGGAGAGCCGGAAGTCAATGCCGAATGATGACAATTCGGCTGTCACTCTGCAAGCAAGTGAGCATGCAGCGGGCCGTTGGTGCAAGTGACTCTGAGGGACTCTCTGCCTCCATCTTCACTGCATACTGCCACAGTGTGTCTGGGTCCTCTGCTTCATCTTCTCATCACCCTGTAGCTCCTCTGGCTGCTCCTGCTCCTCCTGTCACCTGTGGGTAGAAACCACCCATTTTGCTATAAATTACTTTTGCTCCAATGTCCTCCTCCTCCTGTTCAGCCTGTCCGCTTGGATCATCAAGAAATCGTTTATGGCTTTTCTCTGTTCGTATAGTCGGTCCAACAAATGGAGGGTGAAATTACAATGGGTTGTAACATCGCATATCCGCCTATGTTGGGGGAAGGCGTTCTGCCGCTGAAACTCAAGGAGGGTGTGCTTTGCGGTGTACAAGTGGCTAAAGTGCATGCAAAGTTTCCTGGCCATTTTTAGGATGTCTTGCAGATGGGTTGAAGACTTCAGGAACCTTTTGACAACCAGATCGAACAAGTGCGCCATGCAGGGTGCCTGGCTTAGCCATCATTGTGCAGCATCGACACAATGTTCTTCCCGTTGTCGGTCACCATGGTTCTGATTTTCAGTGGTCATGGAGAAAGCCAGGATTCGATTTCTTGATTTATCACATGGAGCAGTTCCTCCCCTGTGTAACTCCATTCTCCCAAGGAAACGAGGTGAAGAACAGTGTGACACTGCCATGCCCTGCACATGTGGTATGCTGGATGGGCACTGTGACTTGTCCCTGCAGTGGAGGCTGAGGACATGGTGGAAGATGAGGTGGCACAGGCGGACATTGTCGCTGGACCAACGGTGTGAGAACATGGAGGCGAAAGCTGCGTGACATTGTCAAGTTGTTGGTGTGGCTTTGCAGGAATTACATTAAACCAGTGGGCCATAAAGAACATGTAATGTCCCTGACCATAGTTAGAGATCCACACGTCGGCGCTCCTGTCCACTTTCCCAATCACCGACAGGCTCAAGGACTTGCAGACCTTCTGTTCTACATGTGTGTGCAGGGCTGGTACTGCCTTTTTCGCAAAGAAATGACGGCTTGGGACTCTCCACCTCGACTTGGCACAGGTCATCAATTTTTTGAAAGGTGCAGAGTCAACCACTTGGAAAGGGAGGGACTGCAGCACCAGCAACCTGGACAGGAGCACGTTCAGCTTCTGTGCTGTTGGATGCGTGCACGGATACTGCAGTCTCTTGGCAGTCGCTTCGGTGATCGATTGCTGATGGAATGACTGACGGGGAGCAGGAGGAGCAGGAGCTTCTAGACCAGCAGAAGATGGTAATGACAGACATTTCCCTTCAGCTGAGGTGGTGAAGCATGGACTGCCTGAAACCCGATGTGTGCCTCAGGGTGATGCAGTGGTTGCTGCGGAAGGCTGGACCACCAAACCAGAACTACGGTTCTCCCAGGCCACTGTATGGCGACACTGCATATGTTGACGCAGGGCTGTAGTGCCAACATTGGCACCCTGGCCACGCTTCACTTTCTGCCCACAGATTCGACATATGGCAACGTTCAACTCCTCTGGAACTTTGAAAAAAAAACTGCCACACCGCCGAGTAGGTGATTTTCCCCTCAACAGTCCACACTAACTGACTGCAACCGCCGCTACCGCTGCTGCCTTCGTGAACCCCTGCACTACTACTTCCCGGGCATGTAGGCTGCTGCAAAGCAGGTGGTCTACCCCTGGCATGTTTGGCTCCTGACTGACTCCAACTGAAAAGGAGAGAGGCAGGTTGAGGACAGGTGAGGGCATAGGGTCTGCTCCCGGGTCGACTGTTGCCTGGGGGTGCCTGATGTCACTTAAGATGAAATGGATGACCAAGTTAACCAATCAAGAACCGCTGGGTTGCTGGTCAAGACACGACCGCTAGATGGAACCGGGAGCTCAGGCCTCTCGCTGCGACTCCTTCTGCCATGCCCCCTTAACCACTTGAAGACCACAGGTTTATACCCCCCTAGTGACCAGGCCCTTTTTTACAAATCCGCACTACACTACTTTCACCGTTTATGGCTCCGTCATACAACTTACCACCCAAATTAATTTTACCTCCTTTTCTTCTCACTAATAGAGCTTTCATTTGGTGGTATTTCATTGTTGCTGACATTTTTCCTTTTTTTTTGCTATTAATAAAAATGCAAAAAAATGACATTTTTAACTTTCTGTTGTATTTTTTTTTAAAAACTACATTTCTATATAAATTTTTCACAAAATTTATTGTTCTACATGTCTTTGATAAAAAAAATCCAATAAGTGTATATTTATTGGTTTGGGTAAAAGTTATAGCGTTTACAAACTATGGTGCAAAAAAGTGAATTTCCACAATTTGAAGCAGCTCTGACTTTCTGAGCACCTGTCATGTTTCTTCAGGTATTAGAATGTCAGGAAAGTATAAATACCCCCCAAATGACACCATTTTAGATAGAAGACACCCCAAAGTATTCACGGAGGGGCATGGTGAGTTCATGTATCATTTCATTTTTTTTCACAAGTTAGCGGAAAATGACACTTTCTGAGGAAAAAAAAAATTATAATAAAGTTTCCATTTCTGCTAACTTCTGGCAAAAAAAAAAAAAATCTCAGACGGACTCACTATGCCCCTCAGTGAATACCTTGGGGTGTCTACTTTCCGATACGGGGTCATTTGTGGGGTGTGTTTACTGCTCTGGCATTTTGGGCGGGGCTAAATTGTGAGCAGCCATGTAAAACCTAAAGGTGCACGTTGGAATTTGGGCCCCTTTGCGCACCCAGGCTGCAAAAAAGTGTCACACATGTGGTATCGCTGTACTCAGGAGAAGTAGGGCAATGTGTTTTGGGGTGTATTTTTACATACACTCTTTCTGGGTGAGAGAAATATCTCTGTAAATTGTCAACTTTGTATAAGAAAATTTAAAAAGTTGTCGTTTAGAGAGATATTTCTCACACAAAGTATGGGTATATATAAAAATACACCCCAAAACACATTGCCCTACTTCTCCTGAGTACGGCGATACCACATGAGTGACACTTTTTTGCAGCCGGGGTGCGCAAGGGGCCCTAATTCCAATGAGTACCTTTAGGATTTCACAGGACATTTTTACGCATTTGGATTCCAGACTTCTTCTCAGGCTTTAGAGACCCCTAAAATGCCAGGACAGTATAAATACCACACAAGTGACCCCATTTTGGAAAGAAGACACCCCAAGGTATTCCGTGAGGGGTATGGTGAGTTCATGTAAAATTTTATTTTTTGTCACAAGTTAGTGGAATATGAGACTTTGTAAAAAACAAAATTAAAAAATATATATATATCAATTTCCGCTAACTTGTGCCAAAAAATAAAAATTTCTGTGAACTCGCCATGCCCCTCACGGAATACCTTGGGGTGTCTTCTTTCCAAAATGGTGTCACATGTGAGGTATTTATACTGCCCTGGCATTTTAGGGGCCCTAAAGCGTGAGAATCCAAATGCGTAAAAATGCCCTGTGAAATCCTAAAGGTACTCATTGGTTTTAGGGCCCTTTGCGCATCTTGGCTGCAAAAAGTAGGGCAATGTGTTTTGGGGTGTATTTTTACATATACCCATACTGTGTGTGAGAAATATCTCTGTAAATGACAACTTTAAAAAAAAAAATTATACAAAGTTGTCAATTTACTGAGATATTTCTCACACCCAGCAGGGGTATATGTAAAAATACACCCCAAAACTCATTGCCCTACCTCTCCTGAGTATGGCGATACCACATGTGTGACACATTTTTGCAGCCAAGATGCGCAAAGGGGCCCTAAAACCAATGAGTACCTTTTAGGAGGGCATTTTTACGCATTTTTCTTCTCACGCTTTAGGGCCCCTAAAATGCCAGGGCAGTATAAATACCCCACATGTGACCCCATTTTGGAAAGAAGACACCCCAAGGTATTCCGTGAGGGGCATGGGGAGTTCACAGAAGATTTTTTTTTTGGCACAAGTTAGCGGAAATTGATTTTTTATAGTTTTTTCTCACAAAGTCTCCCTTTCCGCTAACTTTTGACAAAATTTTTCATGGACTCACTATGCCCCTCAGCGAATACCTTGGGGTGTCTTCTTTCCAAAATGGGGTCATTTGTGGGGTATTTGTACTGTTCTGGCATTTTGGGCGGGGCTAAATTGTGGCTAAAACCAATGAGTACCTTTAGGATTTCACAGGGCATTTTTTCGTATTTGGATTCTCACGCTTTAGGACCCCTAAAATGCCAGGGCAGTATAAAAAACCCACAAGTGACCCCATTTTGGAAAGAAGACACCCCAAGGTATTCCGTGAGTGGTATGGTGAGTTCATGTAAAATTTTATTTTTTGTCACAAGTTAGTGGAATGTGAGACTTTGTAAAAAACAAAATAAAAAAAATATATATATATCAATTTCCGCTAACTTGTGCCAAAAAATAAAAATTTCTGTGAACTCGCCATGCCCCTCACGGAATACCTTGGGGTGTCTTCTTTCCAAAATGGTGTCACATGTGAGGTATTTATACTGCCCTGGCATTTTAGGGGCCCTAAAGCGTGAGAATCCAAATGCGTAAAAATGCCCTGTGAAATCCTAAAGGTACTCATTGGTTTTAGGGCCCCTTTGCGCATCTTGGCTGCAAAAAGTAGGGCAATGTGTTTTGGGGTGTATTTTTACATATACCCATACTGTGTGTGAGAAATATCTCTGTAAATGACAACTTTAAAAAAAAAAATTATACAAAGTTGTCAATTTACAGAGATATTTCTCACACCCAGCAGGGGTATATGTAAAAATACACCCCAAAACTCATTGTCCTACCTCTCCTGAGTATGGCGATACCACATGTGTGACACATTTTTGCAGCCAAGATGCGCAAAGGGGCCCTAAAACCAATGAGTACCTTTTAGGAGGGCATTTTTACGCATTTTTCTTCTCACGCTTTAGGGCCCCTAAAATGCCAGGGCAGTATAAATACCCCACATGTGACCCCATTTTGGAAAGAAGACACCCCAAGGTATTCCGTGAGGGGCATGGCGAGTTCACAGAAGATTTTTTTTTTGGCACAAGTTAGCGGAAATTGATTTTTTATAGTTTTTTCTCACAAAGTCTCCCTTTCCGCTAACTTTTGACAAAATTTTTCATGGACTCACTATGCCCCTCAGCGAATACCTTGGGGTGTCTTCTTTCCAAAATGGGGTCATTTGTGGGGTGTTTGTACTGTTCTGGCATTTTGGGCGGGGCTAAATTGTGGCTAAAACCAATGAGTACCTTTAGGATTTCACAGGGCATTTTTTCGTATTTGGATTCTCACGCTTTAGGACCCCTAAAATGCCAGGGCAGTATAAAAACCCCACAAGTGACCCCATTTTGGAAAGAAGACACCCCAAGGTATTCCGTGAGGGGCATGGCGAGTTCACAAAATAAAACTTTTTTACAAAGTCTCATATTCCACTAACTTGTGACAAAAAATAAAATTTTACATGAACTCACCATACCCCTCACGGAATACCTTGGGGTGTCTTCTTTCTAAAATGGAGTCACTTGTGAGGTGTTTGTACTGCCCTGGCATTTGAGGGTCTCCGCAATCATTACATGTATGGCCAGCATTAGGAGTTTCTGCGATTCTCCTTATATTGAGCAGACGGGTAATGAGATTTTTTTTTCCGTTCAGCTGCTGTGCTGAAAAAAAATAATAAATGAACGGCACAGATTTCTTCATTCGCATCGATCAATGTGGATGAAAAAATCTCTGCCAAAATCAGTGACTGCGGTGCGGTGGGCTGGGCGCTAACTACCAGCTAGCTAACTGGCGGTGATAAGGGACCCTTATGCCCCATTCACACGTCCAAAATTCTGTTTGCGGAACGGAATTGTGGAACCATTTATTTCTATGGGGACAGACTTTGTCCCGCTCGGATCCGGAATTACGAATCCGCGCTTCCGGGTCTGCACTTCCGTTCCGTAAAAATATAGAACATGTCCTATTCTTGTCCGCAATTGCGGACAAGAAAAAGCATTTTCTATATAGTTCTGTGCGGATCTGTGCGGATCTGTGCAGATCCATGGATCCGCAAAACACATACGGACGTCTGAATGAGCCTTACAGGGGGGTGATTAGTGACAGGGGGGTGACAGGGGGTGAACAGGGGGGGTGACAAGGGTGATCAGGGGGGGTGACATGGGTGATCAGGGGTTAATCAGTGATGGGGTGTGGGGGGGGGTGTTTGTAGTGATTGGTGCACTTTACCTATGTTTCCTCTGGTAGTCCCAGACAAAGGGACCACCAGACGAGCAGACAGCAGGCATATCAGACGCTGTTTACAAAACAGCGCCTGATATGCAATTTAAATGCGTTTTTTTCCGCATCTACAGCCTGCCAGCGCATGATCAGCGCTGGCAGGCTGTAGTTTCAGTTGTCCCAGCTCCGATCACATGAACGTGCGCCCACGACACGCGCGCGCTCATGCGAAATCTCAGGTCTCACGAGATGACGCCGATAGGCGGCAGTGAGACCTGAGAGAGCCGCCGCGCTGACACCCATCGGCGTTAGCGTGGCGGCAAGTGGTTAATCTGCTGCGAAATTTGCCTGTGCCAGAAACATTTAGGCCTTTGTCACTCCTCTGTGCATGGCCTGGCACTTCTCTGTCAGATATACTTTTAGCTGAACAAAATATATTAAAAGCAAATTAAAACACCCCTAAAAGCAACAAATATATTTTTCTTTTTGTAATAAAATAGGCTACTAAACTCTTGTACTGCAAATAATGGCAACAGTGAACTGCATATATATTTTTCTTGTAGTACAGAAATATGTCACTAAATGGTCTCAGCACATATAGCTGCAGAAGTGAACTGCGTATATATTTTTCTCTTTGTAACAACTAAACGCTTTTACCGCAAATACCGGCAGCAGTAAACTGTGTATATATTTTTCTTGTAGTACAGAAATACCTCACTAAATGCTTTTAACCCCAAATAACTGCAGAAATGAACTGTGTATATATTTTTCATGTAGTACAGAAATACGTCACTAAACGCTCTCAGCACATATAGCCGCAGAAGTGAACTGCCTATATATTTTTCTTTTTGTAATGAAGTAGGCCACTAAGCGATTTTAACGCAAATACCGGCAACAGTGAACTGTGTATATATTTTTCTTGTAGTACAGAAATACCTCACTAAACACTTTTAACCCAAATAACTGCAGAAGTGAACTGCATATATATTTTTCTTTTTGTAAGGAAGTAGGCCACTAAACGCTTTTACCGCAAATAATGGAAACAGTGAACTGCGTATATATTTTTCTAGTAGTACAGAAATACCTCACTAAACACTTTTACCCTCAAATAACTGCAGAAGTGAACTGCATATATATTTTTCTTGTAGTACATATATATGTCACTAAACGCTCTTAGCACATATAGCTGCAGAAGTGAACTGCGTATATATATTTTT
The DNA here is from genome assembly GCA_033119425.1 of Bufotes viridis. Classification (NCBI taxonomy): domain Eukaryota; kingdom Metazoa; phylum Chordata; class Amphibia; order Anura; family Bufonidae; genus Bufotes; species Bufotes viridis. The sequence goes on from CM065590.1 coordinate 252,251,905, forward strand.
TTCCACAGATATAAGCCACTAAAGGCCTTCAACATAGCACTTGCACCCAAAGTACAAATTGCTGGAATGACAGAGCTGTATAATGGCTATTTGGATCCCCAAATTATCTTTCCCTGCACCTGTAAATAATTTTTCTAGCACTGTCCCTAGCGCCTTCTGACGTCTCTCCGTGCACTAAAATGCTGTGAAAAGATTCCTCCCTATCCTCTCCCTGCACTTATAAATCGTTTTTTCTGTTTTTTCCCACAATTAGCTTTTTCCAATTGCTGTCCCTAGTGCCTTCTCACGTCTGTCCCTGCGCTCAGAATGCTGGAAAATGGCAGAGTCTAAAATCGCTGCTGATTGGCTGAATGCATGCATGTCAATCTTGGTGATCCCGCCTTCCCAGAGCTCCTTTCCCCAAGTCCTCAGTCTTCACACGTGTAGCTGCCATTTTAGCAAAAATTGTGATTCGTTACCACAAAGTGCGAGGAAATTTTCATTCGTTGCGAATCAAATTTCTCCTGAAATTCGGATCGAATTCCTCTTCGTCTGATTCAATTCACTCATCTCTACTGATAACCACAGTGAATTTCTTACAAATTAAATATAGCATGTTCTGTATAAATGCCAATTTTATGGCATCAAAGAAATTACCCTGTAAAGCATGATCTCGTAAGATAGAATATTTTTTTATTTCCTTAAAAAGCCTAAAATTGTTTGTACACAGTTCAGCTGTTAGATACTGTTAGAATGGTAAAACAACAAACTACTCTAGTTTTGGTCCATTCCTATACCATCTGTTGCTTGGCATAATATAGGACATTAGAATTGGCCAGTGTAGTTGTACACAAAAGTTTGCTAAATAGATATTTTTAGAGTCAGGGAATGTCCACAGAACACTTTTTTATATTCACAAAGCTTCTTATGAAATTAACCCCCTAAGGCAATCTTGGCCAAAGAATTATGTTGCTTTGTCCCTGAATTACTACAGCAGTAATGTTTCATTGTGATTATAAGGTATGGAAACTTGTTTTTTTAATGCATTATTTTGGGAGCAAATTTATGTATTTGTATGCTATATTTAAAAAAAACTGTTTCCTTTGAAATTTGATATCGCTATTCTGTCGTTCACTAATTTAATAATTTGTTGTTTTGTTAAACACAATACACACAGTATTATTTGTAACTAAACACGACCTGTTCTGGCATTTTTCTTTATTGGCTCATGCACATGATCATGTCCTTATTTCAGTCTGTAAAAAAACATCCGCAAAATGCAACCCCCTTCTATGTGTATTCAGTATTTTTCTCACTTACATCAATAGGAAGGGCTTTTCTCATCTGCAAATATGTACACATATAGGACCTGCACTGAAATTGGTGGAACAGACATGCAGATCTGCAAGAAAAAAAAAAAAAAAAGGATTTGTGCTTGGACCCATAGGATCGAATAGTTTGTTATGCTAGCAACAAAAAATGTGGATAGGATAATGAAATAAAATACAATTGTGTCTGTGATTAGAAGGCATACTGTACCTCAAATGTGCAGTTTTTACAATCCATTTTAGTTAGTGGGCCCCTCAAAATGAGATGACCACAGTTTCTTCCTTTGCTAAAATAGAGCTCCCAGGAATCTGTTTTAGGCCTCATGTACACGACCGTATGTATTTTGCGGTCCACAAAAAACGGATCCGTAAAAAATACTGTGTGCATTCCATATTTTGCGGAACAGAAAAGCTGGCCCCTAATACTACTATCCTTGTCCGTAATACGGACAATAATAGGACATTTTCTATTTTTTTGCGGAACGGAAATACGGACTTACGGAAATGGAATGCACACGGAGTAACTTCAGTTTTTTTTGCGGACCCATTGAAGTGAATGGTTCTGCATACTTCCTGCAAAGAAAATGGAATGGACACGGAAAGAAAATATGTTTGTGTGCATGAGGCCTAAGGCCTTTTTCACACGTCCGTAGTGTTTTTATGATCCGCAAGTTTGCGGATCCGCAACACACCTTGCCACCAGCCCATAGAGATGCCTATACTTGTCCGCAATTGCGGGCAAGAATAGGACATGCTCTATATTTTTGCGGAACCGCCGTACGGAAGATCGGCGGCGCACTTCGCAAATGCGGATGCGGAGAGCACAGTGTGTACTCTCCGCATCCATCACATCCCCATTCAAAATGAAGATTGCGGATGTGTGAATTAGGCTTAGATGTGTGGAGGAATCCACAATCATGAGAGCTAGGGAGAGATTTTCCTTTTAGCTGGTCTCTACTTTGACTAATTAAAGGAGTTCTATAAAGCACAGTCTATTCATTTATTATATATTAGTGAAGCATTTCAAATGGTTCTTCTTAGCCATCCAATTGTTTTAAGGATGCCCTTACAATTTGAATTCTAGAAAGGCAGTCCTGGGGTCAGTACTGACCACAGCAATCAATTGTGATCATAACACCATGTAATGCACATACTGTGCGTTATAGCCTTTATCCACACATGCATTAAGACCCTTCTAAATGTAAAGTGTCGTGTAGGCAATAGTTTTATACTAAAATGAGAGAATTAATTCTACTGAATGGGCATTTGTTCCAAATTTCCTAAAAAGTTTAAATTCTGACAAACCTTTTGTGACAGACTCAAACTATTCAATCCATAATTCTTTTAATGTAAAGCTGTTTTATCTATTGCTATGCTTGTATACCCACTTAATGTTTCTCTGGAAAGGAGAGATGCAAGCTAGTCTCCTTTCCAAAAGGAAAGGGAAAATGAGTGTCTCATACCAGGATCACAGCAATATTCTGGGTAACTACCCTTTAAGAGAGCTGAACAAAGAAAGTTTGCTTGGCTGGCTCAGGAGCCTTGGTTGCTGTACTATTTCTCCTTATTGAAGGTACCAGGTGTGCATGAGGAGTATTGTACTGTAATGGTGGGTTCACATCTGCGTTCTGGATTCTGTTATGGCTTTCCGTTATAACATGGTTATAACAGAATCTATAAGACGGAAGTAAAAACTGAAGCCTTTAAGAGGCATTCCGTTTTGATCCTTCATAATACAAGTCTATGGGAAGTAGAAGGGATCCGTGTTGGTTTCCATTATGCAGGTGTCTAGTCCTGCATAATGGAAATGGGACTTCTATTATGACGGATCAAAATGGAATGCCTCTTAAAGGCTTCCGTTTTGACTTCCATCTTATGTATTCCGTTATTTTCTGTTATAACCATGTTGGAATCCAGAACACAGATGTGAACCCACTCTAAGCCAGTCACTGTTCTTCTAGGTTCCTGGGAAAAAATATATGCAAATTAGCACATCTTACATCTACCAGCATCAGATAGGCTTTGGAAAGTTAATTTGAATATCATATATCATTCAATGCAGGGCAATTGAACCATTTGTGATTTGAGTAGAATCTATTTGTACCCGAATCATGTTTTTTTCCAAAATTCTGCAAATCAAACCTGAAACAGATTTAAAGAAATTTGCTCATCTGTTTCATAAAAAAAGTGGTGACTGATTCTTTAAAACTCTCAATATTTTGTATATGGGTTAGTAGATATAAGATATAAGCATGCCATTGCTAGTTTATTTACGTCTTATTGGGGAAACCCAATATCAATGATGGTGGAGCACTCTGGAAGTACAGGGAGGTGTTAATAGGAAAGGAATGGGTCACCATAATCTCAGATCAACAAATTACAATGACTCTCCAAAGGTTCATGCAAAAGCAATTATTTATTTATTGATTAATAGTATAGATGAGCAAATTTATAATTTTTTTAATTTGGACAGTCCGCCGAATTTCCCAAAAAGATTTGATTCGATCTGAATTTATTCATGACGAATCATGTTAAAAAACAGCTATTTCCTGGCTGCAGAGATACTGTATATTGGTGTAGAACACTGTACATTGCAGAAACATGCATAGTGAGTCCGCTGTGGTAGTGAAATAGTACTGTGAATCAGTATGACACACAGATGACAGGCATCACTCATAGAATCACTTCACACTTCACTTATTTGGTCAGTTACAGGACCCAAACTGCCCAAATATCTCAAGTGTAAACTCAGCCTTACAGGTCAATGTTTGTGCCAGGTATGAAGTCACTGTTTATTTTGTCCTTCTTCTTATACGTCATCAGAATAATCCCCAAAAAAGCAGATCCTGTCTTTAGAGCAAACCATCAGTATTGCTAAGGCCAAAAAAAAAAAAAAAAAAAACAGGAGTGGATCCAAAACAGAGATAACATGTGATTGGAACGGTTGCATGTCTTCTGTGTTTTGTACCCACTCCTGCTTTTGGCTTCTAATTCATGAGCATATCCTAATGCATAATATGGACTGTGTGATACAGGCCTTATGGATGCTCCGAAGACAGGATCCATTGTGTTTCTCATTTTTCCATCCTTCTGACACAGGAGTAGGGAACTTCCGGCTCTTTAGCTGTTGTGAAACTACAACTCCCAGCATGCATACTTACTCTGCTCTTCTCTGAAATCCCATAAAATGAATGGAGCATGTTGGGAATTGTAGTTTCACAGCAGCTAGAGAGCCGGAGGTTCCCTACCCCTGTTCTTCTGACAGATCAGAAGAAGGGTAAAATAAATGGTGATTTCAACAAGGTTGAACAGGGACAATAGTGGCCCTATCATAGAGTGGGGAGGGTGGCAACCACATGAGAAGTCAACACATTGGCCCAGTCCCAGAGTAGGCCATGCTGACGTCCTCTGGCAGCTTGATGAAAAATTCCCACACAGCCGAATATGGCATTCCCCCCCTCCACCACTCTGTAAATCCATGCACTGCTACTTCTTTCCAGACAGATAGGCTCCTGCATAGCAGGCGGTCTACCCCTGGCACGTTTAGCTATAGATCTCACACTGCTGTCACCCTGTTTACGGCCATGCTACCACCCAGCTAGCTAAACCACTGCCTCACATGCAAGCTGCCAGCCTCTTCTCCTGATGATGATTAATCCCTCTTTACCCGGCTCCCACATGCAACTGGCTATATTATCATCCACATCTGTCTGCACATCACTGATGTAACCCTCACCAGTCTCAGGGCCACATGCCTGACCGCTCACAACACCAGCTCCCACGCGACTCAGGAGGAAGCAGCAAATCTCTTCTCCTCACCTGTCTGTTGGACATACTGTACTATAACATTAACTGCAAGGGTAAAAGAGCAATAGTGTCAGGATGCAATTTCACACCAACTTCGCAACTACTGATTGACGCTAGAGATGAGCAAATCAAAGCTGACAAAGTGAAATTTAATCTGAATTTCAGGAAAAATTTGATTCGCACTGAATCTGAATTTCCTCACGCTTCATGGTAACGAATCGCTTTTTTTCCTAACATGGATGCTGCAAGTGTGAGGACATGGAGCAAGGAACTCTGGGAAGGCGGGATCACCCATAATGCCAGGCATGAAGCCAATCCGCAGCCAGCCAGCCCTGTGATGTCACAGCCCTATTAATAGCCTCAGCCATCTTGGATTCTGCCATTTTCCAGTACTTAGTGCAGGGAGACAGTCAGCAGGCACTAGGGACAGTGTTTTAAAAAAATGTCATTGTGCTAAAAAAAACGATTTACAAGTGTGGGGGAAGATTATTCAAGGTGTAGGGAAGGGATAGGGAGGAATCATTTCACAACATTTATGTTGAACAGGGTTTAGTAGGGGAGGTTACACCTTGCTGCACTGACTGGGGATCCAAATTGCCATTATACAGCTCTGTAATTCCAGCAAACCATTCTTATTAGGGTGCAAGTGCTGTTTGATACAGGCATTAACAAGGTTTATTACCAGGAAATATTTCTAAGTCATATTTTCCCTTGTGCGGTGGAGTTATATGGTCTAAATAGAGTTGAGCGAACCTCCGAAAGTTCGCGTTTGCGGGGTTCAGACGAACTTCGTCGCAAAGTTCGAGTTTGGGACCCGACCTTGACCTCAAACCCGAACCCCATTGAAGTTGAACTTTGGGGCACTAAAATGGCTCTAAAAGAGTCATGAAAAGGGCTAGAGGGCTGCAAAAGGCAGCAAAATATGGGTATGAACATGACAAGTGGATAGGGAAATGACTTAAAATAAAATAAATAAAAATTAAAAATAATAATCTTGCACTAGGAGGAAGAGGTCCATATGGAGTAGGAGTTTGAGGGGGTGGTGGACGTGGCGGTGTGGGTGGAAGCGGCGGTGTAGGTGGAAGCAGTGGTGGAGGAGGAGGAGATAGCCAACACTATTTTATTTTTATTTGGGTACACCACAAAACATTGTGGAATATATAAAATAAAACAAAGAGAAAGTGTGCTGGAGTATAACAATGGCTGTGTGAGGCCGGTCTATTCTTCACAAGGTATAGACAAGTCTTGTGGGATCCATGCCTGGTTCATTTTAAGGAACGTGAGCTTGTCCACATTGGCTGTGGACAGGCGGCTACACTTTTCTGTGATAACGTCCTCCTGCCATGCTTAAACACACGTTCAGACAATTCACTGGCTGCAGGGAAGGCCAGCACCTCCAAGGCGTAAAGGGCAAGCTCAGGCCATTTGCCCAATTTGGAGACCCAGAAGTTGAATGGGGCATACCCATCAGTCAGACATACTGTTCCAAAATGTTGCTGGAAGGCTGCCTCCTGCCAAAACGATCCATAGCAGCTGGTTGTGCTGGGTCTTGTGGCTTGCTGACAAAGCTTTTTCACATTTCGGCATCCTAACCCTGCCTTCTGAGGTGCTGGCGTTGCCCCAGCTGCATAGGTGACTTCTTTCTCCTCCTCTGCCTTCGCCTTGTGCTTCCACTGACACCCCGGTGTAAAGTGGGAATGCCATCAGCAGCGCATCTACCAGTGTGCGCTTGTAAGGGGTAAAGATCACCCAACAATCTAAACGCCACCGAATTTACTGAATATATTTCCCAGTCAGATATGCAGGGCAGGGGTATTTTGAAAGAAAAAAGGAGTCATGGAGCTTCCCCGTCATCTGGCATCTATTCGCCCTGCTAAAGGATTTTTTTGAATGTGTATAGAAGCCACATGGGGCCCCCACGCTGCAGATTTATCATGGAGACATCTTGGAGATTTTACAGCATATAACTACAGCACCCAACAATCTAAACACTGCCGAATTTACAGTATATATTTCCCAGTCAGGTATGCAGTGCAGGGGTACTTTGAAAGAAAAAAGGGGTATAGATCACTCAACAATCTAAAAGCCGCTGAATTTACAGAATATATTTCCCAGTCAGGTATGCTGTGCAGCAGGAACAGACCCTCCAAGCCACTTGTGAATGACTGGTCTGATAACCGTGGAAATGTCCACACACAATCTAAGCTGGATTTACTGATTAAATATCACCATCAGAAATGCAGTGCATTCCACAAATGTACTTTAACAAATGTTTTTACTAAATTTAGTTCCCTGTCAGCAATGCAGAGCAGGGGTTTGTATATGGCAAAAATGGTAAAATGTCACCCAAGAATGTAACAGAGGATTTTAAGAAATATAGGTCCCTGTCACCTATGCAAAGCAGGGGTTTGTATACGGCAAAACTGGATTAATGTCACCCAATAGTGGAACAGACACATTTTTTACAATTATTACCCTGCCTGCTATTTGCACACATTCAGTGCAGGTGCACTTAAAAATGGGTATATGTTGCCCACTGAACTAAAAGAACAGGATTATATTATGGTCCCTGGCACATATGCAGTTACAAGTGCACTACACTTGCACAAAATGGCAGCCAACACCCACCTAGAAGATGGACAAATCTTATTTTTCTGTGTCACTGGGCTCATGGGTAAAAAAATGTAGCAGAGCACCCACAAAAATAATCGCTGTAGTTTGCAGATTTAACACCAAGTACACTAGACCAGAATTGTTTCCTAATCTCTCCCTCACAGCAGCAGCATCCTATCCCTACACTAGTAAGAGCAGAGTGATGTGCGGCGCTACGTGACTCTAGCTTATATAGAGGTTGGGTCACATGCTGCACTTGGCCAATCACAGCCATGCCATTAGTAGGCATGGCTGGGATATCTTCAAAAGGCACACTAGTTCAACGCTTGTTGATTGGCTGCTCTAAAGCTGCGTTTTGCTCAGGCCCTTTGAGGAGGTCATGTTATTTGTCAGTCGCCAGGACGATTTCATTCCAGTGCTTCATGTCCTGGAACAGATGCTGGTAAATCTGGCTGGTCAGAGGACTGGAGATGTGGCGCCTAGATCTCACGGCCACATGAACCAGGTGGGTGCTGAACTTGAGGAGTAAGAGAAGGACATTGGAGCATGAGCAATATGTTGCGAAATGGGTGGTTTTTACACACAGGTGACAGGAAAAGCAGGAGTAGCCAGAGGAGCTACAGGGCGATGAGGAAGACGAGGCAGAGGACACAGACACACCGTGGCAGTATGCAGTGGAGATGGAGGCTGGGAGTCTCTCCGAGTCACTTGCAAAAATGGCCAGATGCATGATCACTTGCGTGCGTAGTGACAGCCAAATTGTGCCCATTCGGCAGAGGGATGACTTTTAGCTCTCCACCTTGTTAGACCCTTGCTACTGGTCCAAAATGGGGGCTTTTTTTACACCAGCTGAGAGGGAGGACAAACTAAACTAGTACAGAGACATCCTATGTAGTCAGTTGGCCGCTGCCTATCTGCGCCATCATACATCCTCTCACAGGTCTGCCCGGGGGATGGGGGGGGGTGCCTCTGCACTCACGTTCCTCTGCCATGGCTGCTGTGGCAGGGTGGGGGGTAGGAGCAGTTCCAGCCCCTTCAGCAGCAACTTGAGTCTAGAGTCGCTGATGTGCAGCTTTCTTCACCCGTCTGACCTGAACCAGCAGGTAGTGGCATACTTGGACAGCACCCTGCCACCGCACATCTTCTGGACTACTGGGCAGCCAAACTGGATTTGTGGCCGCAACTGACAAGGTTTGCCCTGGAAATGCTGTCCTTCCCATGCAGTAGTGTGGCATCAGAGCGGGTGTTTAGTGTGGCGGGGGGCTTGGTTACCCCAAGAAGAACTCTCCTGTCCACCCAAAATGTGGAGAGACTGATCTTTCAAGATAAATCAGGCATGGATCAGCCAGGATTTCCACCCACCAATGCCTGATGCATCAGATTAGATCATCCATGCTGTCTCACCCAAACCTTGACAAAAGAGAGCGGTTTCTTCTGGCTACCTTCCTTAGCTACTTTTTTGATTCTGCCATGTGCCTGATGCCACACATCTGATACCAAGTGCTCCTTCTTACACCTACCATCCTCAGCAGGTACTGTTAATGTCACCCACCTCCCCAGTCTGTCATTGGTTCATCCTGTGGTCTCCTGATGCTGCTGACACCTTACCACTAGGTCACCTTGCAACACTGTGGCTTCCTGATGCTGCTGCCACCTCCAGACTATGTCACCTTGCCTCTCTGTGGTCTCCTGATGCTTCTGTCTCCTCCCCAGTTTGTCACCGGGTCACTCTGTGATCTCCTGATCCTGCGGCCACCTCCACCCTATGTCACCTTGCCACTCTGTGGTCACTTCATGCGGGTGCCACCTCCACAGTATGTCACCTTGACACTCTGTGGACTCCTGCAGCTGCTGCCACCTCCACACTATGTCACCTTGCCACTGTGTGGCCTCATGATTATGCTGTCACCTCCACACTATGTCACCTTGCCACTCTGTGGTTTCTTGATGCTGCCATCACCTGCACACTCTGTCAATGTGCCTCTCTGTGGCCTCCTAGTGCTTCCACCTCCACACTGTCATTGTGCCATTCTGTGGTCTCCTCATGCTGCTTCCACATCACCACTATGTCATAGGGCCATGCTGTTTCCACCCTCCGCACTTCATGACTGCATCACTATTTTGCCTTTCGGCCTGGCTGACATCATCATTTATTTGACCCTTCTTCTGATCTGTCAGAATCAAGAAAAAATGAGATGCACAATGGATCCTGTCAGTAGCAGCTGTAAGGCCTATATAGTCCCATCAGAATTGGCTTGTGATTTGGTAGCCAAAGGAAGAAGTGGGTACAAAACACAGAAGACATGCATATATTCGGTTCAAGTGTCATCTCTGTTTTGGATCCATTCCATTTTTTTTTTTTTTTGCATTAGCAATACTGATGGATTACTGACCAAATGATGACCTAGTGAAGGCAAATGCTCAACAGATAGGATCCGTTTTTTGGGTGGTTATTGTTCTGACAGATCAAAGGTAGGGCAAAATAATCAGTAGCGTCAACACAAACTTACTGCTGACACCCTCTACAATCTGTAGGGGGGCTCTACTTGTATATGCGTCTAATAGAACAGGTTCTGTTGACATCTATGTGCAATCAGCTGACGATGGTGTAAAAGGAGTGTGCTTGTTCTTGGTGCTAACATCGACCTGTAAGGCTGAGTTCATACTTGAGTTATTTGGTCAGTTTTGGCCCCGTGACTGCCCAAATAAGTGAAGTGTGCAGTTATTCTAAGAGCGGCTCCTGTCATCTGAATGCCATACGGATTCACAGTATTATTTCACTACCACAGCAGACTCCCTATACGTGTTACTGCAAGGCACTGTGTTCTATACCACTATAAAAGTTCTCTGCAGCCAGGAAATAGCCGTTTTTTAATGAAATTCGCCACAAATAAATTTGGATCGAAACTAATTTTTCCCCCAAAATTTGATGAACCGGCGAATCGAATTAAAAAAAATATTCACTCATCTCATGCAGTTTTATACCAACTCCTGAACCTCTGATTGTCGCAGTAAAGTAAGTGTAACAGAATTTTAATACCCTAAAATTCGTAGTATCAAACCAGGTTTGGGTAAAAAACACAGAAAAGGTGCAGATCTTTCCATTACACCTTATCTCTAAATAAGCTTCACTACTGGTTTTGGCTCACATAAAAATGATGGAAATAACTGAAAAGATAACTGAAGTGTGAACTCACTCTAAAGTGTGTAGTATCAGGCCACTGTTTTACACCAACTTCGCAACAACTTATTGATGCATTAAAAGTATTTGACTCTAAAAGTGTGTAGAGAAGTGTTTTGCTTTGGCGAACGGCGGCCTCGGCGGCGAACCCTTCTCAGCCTTTATGGTGTGATCACCTATAGTGTCTTTTTTTTCAGACCGCACTTTCACTACAAAATCAAGGATAGATGGATGTACTCATAGATGCAAAATTAACACCCCAAAACTTGTAGTACCAGACCGAAATTTCACTCCAATAACAGAATCAAGGATTACTGGAATTACTGATGTATCAAAGAATGCAAACAACCTAAAATCAGTATTATTAGAGCACTTTGTAACCCCAATTAAGCAGCAAGGTGAAATTGAATAGCTCCTATTAGCCAGGCTTTACACTTTTCTATCGTTCCCTGCTCTCTCCCTACAGTGTAGATAATGCCTCCCTATCCTTTTTATACACTATGGATAACCTTTCCCTGAACTGCTCATAGTTTTTTTGTGGATAAATTGTTTCCTAAGCAGTGTCCCTAGTCCCTGTCACATCTCTCCCTGCATTAAGTTCAGTGGAAAATGGCAGGGACCGAGCAGGCTGAGACTTTTTATAGTGCTATGACATCACCGGGGCTGGCTGGCTGCTAATTGGGTGGGTGGCTGGCTGCATGCATGGCATTGTGGGTGATCCCTTGTTCCTAGGCTTTTTACTTTCTCATTCTAATATGTGCAGCAGCCACCTTAGAAAAAATATGATTTGTTACCACTGGGGAAGAGCGAATTGACTTTGGATGAAACATCTGAAGTCGATTCGTATAAAACTTTGTTTCAATGCTGTATGGAACGAGCGCTCTGTACAGTATTAGAATGTATTGGCTGCGATGAGCCGAAGTTATTACTTCTCGAAGTCTCTCGAGACTTTGCATAATGACTTCAGAAATTGATTTACACTGTAAAAAAAACATTTCCCGAACTCGGGTTCGGTTCCAAGATACCACTTGGAAATTCGTGACAAATCGAAATTTTCCTGAAATTCGGATTAAATTCCACTTCTTCAACTTCATTTCGGTCCTCTCTAATTAATAGCTTAACCCCTTAAGGACACATGACGTATCGGTACGGCATGTTTCCCAAATCCTTGAGGACACATGACGTACTGGTACGTCATGTGAATAAAAGAAGATTGTGGCGCTGCAGGGGTTAATGGGGACAGGATGCCTGCTGAAATCATTTAGCGGGCATTCTGTCACAACGTCGGGGGGGGGGTCATGTGACCCCCCCCGTATCAGTGATCACAGCAAACCGCAGGTCAATTAAGACCTGCGGTTTTCTGCGTTTTCTGCGATCTCTGATCCCCACGGTCTGTGACCGCGGGGATCAGAGACTAAATGCTCCCCAAATGTTAGATTTTAACCCCCCCTGCAGCTCCCAATCATATTGGTGGTTTATGATCATACTGATGAATGAAGATAGGTAGCAGATTTAGAATCTGCTGATTTAGAACCTGAACACCATAGGTTAGCCTTGAATCTATTGATCACACTGATGAATGAAGATAGGTAGAAGATTTAGAATCTGCTGGTGTAGTTATGAATTGTAACACTGTATTCTTACAGTGATGCATATAGCACCTATTCCTGGTATGATATGGCTTTAACAAATGAAGATTTTACACATTTACTGTACTTTCTTTGCATTTATTGTTTTGGAATCTGCTCTACATAAAATAAATTAGGGGAAAAGAACATAATTGTAAAGTACACAGTAGTTAATCTGCATTGTTGAACTGAAATATATTGCATGTGTAATTGAATCCTCCTAAAGTTTCAGAAGTGTATTATTAGCCCTTAAAATCAATCTTATTATAGACAAAAAACAATTGTGCTATCAGTTGTCTGCTTCACTTCCAGCTTGCTTTTGTGTTTAAGAGCTCTATTGTTTTGATATATTGTTATCCTTTAGGGATACCTTTTACATTTCATTGTCCATTCTAAAACTACTGTATAAGTAGGCTACTAATGGAGAAACAATCCCTCCTCCCATAGCAGCTTTTACAGACAATCATAGCTTTTTTGATTTATGGTTATTATATTTAAACTGTCAAAATGGCAAGTAGTTCTGAATTTCTACCATCCCATGTATTGTGGAAAATTCAGTAGGGTAATATAAAAAAAATGCAATCTGTATGGACACAGACTGAGGTTTCTGCTCTAGGGGAAAAAGACTAAGAGGATTAAATGATCATGCAAACTAATGGTAACTGTGTGTTCAAAAGCCAACTGGCTCGTCATTCTTTGACTAAATATAAGAGGTTCTGCATGAGAAACATCAAACCAACAGGCTGGAACTGCAAGAAGCTAAAGTACTTGAGAAGAATGCCAGTCTCACAAAATACTTTATTCTATAATTTGTTCAGACACTGTACCTGTATTGCATGAAGTTTATGTAATCTCTGAATGAATATGATTTACAATTTGTAATTGATTAGTGGACTGTAAATGCTATGACAAAAGACAGGATTCTGAAACAACACTTCACTCAAATTAATATGGAGTGTACTTTCTTTACCAAAAATTGTCATGTTCATAAAGGGAGCAGCATGATTGCACTAAACTGAAGATTAAAAAGGAAAAAATGCAGTGGCATCCTTCTTCTGACTGCCTTTGACACAATTTTACTGTGTTATATACAGTGCCTTGGAAAAGTATTCATTCCCCTTGAACTTTTCCACATTTTTTTATGTTAAACCCACAAACTTAAAGGTGTTTTATTAGGATTTTATGTGATTGACCAACACAAAGTAGCAAGTATGTGTGAAAAGAAAAGAATATGGTACATGGTTTTCAAAGTCTTTAGTAAATAAAAATCGGAAAAGTATTGCACACATTTGCATTCAGTCCCATGTACTCTGATACTCCTAAATAAAATTCAGTGTGAAATAATTACCTTCAAAAGTCACCTAATTAGTAAATAGAGTCCACCTGTGTGTAATTTATTATCAGTATAACTACAGCTGTTCTGTGAAGGACTCACAGGTTTGTTAGAGAACATTAATGATTAAACAGCATCATGAAAACCAAAACACACCAGGCAGGTCAGGGATAAAGTTGTGGAGAAGTGTAAAGCAGGGTTAGTTTATAAAAAAAAAAACATCTTATGGAGCACTGTTCAATCCAGCACTTGAAAATGGAAAGCATATGGCACAACTGCAAACCTACCAATACATAGCTGTCTATAAAAACTGACAGCCCAGGCAAGGAAAGCACTAATTAGACAAGCAGCCAATAGGCTCATGGTCACTCTGTAGGAGCTTAAGATACACACAGCTCAGGTGGGAGAATCTGTCCACAGGACAACTATTAGTAGTGTACTTCACTAATCTGGCCTTTATGAAAGAGTGACAATAGGAAAGTCATTTTTGAAAACAAGACAGAGGACAGAGCAAACATGTGGAAGAAGGTTCTCTACTCAGATGAGACCAAAGTTGAACCTTTTAACTAAATGCAAAATGCTATGTGTGATAGAAAACTAACACTGCACATCACCTTGAACACACCGTCCCCACCGTGAAACATAGTAATTGCAGCATTATGCTGTGGGGATGCTTTTCTTCAGCAGGGACAAGGAAACTGATCAGATTTGATGGGAGGATGGATGGATCTTAATATAGGACAATCCCTGGTGGAAAACCTGGTAGAGGCTGCAAAAGACCTGAGACTGGGAAGGAAGTTCACCTTCCAGCAGAACACCACCCTAAACATACAGCCAGAGCTACAATGGAATAGTTTAGATTAAAGCGAATTAATGTGTTAGAATGGTCCAGTCAAAGTCCAGACCTAAATCCCATTAAGAGTCTGTGGCAAGGCTTCAAAATTGCTGTTCACAGAAGCTTTCTAATCCAATCTGACTGAGCTTGAGCTATTTTGCAAAAATGAATGTCAGCCTCTAGATGTTTAAAGCTGGTAGAGACATACCCCAAAAGACATGCAGCTGTAATTGCAGAAAAAGGTGGTCCTTTAAAGTATTGACTTAATTGTAAATGAAGTATCATCTTCTTTTCACTTTACACATACTGTATTTGCTAGTTTGTGTTGATCACATATAATCGCAATCAAATACATTTAAGTTTGTGGGTGTAACGTTTAAAATCTGAAGAGAAAGGACAATGTGAGACTTCTAAGTATTTTGTATGATCCATATGCAAAGCATGCGTGTTCACCATTATGCATCAACTTATTTCATCTACTCTGTATACAATACAACAGTAATGGCACCAGTCAATTTTGCCACGGTTTTTGCTGCATATTTGTGTGTGTGTGTTTTGGTAAAAAATATTGAATATATTTTCTTGTCATTTTTACCAAAGCATGTAAAAGAAAATTTTGTTTGTGAACATATCCTTTGGCCTCATGCACACGACCAATGTTTTGGTCTATTCACTTCAATGGGGCCGCAAAAGATGCAGACACCACTCCGTGTGAAATCCGCATCTGTTGCTCCGTTCCGTGGCCCCGCAAAAAAAATAGAGCATGTCCTATTTTTGTCAAGAATACTTATTTCTACAATGGGCCGCTTTCTATTTCGCAAATTGCGGAATGGAACGCGGAACGACTTCCGTGTTTTGTAACCGCAAAACACAAACGATCGTGTGCATGAGAGGCTGGATAACATAAAGTTCAAGTTTTAATTCTTTTACTGCCAGAAAACATACAGGCTGTACTTGCTCAGAATGTAATTTTTTTGCTCATTCATAATCATAGCCATAACAGCAATAACTTTATTATTTTTATGTCAACATTGCTTGTTTTGTGTGAATTGAGCAGTCATTTTTTTTAGGTGCCCTTTTTGCTAATCACGTAAGTAAACATTTAACTTAAAATAAATTTTATTATGGGTTAAATGTGAAAAAAAAAGTCTGTTGCACGTTTGTATATTATCAAATCATTGCTATAAATAATATGTTAGCTGTTTTGTACAGTGTGCAACAATTCTGGAGATAAATAATATATCTACGTTATTTACTGTTGTGTGATGCTTATTTCATAAAATTAATGAAAATATTTTAATGTAAGTGTATTATTTATTAATTTGAAGTTTTCAGATTTTTTTTTACTTTCTCCACATATAATAGAGAAACTATCTAATAGAACACACTGCAGCTTGTAGCTTACTTTCAAGCACTATTCAATCACAAGTCACCACTGTGGGCACTGATTTGACAGCAGAAGTAACATACATGTAGTTAGCACTTTAAACTTCCAATACAGTGGTAATTGGAAGCAGGAAGGGAATTTAGATTAGGGACCAATACGATAGAGGTCACCTTGAAGTGGTGAGTGGGCTTATGCATTTTGATAGAAAATTATACAAAGTACCTTATGTACTGTTTTTTAAATTATGCAATTTTTTTTCTTTTTTTCCAGAATATATATTTTTTATATTTGCTCAACACGGCCCATTTAGCTATTATCAGTGATTGATAGTATTCTATGTGTGTGTGTGCATGTGTTTGTTTATAGCTCCCCCCACCAGCTATTTACACAGACACTCCCCTGTCACTGCCCGTAACAACATACAGCTAGTTTATAGCTCCTCCCACCCAGCTAGTTACATACACTCTCCTATCACTGCCCCTAACCACGCCAAGCTAGGTTTTAGCTCCTCCCACCCAGCTAGTTATATAGACACCCCCTATCACTGCCCCTGTTGCTGCTTTGAAATGTCCATGAACATAACTGCACAGGAAATAAGAGAGCGCTACACGGACATGATCATGTGACCACAGCCCAGAATGGGCAGATGCAAAGTAGTATAATACATTACAAAACTCATAAATGATAACCATAAATGATTATTTTAAAGGAAGTTGATGCAAACCAGAATATTCCTTTTAGGTTTATCCATTCAAACATTCATCACTAAGTTGTAAGAACATACAACATATACTACAAACTAAACAAAAATAAACAAAAATCACAGAAAAGAGATGAAAGATGATGCAACATATACATAGTTGGGTTAAATCATACCTGGACAGAGACATAAAAATCTATGGATCCCCCCACATTTTATTGCAACTTAAGAGAGTGTAGATGGTTCCTTTATACAGTTTTCAGGTCAGTGTAAAAATAACAATGAGCTAACAATAGAGCTGTCAGTCTCTGCAGTACATGTGCTAAGTGGCATATACGCAGATAAGTCTTTATGACTTCTTAGTCAAAAACAAATACAAATATTTAGAAAATAAAAAGTAAGAATTCTCGTTGGATTAATTAGATGCCCAACATTTTTAGCAAATACATAGTTGCCATGTTTCATAATATTTCATTGCTAAGAAAAATTGGGCTGTTTATTTTATATCTTTACACAGTTTTTGATATTAGGCAGTGCATGATCATCCTTTAGGATATAAATTGTATAAGGAAGTGTTAATTAGGCTAGTTCATAATGAAGAGAAATACATATTTGAGAATGCTAATGGGGTAGATAATTATATTATTTGGTGACTAAGAATTGAAAATGTAGAGATGTATTTCCCTTAAAGCAACATATAAATTATTAATGTTAAAACTATGCCAAATATTTGGATCAAAAATATTGGACAATGTAAGCAAGAAAATTTTAAAATATATGTGTGCATTTCCAATACATCTAATCAAATCTAGGGCGTTAATGAAATGCTCTAATTCTGTAGGGAAATAAACTTACAAAAACAAATCCTGACATTGTATAAAAGGATAACTAAGGGCAATATACACAGAATGTTAAAAGGAATACTAAGATTGCACACTATAGTTGCTGCTGTGAGGTCAGTACCTGAGGGGACCCTGCTCATATCTTTAAGTAGTGTCATATGTCAGAGCTGGGGAACTGATCTTTAAGGTGACGGAAAACTGAAGAAAGGAAGGGGAAGGGTAAATGATGGGAAGGGAAAAGATATCTAGAAGTCTAACATATTATATGGAAAGAAGAAAAAGATACAAGATGAGGTATTGTTGTAGGTCAGACAGAAAAAAATTAAATATAAAGATTTTAAATGAACCTTAAAATTGATCCTTGCTGCTGAGGATCGGTAAAATTAAGTGGGGCATCTTCCCAAATTTTGTACTTGTGTAAGAGGGGGACCCGAGGGAGTCAGTTGAGATACAGTGAACCCCAGAAGAATGAATGCATGGACAATGAGCTGTGTGAACCAAAATAACTTTACTGACTCTAGAGGAGAAAACTATATACAATATAATGTATACCGTGATCCCAAGATTGTCCACAGTGGGACCCACGCTAAATACAGCAGGATCTCCTAACCAAACACAGAGAACTGAAACCAGTAGGAATCAACACTAACTTTTGGGTCTGTGTACCTGGTATCCTGGCTGAGGAGCACTGTGGCTCAAAGAGGCCAAACACAGAAAAAATCCCACACTATCTCTCCCAGATACCGGTAATGCAAATCACCCCACCTCAGCTAGACTCCCTTGAACTCTCATGTGGCTATTTGTAACTCCAGAGCTGGGATGTGGATCCACTTGCTGTGGCAATAAAGCTTTAACTGCTGCAGCGACGCCAAAACTTGTCCCCACTCTGATTGAAAATTCAAAGTGTGCACTAACCGAGCGGAAAATGCTTCAGGCTGAGATCTCCAGTGCAGACCTATATGACAGCTTGGTGTTCTTGATGGATGATTCAACGCTGGCCTCAGGGCAGGCAGGCCTCTGATCTCCTGATCTTTAAAAATTGTCCCTTGCTCACTGTGGATAAAGCCATCATAGGACACCTCAGGTAAACAACTTAGCAGACACATCTTAATCTGTTGCTCTCCAACTGCCGACTTTCTGTCCTCCTGCCACTTCCTTTCACCAGCCCCTTTAGCTTTTCTTAGGAAGTCAGGACATAGCAACAAAATACACAAAATAAATAAGAAGCTACTTTTAACAGTCCATTTCAATAAGAAAGCAAATCTTGAGCAGCTATAAGATTACTTTTCTTTATATTTTAATTGTCAACATATCGCTCCATTAGTTCTAAGGGGGCTTCCCGACTAAGGGCCTCTAGTGGCCAGTCACACAAACTGCATGTTATATAACTCATAGCTTATTCAATGTAGTCACAGATGTATTCAAAAGGGGTATCATCTTGGGAGCCCCAGACAGTGACCTCCTCACACCTGTACCTTTTGATTTCCTATTACACCCCAGTCCATACATGATCCTATTGTTTTACTTACCATCATTGGCAGATGTACATCCCAGATCTAAAACAAGTAGTGATGATGTCATATGGCCACTGTACACACCTGGTGGCATATATTACCAGGGCTATGGCTGCCATGCTTACATATTGCTCATAAGAAGAGAAATGTATATTCAGTACATTTTATAAAATTCCTTACAAGATTTTTCTTTAGAATTTACCTTAATGGCAGAAATTCTCAGGACTGTCAATGAGCCTGCCTAGTTATGTAATTCCTTATGAAACTTATGAAGTTTTACAGGTTTAGTGAAAAAAAATGGTGACATACAGTACAATACTGAATTCTTCTTCTAGTAAGTTGAATACACAAAATCCATTCGCAAGGAAAGACTCAAACCAGAGCTGCAGCCATTTTCTAAAATATATGTATCACAAAGAAACACCAGCCATGTAGTCTCAGGTTGGCTGCCGTGTTTATTGCTTAAATACCAGGTTTATTGAGAGTTTAATTCTCTGGAAAATACCAGACTTTGCTTTCTCAGGGGGCAATGAGATGGCTAAGGGAAAGACTCAGGCTAAACAACATTTACACATTGTTCAACTACTTTCAAATAATCCCAATATCGTTGTCTCTGAAAGAAACAATATAAATGGGTTTATAGTGTAAGTACATTCTGTAGATTACATTAAGAGGAAACATCTCTGAATAGATTTTGAGACACTAAAAAGTAGCTATTATTAACATGATTGCATAAAAAGTACCACGTTTTGCATGTTATTTATTAGGGCTGTTTTACACCAATGGTAAAACAGATCTGGCAGGCTGTTCCGGGTCAGCACGCAGCAGTTTTTGTCCAGCTGCTCCACAGTATATTTGTCAGGTTGTGGCTGGATCTCCGCCAGACCCCATTATAGTCAATAGGGCCAAACGGATTGCCGGCAGCGCATGGCTGCACCCAGTAAAGACGGATGTGACAGGCTGTTCCCTGCTGTTAGGGTGAAACAGGCCTTAGATAAACCCATTTAATACATAAATGTTTACTGTATTACCCCTTCACCTATTTTCAAGTACATGTACATGAGGGAATGCGGCTTCTTGGCGCATTCCTCATGTGCATGTACATGATGTGATCGGGCGGGTGCAGGACCTGCAGCCACCCGATATGCAGCACGGGCCCCTGCTACATCCGCCGACATCGCTGTATGCGGTCATGCTGGCGGATTACCCTGTCACATGCTGCGGGCACCGCTGACCGTGGCACGTGCAGGGTTTACAGAGGGAGGGTGCTCCTTATGATTCCATCAGCCCCTCGTGCTGTGCTGACAGGGGGCCGATGGTTGCCATGGCAGCGCCAATGTCTTCCACAAGCATCAGAGCCTGCCAGCTATGAAAGCACAGGAGATCAAGCCTGCAGGCTGGGTCTCCTATGCAACTGTTAGCATCTTACTAACTCCGACAGGTCAATTCAGTACAATACATAATGTATTGTACTGAATTGAAACAGGGATCCCACAATGGGGCAAATATAAGAAGTAAAAAAAAAAAGTGAAAAAAGTGTTTTTTTTTTCTAATAAAAAAGTAAAGTTTCAAGTAAAAAAAAAGCCCCCTCACCATAAAATAGTGTTTTATGACATATTAAATATCGCCGCGTCCATAATTACGTGCTCGTGCTCCATAAAAATGTCATATAATCTACCACCTTAGATGAATGCCGTAAAAAAATAAAAAACTGAGCTAAATATTTAATTTTTTTTGTCACCCTACATTATAAAGTGTTATTTCAAGCGATCAAAAAGACCTATGTACCCCAAAATAAAATCAATCAAACTGTCATCTCTTCCCACAAAAAAATGAGACCCTACTTAAGACAATCGCCCAAAAGATAAAAAGAATATGGCTTTCAAAATATGGAGACTACAAAACATGATTAATTTTTCTTCAAAAATGCTTTTATTTTGTAAAACTGAAATAAATGTAAAAAAAGACATATTAGGTATCTCTACATCTGTAATCATCTGCTTTATAAAACATACATAACATGATCTATCCTGTCAGGTGAACGCCGTAAAAAAGAAAAAAACTATGCTAAAAATGCAATTTTTTTGTCACCTTCATCACAAAAAGTGTTATTCCAAGAGATTAAAAGGTCGTACACACTCTAAAATGGTACCAATTAAACCGTCATCTCTTCCCGCAAAAAATTAGACCCTAACTAAGACAATCAACCAAAAACATTAAAAATAAGGCTTTCAGATAATGGAGACACTAAAACATGATTTTCTTTCAAAAAGGCTTTTATAGTGTAAAACTGAAATAAAAACATAACAAAAGTATACATATTAAGTTTCTACACGTCCGTAACAACCCTCTCTATAAAAATATCACATGGCCTAACCCCTCAGGTGAACACTATAAAAAATAAAAATATAAAACTATACCAAAAATGCTATTTACTGACCAATTTTTTCAAAAATACATTTATAGTGTAAAACTGAAACATATAAAGTAGACATATTGGGTATCTCCGCTTCCGTAAAAACCTGCTCTATAAAAATATCCCATCATCTACCCCCTCAGTTGAATGCTTTAAAAAAAACTGTGCCAAAATAGCCATTTTTGGTCACCTTGCCCCAAAAAAGTATCATATTGAATGATCAAAAAATCATATATACCCAAAAATGGTACCAATAAAAATGTCAGCTCTTCCTGCAAAAAAAGAAAAAAAGAGCCCTGCACAAGACAATCGGCAGAAAAGTAAAATAAATTTAGCTTTCAGAAAAGTTCAAGCCAAATGTTTTCAAAAATGCTTTATTATTTAAAACTGAAAAAACATAAAAAATACACATATTTGGTACTGTCATGACCGTATTAACCTGCTCTATAAAAGGAACACATGATCTATCCTGTCAGGAGAACTCCGTAAAAAAAAGCAAAAATAAAAACTGTGCCATTTTTTGGTTACCTTGCCTCACAAAAAGCGTAATATTGAGCAATCAAAAATCATATGTACCCCAAAATAGTACCAACAAAACTGTAACCTCATCCCGTAGTTTACAAAATGGGTCACTTTTTGAGAGTTTCTACTCTAGGGGTGATTAAGGGGGTCTTCAAATGTGACATGGCAACTTAAAATTATCCCAGTGAATTCTGCCCTCCAAAATCCATTTAGCACTCCTTTCCCTCTGCACCCTGCTGTGTACCCATACAGCAGTTTACGACCACATATGGGGTGTTTCTGTAAACTGCTGAATCAGGGTAATAAATATTGAGTTTTAATTGGCTGTTAAACCTTCCTGTATTAAAGGTAAAAATAGATTAAAATGGAAAATCTGTGAAAAAATTGTGAAATTTTGAAGTTTCACATCCATTTTCTTTTCATTCTTGTGGAACACCTAAAGGGTTAACAAAGTTTGTAAAATCAGTTTTGAATAACTTGAAGGGTGTAGTTTCTAAAATGGGTTCATTTATGGGTGGTTTCTACTATGTAAGTGTAAGTGTAAGTGACTTCGTAACTGAACTGGTCCTTAAAAAGTGGGTTTCTGAAAAATTCTAAGCCTTTTAACTTCCTAAAAAAATGAAATGACATTTACAAAACGATGCCAACATGAAATAGACATCTCGAAAATGTACTGTAACAACTAATTTATGATGAATCACAATCAGCTTTAAAAGCAGACATTCAAATTTCTAAAATGGTAAATTTTTCCACATTTTCAGTAAATTTGGGAATTTTTTTATAAATAAAGGTGAAACATATTGACTTAAATTTACCACTAACATGAAATACGATGTGTCATGAGTAAACAATCTCAAAATCGCTTATATAAGTAAAAGCTTTCCAGAGGTATTACCACATAACATGAAACATGTCAGATTTGCAAAATGTGGCTTGGTCCTTATGGTGAAAACTGGCTTGAACTTGAAGGGGTTAAAGTAGCTTTAGGATTTCATGCAATATTATTTGTATCACAAAGCACTACATGAAGGGCATTTTTGAAAACTGGCACAAACATTTATTTAACATTATATAGCATTCAGACATCATTATCCCTATTCCATTCTAAGGCACCAATCTTCTTTATCTGCACATGGAAACAAATATTTTCTTAAGTTTGTGTAACATTTTCTGTTCCAAAATACTTCCTTTTTTCTAAACACAAGTCACACCTGTTTATACAATATAATATTGAGACATGAGCGAATTTCTCAAAAATTCGATTCGGGTGGTTCGCCGAATTTTCTGAAAAAATTTGGTTGGATCCAAAAACAGCTATTTCCCGGCTGCAGAGAGCCTTTATAGTGGTATAGAACACTGCCTTGCAGTAACATGCATAGGGAGTCTGCTATGGTAGTGAACCAATACTGTGAGTCAGTATGACATGTAGATGGCTGCTGTTTCTCTTAGAATCACTGCATACTTCACTTATTTGGGCAGTTACGGGACCAAAACTGACCAAATAACAGGTCAGCGCCAGCTATAAAAAAAACTTGGAGAGAAATCATACTATAGCGTGAAAGAACACACTCCTTTTACACCAATTCACTGATTCCACATCAATTTTTACAGAACCTGTTCTATTAAATGCTTATAAAAGTAGAGCCCCCCCCCCCCCCGACCGAGTGTATTGGGTGTCAGCAGTAAGTTTGTGTTGACGTCACTGATTATTTTGCCATTCCTATGATCCGTCAGAACAATAACCCCCAAAATGGATCCTGTCTGTGGAGCATCCGCCTTCACTCGGTCAGCATTTGGTCAGTAATCCATCAGTATTGCTAAAGCCCCCAAAAAACGGAGTGGATCCAAAACAGAGATGACATGTGAATGGAATGTGGAGTGTGGAGTGTGGAGGTGACGGCATCAGCAGCATCCAGGGAAAACTCTCCAGGGCAAACTCTGCCAGTTGCGGCCACAAATCCAGTTTGGCTGCCCAGTAGTCCAGAGGATCTTCAATGTGGAGTGGCAGGGTGCTGTCCAAATATGCCACCACCTGCTGGTTCAGGTCCTGCTCCAGGTCTAGCTGCTGCTGCTGGTGAGTAGTTTCTTCACTAGGCGGGTGAAGAACGCTGCTCATCAGCGACTCCCCACCCTGCCACAGCAACGATGGCAAAGGAACGTGAGCGCAGAGGCCCCCCTGGTCAGACCTGTGAGAGGATGGACGATGACGCAGATAGGCAGCGGCCAACTGACTCCATAGGATGTCTCTATAGTAATTCAGTTTGTCCTCCCTCTCAGCGGGTGTAAAAAAGGCCCCCATTTTGAACCGGTAGCAATGGTCCAACAAGGTGGAGAGCCAGAAGTCATCCCTCTGCCAAATGGTGACAATTCAGTTGTCACTATGCAAGCAAGGGAGCATGCATTGGGCCATTTGCGCAAGTGACTCAGAGGGACTCCCTACCTCCATCTCCACTGCATACTGCCACTGTGTGTCTGGGTCCTCTGCCTCGTCTTCCTCATCGCCCTCTAGCTCCTCTGTCTGCTCCTGCTCCTCCTCTCCTGTCACCTGTGTATAAAACCACCCATTTCGCTACACATTGCTTGTGCTCCAATGTCCTCCTCCACCACCTCCTCCAGTTCAGGCCACACAGGGCTCATGTGGCTAGAATCTAACCAGCCAGATTTACCACCATCTGTTCCAGGACATTAAGCAGTAGAGTGACGTTGTTCACCCCCTCGTCCTGGCGACTGACAAATAACGTGGACTTCTCAAAGGGGCTGAGCAAACGGCAGTTGTCACACATAAGCTGCCACTGGATGACATCGAAGTTACACAGGGGAGTACTACGCTTGGATCATCAAGAAATCATTTATTGCCTTTCTCTGTTCGTATAGTCGGTCCAACATATGGAGGATGGAATTCCAACGGGTGAAAACGTAGCATATCAGCCTATTTTGGGGGATGCCACTTTTCTGCTGCAGCGCAAGGAGGGTGTGCTTTGCAGTGTACTAGTGGATGAAGTATATGCAAAGTTTCCTGGCCTTTTTTAGGATGTCTTGCAGATGGGTGGAAGACTTCAGGAACCGCTTGACAATCAGATTGAACAAGTGTGCCGTGCATGGCACATTGCTCAGGCCTCCTTGACACAGCGCTGCCACCATGTTCTTCCCGTTGTGGGTCACCATGGTTCTGATTTTGAGTTGTTGCGGAGAAAGCCAGGATTCGATTTCTTGATGAAGGACACTGAGAAGTTCCTCCCCTCTATGACTCCATTCACTGGCAAACGAGGTGCAGATAAGCGTAACACCGCTGTGCCCTGCACATGTGGTATGCAGGAGAGGAACTGTGAATTGTCCCTGCAGTGGAGGCTGAGGACACAGTAGAGGATGGGGAGGCAGAGGCGGACATTGTCCCAAGATGAATGAAGTGACAACGTGGAAGCGGACTCAGCGTCACCTGGCCAAGTTGCTAGTGTGGCTGCAAGAACCACATTCACCCAGTTGGCCATAAAGGACATGTATTGTCCTTGACCATAGTTACAGCTCCACACGTCGGAGCTGCCGTGCACTTTGGCAGACAGCGACAGGCTCAAGTACTGGCCCACCTTCTGTTCTACATACGTGTGCAAGGCTGGTACTGCCTTTTTAGCAAAGAAATGATGGCTTAGGACTCTCCACCTTGGCTCGGCACAAGCCATCAGTTCTCTGAAAGGTGCAGAGTCCACCACTTGAAAAGGGAGGGACTTCGGTGACCGATTGCTGGCGGAATGACTGATGAGAAGGAGCAGGAGCATTAGGACAAGCAGATGATGGGAAGGACAGACAGCTTCTTTGGCTGAGGTGGTGGAGCCTTGAATGCCTGAAACCGGGTGTGTGCCACAGGGTGATGCAGCAGTTACTGCAGCAGGCTGGACCATCACATCGTAGCCACCGTTCTCCCAGGCCACTTTATGGTGATGCTGCATATGTTGACGCAGGGCACCTTGGCCACTCTTCACATTCTGCCCATAGATTCTACATATGGCCATGTTCACCTCTTCTTGTGGCTTAATAAAAAACTGCCACACCGCCGAGTAAGTGATTTTACCCCCAACACTTGCTGGCTGTGCTGCTGCCTCACAGGAAAACTGCCCCCCTCTTCTCCCCCGATGATGATGAAGCCCCTAATTTACCCGGCTCCCAAGTGCGATCAGCTACATCATCATCATCGAGTACTGTCTGCACGTCACTGATGTCCTCCTCAACGGTCTCTGGGTCAGTAGCCTCACCACTCGCAAGTCGCAACCTCAGCTCCCACGCCACTCTCCTCACCCATACTTGCCGGCCTAGCGGAGGAAGCGGCAGATGTCTCCTCCACATCTTGGCTGGCCAGTAGCTGCTGACTGTCCTCTAGTAGCTCGTCCTCGCTGTATAGTGGGGCTGAGCCCACAGCATATAATACTTCTCTGGCTGAGGGAACCGAAAAAGACAGAGGCAGGTTGAGGAAAGGTGAGGGCACAGTGCCTGCTCCCGGACCATGCAAACTAAGGGTTGTGTCTGATGAACCGGGTGTCAGATGTTACTAGGGACGAAGTGGATGACCGAGTCAACCATTTAAATACTGCTGGGTTGCTGGTCAAGACACGACCGCTAGATGACACCGGGAGCTCATCCTTCTTGCTGCGACTCCTGCTGCCACGCCCCCTTACTCTGCTACGAACTGTGCCTGCGCCAGAAACATTTAGGCTTCTGCCACTCCCCTGTGCAGGGCCTGGAACTTCTCTGTCTGACACACTGTTAGAACAGAAAAGTAAAAAGGAAATTAAAACACTCCAAAATAGTATGTAATTTTCTCACTTCACCACACAATGGCTAATAAGCCCTTTTTTTTCACTAGTACACGCCAAAAAGGGCTTTAGAACATATAGCTGCACCGCTGAACGGCAAATAGGCCCTTACTTTTTTCCACTCAGACATGCCACAAAAGGCTTTAGAAAATATAACTAGTGTTGAGTGCGAATATTGGAATAGTGAATTTTAATCACGAATATTGCAACTTAGAGAATTTGCGAATATTTTGAATAAAGTGAGATATTTTCGTAAAAATGAATATTTGTAAAAAAAAATTCATCTGAACCCATTACCTATCTGCTTTTTGCTTGTGGGACAATTTGACAAAGCTGCAATATCTAGTGAGTTAGAATATTCTTCATTATTTAGTATAGTTTATGTTATGCGAAAAATCGGTATTAAAATATGCGCATTAATCGAATTGCATAAGGGCTTTAAGCAACTTTCCTTTTGGGTTGGCTTGGTAGAATTGTCGAATATGTAGAATATAGCGCTATATTCGTAAATTACGAATATAGCGCTATATTCTACCTATTTGTTAATTCTACCAAGCCAAGCCCACCCAATAGGAAAGTTGCTTAACGCCCTTACGCGATTCGATTAATGCGCATATTTAATTGAAGATTTTTCGCATAACATAAACTATATTAAATCATGAAGAAAATTCTAAATCAGTAATGACTCATTACCGATTTAGAATATTCTTCTTTATTTAATATAGTTTATGTAATGCGAAAAATCTGTAATTAAATATGCTCATTAATCGAAGCAACTTTCTTTTTGGGTTGGCTTGATAGAATTGTCGAATATGTAGAATATAGCGCTATATTTGTAATTTACAAATATGGCGCTATATTCTACATATTCGACAATTCTACCAAGCCAAGCCAACCCAGTAGGAAAGTTGCTTAATGCTTGTATGCGATTCTATTAACGCGCATATTTAAATACCGATTTTCACATAACATAAACTATATTAAATAATGAAGAATATTCAAAATCAGTAATGTAATGAGTCATTACTGACTTTTAGGTCAATTCAATTTGAGAATATTTGTCATTTTTTTCCATCTGAAGTCATGATTCCTCCCTGCTTAAGTTGCTTTTGGGCCACTGACTGTTCACAATAAATTGGAACAAGTGACGAATATTCTAAAAAACAATATATAGCACTATATTTTATAGTGCTATATATTCGTGTTTTAGAATATTCGCATTACGCGAATATTACATTGTCGATTTTTCGCGAATATATGACAAATATTCTAACGAATATTCGCAAACTATAGCGAATTCTAATATTGCCCCTGCCGCTCATCACTACCTATAACTGCACCACTGAACGGTAAATAGTCCCATACTTTTTTCCGCTTACACATGCCACAAAAAGCTTTAGAACATATAACTGCAACGCTGAGCGGCAAATAATATATATTTTTTTGCCACTAATACTCTCCAAAAAAGGCTGTCATTTTATCACTTCAACACACAATGGCAAATACTTTTTTTGTGCCACTAATACACTCCAAAATGGGCTTTAGAACATATAACTGCACCGCTGAACTGCAAGTATATATTTTTTTGCCACTAATACACGCCAAAAAGGGCTGTAATGTTCTCACTTCACCACACAACGGCAAATACTTTTTTTGTGCCACAAAAGGCTTTAGAACATATTAGTGTACCGCTGAATGGCAAATAATACATTTTTTTTTGCCACTAATACACGCCAAAAAGAGCTTTAGAAATAACTGCACTGCTGAACGGCAATTTTTTTTTTCCCACTAATACTCTCCAAAAAGGGCTCTAATGTTCTCACTTCACCACACAACTGCAAATACTTTTTTTGTGAGACTAATACACGCCAAAAATGGCTTAAGAACATAACTACACCGCACAATGGCAAATAATATATATATTTTTGCCACTAATACACACCAGAAAGGACTATAGAACATATAACTGCACCGCTGAACGACAAATAGGCCCTTACTTTTTTCCAATTATACACGGCACAAAAGGCTTTAGAACATATAACTGCACAGCTAAACGGCAAATAATTTATATTTTTGCCACTAATACACGCCAAAGAGGGCTGTCATTTTCTCACTTCAAGAACAAGTATTGTCCTAGTAAAGACCAGCAGGATCAAAACCAAGTAAACACATAAGGTCTGTGGACCAAAAATTCCCTTTAGGGGTCCTACATAATGTTGATAAAACTACAACCTTTATTGGAAATAATTAAAATAATGTGTAAATAACATATCATAAACCAATAGAAAATTAAAATTATCAGGAGGCAGCTATGGGCTTATTTGTACGTGTAATATATAAGCAGCGGATAGCCTGTGTATGGTGCTCAGTACAAGTATTGATGTGTACTAGCCCACTGTACCAGTATTAAATAACCATTTCACTGTCACTTGTAAATGTGTTACAGTTAATGTTAAGGTATTAAGTAGGACTGGAGACCTATTTTTGGCCTATCTCCGTCAATCAGAGTGCGACACTGCTGTTATAACGTGTTGGATGGCATCTTATTAATATATTATCGGGCACCTCTTAACTGATTTTATAAGACAGTTACAGCGGACACTCATTCCCACTATTGTGTATCCAATACTGGTAGGAGACATACTTGATCCAGTATTCACTGAGACACTGAAAGTAAAGCTGCCAGTTCTAAGAGTACACATGTCCAAATCGCAGTGTCCCCAGAATAATGTACACCTTACCAACACCTCATACACTTAAGGTGAGGCCACTGGTCTCCCTATATGCACACACACCATCACATGCGCACCTATCTATCCCTCAGTCTGAATATTTCCTTGTAATAAACCCTGTTAATAGAAGTATCAAACAGCACTTGCACCCCAATAACAAGAACGGTTTGCTGGAATTACAGAGCTGTATAATGGCAATTTGAATCCCCAGCAAGGTGTAATAGGATTGTTCCTATTACCCAGGCTGTAAACTCCCCTACTGAACACTGTTCTGCTTCCATACTGTGGAATGATTCCTCCCTATCCTTTCCCTGAACTGCTATTCAGCAAAATAAAAGTGTCACGGTGGGGAGTGGGGGAAACTCCCCACCGTATAATGGGAACTGCTACTAGTCCTGGTCCAGGGAAAGGGAGCAGGTCACCTCCTAAAGCATCCCAAAATCTGGCCCTGGTCTCCTAGCTGTATGAGCCCATCCAGATGGTAGGAGGACTCATACTCACGAACCTACGGAGCCTGGAATCCCTGTTCTGCCCTAGGATAAGGAGACAGGGCCAGAGACCACCAGTTCCTCCAAAACACAGAAGATCCGGCATCTCCTAGCGGCCTAGTAACACAAGGGGAGAGACCTTGAGTACCAACTGAACGGCAGATAAGCACCCCGTGAAATATAAGTTCACCAGAACAACAACCACTTACCTGCCACAGAAAAAATGGAACACCAACACCATCCTGGACCCCCATGCAGACAACAGATGAAGGCCCCAGGCTCTTAGTCTTTTGGTTCACCACTCCGGTGAACCTTAAAGGGCCACTTCTGCAGGCATGGAGACACCAGGGGAAAATGTCTAGTACCCATGCTGATCTCAAGCACCACAGAGACCAGACATGGAACACCAAACTAGACAAACAACATAACCCCAAACATAAACCACACCTAACAACATAACAGCTGGGGAAGGGAGAGGAGACATACAGTGACAAACAATGACAAACAATGTCCAACTAGGATGCCCTCACGCTTCAGACATGCTTACAACGGACAAGGAGCACAGCTCCTTCACTTGCAAAGGCAGACATACAACTGACCTCTGGCTCATTAACTCCAGAATAAGAAGAGCCGAAAGGCCACACCAAACTCCACCTTCCACACACCTTAACCCCATGCACACCAGGATGGGGAGGAACACCAGAATTAAAGGGAAAATGCTAACACTTGCATAAACAACACGCTGCCGCAGGCAACTGCATGAGTGGCAAACGTGTCATGACATAAATAACATAGACCGTGACAATGCCCATGCACGCAACCACAACACCACATTGCTGCAGGCAACAGCATGTGTGGCCACCCATTCACGGTGCCCTCAACAGGCCGTGACAAAAAGTTTTAAAGTCTTTTCTACCATTGTCACTAGCGCATGCTGATGTCTATCCCTGCACTAGGTACACTAGAAAATGGCTGAATCCAAGATGGCTGAGGCTATTTATAGGGCTGTGCCTGTGACATCACAGGGCTGGCTGGCTGCTGATTGGCTTTATGCATATCAGTATGGGTGACCCCGCCTTCCCAGACTTCCTTTCCCCATGTCCTCACACGTGTAGCTGCCATTTTAGGAAAAAATGCATATCGTTACCATGAAGCGTGAAGAAATTCGGATTCAGTGTGAACCAATTTTTTCCTGAAATTTGGATCTAATTCCACTTCATCAACTTCGATTCCCTCAGCTCTAATAATATTATATGCCATTATTTTTTGTGCCATTTCAATTATCATGTACTATAGAGGTAAAGTAATGTGCTGTTTCTCAAGATAGTGTTTACCCCGAAAGGTCAAGCCAATATTGAGGGAAATGGTTTTGTTTTACTCTCCTTTCCTTCAAAATGGGAACTGTCTTTGATTTATGAATTCAACAATGAAAATCTGTATTGTGCTAATTGTTAAATCTTAATAGTGAGAAGGACTTGAAGGTCATTGTCATTATTGTAAAGAAGTACCGGGGTGAGGGTAAAAAAAAACTTATGCTGTTCTATACCCAGGCATAAAGATTCCAGATGACACAGACCAGGGTTGATATTTGTGGTGATCACAACGATTCACATTTTTGGTTTCCTCATCTTGTTGTCTCTAAAATATCCTCATCTCTTCCATGCCTTGTAAATGATTGTTATAAACAATAAGCCTGATACTTTGTTGCTTTTATCAGTAAAACTATGAAAATTGAATCATTATGCACTAATGTAAAAAGTGCGAAAAATTAACGTATCATTTACAATGTGGTAGTCCCTCTTTGGAAAAAAAAGGCAAATAAGTGAGCATATTACTGGTTATTAAATAACATGGCAATTACTTTACATTACATTCTTTCCTATTGGTAATTATGGTTTTGAATGGACATTTCACTAAGTACATCTTACTTGTTAAAAGCTGCTTTTTCCATATGCCGTCAGCAGAACGTGCATGTCTCAGGTCATGGACTAGACAAGATTTGAATTCGATTTTTCTGAACTATTCAAGGAATGTCCTAGATTTTCTCTCATTTAATAACAAAGACCAGTTATAACGAACCATACTGATGAAAAGGACAGACATCATGTAATGACCACAAATTATTTTAAAATTCTTAGAGAATGTCAAACATTATTAAATCACAGAATCAAGCCCTAATGTATTGTTGCCTTGATCAGTTTGACATAGGTGCATACTGTATACTTGGTTGATATTACCCATATTCTACAGGACAGGATACAGGTAGGAGATTCCACGTCACACAATATCTTTTGTACGATTAGAGACCTAAATAAGATGAGAGTAACAACTCTAAAAACAAATCACACAGATAACACACTGACTGTATCACCTCTGTCTCTACAGGTTCTCTGTCAGAGGGGTTGGACATTTTTTTCTTATTTCATATTTTATTATCTTCAATAAATACACCACAATAGCAAGTCAAAAGATACCTGTATAGTAAAAGATACCAATTCAAATCATAAAATTACTTTAAGGGTTATCTTACTTCAGCAAATGTCATTTATAATGTAGATAAAGTTATTAGAATTAGAAGGCACTTACTAATGTATTGTGATTGTCCATCTTGCCTCCTTCGCTGGCTTGGTTAATTTTTTCCATCGTGTTATACACAGCTCGTTCCAGGGGTTACGACCATCCTGCAATCCAACAGCGGTGCTCGTGCTTGAACACTATAAGAAAAAGCACTGGCCTCTCTAGTGACTGGGACTGTAGGAGTGTGTATAAAGATGCATTCGCAGCAGCTCCTGTCCTGGCCACCTCGTATCTGTGCTGCATCGGTGGCTGGACATGATACTGAATAGTTTTAATGCTGGTGGGAAACTAGGTGCACATCTTAAGAAAGAAATCATGGGCATGCTCTTGCCAATGCATCAGTTCCTCCAGCTTGAAAATATGACTTCATTTTTTATCCATTCCTCTACTAATTGGAGGAAGACCTAGGAGATATCTAGGTTAAGCAGACATTCTGGATCTATGTACAGTGCC
This sequence comes from Bufotes viridis, assembly GCA_033119425.1. Taxonomy (NCBI): domain Eukaryota; kingdom Metazoa; phylum Chordata; class Amphibia; order Anura; family Bufonidae; genus Bufotes; species Bufotes viridis. Next base: position 252,285,045 of record CM065590.1, read on the forward strand.
TTGCAAAAGATTTCACCCCCCTTGACTTTTTTCATGTTTTGGTGCCTCACAACCTGGAATTAACATGGATTGTTTGAGGATTTGCATCATTTGATTTACAGAACATGCCCACAACTTTGAAGATGTTTTTTGTTTTGTTTTTATTGTGAAGCAAACAACAAATAGGACAAAATAACAGGAAAAGTCAATGTGCATAACTATTCACCCCCCTAAAGTCAACACTTTGTAGAGCCACCTTTTGCGGCAATCACAGCTCCAAGTCTCTTCGGATAAGCCTCTGAGCTTGCCACATCTTACCACTAGGATTTTTGTCCATTGAGGTCTGGGCTTTGACTAGGCCATTCCAACACATTTACATGTTTCCCCTTAAACCACTCTTGCAACTGTTGCTTTAGAAGTGTGTTTGTTGTTATTGTCCTGCTGGAAGGTGAACCTCCATCCTAGCTTCAAAATCACGCACAGAGTGGTACAGGTTTTGCTCAAAAATATCCCTGTATTTAGCACCATCCACCTTTCCCTCAACTCTGACCAGTTTATCAGTCCTGGCTGCTGAAAAACATCCCCACAGCATGATGCTGCCACCACAATGTTTCACTGTGGGGATGGTGTTCTTTGGGTGATGTGATGTGTTGGGTTTTTGCCAGACATAGCATTTTCTTTGATGGCCGAAAAGTTCAATTTTAGTCTCATCAGACCAGGGCACCTTCCTCCATACATTTTGGGAGTCTCCCACATGCCTTTTCGCAAACTCACAACGTGCCTTTTTGTTTTTTGCTGTAAGTAATGGCATTCTTCTGGTCACTCTGCCATAAATCCCAACTCTATCAAGCAAAAGGCTTATTGTTGTCCTATGTACAGATACTGCAGTCTCTGAAATGGAACTCTGCAGCTCCTCCAGGGTTACCTTAGGTCTCTGTGCTGCCTCTCTGATTAATGCCCTCCTTGCCCGGTCCGTGAGTTTTGGTGGGCGGCCGTCTCTTGGCAGGTTTGCTGTTGTGCCATGTTCTTTCCATTTGGTCATGAAAGATTTGATGCTGCTCCTGGGGATCATCAAAGATTTGGATATTTTTTTTATAACCTAACCCTGACTTAGACTTTTCAACAACATTGTCCCATACTTGTTTGGAGAGTTCCTTGGTCTTCATGGCAGTGTTTGGTTAGTGATGCATCTTGCTTAGGTGTTTCTGCCTCTGGGGCCATTGAAAAAAGGTGTGTATATGTAATGACAGATCATGTGACACTTAGATTGCACATAGGTGGACATCATTTTACAAATGATGTGACTTCTGAAGGTAATTGTTTGCACCAGAGCTTTTTATGGGCTTCCTAACGAAGGGAGTGATTACATACGCACATGACAATTTTTGTTTTCTATTTCTAAACAATAGTTTTATTTATATATTTTTTCTCATTTCACTTCACCAACTTAGACTATTGTGTTCTGATCCATCACATAAAATTCAGAATAACCAAACATTGAACTTAACGCTATAATGTAACAAAACATGAAAACATTCAAGGGGGTGGATACTTTTGCAAGGCACTGTACCATTTAGAGAGAAGCTTGTAACGATTCTCCTGTATTTTATACATCCATAGGAATAAGATTATAAAGTGCTTATACTTCTCTGAAAAAATGCAGCTCCAGCTTCACCTACCATGTACTCCAAAAATTTCAGAGATCAAGATAAATCACTCAAAATCAAATTTGTGCATAGGGAAGACAATCTGTGCTTTGTCGTCCTTTGCATAAGTATTAGCTTCTCAAACCATGAAAGTGTCAGGAAACCAGTGCCAAGATCTCATATTTGTTGAAGTTTTAGGATTTTTAAAGAGGTTTTCTTACTTCAGCAAATTGCATTTATCATGCAGACAAAGTTAATAGAAGACACTTACTAATGTATTGTGATTCTCCATATTGCCTCCTTTGCTGGCTCTATTCATTTTTCCATCTCTATCCTGCAGTAGTCACCGAGCTTTCACACTATAGGAAAAAGCTCCATCATATCTGATGGTGTGGTCAGCAACCATGGGTGTGGACATAGGCATACACTCACAGCATTGCCCATCCCAGCCACTTTGTATGCAGCGGTGGCCGTAACCCCTGGAAATGAGCAGTGTATGATGTGATGGAAAAATGAATCATGCCAGCAAAGGAGGCAATATGGAAAAATCACACTACATCAGTAATTGACTTATATTAACTTTGTCTACATGATAAATGCCTTTTGCTAAGTTAAGACAACCCATTTTAAGTGTAAGGACAGCAAAAGAGAGTGAATCATATTTGATGGCTTAATGTCTGCTATAGTTTTTTGAGAGAGATGAGTTCAAAGGTCAGTACTAGAAGGGTCAACTGATGTCACTAAATTCAGTAAAAGAGGTGGCTGGTGTTAATGGAGAATGACTGGGAAAAAACATTTTTGTAAGATCCATTCACATACATGTATGTCCATGAGCAATTATTTTATATTTAATAAACATATTAAATTCATGAAAATGTGTAAAATGTATTAAAGAAAATTATCCTGACAGCAAGAAGTATATGTATTGCATAACCAAAGCAAATTCTGTGTGCTGTTTTGCATCTGCAGTAAATCAGAGGAAATGGATGAAATAGTGTCAGTAGATTAAAACAGTGTCCAGGAGTAATGACAACTGGTTGCTAAAATTTAAGGATTAAATTATTTGTTAATGGTTGAGATTTGAATAATATAATAAGAGTTCTCTCTTGTCCACTCTTAAAAGAAATTATTTACATGTATAATAGTACATGACCATATCATTGAGTTGTCTACCTTTTAAAACAAAATTGGTAATTTATGGTTTCATGCTACTGATCTTGGAGGTACCTTCAATGGGCCTCTTTGATTATTATGTTCCATCTGAGATGCACAGGACAATTTCTCTGCATGCTGAGGGTTGACTTGGACTGCCATACAAGCTCACTATCTATGATGAATATCACAAAGCATGATAAAAGTCAAAGCTGAAGCCTCAATCTTTTGGGTTTTTTAAGAAACAGATAAATCCTTTAGACTGATTGAAAAAAGAATCCTGTAAAACTGGTCAAAAAGGCACTGAAAAGTAAAACAAGAAAATACATAATCCTCTGATGGCAATATACAGCATTGATTGTAAGTCTCATAGATGCTCTTCACAAAGGCCCTCATCATTTAGTAATAAATACTTAACTATACGGTTACTAGTAGAGGTGACCCAATTGATTCTATAGAATCAAAATTTGAACATTTAAAAAAAAAATCAGATTCTATAGAATCAGGTTTGTAGGTGATTTGATTTGGGAGAATTTGGAATGAAGGGTGGGAGAGGGAGAGAGAAAAACCAAAATGTAATCCACAGTTTTTTCGATTCAGGTCTGAATCAACTCGGATAGTCAATTTTAATGTTGAGAGAATCGAAGTGAAACAAATTGACTTCGATCTGAGTTTTAGGAAAAATTAGATTCGCCATGAAGGCGAATTTCCTTGTGCTTCGTAAATACGAATCAATTTTTCCTGAAATGGCGGTAAAAAAAATACTTACATACTCATCAATTTGCCTGTGGAGAGGCTGTCGCAGCTATTTTTATTGAAGAAACCGCGCATCTTTATTGAAGAAATCTCACGTGCAGTGCCGTGTGACATTACCACGTCAGCGCACTGACCAGGTGCAGTGACTTCATCAGCAAGATTTCGCACGGTTCCTTCAATCAAGATGGTTGCAACGGCCTCACCGTAAGCAAATGGATAACGTGAGTATGTATTTTTTTTATCCAAAAATTAATAGTCCATTGGACCTGAGCGTTGCTTTCTACACACATCACTGAATAGTGAATATAAAATCACATCTTTATTTGATCATCATTTAAAACATACTGTAGTTGTCAATTCAGGAACTAGTGGTTAAAATTCCTCAGGGAAGCTGGGATCAGGGATTGATATTGAACTTTTTCAACAACAGATCCCTGTGGTAGATTTGATCAGGGAATTCACCCTATTTTAAATGTGGAAAGTTGCCAGGAAACTTAAGATAGCACATGGTAAACGACCATCTAGCTACAGATTTCCCACTTTGTGGGTCCGCTTTTTAGTTCAGGGACAGCTAGGCAGGGACCCACTAAGTGGGACATTTTTAGCCAGTCAGTGGAGTAACTAGTGACCTCCTGCAATTTGGTAGTTCACACATCAGGAAGGGACCCACAAAGTGGGACATCTGTAGCTAGATGGTGGTTTACAGTGTGCTATCTTAAGTTTCCTGACAACTATCCATGTTTACAATAGGGGTAAATCCCCTGATCAAATCTACCACAGGGATCTGTGGTTGAAAAAGTTCAATATCAATCCCTGATCTCAGATTCCCTGAGGAATTTTAACCATTAGTTCCTGAGTTGACAACTATGTTTTAAATGATGATCAAATAAAGATGTGATTTAATATTCACTATTCAGTGAGGTGTGTAGAAAGCAATGCTCAGGTCCAATAGACCGTTAATTTATGGATATAAATAAGTATAGCGTTGCACCCTCCTGAGGGGTTATATAACTGAATTCTATGTATTTTTTAAAATAACTGATTAACTCCTGAAAGACCTCAATGTTAACGTCAGATACTGCGATCAGTGATGAACGCGGCATCTGAGGGGTTTAATGATGGAGGATGGTACAATCGCAGCTCCACATCAATGCACTTGCTACATACAATGCAATGCAATTTGTGACATAGCAATTCATAACAAATCAAATTCCTTTATGAAATCTGGCTAAGCAGCCAAATTGAATTTTTGATAACTGCGCTCATTTCTAGTCAATTTGGTAGATTGGAAACAAATTTACAGAAGTTCTCACATCTCTAGTTACTACTGGAAAATGTGGTAGCCCAGATCCAGCAGTAATTTTCATTCACTTAACAGGTAATATTTTGAAAAATTATGATGTGGGTAACAGAGAGTTGCTGGCCATTAAATTGGCTTTTGCGGATTGGCGTCATTGGTTGGAAGGGGCGATTTATGCGTTCACGGTATTCACTGATCACAAAAATCTGGCTTATCTGGAGTCGGCGAAACGACTGAACCCAAGACAAGCCAGATGGGCTCTGTTTTTCACCAGATTCAATTTCACTGTCAACTATCATCCTGGGATTAAGAACGTCAAGGTGGACGCCTTGTCAAGTAGTTTCCCTGGTGGTGGTGATTTTAAAAACCCGAGTCGCATACTCTCTAAAAGGGTGGTGGTATCCGCCCTCTACCCTGAGCTTGAGGTGAAGGTGTCAGAGGCTTAGGAAGACGCACCGGACTAGTGTCCCTCTGGGAAACTGTTTGTACCACTGGAATTGCGTCACAAGGTTTTGGAGGAACATCATTGTACGGTTTAAACTGTTTATAATAAACAGATGGCTCACTCTGGATGACCACAACTGGTGCTTAGGTTCAGAGAAACACCCCTAGTTCTTAAATATATAAATGTTAAAGAAATAGAACCGGCACTCAAGACAATTGGGGATTATGCAAAAAAATGTAAATTTAAAAATAAGTCTAAATATCATATAAAAACACAAACTATAAATCTGAAAATAAAATGGTTAAAAGAGAAGATTAATTGTGGCAAATAGCATATGGTCTACCCAGGACTTTGTATTAGCAGTTGTATACAATTGTTGCGCACAGAGTTCACCGCATCTGATGGCTATATCCAATTCACTCGACCTTCTGGATCTTTACATCTGTTACCCATTCTGTCCAGACCATGGACTCATGTATCCATGGACTTTATCACTGATCTACCTAACTCCTCAGGAAAGACAGTTATTCTGGTGGTAGTTTATCCCTTTAGAAAAAGGGTACATTTTATTGCATTAGCAGGTCTACCTAATGCTAAAACCCTTGCATAGGTATTTGTTGACAACATTGTGAAACTCCATGGGGTTCCCTTTGATGTGGTCTCGGATCACGGCACTCAGTTTGTTTCCAGGTTCTGGAAGGCGTTCTGTACTTCAACTGTTTTTTTCTTTGGCTTTTCATCCTCAGTCAAACAGACAGACAGAGCGCACTGATCAGAGTCTGGAGACTTACTTGAGATGTTTTGTATCTGAGAACAAGGAGTGGTCTTCCTTTTTGTCTTTGGCAGAGTTTGCCATAAACAATCGTAGTCAGGAGTCCACTGGTGAGTCGCCGTTTTTTGGAGCCTAGGGGATTTATCTGCAGTTTGACACATTTTCTGGTTCTAATACTTCTGGTATCCCTGAGGAAGAACATTTCTCGTCATCATTGTTATTGATATGGCGAAAAATTAAAATTAACTTGAAAAATATGGCCAACAAATATAAACGTGTGGCTGAAAGGAAACGTATGAGTGGTCCGGACCTGAGTGTGGGTGATTTTGTGTGGCTATCCACAAGAAACATTAAATTGAAGGTACCTTCCTGGAAGTTGGGTCCAAGGTTTATCGGCCCATATAAGATCACGGCCATTATTAATCCTGTAGCTTTTCTTCTTGAGCTTCCTCAGGCCCTGAAAATTCATAATGTGTTCCATAGGTCTTTGTTGAAGAAATATGTGGAACCTTTACAGAAGTTCTCACTTGTCTAGTTAATACCCGCTCCGGTCATGGTGGACGGTAATTTGGAATTCAAGATCGCGAAAATAGTTTATTCTCGAGTTCTCCGTGGATCCCTTCAATATCTTGTCCACTGGAGAGGTTATGGACCGGAGAAGAGGATGTGGGGGCCGGCATACAACGTTAATGCCAATCGTTTAGTGAATGCCTTTCATAGATCTCACCCAGATAAGGTCGGTCATGGGTGCCCGGAGGTCACCAGTAGAAAGGGGGTTACTGTCACGGACGTTCCCGTGGCTGGTACCATGAAATCAGTGAGACTGGCATCATGTGGGTTAAATTGACAAGTTCTTTGTGGATCTTTTTGTGTCTTTATTTTGCTGAATACTAGACACCTTGCTTCAGGTGTTGCTTGTTGGTAATTTCCCCTTAACCACTTCAGCCCCCCTAGCTTAAACACCCTTAATGACCAGGCCACTTTTTACAATTCCGCACTACGCTACTTTCACCGTTTATTGCTCCGTCATACAACTTACCACCCAATTAAATTTTACCTCCTTTTCTTCTCACTAATAGAGCTTTCATTTGGTGGTATTTCATTGTTGCTGACATTTTTACTTTTTTTGCCATTAATACAAATTTAACGACATTTTTGCAAAAAAATTTAATTTTTCACTTTCTATATAAAATTTTCTCTAAATTTATTGTTATACATGTCTTTGATAAAAAAAAGTCCAATAAGTGTATATTTATTGGTTTGGGTAAAAGTTATAGCATTTACAAACTATGGTGCAAAAAAGTGAATTTCGGCATTTTGAAGCAGCTCTGAATTTCTGAGCACCTGTCATGTTTCTTCAGGTGCTAGAATGCCAGGAAAGTATAAATACCCCCCAAATGACACCATTTTAGAAAGAAGACACCCCAAAGTATTTGCGGAGGGGCATGGTGAGTTCATGTATCATTTCATTTTTTTTCACAAGTTAGCGGAAAATGACACTTTCTGAGAAAAAAAAAAGTTTCAATTTCTGCTAACTTCTGGCAAAAAAAAAAAGAATCTCAGACGGACTCACTATGCCCCTCAGTGAATACCTCGGTGTGTCTACTTTCCGAAATGGGGTAAATTGTGGGGTGTGTTTACTGTTCTGGCATTTTGGGCAGGGCTAAATTGTGAGCCGCCATGTAAAACCTAAAGGTACTCGTTGGAATTTGGGCCCCTTTGCGCACCCAGGCTGCAAAAAAGTGTCACTTATGTGGTATCGCCGTACTCAGGAGAAGTAGGGCAATGTGTTTTGGGGTGTATTTTTACATATACCCATGTTGTGTGAGAGAAATATCTCTGTAAATTGTCAACTTTGTATAAATTTTTTTAAAAGTTGTCGTTTACAGAGATATTTTTTACACAAAGTATGGGTATATATAAAAATACACCCCAAAACACATTGCCTACTTCTCCTGAGTGCGGCGATACCACATATGTGCCACTTTTTGCAGCCTGGGTGCGAAAGGCCCTAAACCAATGAGTACCTTTAGGATTTCATAGGGCATTTTTACGCATTTGGATTCCAGACTTCTTCTCACGCTTTAGGGGCCCCTAAAATGCCAGGACAGTATAAATACCCCACATGTGACCCCATTTTGGAAAGAAGACACCCCAAGGTATTCCGTGAGGGGTATGGTGAGTTCATGTAAAATTTTATTTTTGTCACAAGTTAGTGGAATATGAGACTTTGTAAAAAACAAAATTAAAAATATATATATATATCAATTTCCGCTAACTTGTGCCAAAAATAAAAATTCTGTGAACTCGCCATGCCCCTCACGGAATACCTTGGGGTGTCTTCTTTCCAAAATGGGGTCACATGTGGGATATTTATACTGACCTGGCATTTTAGGGGCCCCTAAAGCGTGAGAATCCAAATGCGTAAAATGGCCTGTGAAATCCTAAAGGTACTCATTGGTTTTAGGGCCCCTTTGCATCTTGGCTGCAAAAAGTGTCACTCATGTGGTATCGCCGTACTCAGGAGAAGTAGGGCAATGTGTTTTAGGGTCTATTTTTACATATACCCATACTGTGTGTGAGAAATATCGCTGTAAACGACAACTTTTTGCATTTTTTTATTCAAAGTTGTCAATTTACAGAGATATTTCTCTCACCCAGCATGGGTATATGTAAAAATACACCCCAAAACACATTGCCCTACTTCTCCTGAGTACAGCGATACCACATGAGTGACACTTTTTTGCAGCCAAGATGCGCAAAGGGGCCCAAAATCTAATGAGTACCATTTAGGAGGGCATTTTTACGCATTTTTCTTCTCACGCTTTAGGGCCCCTAAAATGCCAGGGCAGTAGAAATACCCCACATGTGACCCCATTTTGGAAAGAAGACACCCCAAGGTATTCCATGAGGGGCATGGCGAGTTCATAGAAGATTTTTTTTTTGGCACAAGTTAGTGGAAATTGATTTTTTATTGTTTTTTCTCACAAAGTCTCTCTTTCCGCTAACTTTTGACAAAAAGTTTAATTTTTCATGGACTCATTATGCCCCTCAGCGAATATATATTGCACATGGAGCGAGTACTTGTCGTTACCTGCACTGAGCCAAGCACTGCTTCCTCTTCAAACAGCTACTGTCATGATCAGTGTGGGAGGAAAACACTACACTGAAAACAGGAGGGAAAGGGGAAAAGTAACTAGGCCAGGAAAATAGGGAAGGTACAGGTCACACCCTTGCAAAACCCTAATTCGAGCCCTGACTAGCTATCAATATGAACAGACCTTGATGGTAGGAAAGCTCATATGCTGTAAACCCTGAGCCCTAGCTCACCCTATAGGGCCCTTAAATAGGGTCAGGATTAGAGACGACCTATTCCTCCCCAGATGCATGAATAGGAGTCTCTCTCTCTGGCTAAGATACAAACAACGGGGAATAGAACAAACAAAATACATATAGAGAAGACACGACTTAGCTCCAGTTTTATTTTTCCATTGACATAGCTGTATGAGGCTTGTTGTAAGTGGGAGGAGTTATATTTTTAAAGCCACCATTTTGGGTGGCCTCTCTATATAGTATAACTTTATTTTTTGAGTGTGAAAACATTGCAATTCCTCCACTGTTTTTAGGGTTTCATTTTCACATGTTCACTACATGGTAAAAAATAAATTTTAACTTGATTCTGCAATCAGAACAATTATTGAGATACCTACTTTATCTGGTATTTGTTATATTTTACAACTTTTAAAAAACTATTTGAAAAAAGATTGCTTTGTTTTGCTATATTCTGACACCCATAACATTATTTTTCTACCAACAGAGTTTTGTAAGAGCTTATTTTTGTGAGGCAAGCTGTAGTTTTAATTGATACCATTTTGTGACATATGTGACCTTCTGATAATTTTCTATTTAATTTTTTGGGGCCTGCAAGGTGACTACAAAATGGCAATTTTGGCATGGTTTAGGTTAAATAGTAGGATAATATAATCAAGTTGTTATTGTTGTTGTGATACAAATCATGTTTATCTTGATAGTGTCTGGAACCTGAGAGCCTTCAAAAGCCTCCTGGCTACAATGATAGCTATTCACCACCATGAAAATGCATTCATGAATACATTCACAGGGTACTAATATGAGGACAGAGGGAACTCCCCCTAACCAGCCTCTTATTTGCTATTGAGCGGTTAAACTGTCGTGGTCAGAATTGTCTAGCTTATGCCATTGCCATGATGTACTATTAACGCACAGTGTTAACCCCTTCCCATCTGCCACCATACATGCAAAAATAACTAAAAAATAAACATCATAGGCATTGCTGCATCCCAAAATACCCCAACTTTTAAAATATAAAGATATCTATCCTGTACAGTGAATGCAATAACGGAAAAAAAATCAAGATTGCTAATTCTCAATTTTTTCATCGCTTTACCTCCCCTAATAATAAAGTTGTAGTAATAAAGTAGTAATAAATTAGTAATAAAAACTACAGATCAACCTGCAAAAAATTAGTCCTCACATAGCTCTGTAGACTAGTGTTGGGCGACCATGCTTGGCCGATCAAGATGCTCGGCACATTGCGGTGTTCGGCCAAATTACCAATTACTATAAAACATATAAATTTAATTTAGTCTCTATTTATGAAATGTATCTGCTGGGTTTTGAACTCACAACCTTTAGCATTAGAGGCAAGAAGCTTAACCACTGGGCTATACAACCCAATGATAAACTGTGCTGGAAAAACCTCATAGTAGTTTCTAATAGTAAGTGTTCCTATACAGATTGAACACTTACTAATATAGAAATTACTATGAGCAGGGACTCCTAAGCCCGGACTCCCTGACCCCCCCTCTTAAGAGCAAGGGGTGCCTGGTTTAAAGCTCGAGTTCTCCCATTGACTCCTATTGAGCTCGGGTGCTCTGTAGAGCACCCGAGCATTGAGAAGTATTAAGCACCCGGGCACTTTGGTGCTCAAACAACGCTACTGTAGACGTAACAATAGTAAGTTAGTAAGACCCCCAATTAGACCTCAGCTCAGAACTACAAGGTCAAGACCCCCCAAAAGACCTCAGATTAGACCATCAATGTTAATAAGACCTCAATCAGACTTCAGATCAGACCAATGTGAAAAAGACGCCTATTTAGACCTCATATCAAACCCCAATGTGAATGACCACCAGTCAAACCTCAGATCAGAACTCCATTTTTAATTAGACACCCCATTAAGATCTCATCTCAGACCCCCATGCTCAGAACAAACAAACAAATAAAATCGACTTAGTGTACCTCTCCTGCTCCGGACACTGCTCCTAACATCCTCCTAGTTGTCCTCATACTGTGTGCATGTCACAGCACAGCATGAGGAGCCTGCAGGAGAAGACCAGGAGGTGGTGAGTACAGAGCCCAAGGAACACTGCATTCAACACTTTCCCGTCCTCCTGCACTAGTGGAAGCACTCATTACTCTTTTCCCCATAAGATACACTAACATTTTCCTCCCACTTTGGGGGCAAAAAACCTGCATTTTAGAGGGCAAAAAATATAGTACAAAAATATGGTCCGTGTGCTGTCCGCATCCATTGCTCCATTCCTTGGCCCGCAAAAATTATAAGTCATGTCTTATTCTTGTCCATTTTGTGGACAAGAATAGGCATCTCTATAAAGGGCCGTCTGTTCCGTTCAGCAAATTGCAGAAGGTACACGGGCGGCATCGGTGTTTTGCGGATCCGCAACTTGGCACATTCGTGTGAACAAGCCCTAAGTGTGGTATTATTGTAATTGTACTGATCTGGAGTTATGGGAAAGTTCTGGGAATGCAGGGAGTAGAAAATGGAAATGCAAAAATCCTTGTGGATGAAATGGTTCAACATCCACACTCATGCCACATGACAGAGATAAAAGAGAATGACAAGATTCATTAAGCAATTTATGCCGCAAGTGATGACATATAACAATATTTGTGCTAAAGTTTTCTAATCACTCCTTATATTAGGAAAGTAACAACAAAAAAGGGCAGTGTCATCAATGAGTTATAGCTTTAGCCACATTTAATAAAAAAAATACCTGTATATACTGCTCCACAAAATATGGCACAAATCTAAAAAGGTGCAGATTCGATGTTCCATCAGTCCTAAACTCACCAAATGTAGAGTTTCTATGTCTTTTAATACATTTGCCACAAATCACTTCAACTAAGATATGCCAGTCTTAAAAGGGTTTTCCAGGATTATCTTCAAGCAACACCACTGATCAGCTATTCAGCAGTAGCTTTGGTGCCAGAAATAAGTGTTATAAATACACAGCTCTGTCCATTGTGTAGTGGATTAAACTGAATTCTACTGAACTGATCCCATTCACTTCAACAGGTGCAAGGCTGAAATAACCAGCTCTGTCTTCAGAACAGTTGATCATAGTGGTTGTGTGGTGTCAGACCTCCGCTGATCAAATATTAAAGGGATTTTCAAAGATTCTGATACTGATGACCTATCCTAAGGATAGGTCATCAATATGGATTCAGCGGGAGTCCAACACCTGAGACCCACGCCAATAAGCTGTTTGAGGAGTCTGCAGTGTTCCAGTGATGGCTGTGGCCTCCTAGCAGCTTAACAAGCACAGTGTTGCCGATTGTATTGGTTGTGCTTGGTATTGCAGCTAGTTAACTTTTCCCCCCACCTAGATGTAGAGTCATATAACTTTATCACCACCAATAGATTTTGCCTACTCTTGCCATCTAGTACTAATTTTCTCTAAAACTTAATTTTGCAGTTATTACTACACTCTAATATTGACTAAAAGATGGACGACAATCCTGCCCTTCTAAATACACCTATTAAAGTATTCCTGAGCTGTAGTCTTTGGCTCTGATTTCTGAGAGATTGCGCGCTCTTTCTCAGTACTAATATACTGGGTAAGGTGAGGATTGTATGTCACATTTAAAATCGGCGCACACTACCCCCTGACATGTTTTGCCTAGACTGGCGTCTTCAGGGGTTCCGGGTAGCGTCTGATGCGTCGCACAGCAGACAGCCTCTTTATAACCTCCACTCTCCTCCTACTCTGACATCACCATATTCCAGCCAATGTGCATCCTTCTTTCTTTTTGATGGTTGTTACATTAGTTTTGATTGGTGCGCTGATCTGGGCGTGCCAATATACCTTCAAACTGGCTGTGGTAATGCGCAGGTCTAATTACTTAGTCTCTGACGGCTTATCGCCGCTCTTCTGCGCATGTCAGAGAACTTTAAATCAGATTGCTTATTGCGATTCCACTGCGCCTGTCACAGTACTTATTCCCCAGCATTCCATTTAGCTGTGGTAGTGCGCAGGTCCCAATACTTAGTCTCTGACAGCTATTGCCGTTCTTGTGCGCATATCAAAGGACTTTACATCAGATTGCTTCTTGCGATTCTTCTGCGCCTGTCACAGTACTTACTCACCATTACTCCATCTGGCTGTGACAGTGCGCAGGTCAAACTACATAGTCTCTGACGGCTATAGCCGTTCTTATGCGCATGTCAAAAGACTTTACATCAGATCGCTTCTTGCGATTCTTCTGCACCTGTCACAATACTTACTCACCAGCACTTTATTTGGCTATAGTAATTCGCAGGTCTGACTACTTAGTCTCTGACGGCTTATCGCCGTCCTTATGCGCATGTCTTGTGTCTTTGCTTAAAATCGTTAGATATGATTCTTCTGCGCCTGTCAGAAAACTTCCAAATCGGCTGGTGATTTATAAGATATAGCGCATGTCTGAAGACTTAGACATAGACATGTACTGTCTAATTTTCTGATCATGTCATGGGACATAGTCTATGCTATTCCACGCGCCCATCATAGGGCTTAATTTGAACCTGCTATATGAACCTGCTATATGAGGTAAGTAAATTATCACTGCCTTAGGGGAGGTTAAAATTGGTTATTTATGTTTACTTTACCAGCATAGATAAATTTCCTTTTAATTTTAATTTTTAATCTTTTAGATTGGTATTGGATATTGTATCTATTTAATATGTAGACAATCTGCCGTGCTCTTTCTCTAGAGTTACTTTATTTTTTATAAAAGATAATTTCTATACAAGGAGATTATTCCTTTTGAGATAGCTAGTGACGCTTATTAGAAAAGGATACATACGTAAACCCTTCATTTAGACCTGATGGGGCTAAGCTATGTAATCTATATATCCACTTTGCTTCTTGTTGTTGCAGTGAACAAGAAGCAAAGTGGATATATAGATTACATAGCTTAGCCCCATCTGGTCTAAATGAAGGGCTTACGTATGTATCCTTTTTGAATAAGCATCACTACCAATCTCAAAAGGAATAATCTCCTAGTATAGAAATTATCTTTTATAAAAATAAAGTACCTCTATAGAAAGAGCACGGCAGATTCTCTACAAATTAAATAGATACAATATCCAATACCAATCTAAAAGATTAAAAATTAAAAGGAAATTTATCTATGCTGGTAAAGTAAACATAAATAACCAATTTTAACCTCCCCTAAGGCAGTGATAATTTACTTACCTTATACAGCAGGTTCGTATAGCATGTTTTAATTAAGCCCTATGATGGGCGCGTGGAATAGCATAGACTATGTCCCATGACATGAGCAGAAAATTAAACGGTACATGTCTATGTCTAAGTCTTCAGACATGCGCTATATCATATTAATCCCCAGCTGATTTGGAAGTTTTCTGACAGGCGCAGAAGAATCATATCTAGCGATTTTAAGAAAAGACACAAGACATGAGCATAAGGGCAGTGATAAGCGGTTAGAGACTAAGTAGTCAGACCTGCGCATTACTATAGCCAAATAAAGTGCTGGTGAGTAAGTATTGTGACAGGCGCAGAAGAATCACACGAAGCGTTCTGATGTAAAGTCCTTTGACATGCGCACAAGAACGGCAATAACTGTCAGAGACTAAGTATTGGGACCTGCGCACTACCACAGCTAGGTGGAATGCTGGGGAATAAGTACTGTGACAGGCGCAATGGAATCGCAATAAGTGATCTGATTTAAAGTTCTTTGACATGTGCAGAAGAGCGTCGATAAGCCGTCAGAGACTAAGTAATTAGACCTGCGCATTACCACAGCCAGTTTAAAGGTGTATTGGCACGCCCAGATCAGCGCACCAATCAAAACAAATGTAACAACCATCAAAAAGAAAGAAGGTTGCACATTGGCTGGAATATGGTGATGTCAGAGTAGGAGGAGAGTGGAGGTTATAAAGAGGCTCTCTGTCGTGCGAAGCATCAGACGCTAATCGGAACCCCCGAAGACGCCAGTCTAGGCGAATGTCGGGGGGTAGTGTGCACCGATTTTAAATGTGACATACAATCCTCAACTTACCCAGTATATTAGTACTGAGAGATAGCGCACAATCTCTCAGAAATCAGAGCCAGAGACTACAGCTCAGGAATACTTTAATAGGTGTATTTAGAAAGGCAGGATTGTCGTCCATCTTTTAGTCAATATTAGAGTACAGTAATAACTGCAAAATTAAAAGTTAAAGGGGTTCTGCAGTTTGATACAACTGATGATCTATCCTCAGGATAGATCATCAGAATCTGATAGGCCGGGGTCTGACACCCGGGACCCCCGCCGATCAGCTGTTTGAGAAGGCCTGCTCACTGTTTTCCTCTGCTAGAGCCCAGCCCAGTGACGTCACGACTTGTATCCACGACTGGGCGGGGCTCTAGCAGAGGAAAACAGTGAGAAGGCCGCAGCGCTGCTGCAGCGCCGCTGCCTTCTCAAACAGCTGATATGGGGGGGGTCCCGGGTGTCAGACCCCGGCCGATCAGATGCTGATGATCTATCCTGAGGATAGATCATCAGTTGTATCAAACTGCAGAGCCCCTTTAAGTTTTAGAGAAAATTAGTACTAGATGGCAAGAGTAGGCAAAATCTATTGGTTGTGATAATGATATTGCAGCTAAGCACATTCACTTGAATGCGACTGAACTGTGCCTAGGCCATACAAGTGAATGTGACATCATAGGTCTAGGAATAGGCCTTGGTGCTCAACAGAGTGCTGCAGCCTCTTCAATCAGCTGATAGGCGAGTGTAACTGGAGTTGGACAATCTACCCGTGTAAAGGTACTGCTGATTACTCGATAAACAAGCGAAACACTCGTTAATTGGGTGAAACTTTCATTAGTGCAGGTACCTAAATGATTGTTTCTGGGCAGCAGATTGTGCTGTCTAAACAGTGATATGCTGCCCAGAAACAATGCAGCTGAAAGAGACCGAATGATAGCAATAGCATGTAAATGGAGAGCTTTACCTCTACTTAACAAGCAGCTGACTGTCAAGAAGGATGCTCATCTGTGTGTGTACATGCACCTTTAGACTTTAAGACAACATAAACCAGTCCTCTTATCTCTATACAAATAGTATTTATACTGTATTATATTGATGTTTTTCATGAAAGGCATAAGACATGTTTTGTCTTCATACACTGTTTCTTTTATTGGAAAATACTTTACTGGATATACTGGAACATTTCCTAAGAAATATTAACATTTTGGTACATTGCAAATAGTTCACTGTAAGGATTTTAATACAGGACATTCTGAACATGAAACATTTAACTAAGTTATATATTAAACACCCACTTTCTATCCAGATCCAATGAACAAACTCCTTAACTTTTATCTTGGTTTTAGAATATTACCCTAGAGGAATATGATGATTATAAAAAATAAAATACATGGTTCTGACATTTGAGCATCAAATCTTAGATTCATCTATCTTTCAGAAGGGCTTAGAGGCACTCTTCCAAATAATGTTTCATTTACAAACAGCTAACTCAGCAACAAACTACAGTAGCATAACAAATTTAGCTGTTTGATAGAATAAGAATACATAAACAATTGGACACAGTCCTGCATTCTAAGTCTTGTAGCTGTCAAGAGAGAAGAATAGTGGGATATTAAATAACACAAAAACATGCAATTAAAATAAATGTACCATGCTAATAATATTAGTTTAATTACACATTGAATTAGGTTATGATGAATTTAGTGCCGATTAGGTTAGCATGGTACAAGCTGTAGAATGACTTTAACTTGCACCGTGCTTAGAATTGCTGACATTGGAGTTCAAATAAGAAGCAAAGACTTTTCAAGCTGGAAATTGAACTTTGTATCAACAAGTATATTAAACTATTCAAAAAATTTGATTAAAGGAGCAAGGTTACTTTTTTTATCTTTAGAAACTGCTTTACGTTCTTTAAAACTAATACTAAGACAAATGTGGGAAAAGTAAAAATTGTTTCCTAATTTGATTATTTAATGCTGACAATAATTTAACTTTCAAGACTCTCAAACACTGAAAACAGCTATATGCCTATCCAATAATGGCATTGAAGACTATAATTAATCTACCATAATATATGTGATCAAGTTAAGTTTAACTTGTGGACTCTTTTGACCACAGTCGCCCCATTAAAAAATATACTCTTATGAAGAGAAGCCATAACTTCAAGTCTGGACATACAGGTACTATGCATTAAAATATATTTTTTTCTGTTTGTAAATGTCCCCTCCCCTGCATGAAGTTTTTTGCACATATTTTTTTATAGCCAGCGCTTAGAACAAAGCAATATGTGTTTTAATAGTGGCACAGTGTGGTGTCCTGTTTTCTCTGCTGATGACCGGATGTAGCTTGGGGAAGCTAAGGACCACAAAAATTAGTCCTTCAAAGTGGAAATAGATTTTTCACTTTTCACTAAAGTGGGAGACCTATTTTTTCCAATACTTTATATTAAAAGAGATTTTTTTCCTGGTGTGGAAATTCATTTAATGACACCTATACCAGAACCATGAAAAAAACAGATCTTACTGTTCATTCAATGAATAGCTACATATAAGATATTGAAATAGCTTGTATCAATACAAAAATGTTTAATCCAGGAATATGCCTGTTTCTCCGTTAATCATCACCCAAATGGAACTTGCTCCTAAGGATCTCTATGAGCCTTAGTGGAGAACAACTTGAGAGAGCTGCCATTACATTTTCTTTGCATTGGCCCCAAGTAGCTTTTCACTAGATTACAAGCCATTAATCAGAGATTAGAAAAGCTGGACAAGACTTAATTCTAAGACTAGTTTTACATCTGTGTTTACCTGATGATAATCAATGGGTGCTGTAGTGGCGCTGTCTGGCTATGCCGGATATGGTGAACCTCAGCATGTTGTTCCTCTTTCAGAACGGCCTGCTGGACTTCAGCATATCCAGATATGTTGAATGCTGCCATTCACCACAGCACCCATTGACTATAATGAGATCCAGCAGGGATCAAGATATTTTCCGGTGTGAGTGTTGAGTTTTGGCTGGAGAAAAAACAGCTATGCCGGATACGGTGAACTCAAGCAGGCTGTTCATCTGCCAAAACAGCCTGCTCAATCAGGGAAATGCAGATATGAAAGTAGCCTAATAAGGGTTTGTTTAGTTTGAACAACTCCTATATATTGTTCTTACAAAATAATGCCTTGCCAAATAATATCAATAATTTCAGTCTAATTACTTTCAATATCAGCCACCAGTTGACTCTTACACCAATAACTTTACACTGCAGAATATATTTTAGGAGGGCAAGGAAAATCAAAACATATCTGGCACCAAGTAAACAGAGGAATAAAAAAAAATATCAAACTCCATATACTGGAACAAAATGTTTCCTTCTCTAGTAGGTAGCTACAAATGTAATCATTCAAGGTGCAAATGCTGTGACTATTTATAACAGAGTTTTGTCCTTTAAAAGCTCAACAACAGGAGTGACCTTCCAAATGAATAGTGTTCTCAATTGCTCATCGTCTT
Organism: Bufotes viridis; assembly: GCA_033119425.1. Taxonomy (NCBI): domain Eukaryota; kingdom Metazoa; phylum Chordata; class Amphibia; order Anura; family Bufonidae; genus Bufotes; species Bufotes viridis. Next base: position 252,303,911 of record CM065590.1, read on the forward strand.
TTGTTATCTATTTACTGGAATGCATGTTAGGTTCACAATATGTAAGAAAAAACAACTATGACCCTGAGGGAATGCATAAATAAGCATTGTTCAAATGTCTATATTAAGCATAGCATATCAAGATGCGGCAATTTATCATAATTGTGACTTTTCATACTTTAATGTTACTCGTATAGATAAAATTGCACCATCCATTCCTAATAGATATGAACGCCTCAAGAGGAGAGAAATGTATTGGATATACAAATGAAATACATTACTTCCAATGGGTCTGAATGAATCATTAGAAAACATATTTGATTAAATGTCCTATTTCTAGCATTATCATTGTAAGGGTTTAGCACTTTCTGGTACCCCTGGTACCCTAGACCTCCTTGGATTGAGTCTCTACTGATGTCAGGAGAGCTATTTCTCAGTTGCAAAGAAAAAGCACACAAACAAATATCACAGAGAAACACCCTAAATTTATTGAGGGTGGGGTAACATATATATATGTTACAGGGAGAGTGGAGGAATCAACAACCAATAAAATGAAGACACACGTACTATATGAAAAGTAACTGTTACAAAGAAATTGACCTTTGCTACATTTCTTAGAAGTGAGGAACAATAAGGAAAATAACGGGATGTAGCCAGAACATCCACAGCTCAAGGCCTCAGACGCATAGCTTACAGTTTTAACCCTTCAATCCCCTCTTAGAACCATTTAATTCTCATACAATATGGTTCTTTTTCTTCTTTTTTCTATACACCGCCAAGTACTCCCGATACCCCTCTGGGGAATGGGCATCTGAATCGGAGGGTAAAACCTTATAAAAGGACATATTGGTCATGCCCTTAATAAGCATGTTCTTTACACAGGGTATGACACACAAAGCAACTACAGCTATCATTATAATAGCAATAAGAATCATGATGAGGCCTATTTGCACAAGTGCCTGTTTCCAGTTACTAAACCATCTAAAGTACTGGTCCCATGGATTGTTCAATCCTGAATTTTGTTTTACTTCACCTGACAAGGCTTCTAATTTTTGTATGGCTACTGTCACCTTACCATTTGGACCAGTATTATTGGGGACGAAAGTGCAACATGAGGTGGGATCAACCAGCACCTTACACACACCACCTATTGCTGCCAGTATCATGTCTAGCACCATCCTATTCTGGAATGTCATAATAGAATAAGCCTGTAATTGATCCGCTACCCCTTGTAAAGCATCTCTAGTATAGTTAGCAAACCTTTGTTGATTATAGTAGATATAATTAATCCAATCTACATTTTTATTTACAGTGATAATAGGGATGATGGATTCAAAACCAGCGGCTACTTTATCCCTGGCCTTGAATTCATCGGGGACCCCTCTTGGGACCCCTATAGTGTCTATGTACACATGTGGGTCAAAGCTCCCTTTAAGTGTCTGTTTTGCCCTTAAGTTTACCTTTTCCTTGGGGAGTTCTGACTATTCAAAGATATGCATATTCATGATAGCTTTGGCTAAGGCACAGTTCCCTTGCCAATTTCCTTCTAATCTGGATCTTATCTTTCTATCTCCACATATCCAGTACACATCAGCAATTGAGAATACCTGATTTTGAGTTAGTGATTGATTGGTAGTAGTATAATTGGCACAATACCCTTTAGTAAAATTTCCCAGCTGTCTACCTGTGTTTCCACCTTTGTAACATGTGTAATTTCCTGGATATATGTGTATACCAGCCCCAGGGTGAAGGGTCTTTGCTACAAGAGGGTATTTCTGTTTTCATTCTTCACAAATAGATTGGTTACTGGTGATGTTAGCAAATAGCTGGAGAAAACATTCATCTATATTAGAAGGGACAGTTCCTAAATGGGGTTTAGCAGCCCCACAGATGTAACAGTTACTCTTATTCACAGAGGCTGCTGTATATTTCATCCATTCCAACCATAGGTTGGCATCGGAGAACCCTGACTCCGCAGCTAAAGCTTCTTCATAACTGGGGTCTGACATAGCAACTATACCCTTGAAAGTCTGTATATGTGGTGTGAGAGGGTTGCTATCTTGTATTTGTTCTACCGAGGAGGAGTATTCTTTTGACTGGTACATGTCTTTCAGGCGGAAATGCTTTAGTGGGGCACCATAGGCAGGATGAACACCTAGTAAATATCTACCTTCATCCTTAGGTGAGGGATTTTCTAGATTTAAGATTACCTGCATATGGGGGGCTGAAGTAGTGGACCACATTCCCCAACCCTGCCGGTCACGGTCATTAGTAGTGTGGTAAGGTGCAGGGTGCCGTCCTAGATGGCAGGTACGTGTCACCGAGGTTGCTGGCCTCGGTGAGGTGAGAGCCGGGTTTTTGTCTGCAGCAGCTAGTGCTGTTTGACTTTGTTAAATAGCATGGCTGCAAAGCCGATCCGGGCCGGCTCTTACTGGGAGCAGCTAAAGAGTAGGGTGGGTGGCTGCTCCCCACGGTCCAGTCCGAGTTTTGGGCTGGGTTTATAAACTCAGCCAGCACCACCAGCTGTGTGTGTGATTATCCTGGAGCTGCTAACAGGGCTGGGAGTTCTCTGTCCTGGAGGGAAGAGCTCAGTAAGGAGGTGTTGTGTTCCTGGCTACCTGAAGCTGGATTCTCCTGCGGCTGGGCCGACAGCGTGGTGCGAACCTGCACCTACACCTCCCAGGTGACTGAACCTGTGTTGGACTGTTTTTGTTTGGCTACGTTATTTCCGTTGTGTGTGAACTGTCACCAAGAGACTGTTTTTCATTTTGTGTGCAAGTGTGAATAAAACACTGTTTGTTGCACAATCTGGACTCCTGGTTTTGCCTCTAAACTGCACCCGCACCGCTGTCTACCAGAGCGACTCCCCACATTTGGTGTCGGATGCGGGCATGCGCAGTGAGGCTGGCGTGAACGCCGAGTTTTGTTTTTCTAAAGTGTATGGAATATATTAAGCCAGCAAAGCTGCAAGCAGGAGTTTCTGACAACATGGAGGCTGCTGTGAAGGCTCTCATAGAGGCTAACGTGCAGCAGCGGGAGACCAACCAACTCTTGCTACAACATGTGATGGCGTTACAGGCGGCAGGAGCGTCCCACCACGTCCATGATGCCCGGAAGCGGTCCGTGCGGCGATCCCAAAAATGACCCCGCAGACGAGCGTTGAGACGTACCTGGCGGTTTTGAGAAGGTCGCCGTGAGGGAAAAGTTACCCCGTGACCAGTGGGCTGAGGTGGTCGCTCCGTTCCTGGCTTCCGGACCCCAGCAGGTGTTTTTGACTTGTCGGACGACCAAGCGGCAGATTATGACACTGTGAAAGGAGAGGTCCTAGCCAGACTGGGCGTGAACGTGCTGGTCCGCGCCCAAAGAGTCCACCAGTGGGACTTTAAAACGACTGAACCCGCTAGGCCGCAGTTCTACGATCTGCTGCACAGGCTGCAAAAGTGGCTGCAGCCCGACCTACTAAGTCCCACTGCCATGCTGGATCGACTGTTGGCGGACATCTTTTGGCGGGCCCTGCCTTATCCCCTCCAGCACTGGATCGGCCAGGTATCGCCCACCAATGCCCTGGAGATGGTCGACCTGGTAGAGCGCTACGAGGCCACCAGAAACCTGCAGGGGACTCTTGCGGGAAGGGGTCAGTCAAACCCGGAGGCCTCTGCCCCAGTTCCGACGTCCGGCGACAGAGCGGCCTGCCCGGAATATACCCCCTGCGAGTCCGCCTCCCGTGGTATGCTGGAGGTGTCAGGAGCCAGGCCACATCAGGGCCGACTGTCCGCATCGGGATGAGCCGATGGATATGAACTACGGGGGTCGTCACTCCCTGTATGCACGGAAGCTGTGCGCAACTGGCACCCGTGAGGTGCAGGACCATAACCACCTGTGTCAGGTAGAGGTGGGAGACTCTCTGGCGGTGGCTCTGCTGGACTCCGGGAGTTTAGTCTCCCTGGTAAGGGCTGCACTTGTACGTCCTGCGGAGTATACTGGCCGTAAAGTCGGGGTCCTGTGCATCCACGGAGACCTGAAAGACTACCCCACTGCACTAGTGACTTTGTCCACCGCGGCTGGTAGGTGGACCCACGAGGTGGCTGTCGCTACTAAACTCCCACACGAACTGATACTTGGGAGGGACTTCCCGGTTTTCCGGCGCTGTGGCCGGTAATAAAGGTATCTGAGGGACCCGAGACAGGGGTGACCCTAGTGGAGTGGCCTGATACCACTGGAAGGCCAGAACCCTGGGAGCCCGAGTCTGACGGGCCAGCGGTAGGGGTGACCACTGCTCCAGCGGTAGAGGGGAGACAACCCCACTGAGTGTAATGGTGGGAGACACGGAGGACTTGCCACCGGGACCTGAATTGGCAGACCTCAATGTCTCCGGGGAAAATTTTGGGACCGCACAACACCGGGACCAAACCCTAACCAGGGCCTGGGAGAATGTGCTGGAAATTGATGGTAAACCCCAGAAACCAGGGGCTGAATTAATGTTCCCACGATTTATTGTTCTGCAGGATATGTTGTATCGGGTGAACCAAATCCGAGGCGAACCTATTGAACAGTTGGTGGTGCCCACAGCGTATCGCAAGCTTGTCATGGAGCTTGCCCACCAACATGTTCTTGGGGACACCTGGGGTGGCAGAAAACCCAGGACCGCATACTGCAGCGATTTTATTGGCCCAGTGTGTTCAAGGAGGTAGAGAATTATTGTAAGTCCTGTCCGACCTGTCAGATAACTAGCCCCCAGCCACATTTCCGTAGTCCTCTGGTACCTCTGCCAATTATTGAAGTACCGTTTGAGCGAATCGCGATGGATTTAGTGGGCCTGTACCAAAGTCTGCCAGGGGCCACCAACACATTCTGGTAGTTCTCGACTATGCCACTCGGTATCCGGAGGCGGTGCCTCTGCGACATACCTCAGCTAAGCTCATTGCCAAAGAGTTAATGGAGATGTTTTCCCGTGTGGGCCTGCCAAAGAGGTTCTGACAGACCAAGGGACCCCTTTTATGTCTAAAGTAATGAGGGAACTGTGTAAATTGTTGCGTATAAAGCAGTTACGGACGTCCGTTTACCATCCGCAAACAGACGGTCTTGTGGAGAGGTTTAACCAAACTCTAAAAAATATGTTAAAGAGGGTGGTGTCTAGAGATGGGAAGGACTGGGATCTGCTTCTGCCCTATCTCATGTTCGCAGTGCGAGAGGTACCCCAGGCCTCTACGGGGTTCTCGCCCTTCGAACTGCTTTATGGCAGACACCCTCGGGGCCTGTTGGATATCGCCAAGGAAGCATGGGAACAGCAGCCTGTCCCCCACAAAAGTGTCATTGAGTATGTCGCCCAGATGCAGGAACGGATGGAAAGGGTGTTGCCCTTGGTCCGGGAGCATATGGAGGCAGCGCAACAAGCCCAGAGTAGGGTGTACAATCGTCAGGCTCGAGTACGGGACTTCAATCCGGGAGATCGGGTTTTGGTTCTGGTACCCACCCTTGACAGCAAATTCCTAGCTAGGTGGCAGGGCCCCTATGAGGTGATCGAGAAGGTAGGGAAGTAAATTACAAAGTACACCAGCCAGGGCGGCGCAAGCCGGAGCAGGTGTACCACGTGAATTTACTTAAGCCGTGGAAAGATAGGGACACGGCCGACGACCACAGCCCCCGGCCAGGGCTTCTAGGTGAAAAGGGTCCAGCCCCACAGTTCGAGGCCTGTGAAGCCGTAACCACGGTAAAAATTGCAGACAGCCTATCTTCCAAACAAGTTCAGGAAGTCAGGGAGTTCCTCAGTCGGAACACGGATGTGTTCTCGGACCTCCCTGGCCGCACGTCTCTCATCCGACATGACATCATCACTGAGCCTCAGGCCAAGGTCCGGTTAAAACCATACCGGGTACCCGAGGCTCGGCGACGGGCCATCGCGGAGGAAGTGCAAGTAATGTTGAAGCTCGATGTCATTGAGGAGTCGAAAAGTGAGTGGGCCAGTCCCATAGTCCTGATACCCAAGCCGGATGGGACGTTGCGGTTCTGCAACGATTTTCGCAAATTAAATGAAGTGTCCAAGTTTGACGCGTATCCCATGCCCCGAGTAGACGAGCTGGTTGAAAGTTTAGGACAAGCCCGTTATTTTTCTGTGCTGGACCTCACTAAAGGGTACTGGCAGGTACCCTTAACGAGTCGGCTAAGGAAAAACCGCATTTGTTACCCACGCAGGGCCTGTATCACTACAAGGTGTTACCCTTTGGCCTGCATGGCGCCCCGCCACTTTCCAAAGGTTAATGGACATAGTGCTGCGACCACATCGTCGGTACGCCTCGGCCTACTTAGATGATGTAGTCATCCACAGCACCGACTGGGAAAGCCATTTACCCAAGGTGCAGGCGGTAGTGGATGCCCTGAGGAAAGCCGGTCTGACCGCTAACCCAAAGAAGTGCTCCATAGGGTTAGAGGAGACAAAATATCTGGGATATGTAATTGGGCGGGAGTCATCAAGCCTCAGGTAAATAAGGTAGAGGCAATACGGAGTTGGCCCCGACCGGTCACCACCAGGCAGGTAAAGTCGTTCCTGGGGATTGTGGGGTATTACATGAGGTTTGTGCCCCACTTTGCTACTATTGCTTCGCCATTGACAGAGTTGTTAAAGGGGCGTAAGACAGGGATGGTCCGCTGGAATGAGCAGGCGGAAAAGGCTTTCTCCGCCTTGAAATCGGCCCTGTGTGGGTCCCCGGTTTTGGTGACACCCGATTTCAGGAAGGATTTCGTAGTCCAGACCGACGCCTCTGAAGTTGGCCTTGGTGCGGTACTGTCGCAGGAAGTCAACGGGGAGGAGCATCCCGTTGTCTTCCTCAGCCGCAAGCTCACCCCAGCAGAGACTAGGTACAGCATAGTCGAGAGAGAGTGCCTGGCCATCAAGTGGGCACTCGAGGCCCTCCGTTATTACCTGTTGGGCAGAAGCTTTCGCCTGGTGACCGACCACTCCCCACTCAAGTGGATGTCCCAAGCCAAAGAGAGGAATGCCCGGGTCACCAGGTGGTTTCTGTCTCTACAGAATTTTAAATTCACGGTGGAGCACAGAGCGGGCCGGTTATTAAAAAATGCAGACGCGCTCTCCCGGGTACACTGTTTGTCCTGTGTCCACCCCCTCAGGGTTGAACAAAGGGGGGTATGTGGTAAGGTGCAGGGTGCCGTCCTAGATGGCAGGTACGTGTCACCGAGGTTGCTGGCCTCGGTGAGGTGAGAGCCGGGTTTTTGTCTGCAGCAGCTAGTGCTGTTTGACTTTGTTAAATAGCATGGCTGCAAAGCCGATCGGGCCGGCTCTTACTGGGAGCAGCTAAAGAGTAGGGTGGGTGGCTGCTCCCACGGTCCAGTCCGAGTTTTGGGCTGGGTTTATAAACTCAGCCAGCACCACCAGCTGTGTGTGTGATTATCCTGGAGCTGCTAACAGGGCTGGGAGTTCTCTGTCCTGGAGGGAAGAGCTCAGTAAGGAGGTGTTGTGTTCCTGGCTACCTGAAGCTGGATTCTCCTGCGGCTGGGCCGACAGCGTGGTGCGAACCTGCACCTACACCTCCCAGGTGACTGAACCTGTGTTGGACTGTTTTTGTTTGGCTACGTTATTTCCGTTGTGTGTGAACTGTCACCAAGAGACTGTTTTTCATTTTGTGTGCAAGTGTGAATAAAACACTGTTTGTTGCACAATCTGGACTCCTGGTTTTGCCTCTAAACTGCACCCGCACCGCTGTCTACCAGAGCGACTCCCCACAGTAGCCACTAAGGTCATCCTTGAGATCAAGGGCCTCCCACTATCATCTGTTCTATCTAAGGCACTCTGGGGTTTGCATCCCCATTTAACTCCAGGATTCCAACCAGCTGCTCCCCACCAGTAACATTGATCACCCCAATAATTGTCTGTTACACATACATAGGCTTGTGCTGACTTGTGGGAATACTTTTTGGCCTTCCAAGTGTGCAAATTACATAATGGTAAGAAATGGCAGAGGCAGAACGTGTAGGTGGCTACGTGGGTGTTTGATGAATTATACCACAATGTTGTGACCCCATCAACCCTATCCACATGAGTTGTTGCCACCTCTGAATTGGTTCTATTCACCAGTCAATAAGATTGGTGACACAATGGAGACAGCCTTGAAAGGAAAAAGACCGGCACTCGCGTATAGGTTTTCTGGATGCAGGTTTATTCAGTCACATATTACATCATAGTGACGTGTTTCAGCACAACATGTGCTTTCTTCAGACTATGTACAAACAGTCCTACCTATTGTACCATATATACCTTAATTTAGATACAAAGGAACTGACGTCATAAAGCAGTAACTCCTCCCACAGGAGGCTAATACAGAACCTGTAGTAGTGAATAGTTGGACCATAGGAGTCTATGTATAGCGGTGAAAAATTCAAGTCCACTGCAAGGAAATAAAGAGATTTTAGAAATCATATTCAAATGAAGCCAGATATATTATACTCTCTATTTAAGCCTTTTGGTTCCATCGTTTGTAATCGATGGTTCAAATATGCCTCTCTTTTATCACCACCGCGGCAGGGTAATGACACACCTTCAATCACCTGGTAGCGTAATTGTGATATTGCGTGTTTATGTTGATGGAAGTGCTGTGGTATTGGGTGCAATAGATTCCCCTTTATAATAGAAGACTTATGCTTGCTTAGTCTATCTTTGATTCTCATTGAGGTTTCCCTCACATATAGAAATCCACAGGGGCACTTCAGAATATATATCACAAACCTGCTGTCACAAGTGAACAAACCCCTTTTGGGATCTGCTCACCAGAATGTGGGTGGGTAAAGTAAGTACCCTTTATGACACTTGAGCAGTTCACGCAATTTAAACAAGAGAATGTGCCCTGTCGGGGGAGGTCAAGGTGGTTTGTCTGTGGCCCGGTTTGTTACTGCCTATGTCCGCTCTAATGATTTTATCACGGATGTTATCTGCTCTCTTAAAGCACATCATGGGTGGGTTCTGGAATTCCTCAATTTGGGGGTATGATCTGGAAACAATATGCCAGTGCTTTTTTACAATCCTTTTTAACCTCTGGGTCCAGGGGTGGTATTTAACCACCAGTGGAATGCGTGGAGGTTTGTCACATTTTTCCTCTATTAATGGGTCATTCAATTTATCCCTTTGATAACATCCGTGATAAAATCATTAGAGTGGACATAGGCAGTAACAAACCGGGCCACAGACAAACCACCTTGACCTCCCCCGACAGGGCACATTCTCTTGTTTAAATTGCGTGAACTGCTCAAGTGTCACAAAGGGTACTTACTTTACCCACCCACCCACATTCTGGTGAGCAGATCCCAATAAGGGGATTGTTCACTTGTGACAGCAGGTTTGTGATATATATTATAAAGTGCCCCTGTGGATTACTGTATGTGGGGGAAACCTCAATGAGAATCAAAGATAGACTAAGCAAGCATAAGTATACTATTAGAAAGGGGAATCTATTGCTCCCAATACCACAGCACTTCCATCAACATAAATATGCAATATCACAATTACGCTACCAGGTTATTGAAGGTGTGTCATTACCCCGCCACGGTGGTGATAGAAACACATTGTTGCTTAAATGGCAGGCATATTGGATCCATCGATTACAAACGATGGAACCAAAGGACTTAAATAGAGAGCATAATATATCTGGCTTCATTTGAATGTGACTTCTAAAATCTCGTTATTTCCTTGCAGCGGACATTACATTTTAACCGCTATACATATAGTCCTATGGTCCAGGTATTTACTACTACAGGTTCTGCATTAGCCTCCTGTAGAGATGGCCCGAACTATCCGCCAGCGAACAGTTCCCGGCGAACATAGCTTGTTCGCGTTCGCCTCTGCCGGGCGAACATATGCGATGTTCGGTCCGCCCCCTATACATCATCATTGAGCAAACTTTGACCCTGTACCTCACAGTCAGCAGACACATTCCAGCCAATCAGCAGCACACCCTCCCTCCCAGACCCTCCCACCTCCTGAACAGCATCCATTTTAGATTTATTCTGAAGCTGCAGTCTTAGTGAGAGGAGGGAGAGTGTAATTGCTGCTGATTTAATTGGGAAATTGATAGCTAGGCTAGTGAATTCAGTGTCCACTCCAGTCCTGAAAGACTCATCTGATCTCTGCTGTAAGGACAGCGTCCTGACAGCACCCCAAAAAGCCCTATTTAGGGCTGCAACATTAGTCTGCTTTTTTTTCCCCTTTATATACATATTGCAGTTGCCTGGCCTGCCCGTGTGTGAGAAGCTGCAGGCCCACAGACTGTAGTGTGCCCACTGCCAGTGCCCACCCCTGTCATTCCGTGTGGTACAGGACTTTGCATCAAAAAAAGGCACTTAATTTTTACACTTTAATCTAAGTTTAGTTGCCTGCCAGTGTGTGTCAGGCTGACTTCCACTGACTGTAGTGTGCCCACTGCCAGTGTCCACCACTCATACCGGCTGGCACAGGACTTTGCATAAAAAAGGCATTTAATTTTTACACTTTAGTGTAATTTCAGCTGCTTGCCTGCTGCTAGTGTGTGTCAGGCCGACTTCAACTGACTGTAGTGTGCCCACTGCCAGTGCCCACCCCTGTCATCCCGTGTGGCACAGGACTTTGCTTAAAAAACAGGCACTTAATTTTTACACTTTAATCTAAGGTTAGTTGCCTGCCAGTGTGTATCAGGCTGACTTCCACTGACTGTAGTGTGCCCACTGCCAGTGTCCACCACTCATACCGGCTGGCACAGGACTTTGTATAAAAAAGGCATTTAATTTTTACACTTTAGTGTAATTTCAGCTGCTCACCTGCTGCTAGTGTGTGTCAGGCCGACTTCAACTGACTGTAGTGTGCCCACTGCCAGTGCCCACCCCTGTCATCCCGTGTGGCACAGTACTTTGCATCAAAAAAAGGCATTTAATTTTTACACTTTAGTGTAATTTCAGTTGCTTGCCTACTGCTAGTGTGTGTCAGGCTGACTTCTACAGACTGTAGTGTGCCCACTGCCAGTGCCAACCACTGATACCGGGTGGCACAGTAGCTTGCCGATAAATAAGGCATTTAATTTTTAGACAGTAGTCTAAATTCAGTTGCTTGCCTGCTGCCAGTGTGTGTCAGGCCCTCTTCCACTGACTGTAGTGTGCCCACTGCCAGTGCCAACCACTCATACCGGGTGGCACAGTAGCTTGCCCGATAAATTAGGCATTTAATTTTTAGACAGTAGTCTAAATTCAGTTGCTTGCCTGCTGCCAGTGTGTGTCAGGCCCTCTTCCACTGACTGTAGTGTGCCCACTGCCAGTGCCAACCACTCATACCGGGTGGCACAGTAGCTTGCCGATAAATAAGGCATTTAATTTTTAGACAGTAGTCTAAATTCAGTTGCTTGCCTGCTGCCAGTGTGTGTCAGGCCCGCTTCCACTGACTGTAGTGTGCCCACTGCCAGTGCCAACCACTGATACCGGGTGGCACAGTAGCTTGCCGATAAATAAGGCATTTAATTTTTAGACAGTAGTCTAAATTCAGTTGCTTGCCTGCTGCCAGTGTGTGTCAGGCCCGCTTCCACTGACTGTAGTGTGCCCACTGCCAGTGCCAACCACTGATACCGGGTGGCACAGTAGCTTGCCGATAAATAAGGCATTTAATTTTTAGACAGTAGTCTAAATTCAGTTGCTTGCCTGCTGCCAGTGTGTGTCAGGCCGCTTCCACTGACTGTAGTGTGCCCACTGCCAGTGCCAACCACTCATACCGGGTGGCACAGTAGCTTGCCGATAAATAAGGCATTTAATTTTTAGACAGTAGTCTAAATTCAGTTGCTGCCTGCTGCCAGTGTGTGTCAGGCCCTCTTCCACTGACTGTAGTGTGCCCACTGCCAGTGCCAACCACTGATACCGGGTGGCACAGTAGCTTGCCGATAAATTAGGCATTTAATTTTTAGACAGTAGTCTAAATTCAGTTGCTTGCCTGCTGCCAGTGTGTGTCAGGCCCACTTCCACTGACTGTAGTGTGCCCACTGCCAGTGCCAACCACTGATACCGGGTGGCACAGTAGCTTGCCGATAAATAAGGCATTTAATTTTTAGACAGTAGTCTAAATTCAGTTGCTTGCCTGCTGCCAGTATGTGTCAGGCCCACTTCCACAGACTGTAGTGTGCCCACTGCCAGTGCCAACCACTCATACCGGGTGGCACAGTACCTAGCACGCGTAGTACCACTTATCTAAAAAAAAAATGACAGGCAGAGGCTGGCCACCCCGCAGGGGCCGTCGTGGTCGTGGTGCTGTGATTTCTAGTGATGAGCGGCAGGTGCCATATTCGATTTCGACGAAATTCGCGAATATTCGAATGAATATTCGTTTCATATTCGTCGAAATCGAATATTCGTCATTTTTTCTAGTTATCGCGATTAACATGCGATTTAAATAATCGCATATTGCGATTTGTACTTAAGGCTACTTTCCTATTGGTTTCATATCTAGAATTAGCGAGGATGACGAATATGACAAATGTATTCGTCTATTCCTCAAAACGAAGATAACGAAGTATTCTACATCTTCGTTTTAGCAACCTATTCGTCAACCTCGCTAATTCTAGCAATCAAATAGGAAGGTTGACTATAGAGACAGCTGTGTTAAATTCGCTATGCGATATTTTTATTTTTTTTTTTAATAAATAGAATACTTATAATAATTTTATCAAGTAATATAATTATTGTATTAAAAAAAAAAATCGCATAGCGAATTTAACTACAACTGTCTGGTAAGTCAACCTTCCTATTTGATTGCTAGAATTAGCGAATAGTGAAGTTGACGATGACGAGGCGAATAGGTAGCTAAAAGCGAAGATGTAGAATACTTCGTTATCTTCGTTTTGAGGAATATAGCGAATACATTCGTCATATTAAGCTATTCAGCTAATTCTACCAAGCCAACCATAACTTCTGTGCTCATGGGCGTCCCCATCACCATGGGAGCGTCTCCATATACTAAAATGTACTGTCGGTTTGAGGAATTACGTTGAAATCGCAATGCGATTAATTCAAGTTATATTAATCGCATTGCGATTTCAACTTAGAGCTGGGTTTATAATGGGTCAGCTTGCTAGAATTAGCGAAGTTAACGAATATGGAATATAGCAGCACTGCTAAGTTGAATTCGCAATGCGATTAATTTAACTTAAAGTATTCGCATTGCGATTTCAACTTAGCACTGCTAGTGCATAGCTATACTCCATATTCGTTAATTCTAGCCTATGTAAGATAGCAGTGCTAAGTTGTAATCGCAATGCGATTAATATAACTTGAATTAATCGCATTGCGATTTCAACGTAATTCCTCAAATCCGACAGTACATTTTAGTATATAGAGATTTTCCCATGGATGGGGACGCTCCACATGAGCACGGAAGTCGGCAGAAGCGGCAACGGGCACTGACTAGAGCAGCCAGGAAGCCAGGAATCCTCAGGACAGGTAAGAACTACTTTTGGGAAGTAGGAAAGAAAAAAATATAACTAAAAAAAAAAAAACGAATATTCGAAATAGCGAATTTATAGCGCTATATTCGAAATATTCGCGAATTAGCGAAGTGCCGATATTCGCTAAAAAAATTCGCTTTTCGAATATTCGCGCTCAACACTAGTGATTTCCACTGTCCCTGGAATAATGCCCAGTTTTCAGAGGCCACGTACCCTGAACCCGAAAAATTCAGAGGACGTAGTTGACTGGCTTAGACAGGACACCCAATCTTCAACAGCTTCCGCTAAGAACCTTGACGCACCATCCTCCTCCAGCACAGCTTCGGTCACCTGCTCTCAAGTTACCACGCACCCGCCCGTCGCCACCACCACAGCCGCTTCACTTGATCCGTCAGAGGAGTTATTTACACATCAGTTGGATGCAAATAGTGATGCGCAACCATTATTGCCAGATGATGTAGATTACGGGGATATGTCTCAGTCAGGCAGGATTACACACATGGACGTACAGTGTGATGATGATGATGATGATGTTGTACCCGCTGCTGCTTCCTTTGCTGAGGTGTCAGATACAAGTGAAGCGGTTGCTGATGACGATGTGTCCACGGATGCCACGTGGGTGCCTGCTCGAAGAGAAGAAGAGTGGGAAAGTTCTGAAGGGGAGACAGAGAGAATGAGGAGACGAGTTGGAAGCAGGGGGAGGTCGTCGCAAGGAGTTAGTGGCACAGTCAGACAGCATGTATCGGCACCTGGGGTCAGCCAGACAGCACGCCAGTCAACGCATGCTGTTGCCACCACTAGAATGCCGTCATTGCAAAGCTCAGCAGTGTGGCATTTTTTTGTGTGTCTGCCTCTGATAAAAGCAATGCCATTTGCAACCTGTGCCAAAAGAAACTGAGTCGTGGGAAGTCCAACACCCACCTTGGTACAACTGCTTTGCGAAGGCACATGATCTCACATCACAAACGCCTATGGGATCAACACATGAGTACAAGCAGCACACAAACTCAAAGCCACCATGCTCCTCCTGGTCCAGCATCTTCAGCCACGTCAACCACTGCTGTCCTCCCTGCCCCCTCTCAACCACCCGCCACTCCGCCTCTCACCTTCAGCAGTTCCTGCTCATCTGCCCACAGTCAGGTGTCTGTCAAGGACATGTTTGAGCATAAGAAGCCAATGTCATAAAGTCACCCCCTTGCCCGGCGACTGACAGCTGGCTTGACGGAACTCTTAGCCCGCCAGCTTTTACCATACCAGCTGGTAGAGTCTGAGGCCTTCAAAAAATTTGTCGCTATTGGGACACCACAGTGGAAGGTACCCGGACGAAATTTTTTTCAAAAAGGCAATCCCAAACCTCTACCATGTCATTGAAAAGGAAGTCATGGCATCTCTGGCATACAGTGTTGGGGCAAGGGTCCATCTGACCACTGATACCTGGTCTGCAAAGCACGGTCAGGGCAGGTATATCACGTACACTGCGCATTGGGTCAACCTGCTGACGGCTGACAAGCATGGAATGCGTGGCTCCGCAGCGGAGTTGGTGACACCACCACGACTTGCAGGCAGACCTACTGCCACCTCCTCTACTCCTACTCCATCCTCTTCAATATCCTCCTCGGCTGAGTCCTCTTCTGCTGCGGCGTCTGGCTGCACATCAACTGATTCCCCCAGCTCCCCAGGGGCTATTCCACATCCCGGATACGACAGTGTCACGCTATCTTGGGGTTGACTTGCCTGAAAGCAGAGAGCCACACAGGACCAGCACTCCTGTCCGCCCTGAACGCACAGGTGGATCAGTGGCTGACCCGCACCAACTGGAGATCGGCAAAGTGGTGTGTGACAATGGAAGCAATCTGTTGGCGGCATTAAATTTGGGCAAGTTGTCACATGTGCCGTGCATGGCACATGTGTTGAATCTCATCGTACAACGTTTTGTGTCTAAGTACCCAGGCTTACAGGACGTCCTCAAGCAGGCCAGGAAGGTGTGTGGCCATTTCAGGCGTTCCTACACGGCCATGGCGCACTTTTCCGATATTCAGCGGCGAAACAACATGCCAGTGAGGCGCTTGATATGCGACAGCCCGACACGTTGGAATTCAACACTCCTAATGTTCGACCGCCTGCTCCAACAAGAAAAAGCCGTCAACGAGTATTTGTATGACCGGGGTGCTAGGACAGCCTCTGCGGAGCTGGGAATCTTTTGCCACGTTACTGGACACTCATGCGCAATGCCTGTAGGCTTATGCGTCCTTTTGAGGAGGTGACAAACCTAGTCAGTCGCACCGAAGGCACCATCAGCGACCTCATCCCATTTGTTTTCTTCCTGGAGCGTGCCCTGCGAAGAGTTCTGGATCAGGCTGTAGATGAGCGTGAAGAGGAAGAGGAAGAGTTGTGGTCACCATCACCACCAGAAACAGCCTTGTCATCATCGCTTGCCGGACCTGCAGCAACGCTGGAAGAGGAGTATGAGGAAGAGGAGTCAGAGGAGGAATGTGGCGGCTTTGAGGAGGAGGAAGACCAACCACAGCAGGCACCCCAGGGTGCTCGTTGTTGTCACCTATCTGGGACCCATGGTGTTGTACGTGGCTGGGGGGAAGAACAGACCGTCAATGACATCAGTGAGGACGAGGAACGGGAAATAAGTAGCTCTGCATCCAACCTTGTTCAAATGGGGTCTTTCATGCTGTCATGTCTGTTGAGGGACCCACGTATAAAAAGGATAAAGGAGAACGATCTGTACTGGGTGGCCACGCTACTAGACCCCCGGTATAAGGTTACCAAATTACCGAAAGTCAGAAAGGATGCAGCAGTTCAAAACCAAACTAAAAAATATGCTTTACACAGCTTATAAGGGGGATGTCACAGCACAACGGGAATCTAACAGGGGAAGAGGTGAGTGTAATCCTCCTCCTACCACGGCGGCAAGACTGGACGATTTACAGTTGTGTTGTTGATGGAGGACATGCGGAGCTTTTTCAGTCCTACTCATCGCCACAGCCCTTCGGGATCCAGCCTTAGAGAACGACTCGACCGACAGGTAGCAGACTACCTCGCCTTAACAGCAGATATCGACACTCTGAGGAGCAATGAACCCCTTCACTACTGGGTGTGCAGGCTTGACCTGTGGCCTGAGCTATCCCAGTTTGCGATAGAACTTCTGGCCTGCCCTGCTTCAAGTGTCTTGTCAGAAAGGACCTTCAGTGCAGCAGGAGGCATTGTCACTGACAAGAGAAGTCGCCTCGGTCAAAAAGTGTTGATTACCTCACCTTCATAAAGATGAATGAGGCATGGATCCCGAAGGGACTGACAGTGGGGATACGTTTGACTAACAAAAGGCCTGATTACATGTCATGGCCTCAAAATGGTCCCCACGCTGCTGTATTTAATGTCTGCATACCGGATGACTTTCGTGAATTCTCCACCACCAACTAGGGTTCAAGCCGCAATGTTTTAGTCACTTTTCTGCCTGGAAAACATAAATTTTTCCGGCCGCTGCTACAATAGCGGCTGCAACAGTGCCATTATTTTTCAGGCATGTGTACATGCCTAATTTTTCTGTCCTATGGTGCAGCACTGTGGCTGCAAAAACAAACCAAAAAAAAGGCAAATACAAGTGTCAATTCCCCTTCGTGATCGTTACCTTGTTGTGGTGAAGGGGCTTGCGTATCACAATGAAGCAATCATCATCACCTCTATAAGTGTGTTGGCAATGTTGCCACACCCCAGATGATAAGGCCGTTGCTTCATTATGGTCAGACCAAAAGCGATCGGGTGGCTACGCTACTAGACCCCGGTATAAGCAGAAAGTGGCAGAAATGTTACCAAATTACCGAAAGTCGGAAAGGATGCAGCAGTTCAAAACCAAACTAAAAAATATGCTTTACACAGCTTATAAGGGGGATGTCAATGGGGATTCGACAATGGTTAATCAATTCGACCGGATAGGGTCCGTAACAGGGATTAAACTGATAGCAATAGTACTAGTTAAGACACCACTCATATAGGGTGTCACAGCACATTGCTCTGTGCACGCTGCAGTGCCCCAATTTGGGAGTAAGAGGACCGACCAAGCTGCTTTTTCCATCTCCGGTTCCTGAAATCAATTCAGTTTAGTGTATGAGAGTTTGGTCTGTCACTGTGAAGGCAGTCGAAGGTACCCGGCCTAAATTTTTTTCACAAAGGCAATCCCTGATATGGGACGTAACAGGGATTAAACTGATGAGAATAATACTACAGAAAATACCACTCATATCAGTGGAGGGAGCCAGCGTTTTTTAACCATCTCCCCGTTCAAAAAATCTATTTAATAAATGGCCCCCAGATTGGGGAGTCGGGGACGTTAGAGGGATTAAACTGATGAGAATAGTACTACAGAAAATACCACTCATATCGGGTGTGACAGTAAATTGCACGGCGCAGACGCAGTGACCGTGGTTTAAAACAGAGTGGAGGGAGCCAGCGTTTTTTAACCATCTCCCCGTTCGAAAAATCTATTCAATAAATGGCCCCCAGATTGGGGACGTTAGAGGATTAAACTGATGAGAATAGTACTACAGAAAATACCACTCATATCGGGTGTGACAGTAAATTGCACGGCGCAGACGCAGTGACCGTGGATTAAAACAGAGTGGAGGGAGCCAGCGTTTTTTTAACCATCTCACCGTTCGAAAAATCAATTCAATTCATCTTTTGGGGACCCTTGGTGTTGTACGTGGCTGGGTGGAGGAAGAAACCTTCAATGACATCACCGGGACGTGGCTAGCTTGGTATCCAACCTTGTGCAAATGGGGAGTTTGCGGTTGTGCACATGAACTGTTTGCGGTGCATTAAAAGGGGAGTTTGGTCTGTCAATGTCAGTGAAGCGGGCGTAACTCTTACACTACCTGATCGATACAACATCATACCTGATCGTATACACACACTGGATGTTTTAAAGCACGTTATTCCAAACAATTTTGGAATGTTAGTTGATTTATGCCCTTTATGGATTAAAACCCGACTCTGCGTCCACTACGTAATTTTCCATGGGAGTTTTGCCATAGATCCCCCTCCGGCATGCCACAGTCCAGGTGTTAGACCCCTTGAAACAACTTTCTCATCACTATTGAGGCCAGAAAGAGTCCCTGTGGGTTTTAAAATTCGCCTGCCAATTGAAGTCTATGGCGTTTCGCCCGGTTCGCCCGTTCGCGAACATTTGCGGAAGCTCGCGTTCGCTGTTCGCGAACTGAAAATTTTATGTTCGCGACATCACTAGCCTCCTGAGGGAAGAGTTACTGCTTTATGACGTCAGTTCCTTTGTATCTAAATTAAGGTATATATGGTACAATAGGTAGGACTGTTTGTACATAGTCTGAAGAAAGCACATGTTGTGCTGAAATGCGTCACTATGATGCAATATGTGACTGAATAAACCTGCATCCAGAAAACCTATACACGAGTGCCAGTCTTTCTCCTTCCATGCTGTCTACTGGGATGCCCGCCCGCTGACACGTGCACCGCCAACTCCAGAGAGCAGTGCCGACAATCCAGTGTTACACAATGGAGACAGCCGTCGCCATGTTCAACCATTTGCCAGAACTGTCTAAGGATCTCATCCTGGTGGAGGTAAGAGCTGTCTGCTCCCATTAATACCTCTTTTGGTGTGTTTTCAAGGCCAAGGCTGTCTGCCTCCGTTAGTGCCTCTCTTTGCTTGTCTCTTGTGAGGTCAGGGCTGTCTGTCCTCGTTACTACCTCAATCTTGTCTTCCATCTTTGGGTGCACTAATTTCACTCTGGCCGCATGGACCCACGTAGGCAAATCCTCCATCAATATTGCAGTCCTGGTTACTGCAAACACAGTAGTGGGTGGGCCAAAGGAAAAATCTCCTGGCTTCATTCCTTTCTTCAGAGTTTTAACCAGTACCTTGTCCCCTACCTGGAATGGGTGTGTAGGTTCCTGTGGAAGAGATGGAGACTTACAAGCAACTTTTTATTCTATTTTATTCAAGACTCTGATCAGGTTGGTGACATAACCTTCCCTGATCTGATCCAAATCACCTTCCTGTACCACCAAGGGATGTTTGGCCCAGGGCGTGGGGAAGGGCCAAACCCATTAATATTTCAAAAGGAGAGAGTTTCAGTTTCTTATTAGGTGTCATCCTTATTTCTGCAAGTACTATGGGTAGGATTTGTTTCCATTTTTCAAATGTTCCTGCAGTGGCCTTTCTGAGTTTGTCTTTTATTGTCCTGTTCATTCTTTCTACAATTATGGAGCTTTGTGGGTGATATGGAATATGAAATTTTCATTCTATCTTCGGTATCTTGGCTAACTCTCTGTTAATCTTAGAGCTAAATGCCTGACCCTGGTCCGACTCTATCCTCAATGGACATCCCCATCTAGGAATCACCTCCTGTGTGAGGATTCTGGCCACTGTTTTTGCATCCTCCTTTCTGGTGGAGTAAACTTCTGGCCATCCGGAGAACATGTCTACTATCACTAGAGCATATTCCTGTTTGCCCTCGATCTTAGGTATGTGAGTAAAGTCTACCTGGAGATGTGTGAAAGAAGTGGTTGGGTAGTCTAGGTGTTGATGTATGACTTGTACGTTGTTGTTCGGATTGTTCTGAAGGCATGTAATGCATCTCCTTATGTGCTCACTTACCAATTCCTTGCACCCTGTTATGTAAAAGTGTTGTGACAACAGGACATAAGTTGTGTGTATGCTGTTGTGTCCTACACTATGAAAGTGAACAAGGGTGCACTGTGTTGGGGTATGCATGGTTTCCCCTGTTTGCAGATTAATCCAGTCCTTGGATTTGTCTGCAGTATTGGATAACACCAGTCCTGTAACTCTTCTTGTGAGGCGGATGTTTGTGAACTTACAATCATTTCTGCGTCCTCTCGAGAAGATGTTTGTAAAATTGCCATTTGGAGATCTGCTGGTGCTTGTAGTGCGGCATGTTTTGCCTCTGCATCTGCAAATGCATTGCCTTGTGACACGTGATCTTTATCTCTTGTATGTGCTCTACAGTGTACAATTGTGAGGGCAACTCTATGGCCTCCAACAATTGTGTGACATGCTGCGAGTGTGAGATGCGCTTACCATCTGCTGCAATGAATCCCAATGAATCTCTTTGCCATATCATCCCATGGTCCCATACTACTCCATGAGCATACCTGCTGTCAGTATAGATAGTAACAGGTTTTTCTTTGTGTAAAATGCATGCTCTGGTGAGGGCAATAAGTTCTGCTGCTTGTGCTGACTGGTATGGGATGGGTTTTGCTTCCAATACAGTGTCTGCTAGCATAAAAAATGCATATCCCGCATGATAAGTACTATCATTTGGCCTGCTACACGAGTCATCAACAAATACCTCAGGTGCATTTTCAATAGGGGTAGAGGATAAATCAACTGTAGGTGAGGTCTCATGTTGTATGGCATGAATGCAGTCATGTGATTCTGTGAGATGATCCTCTGGTCCTTTAATTCCAAGAAGAGCATTGGGAATTGGAGCGGGACCAGAAGTGTGTGATGCATACTTGATCTCAAGTGTCGTATTACCCTGGAGTAACACTTTGTGTCCTGACAACCTTTGGGCTCTCATGTGTTGTGTATGTAAGCCTTTGAAGAGCCCCCAGTACATCATGGGTCGTGTATAGAATTGTATTGTGCCCTAGATTGAGGTAATTGGCCAGTTCTACCATGATAGCAAATGCTGCAAGCGACCTGAGACATGCCGGCATCCCTTGTACAGAGCCTTTCATTACCTTCGAGAAAAAAGCACAAGGACGCAACTTGCCTACGTGAAACTGGGTAAGTACGCCCGCCATGGTTTTACAATTTTCTCAAGCATAAATGTCGAAGGACAGATTATAGTCAGGGAGGCCCAACCCGGGACTTGTCATGAAAGCACATTTCAGATAATCAAATGTTTGTAACATTTCATGTGACCACCTTATCAGATCCAACATATCTGCCAGAGTGCCTTGCCTCAAAACATTGTCATAGTAACAGCAATCAGGGATCCATTGTCTACAATAGTTTATCATGCCAAGGAAGGACTGCATTTCCTTCTTGGTTTGCGGGGTGACCAGGCTCACTATAGACTTGACCCTCTCTGAGCTGATCCTCTTTTCTCCCTTTGTGAGGACAAAGCCCAAATATTCAACCTGCATTTTGCAACATTGCAATTTTTGTCCACATTCTGACAACCGTTGTAGTAGGGACAAACCATCTGCAATATTGGCCTCCTCTGACACGCTGCACAACAAAAGATCATCCACATATTGCAAGAGTACAGAACCTTGGGGGGGGGGGGGTACCATGATTTTAAAGTGGCTTGGAGGACGAAGCTGTATACAACAATTGAGTCAGCATAACCCTGGGGCATCCTGCACCACTGCACCAGGTTAGTTGGCGACCCTCGAAGGAAAAGGCAAAAAGAAGTCTGGTCTGATTATACATAGTAACATAGTAACATAGTATATAAGGCCGAAAAAAGACTTTTGTCCATCCAGTTCGACCTGTTTCCTGCAAGTTGATCCAGAGGAAGGCAAAATACCATTATCAACCAGGATAGAGAAGAAAACATTTTTCAAATCTATTATGCTGAAGTAGACAGCAGCTGCTGAGATGGCAGAAATTAATTGGGTAACATCAGGTACAATGGGTGCAATTGGGACAATGAGATTGTTAATCGCTCTGAGATCCTGAATAAACCTCACTGTACCGTCAGCTTTGGTTACAGGATTTATGGGGGTACTGTAGGTCGACACGGTCTCCTCGAGCACTCCTGTATGGAAGAATTCCCTTATCATTGGTCTTAGATAGTGTTGAGCGAACAGTCCGAAAATAGTTCGGGTTCGTACCGAATTTTGGGGTGTTCGGGACACGGACCCGAACCCGAACATTTTCAAAAAAGTTCGGGTTCGGGTTCGTTGATCGGCGATTTCGTCCCGCTTTCTGAAGGGCTGCATAGCAGCCAATCAGCTAGCGTTTTACTTCTTGCCCTAAGAGCCCATCACAACCATGCCTACTAATGGCATGGCTGTGATTGGTCAAGTGCAGCATGTGACCCAGCCTCTATTTAAGCTGCAGTCACGTAGCGCCGCACGTCACTCTGCTCTGATTAGTGTAGGGAGAGGACGCAGCTGCTGTGAGGATGAGATTAGGCAGGAAAAAGTCAGCCAAAGCACCTAATGAAGTGATCGATCTACAGCTGTGAATGATTGAACTTCTACTAGTTACTTGCTCACTGGTTTTTAGGCTGCACAGAGCGTTTTTCTGTCACTTATTTTCTGGGGTGATCGGCGGCCATTTTGTGACTTGTGGTGCACCAGAACAAGCTGCCACCAAGTCCATCAATCCATCAATACTAGTTTTTTTTTGCTATATCCTACATCAGGGGCTTGGCTGTGCTAATTGTCACCCCTAGAAACTCAGGAAAGCAATTTCTATATTTTATTAAGGGGTTAAATACAATTGAATCTGGAGTCCCAGCTGTTGCAGGCCAAGTGTTAATCTGTCCGTAAAAAGGTATATTTTGTTCTGGGTGAAATTCAATTGCCAAAATAGCAATACCCTGAATCTGGTGTGCCAGCTGTTGCAGGCCAAGTGTTAATCTGTCCGTAAAAGGGTATATTACACTCAAGGTGTATATACAAGTGCTAAGAGGGTCATCCTCATTACCTTCACACGCTACCGTGCATCTCCCATTGTATTTCTGTATGTTAAAGGGTAAATTTCACAAAGTGTTAAAATACTATTGCTGAATGCATAATCCTACATAATTTTTCTCACACTACTGTGCATCTCCAAGTGTAAATTTGTCCATAAAAGGATACCTTTCATCCAGGGCCTAAATACTAGCCCAAAAAGAGATATTCCCCATAATCAGTGGTTACTGATGTGCCTGGATTAGTGCAATACGCTACATAAATAAATAGGCAGATAGTGTTAGGTGACTTTAAAAAAAAGGCCTGAATTTGAAATCAATACATTGGGCCAAATATTTTTTTTCTCATTGTGGTGCTTGGTGAACGGTAACAATGAGGAAAACATCTAGTAAGGGACGCGGACGCGGTCGTAGTGGTGTTAGTGGACCCTCTGGGGCTGGGAGAGGACGTGGCCATTCTGCAACACCCACAAGTTCTAGTGAACCAACTACCTCAGGTTCCAGTACCCGCCAGAATTTACAGCGATATTTGGTGGGGCCCAATGCCGTTCTAAGGATGGTAAGGCCTGAGCAGGAACAGGCGCTAGTCAATTGGGTGGCCGACAGTTGATCCAGCACGTTCACAACATTATCTCCCACCCAGTCTTCTGCAGAAAGCGCACAGGTGGCGCCTGAAAACCAAGCCCATCAGTCTGTCACATCACCCCCATGCATATCAGGGAAACTGTCTGAGCCTCAAGTTATGCAGCAGTCTCTTATGCTGTTTGAAGACTCTGCTGGCAGGGTTTCCCAAGGGAATCCACCTAGCCATTCCACCAGTGGTGGAAGACATAGAATGCACTGCTGCACAACCACTGATGTTTCCTGATGATGAGGACATGGGAATACCACCTCATCGGAGTCCGCACGTCTCTGATGATGACGAAACACAGGTGCCAACTGCTGCATCTTTCTGCAGTGTGCAAACCGAACAGGATGTAAGGGAGGAAGAATGTGTGGAAGACGATGCAGGGGACGATGCGGTCCTAAACCCCACATGGAAGGAAGGTCGTGCAACTGACTTTCATAGTTCAGAGAAAGAGGCAGTGGTGAGACCGAGCCAACAGCGTAGCAAAAGAGGGAGCAGGGGGCAAAAGCAGAACAGCCACCGCCAAGATAGTTCGCCTGCTACTGGCCACCGCCACCAGGGACCGAGCACCCCAAAGGCAGCTTCAAGGAATTCCCTGGCATGGCACTTCTTTAAACAATGTGCTGACGACAAGACCAGAGTGGTTTGCACGCTGTGCCATCAGAGCCTGAAGCAAGGCATTAACGTTCTGAGCCTTAGCACAACCTGCATGACCAGGCATCTAAATGCAAAGCATGAACTGCAGTGGAGTAAACACCATAAAAGCAAGGAACTCACTCTGGCTCCCCCTGCTCCCTCTTCTGCTGCTGCCTCAGCCTCTTCCTCCGCCTCGGGAGGAAAGTTGGCACCTGCCACCCACCAAACAGAGGATGTGCCACCAACACCACCACCTGCGTCACCAAGCATCTCCACCATGTCACACGGCAGCGTTCAGCTCTCCATCTCACAAACCTTGGAGAGAAAGCGTAAATTCCCAACTAGTCACCCTCGAGCCCTGGGCCTGAATGCCAGCATTTCTAAACTACTGGTCTTTGAAATGCTGTCATTCAGGCTGGTGGACACAGACAGCTTCAAACAGATGATGTCCATGGCTGTCCCACAGTATGTTGTTCCCAGCCGCCACTACTTCTCCAAGACAGCTGTGCCTTCCCTGCACAACCAAGTATCCGATAAAATCAAGTGTGCACTGCGCAACGCCATCTGTGGCAAGGTCCACCTAACCACAGATACGTGGACCAGTAAGCACGGCCAGGGACGCTATATCTCCCTAACTGCACACTGGGTAAATGTAGTGGCGACTGGGCCCCAGGCGGAGAGTTCCTTGGCGCACGTCCTTCCGCCGCCAAGGATCGCATCATTCTTTGCCTCCTGTAGCCTCCTCCTCCTACTCTGCTTCCTCCTCCTCTGCTTCCACCAGCTCATCCAGTCAGCCACACACCTTCACCACCAACTTCAGCAAGGCCCAGGGTAAACTTCAGCAGGCCATTCTGAAACTCATATGTTTGGGGGACAGGCCCCACACCGCGCAGGAGTTGTGGCAGGGTATGGAACAAAAGACCGACGAGTGGTTTCTGCCGGTGGGCCTCAAGCCCAGCCTAATGGTGTGCGATAATGGACGAAATCCCGTCGCAGCTCGGGGACTAGCCGGTTTGACGCACATCCCTTGCCTGGCGCATGTGCTAAATTTGGTGGTGCAGAAGTTCATTTACAACTACCCCGACATGTCAGAGCTGCTGCATAAAGTGCGGGCCGTCTGTGCACGCTTCCGGCGTTCACATCCTGCCGCTGCTCGCCTGTCTGCGCTACAGCGTAACTTCGGCCTTCCTGCTCATCACCTCAAATGCGACTTGCCCACCAGGTGGAACTCCACCTTGCACATGCTGGAGAGACTGTGCGAGCAGCAGCAGGCCATAGTGGAGTTTCAGCTGCAGCACGCACGCGTCAGTCACACTGCGGAACAGCACCACTTCACCACCAATGATTGGGCCTCCATGCGAGACCTGTGTGCCCTGTTGCGCTGTTTCGAGTACTCCACCAACATGGCCAGTGGTGATGACACCATTATCAGCGTTACAATACCACTTCTATGTCTCCTAGAGAAAACACTTAGGGCGATGATGGAAGAGGAGGTGGCCCAGGAGGTGGAGGAGGAGGATGAGGGGTCATTTTTAGCACTTTCAGGCCAGTCTGTTAGAAGTGGCTCAGAGGGAGGTTTTTTGCAACAGCAGAGGCTAGGTACAAATGTGGCCAGCCAGGGCCCACTACTGGAGGACGAGGAGGATGAGGAGGATGAGGATGAAGCAGGTTCACAACGGGGTGGCACCCGACACAGCTCAGGCCCATCACTGGTGCGTGGCTGGGGGGATACGGAGGACGATGACGATACGTCTGCCACAGAGGACAGCTTGTCCTTACCTCTTGGGGCCTGGCACACATGAGCGACTACATGCTGCAGTGCCTGTGCAACGACAGCAGAGTTGCCCACATGTTAACGTGTGCGGACTACTGGGTTGCCACCCTGCTGGATCCCCGGTACAAAGATAATGTGCCCAGCTTACTTCCTGCACTGGAGCGTGATAGGAAGATGCGCGAGTACAAGCGCACCCTGGTAGACGCGCTCCTGGTAGCATTCCTAAATGTCACAGGGGAACAGGTGGAAGCCCAAGGCAAAGGCAGAGGAGGAGCAAGAGGAGGCAAACGCAGCAGTGTCACAGCCAGCTCCTCTGAGGGCAGGGTTAGCATGGCAGAAATGTGGAAAAGTTTTGTCTACACGCCACAGCTAACTGCACCACCACCTGATACGGAACGTGTTAGCAGAAGGCATCATTTCACTAGCATGGTTGAACAGTACGTCTGCACACCCCTCAACGTACTGACTGATGGTTCGGCCCCATTCAACTTCTGGGTCTCCAAATTGTCCACGTGGCCAGAGTTAGCCTTTTATGCCTTGGAGGTGCTAGCCTGCCCGGTGGCCAGCGTTTTGTCTGAACATGTATTCAGCATGGCAGGGGGCGTCATTAATGACAAACGCAGCTGCCTGTCCACATCCAACGTGGACAAGCTGATGTTCATAAAAATGAACCAGGCATGGACCTCACAGGACCTGTCCCTCCCTTGTACAGAATAGACATTTATAACTGCCTCCCCCTCAATCATGTATTCTTGTACTCCGGGGCACCTTTTTATTGAATCCTTATTTTTTCAACTTTACCATGATCTTGCGGTGCAACCCAAAGTTGAATGAACCTCTCCTCAATCTGGGCGCCAGGTCCTAAATAACTGAAAGTGGCTTTCTCCAGTGGTGGGTGATATGATGCATGATTCCTTGCTGTGGGACCTCTCTCCTCTGTCTGGGTGCTGGGGCCGAAATAACTGAAAGTGGCCTTCTCCAGTGGTGGGTGATATAACGCCTTATTCCTTGCTGTGGGTCCTGTATCCTCGGTCTGGGTGCTGGGGCCGAAATAACTGAAAGTGGCCTTCTACAGTGGTGGGTGATATAACGCCTTATTCATTGCTGTGGGACCTCTCTCCTCTGTCTGGGTGCTGGGGCCGAAATAATTGAAAGTGGCCTTCTCCAGTTGTGGGTGATATGATGCATGATTCCTTGCTGTGGGATCTCTCTCCTCTGTCTGGGTGCTGGGGCCGAAATAACTGAAAGTGTCCTTCTCCGGTGGTGGGTTATATGACGCATGATTCCTTGCTGTGGGACCTCTCTCCTCTGTCTGGGTGCTGGGGCCGAAAAAACTGAAAGTGGCCTTCTCCAGTGGTGGGTGATATGACGCATGATTCCTTGCTGTGGGACCTCTCTCCTCTGTCTGGGTGCTGGGGCCGAAATAACTGAAAATGTCCTTCTCCAGTGGTGGGTAATATAATGCCTTATTCCTTGCTGTGAGACCTCTCTCCTCTGTCTGGGTGCTGGGGCGAAAAAACTGAAAGTGGCCTTCTCCAGTGGTGGGTGATACGACGCATGATTCCTTGCTGTGGGACCTCTCTCCTCTGTCTGGGTGCTGAGGCCGAAATAACTGAAAGTGGCCTTCTCCAGTTGTGGGTGATATGACGCATGATTCCTTGTTGTGGGACCTGTCTCCTCTGTCTGGGTGCTGGGCCTAAATAACTGAAAGTGGCCTTCTCCAGTGGTGGGTCATATGACGTCTTATTCCTTCCTGTGGGACCTCTCTCCTCTGTCTGGGTGCTGGGGCCGAAAAAACTGAAAGTGGCCTTCTCCAGTTGTGGGTGATATGACGCATGATTCCGTGTTGTGGGACCTCTCTCCTCTGTCTGGGTGCTGGGCCTAAATAACTGAAAGTGGCCATCTCCAGTGGTGGGTCATATGACGTCTTATTCCTTCCTGTGGGACCTCTCTCCTCTGTCTGGGTGCTGGGGCCGAAATAACTGAAAGTGGCCTTCTCCAGTGGTGGGTGATATGATGCATGATTCCTTGCTGTGGGACCTCTCTCCTCTGTCTGGGTGCCGGGGCCGAAATAACTGAAAGTGGCCTTCTCCAGTGGTGGGTGATATAACGCCTTATTCCTTGCTGTGGGTCCTGTATCCTCGGTCTGGGTGCTGGGGCCGAAATAACTGAAAGTGGCCTTCTACAGTGGTGGGTGATATAACGCCTTATTCCTTGCTGTGGGACCTCTCTCCTCTGTCTGGGTGCTGGGGCCGAAATAATTGAAAGTGGCCTTCTCCAGTTGTGGGTGATATGATGCATGATTCCTTGCTGTGGGATCTCTCTCCTCTGTCTGGGTGCTGGGGCCGAAATAACTGAAAGTGTCCTTCTCCGGTGGTGGGTGATATGACGCATGATTCCTTGCTGTGGGACCTCTCTCTCTGTCTGGGTGCTGGGGCCGAAAAACTGAAAGTGGCCTTCTCCAGTGGTGGGTGATATGACGTATGATTCCTTGCTGTGGGACCTCTCTCTCTGTCTGGGTGCTGGGGCCGAAATAACTGAAAATGTCCTTCTCCAGTGGTGGGTAATATAATGCCTTATTCCTTGCTGTGAGACCTCTCTCCTCTGTCTGGGTGCTGGGGCCGAAAAAACTGAAAGTGGCCTTCTCCAGTGGTGGGCGATACGACCAATGATTCCTTGCTGTGGGACCTCTCTCCTCTGTCTGGGTGCTGAGGCCGAAATAACTGAAAGTGGCCTTCTCCAGTTGTGGGTGATATGACGCATGATTCCTTGTTGTGGGACCTGTCTCCTCTGTCTGGGTGCTGGGCCTAAATAACTGAAAGTGGCCTTCTCCAGTGGTGGGTCATATGACGTCTTATTCCTTCCTGTGGGACCTCTCTCCTCTGTCTGGGTGCTGGGGCCGAAATAACTGAAAGTGGCCTTCTCCAGTGGTGGGTGATATGATGCATAATTCCTTGCTGTGGGACCTCTCTCCTCTGTCTGGGTGCTGGGTCCGAAATAACTGAAAGTGGTCTTCTCCAGTGGTGGGTGATATGACGCATGATTCTCTGCTATGGGACCTCTCTCCAATTAATATTGGTTAATTTTTATTTATTTTATTTTAATTAATTTTCCTTTCCACATTTGTTAGCAGGGCATTTTCCTACATTCTGCTTCCTTTTGCAGCCCTCTAACCCTTCCCTGGACTATTTTACTGCCTTTTTAGTGCCTAAAAGTTTGGGTCCCCATTGACTACAATATTGTTCGGGTTTGGGATAAAGTTCGGGTCGAGTTTGAATCCCGAACCCGAACATTTTCGGGAAGTTCGGCCGAAATTCTCGAACCCGAACATCCAGGGGTTCTCTCATCTCTAGTCTTAGACCATCAATTTTCTCTTGGGACAGAGAATATTGCTTATGATAAACAGGGTTTGCGTCCTTTCTCAATCTTGCCTTATACGTGGTGCAATCATTAAATCCCGTTAGTGTTGAGCGAACAATTCGAGCATAGTTCGAATTTTGGGGTGTCCCGGACACGGACCCGAACTCGGACATTTTCAAAAAAGTTCGGGTTCGGCTTCTGTCAGGGCGAGATTAGGCAGGTTAAAGTCAGCAACAGCACCTAATAAACGGATCGATCTACAGCTGTGAATGATTGAACTTCTGCTAGTTACTTACTCACTGGTTTTTAGGCTGCACAGAGCGTTTTTCTGTCACTTATTTTCTGGGGTGATCAACGGCCATTTTGTGACTTGTGGTGGACCAGAACAAGCTGCCAAAAAAGTCCATTAATCCATCAATTCTAGTATTTTTATGCTATATCCTACATCAGGGGATTGGCTGTGCTAATTGTCACCCCTAGAAACTCAGGATAGCATTTTCTATATTTTATTAAGGGGTTAAATACAATTGCCCAAATACCAATCCCCTAAATCTGGTCTTCCAGCTTTGGCTAGCCAAGTATAATACTGTCTGCTGTCTGGCAAAGGATAGATTATTTTATGTGGTAAAATTCAATTGCCAAAAGAGCAATACCATAAATCAGTGGTTTCAGCTGTGGCTGGCAAAGTATAATGGTGGCCGCCAAAACATATATTTTGTTCTGGGGTGAAATTCAATTGCCAAAATAGCAATACCCTGAATCTGGTGTCCCAGCTGTTGCAGGCCAAGATTCATAGTGTCCGCAAAAACATATATTTTGTTCTGGGGTGAAATTTAATTGCCAAAATAGCAATACCATAAATCACTGGTTTCAGCTGTGGCTGGCAAAGTATAATAGTGTCCGCCAAAACATATATTTTGTTCTGGGGTGAAATTCAATAGCAAAATAGCAATTCCCTGAATCTGGTGTCCTAGCTGTTGCAGGCCAAGATTCATAGTGTCCGCAAAACATATATTTTGTTCTGGGGTGAAATTCAATTGCCAAAATAGCAATACCATAAATCAGTGGTTTCAGCTGTGGCTGGCAAAGTATAATAGTGTCCGCCAAAACATATAATTTGTTCTGGGGTGAAATTCAATTGCCAAAATAGCAATACCCTGAATCTGGTGCCCAGCTGTTGCAGGCCAAGATTCATAGTGTCCGCAAAAACATATATTTTGTTCTGGGGTGAAATTCAATTGCCAAAATAGCAATACCATAAATCAGTGGCTTCAGCTGTGGCTGACAAAGTATAATAGTGTCCTCCAAAACATATATTTTGTTCTGGGGTGAAATTCAATTGCCAAAATAGCAATACCCTGAATCTGGTGTCCCAGCTGTTGCAGGCCAAGATTCATAGTGTCCGCAAAAACATATATTTTGTTCTGGGGTGAAATTCAATTTCCAAAATAGCAATACCATAAATCACTAGTTTCAGCTGTGGCTGGCAAAGTATAATAGTGTCCGCCAAAACATATATTTTGTTCTGGGGTGAAATTCAATAGCAAAATAGCAATTCCCTGAATCTGGTGTCCTAGCTGTTGCAGGCCAAGATTCATAGTGTCTGCAAAAACATATATTTTGTTCTGGGGTGAAATTCAATTGCCAAAATAGCAATACCATAAATCAGTGGTTTCAGCTGTGGCTGGCAAAGTATAATAGTGTCCCCAAAACATATATTTTCTTCTGGGGTGAAATTCAATTGCCAAAATAGCAATACCCTGAATCTGGTGTCCCAGCTGTTGCAGGCCAAGATTCATAGTGTCCGCAAAAACATATATTTTGTTCTAGGGTGAAATTTAATTGCCATAATAGCAATACCATAAATCACTGGTTTCAGCTGTGGCTGGCAAAGTATAATAGTGTCCGCCAAAACATATATTTTGTTCTGGGGTGAAATTCAATAGCAACAATAGCAATTCCCTGAATCTGGTGTCCTAGCTGTTGCAGGCCAAGATTCATAGTGTCCGCAAAAACATATATTTTGTTCTGGGGTGAAATTCAATTGCCAAAATAGCAATACCATAAATCAGTGGCTTCAGCTGTGGCTGACAAAGTATAATAGTGTCCTCCAAAACATATATTTTTTTCTGGGGTGAAATTCAATTGCCAAAATAGCAATACCCTGAATCTGGTGTCCCAGCTGTTGCAGGCCAAGATTCATAGTGTCCGCAAAAACATATATTTTGTTCTAGGGTGAAATTTAATTGCCATAATAGCAATACCATAAATCAGTGGCTTCAGCTGTGGCTGGCAAAGTATAATAGTGTCCTCCAAAACATATATTTTGTTCTGGGGTGAAATTCAATTGCCAAAATAGCAATACCCTGAATCTGGTGTCCCAGCTGTTGCAGGCCAAGATTCATAGTGTCCGCAAAAACATATATTTTGTTCTGGGGTGAAATTCAATTTCCAAAATAGCAATACCATAAATCACTAGTTTCAGCTGTGGCTGGCAAAGTATAATAGTGTCCGCCAAAACATATATTTTGTTCTGGGGTGAAATTCAATAGCAAAAATAGCAATTCCCTGAATCTGGTGTCCTAGCTGTTGCAGGCCAAGATTCATAGTGTCTGCAAAAACATATATTTTGTTCTGGGGTGAAATTCAATTGCCAAAATAGCAATACCATAAATCAGTGGTTTCAGCTGTGGCTGGCAAAGTATAATAGTGTCCCCCAAAACATATATTTTCTTCTGGGGTGAAATTCAATTGCCAAAATAGCAATACCCTGAATCTGGTGTCCCAGCTGTTGCAGGCCAAGATTCATAGTGTCCGCAAAAACATATATTTTGTTCTAGGGTGAAATTTAATTGCCATAATAGCAATACCATAAATCACTGGTTTCAGCTGTGGCTGGCAAAGTATAATAGTGTCCGCCAAAACATATATTTTGTTCTGGGGTGAAATTCAATAGCAACAATAGCAATTCCCTGAATCTGGTGTCCTAGCTGTTGCAGGCCAAGATTCATAGTGTCCGCAAAAACATATATTTTGTTCTGGGGTGAAATTCAATTGCCAAAATAGCAATACCATAAATCAGTGGTTTCAGCTGTGGCTGGCAAAGTATAATAGTGTCCGCCAAAACATATAATTTGTTCTGGGGTGAAATTCAATTGCCAAAATAGCAATACCCTGAATCTGGTGCCCAGCTGTTGCAGGCCAAGAGTCATAGTGTCCGCAAAAACATATATTTTGTTCTGGGGTGAAATTCAATTGCCAAAATAGCAATACCATAAATCAGTGGCTTCAGCTGTGGCTGACAAAGTATAATAGTGTCCTCCAAAACATATATTTTGTTCTGGGGTGAAATTCAATTGCCAAAATAGCAATACCCTGAATCTGGTGTCCCAGCTGTTGCAGGCCAAGATTCATAGTGTCCGCAAAAACATATATTTTGTTCTGGGGTGAAATTCAATTTCTAAAATAGCAATACCATAAATCACTAGTTTCAGCTGTGGCTGGCAAAGTATAATAGTGTCCGCCAAAACATATATTTTGTTCTGGGGTGAAATTCAATAGCAAAAATAGCAATTCCCTGAATCTGGTGTCCTAGCTGTTGCAGGCCAAGATTCATAGTGTCTGCAAAAACATATATTTTGTTCTGGGGTGAAATTCAATTGCCAAAATAGCAATACCATAAATCAGTGGTTTCAGCTGTGGCTGGCAAAGTATAATAGTGTCCCCCAAAACATATATTTTGTTCTGGGGTGAAATTCAATTGCCAAAATAGCAATACCCTGAATCTGGTGTTTGAGCTGTTGCAGGCCAATTGTAAATCTGTCCATAAAAGGATACCTTTCATCCAGGGCCTAAATACTAGCCCTAAAAGAGATATTCCCCTAAATCAGTGGTTACTGCTGTGCCTGGATTAGTGTAATATGCTACATAAATAAATAGGAAGATAGTGTTAGGTGCCTGTAAAAAAAGGCCTGAATTTGAAATCAATAAATTGGGCCAAATATTTTTTTTCTTATTGTGGTTCTTGGTGAATGGTAACAATGAGGAAAACATCTAGTAAGGGACGCGGATGCGGTCGTGGTGGTGTTAGTGTACCCTCTTGTGCTGGGAGAGGACGTGGCCATTCTGCCACAGCCACACGTCCTAGTGAACCAACTACCTCAGGTTCCAGTACCCGCCTGAATTTACAGCGATATTTGGTGGGGCCCAATGCCGTTCTAAGGATGGTAAGGCCTGAGCAGGTACAGGCGCTAGTCAATTGTGTGGCCGACAGTGGATCCAGCATGTTCACAACATTATCTCCCACCCATTCTTCTGCAGAAAGCGCACAGGTGGCACTGGAAAACCAAGCCCATCAGTCTGTCACATCACCCCCATGCATATCAGGGAAACTGTCTGAGCCTCAAGATATACAGCAGTCTCATATGCTGTTTGAAGACTCTGTTGGCAGGGTTTCCCAAGGGAATCCACCTAGCCCAGGCATATCCAAACTCTGGCCCTCCAGGTGTTGCAGAGCTACAACTCCCATCATGCCCTTCTGTAGGTTGATAGCTGTAGGTTGTCCAGGAATGACGGGAGTTGTAGTTTTGCAACATCTGGAGGGCCGAAGTTTGGAAATGCCTGACCTAGCCCTTCCCCAGTGGTGGAAGACATAGAATGCACTGATGCACAACCACTGATGTTTCCTGATGATGAGGACATGAGAATACCACCTCATCAGAGTCCGCACGTTTCTGATGATGACAAAACACAGGTGCCTACTGCTGCGTCTTTCTGCAGTGTGCAGACCGAACAGCAGGTCAGGGAGGAAGACTGTGTGGAAGACGATGCAGGGGACGATGATGTCCTAGACCCCACATGGAATGAAGGTCGTGCCACTGACTTTCATAGTTCAGAGGAAGAGGCAGTGGTGAGACCGAGCCAACAGAGTAGCAAAAGAGAGAGAGAGCAGGAAGCAAAAGCAGAACAGCCGCCTTCAAGAGAGTTCACCTGCTACTGGCCACCACCACCAGGGACCGAGCACCCCAAAGGCAGCTTCAAGGAGTTCCCTGGCATGGCACTTCTTTAAACAATGTGCTGACGACAAGACCAGAGTGGTTTGCACGCTGTGCCATCTGAGCCTGAAGCGAGGCATTAACGTTCTGAACCTTAGCACAACCTGCATGACCAGGCATCTACATGCAAAGCATGAACTGCATTGGAGTAAACACCTTAAAAGCAAGGAACTCACTCTGGCTCCCCCTGCTCCCTCTTCTGCTGCTGCCTCGGCCTCTTCCTCCGCCTCGGGAGGAATGTTGGCACCTGCCGCCCACCAAACAGAGGATGTGACACCGACAAAACCACCTGCGTCACCAAGCATCTCCACCATGTCACACGGCAGCGTTCAGCTCTCCATCTCACAAACCTTGGAGAGAAAGCGTAAATTCCCACCTAGCCACCCTCGAGCCCTAGGCCTGAATGCCAGCATTTCTAAACTACTGGCCTTTGAAATGCTGTCATTAAGGCTGGTGGACACAGACAGCTTCAAACAGCTGATGTCCATGGCTGTCCCACAGTATGTTCTTCCCAGCCGCCACTACTTCTCCAAGACAGCCGTGCCTTCCATGCACAACCAAGTATCATAAAATCAAGTGTGCACTGTGCAATGCCATCTGTGGCAAAGTCCACCTAACCACAGATACGTGGACCAGTAAGCATGGCCAGGGACGCTATATCTCCCTAACTGCACACTGGGTAAATGTAGTGGCGGCTGGGCCCCAGGTGGAGAGTTCCTTGGCGCATGTCCTTCCACCGCCAAGGATCGCAGGGCATCATTCTTTGCCTCCTCCTCCTCTGCTTCCACCAGCTCATCCAGTCAGCCACACACCTTCACCACCAACTTCAGCACAGCCCGGGGTAAACGTCAGCAGGCCATTCTGAAACTCATATGTTTGGGGGACAGGCCCCACACCGCGCAGGAGTTGTGGCGGGGTATTGAACAACATACCGACCAGTGGTTGCTGCCGGTGAGCCTCAAGCCCGACCTGGTGGTGTGCGATAATGGGCGAAATCTCGTCGCAGCTCTGGGACTAGCCGGTATGACGCACATCCCTTGCCTGGCGCATGTGCTGAATTTGGTGGTGCAGAAGTTCATTCACAACTACCCCGACATGTCAGAGCTGCTGCATAAAGTGCGGGCCGTCTGTGCGCGCTTCCGGCGTTCACATCCTGCCGCTGCTCGCCTGTCTGCGCTACAGCGGAACTTCGGCCTTCCCGCTCACCGCCTCATATGCGACTTGCCCACCAGGTGGAACTCCACTTGCACATGCTGGAGAGACTGTGCGAGCAGCAGCAGGCCATAGTGGAGTTTCAGCTGCAGCACGCACGCGTCAGTCGCACTGCGGAACAGCACCACGTCACCACCAATGATTGGGCCTCCATGCGAGACCTGTGTGCCCTGTTGCGCTGTTTCGAGTACTTCACCAACATGGCCAATGGCGATGACACCGTTATCAGCGTTACAATACCAATTCTATGTCTCCATGAGAAAACGCTTAGGGCGATGATTGAAGATGAGGTGGCCCAGGAGAAGGAGGAGGATGAGGGGTCATTTTTAGCACTTTCAGGCCAGTCTGTTAGAACTGGCTCAGTGGGAGGTTTTTTGCAACAGCAGAGGCCAGGCACAAATGTGGCCAGACAGGGCCCACTACTGGAGGACGAGGAGGATGAGAAGGAGGTGGAGGAGGATGAGGATGAAGCAGGTTCACAGCGGGGTGGCACCCGACACAGCTCAGGCCCATCACTGGTGCGTGGCTGGAGGGATACGGAGGATGATGACGATACGCCTCCCACAGAGGACAGTTTGTCCTTACCTCTGGGGAGCCTGGCACACATGAGCGACTACATGCTGCAGTGCCTGCGCAACGACAGCAGAGTTGCCCACATTTTAACGTGTGCGGACTACTGGGTTGCCACCCTGCTGGATCCCCGGTACAAAGATAATGTGCCCAGCTTACTTCCTGCACTGGAGCGTGAAAGGAAGATGTGCGAGTACAAGCGCACGCTGGTAGACGTGCTCCTGAGAGCATTCCCAATTGTCACAGGGGAACAGGTGTAAGCCCAAGGCGAAGGCAGAGGAGGAGCAAGAGGTCGCCAAAGCAGCTGTGTCACGGCCAGCTCCTCTGAGGGCAGGGTTAGCATGGCAGAAATGTGGAAAAGTTTTGTCTCCACGCCACAGCTAACTGCACCACCACCTGATACGGAACGTGTTAGCAGGAGGAAACATTTCACTAACATGGTTGAACAGTACGTCTGCACACCCCTCCACGTACAGACTGATGGTTCGGCCCCATTCAACTTCTGGGTCTCCAAATTGTCCACGTGGCCAGAGTTAGCATTTTATGTTTTGGAGGTGCTGGCCTGCCCGGCGGCCAGCATTTTGTCTGAACGTGTAATCAGCACGGCAGGGGGCGTCATTACTGACAAACGCAGCCGCCTGTCCACAGCCAATGTGGACAAGCTGACGTTCATAAAAATGAACCAGGCATGGATCCCACAGGACCTGTGCCTCACTTATGCAGAATAGACATTTATAACTGCCATCTCCTCAACCATGTATTCTTGTACTCCGTGGCACCTCTTTATTGAATCCTCATTTTTTTAACTTTACCATGACTTTGCGGTGCAACCCAAAGTTGAATGAACCTCTCCTCTGTCTGGGTGGTGGGGTCGAAATCACTAATAGTGGCCTTCTCCAGTGGTGGGTGATATGACGCATAATTCCTTGCTGTGGGACCTCTCTCCTCTGTCTGGGTGCCTGGCTGAAATAACTGAAAGTGGCCTTCTCTAGTGGTGGGTGATATGACGCATGATTCCTTGCTGTGGGACCTTTCTCCTCTGTCTGGGTGCTGGGGCCAAAATAACTGAGTGGCCTTCTCCGGTGGTGGGTGATATGACGCATGATTCCTTGCTGTGGGATCTCTCTCCTCTGTCTGGGTGGTGGGGCATAAATAACTGAAAGTGGCCTTCTCTGGTGGTGGGTGATATGACACATGATTCCTTGCTGTGGGACCTCTCTCCTCTGACTGGGTGCTGGGGCCAAAATAACTGAAAATGGCCTTCTTCAGTGGTGGGTGATATGACGCATGATTCCTTGCTGTGGGACCTTTATCCTCGGTCTGGGTGCTGGGCCGAAATAACTGAAAGTGGCCTTCTCCGGTGGTGGGTGATATGACGCATGATTCCTTGCTGTGGGACCTCTCTCCTCTGTCAGGGTGCTGGGGCCGAAATAACTGAAAGTGGCCTTCTCCGGTGGTGGGTGATATGACGCATGATTCCTTGCTGTGGGACCTCTCTCCTCTGTCTGGGTGCTGGGGCCGAAATAAATGAAAGTGGCCTTCTCCAGTGGTGGGTGATATGACGCATGATTCCTTGCTGTGGGACCTCTCTCCTCTGTCTGGGTGCTGGGGCCGAAATAAATGAAAGTGGCCTTCTCCAGTGGTGGGTGATATGACGCATGATTCCTTGCTGTGGGACTGCTCTCCTCTGTCTGGGTGCTGGGGCATAAATATCTGAAAGTGGCCTTCTCCAGTGGTGGGTGATATGACGCATGATTCCTTGCTGTGGGACCTCTCTCCTCTGTCTGAGTGCTGGGACCGAAATAACTGAAAGTGGCCTTCTCCGGTGGTGGGTGATATGACGCATGATTCCTTGCTGTGGGACCTGTATCCTTGGTCTGGGTGCTGGGCCGAAATAACTGAAAGTGGCCTTCTCCAGTGGTGGGTGATATGACGCATGATTCCTTGCTGTGGGACCTCTCTCCTCTGTCTGGGTGATGGGTCCGAAATAAGTGAAAGTGGCCTTCTCCAGTGGTGGGTGATATGACACATGATTCCTTGCTGTGGGACCTCTCTCCTCTGTCTGGGTGCTGGGGCCGAAATAACTGAAAGTGGCCTTCTCCAGTGGTGGGTGATATGACACATGATTCCTTGCTGTGGGACCTCTCTCCTCTGTTTGGGTGCTGGGGCTGAAATAACTGAAAGTGGCCTTCTCCAGTGGTGGGTGATATGACGCATGATTCCTTGCTGTGGGACCTCTCTCCTCTGTCTGGGTGCTGGGCCGAAATAACTGAAAGTGGCCTTCTCCGGTGGTGGGTGATATGACGCATGATTCCTTGCTGTGGGACTGCTCTCCTCTGTCTGGGTGCTGGGTCCGAAATAACTGAAAGTGGCCTTCTCCAGTAGTGGGTGATATGATGCATGATTCCTTGCTGTGGGACCTCTCTCCTCTGTCTGGGTGCTGGGCCCGAAATAACTGAAAGTGGCCTTCTCCAGTGGTGGATGATATGACGCATGATTCCTTGCTGTGGGACCTTTATCCTCGGTCTGGGTGCTGGGCCGAAATAACTGAAAGTGGCCTTCTCCGGTGGTGGGTGATATGACGCATGATTCTTTGCTGTGGGACGTCTCTCCTCTGTCTGGGTGCTGGGGCTGAAATAACTGAAAGTGGCCTTCTCTGGTGGTGGGTGATATGATGCATGATTCCTTGCTGTGGGACCTCTCCCCTCTGTCTGGGTGCTGTGGCCGAAATAACTGTAAGTGGCCTTCTCCAGTGGTGGGTGATATGACGCATGATTCCTTGCTGTGGGACCTCTCTCCTCTGTCTGGGTGCTGGGGCCGAAATAACTGAAAGTGGCCTTCTCCAATGGTGGGTGATATGACGCATGATTCCTTGCTGTGGGACCTTTATCCTCGGTCTGGGTGCTGGGGCCGAAATAACTGAAAGTGGCCTACTTTGGTGGTGGGTGATATGACGCATGATTCCTTGCTGTGGGACCTCTCTCCTCTGTCTGGGTGCTGTGGCCGAAATAACTGAAAGTGGCCTTCTCCAGTGGTGAGTGATATGACACATGATTCCTTGCTATGGGACCTCTCTCCTCTGTGTGGGTGCTGTGGCCGAAATAACTGAAAGTGGCCTTCTCCAGTGGTTAGTGATATGACACATGATTCCTTGCTGTGGGACCTCTCTCCTCTGTCTGGGTGCTGGGGCCGAAATAACTGAAAGTGGCCTTCTCCAGTGGTGGGTGATATGACGCATGATTCCTTGCTGTGGGACCTGTATCCTCGGTCTGGGTGCTGGGCCGAAATAACTGAAAGTGGCCTTCTCCAATGGTGGGTGATATGACGCATGATTCCTTGCTGTGGGACCTTTATCCTCGGTCTGGGTGCTGGGGCCGAAATAACTGAAAGTGGCCTACTCTGGTGGTGGGTGATATGACGCATGATTCCTTGCTGTGGGACGTCTCTCCTCTGTCTGGGTGCTGTGGCCGAAATAACTGAAAGTGGCCTTCTCCAGTGGTGAGTGATATGACACATGATTCCTTGCTGTGGGACCTCTCTCCTCTGTCTGGGTGCTGGGCCGAAATAAATAAAAGTGGCCTTCTCCACTGGTGGGTGAAATGACGCATGA
This sequence comes from Bufotes viridis, assembly GCA_033119425.1. NCBI lineage: Eukaryota > Metazoa > Chordata > Amphibia > Anura > Bufonidae > Bufotes > Bufotes viridis. Next base: position 252,343,844 of record CM065590.1, read on the forward strand.
TTCCTTGCTGTGGGACCGCTCTCCTCTGTCTGGGTGCTGGGTCCGAAATAACTGAAAGTGGCATTCTCCAGTGGTGGGTCATATGACGCATGATTTCTTGCTGTGGGACCTCTCTCCTCTGTCTGGGTGCTGGGGCCGAAATAACTGAATGTGTCCTTCTCCGGTGGTGGGTGATATGACGCATGATTCCTTGCTGTGGGACCTCTCTCCTCTGTCTGGGTGCTGGGGCCGACATAACTGAGTGGCCTTCTCCAGTGGTGGGTGATATGACGCATGATTCCTTGCTGTGGGACCTCTCTCCTCTGTCTGGGTGCTGTGGCCGAAATAACTGAAAGTGGCCTTCTCCGGTGGTGAGTGATATGACGCATGATTCCTTGCTGTGGGACCTCTCTCCTCTGTCTGGGTGCTGGGTCCGAAATAACTGAAAGTGGCCTTCTCCAGTGGTGGGTGATATGACGCATGATTCCTTGCTGTGGGACCTGTATCCTCGGTCTGGGTGCTGGGCCGAAATAACTGAAAGTGGCCTTCTCCAGTGGTGGGTGATATGACACATGATTCCTGCTGTGGGACCTGTATCCTCGGTCTGGGTGCTAAGGCTGAAATAACTGAAAGTGGCCTTCTCCTGTGGTGGATGAAATGATGCGTGATTCCTGCTGTGGGACCTCTCTCCTCTGTCTGGGTGCTAGGGCCGAAATAACTGAAAGTGGCCTTCTCCAGTGGTGGGTGATATGACGCATGATTCCTTGCTGTGGACCTCTCTCTCTGTCTGGGTGCTGGGGCCGAAATAACTGAAAGTGGCCTTCTTCAATGGTGGGTGATATGACGCATGATTCCTTGCTGTGGGACCTGTATCCTCGGTCTGGGTGCTGGGCCGAAATAACTGAAAGTGGCCTTCTCCAGTGGTGGGTGATATGACACATGATTCCTTGCTGTGGGACCTGTATCCTCGGTCTGGGTGCTGGGCTGAAATAACTGAAAGTGGCCTTCTCCTGTGGTTGGTGAAATGATGCGTGATTCCTTGCTTTGGGACCTCTCTCCTCTGTCTGGGTGCTGGGGCATAAATAACTGAAAGTGGCCTTCTCCAGTGGTGGGTGATATGACGCATGATTCCTTGCTGTGGGACCTCTCTCCTCTGTCTGGGTGCTGGGGCCGAAATAACTGAAAGTGGCCTTCTTCAATGGTGGGTGATATGACGCATGATTCCTTGCTGTGGGACCTGTATCCTCGGTCTGGGTGCTGGGCCGAAATAACTGAAAGTGGCCTTCTCCAGTGGTGGGTGATATGACGCATGATTCTTTTCTGTGGGACCTCTCTCCTCTGTCTGGGTGCTGGGGCATAAATAACTGAAAGTGGCCTTCTCCAGTGATGGGTGAAATGACGCATGATTCCTTGCTGTGGAACCTCTCTCCTCTGTCTGGGTGCTGGGGCATAAATAACTGAAAGTGGCCTTCTCCAGTGGTGGGTGATATGACGCATGATTCCTTGCTGTGGGACCTCTCTCCTCTGTCTGGGTGGTGGGGCATAAATTTCTGAAAGTGGCCTTCTCTGGTGGTGGGTGATATGACGCATGATTCCTTGCTGTGGAACCTGTATCCTCGGTCTGGGTGCTGGGCCGAAATAACTGAAAGTGGCCTTCTCCAGTGGTGGGCGATATGACGCATGATTCCTTGCTGTGGGATCGCTCTCTTCTGTCTGGGTGCTGGGTCCGAAATAACTGAAAGTGGCCTTCTCCAGTGGTGGGTGATATGACGCATGATTCCTTGCTGTGGGACCTCTCTCCTCTGTCTGGGTGCTGGGCCGAAATAACTGAAAGTGGCCTTTTCCAGTGGTGGGTGAAATGACGCATGATTCCTTGCTGTGGGATCGCTCTCTTCTGTCTGGGTGCTGGGTCCGAAATAACTGAAAGTGGCCTTCTCCAGTGGTGGGTGATATGACGCATGATTCCTTGCTGTGGGACCTCTCTCCTCTGTCTGGGTGCTGGGCCGAAATAACTGAAAGTGGCCTTTTCCAGTGGTGGGTGAAATGACGCATGATTCCTTGCTGTGGGACCACTCTCCTCTGTCTGGGTGCTGGGTCCAAAATAACTGAAAATGGCCTTCTCCAGTGGTGGGCGATATGACGCATGATTCCTTGCTGTGGGACCTCTCTCCTCTGTCTGGGTGCTGGGCCGAAATAACTGAAAGTGGCCTTTTCCAGTGGTGGGTGAAATGACGCATGATTCCTTGCTGTGGGACCGCTCTCCTCTGTCTGGGTGCTGGGCCGAAATAACTGAAAGTGGCCTTCTCCAGTGTTGGGTAATATGACGCATGATTCCTTGCAGTGGGACCTCTCTTCAATTGATATTGGTTAAATTTTATTTATTTATTTTATTTTATTTTATTTTATTTCATTTCCCTATCCACATTTTTTTGCAGGTGATTTACCTACATTTTGCTGCCTTTGGCTGCCCTCTAGCCCGTTCCTGGACAATTTTACAGCCTTTTTAGTGGCTAAAAGTTCGGGTCCCCATTGACTTCAATGGGGTTCGGGATAAAGTTCGGGTCGAGTTCGGATCCCGAACCCGAACATTTTTGGGAAGTTCGTCTGAACTTCCCGAACCCGAACTTCCAGGTGTTCGCTCATCTCTAAAACCCGTGTCATATTCCCCTGTAGACCATAATTGAGGGTTTATCTGGCTTAGCTCGGACATTTCTGCTGGTTTATCCCGTGTTTGTGCGTTTGTGAGTGACAAAAAAGAAGTTGGTGGGTTTGGTAATTGGTATCAGATCAGATCTAATGTTTAGGCCCTTTTGTGAGGTGAATTCTTCAAGTTGGAGTTTAAAGAAAAGGTCTCTTCCCAACAAATTTACTGTGCAGTCAGGTATAATGCTGAAATAATGATCTGTAATGTATTCTCCATCAGCAGTTTTCAGGGGGAGGGGTTCAGTTTTAGTGTTTATATGTTTTAGTGAGTACCCCATCAATACCCATGGAAGGATCGGCCTGCACAGAACACTAGTGGTGGCTCCACTGCCTACAATGAAGCCTACTCTCCTGCCTCCTACCTTCAGGATTTTGATGTATCTTCCCAATGTGTAGTTATCTGTGTGAATGTGGGGGTACTGTCCTCTGGGCAGCGTCAATATTGGCTCTGTTGGTTACAGTCAATGGGGAACCTGGGAGAGTTATCTCCTGGGTGAGCCTGGGTGACCTGATTGCCACGTTGTTTCCTTGGCATTGGACATTGCTGAGCCCAGTGACCTTCCTGCCCACAGTTGTAACAAGCTGTGTTAGAACCCTGCTGTGAGGGTGTGTTACTATTTTGATCATACTGCCTTAGTTGAGACTGCTGTTGTTGTGGTGAGGGTCTATTACCCTGTTCCCTATAATTTCTTCCTCCTCTTGTCCTCTACCTCTGCATCTCTGATTCCTGTTACCTGAATATGCATGGGTGGTGGTTGATTTCTTTACATCAAAACATCCTGCTGATTCTTTCTCATACAAATGTTTCTTAAATTCGTCTACTTTATCAGAGGTCCAGAAGGACACACTCTATTTAACTATGAGAACCAGATATGTGCTGAGGTTGTTGATAAAGGTAGCGATAATAAGGCTATCATTTTTCATTGTAGGTAATCCTTTTATCGTGTTTCCAGCAATCCATGAATTGTTTCCAAAACTCTGTAACTGTTTCTCCCGTCTTTTGTTTGCATGCTACTGCTACAGGGAGGGAGGATTTTTGTTTAAACACTTTACCCATATGTTCAGCTAACTGTTTCCACATTTCTTCTTTCCCGTCTTCTGTATTAAAGATATACTGTGCTAACCTTCCTCCAATCCCATCCTGTATGTGTACCTATTATCCCGTCCACCATTAACATCATATCTTCTTGTGTGTAGTTCCTGCCTTTGCAAGCTCTTTTTAAATAGGTCAGGGTGCCTAGTGGTGCCGTGGTGGGCTTGGGGCAGCGTTTGACTATTCTGTTTATGTCCTCAATCTCTATAGGCTTTTTCATGAGTTGGTCTCCTATCGCAAATAAAGGGTAGGTAGGGTCTGCCTTGAGTAATGTCTTGCTTCATATGTTTTTGGCCACAGGACTAGCCAACCCTAAAGGGGGATCAGAAGGAGAAGCTTCTTCTTCCTCCCGTTCGGTAGTGGATGTATCTTGCTCTATGACAGGGGGTGTTCCCCCCCGTACCACGACAGGTAGGTCAATTGGTGCCAGTCCAGGTGCGGGAAGGAGCGTGAGTAGCCTGTGCTGCCATAGCCGCCTCCTTATCCGTGAGATTGGAGTATATTTTGGATGCTTTTCGTCTTTGATTGTCCTGGGGAAGCGGGGTATTGATTAGGGGGGTATGGTGGGGGTCTTCCTAGGAGTCTCCCTTTTCCTAGGTCTGTTTCCAACTCATGTTTGGTCAGGTCCCCTACTGCCACCTTGGGGTGTTTAGTTTTTTTAAGTTGTTATGTCATACCAGTGTGGGGCTATTTCTAACCATTGTTCTCCCCCTTTTTGCATATATACTTGGTCCCATTCAGGGTCTGGCTCAAAGTGCGGCCATGCCGCAGTATCTCCCAGGCATAACCCTTTAACCATATCTATATGAAAAGGACTGTTGTCACGCTGCCGTGGGAAAGGACTACATGATTCCATGAACTCTGTCCAACCTGCAAGGTTATCTACCCATGAATTTACTAGATAGTAATTGGTAGAACTGACTCTTGCTACATATTCCTTACAGGTTTCACATATGTTGGGAGAGGGATATTCTGTTTTAGACCCCTGGCCACCCATTTTTGTGTATTTTATACCGTAAAATCAGTGAGGCACAAACTTGTCTCAGAACCGGCTGTCCTGAACCGTGAACATGAACCGTAAACCTGTCAACTGAGGAAGGGACTCAAGTCTAAATGCCTGACGGCTTTTATGGCCCCTATCGACTATTGTTCTTTCCAACCGTCACTTGCTTTCTCCTGTCTCTGGGTCAACGGGTTTCCCCTAGCCAGAGAGGTGGGGCGTCTTGTGGTCTTTCAGAACACATGCAATTTCTACACAGTTAAACACTTCAAAATAGACAACAAACTGGTACCGTACACTTACCACCCAGTACGCAATTTGTACAGACAGATTATCTTATACTCTATGTTGTTTTAAGAGTCAAACCAAAGTTGGCACATGTCCCTGAGACTGAATATTTATGTAGTGCTCCAAGCACTAACTAGCAGACTCCCTGTGTCTGTCTATGTATCCCGGATACAAAATTCTATACTTACTGGATCGAGACGTGGCCAGTGCCCTCAGTCCGGGCAGTGGACAATAAATTTGTCTTTTGTACCGGTCACAAGGATAACCTTCTCGATCCCGGAGGAGCCCACAGAACTTTAAGGGTTTAGGACTTTCTGGTACCCCTGGTACCCTAGACCTGCTTTGTTTGAGTCTCTACTGACGTCATGAGAGATATTTCTCAGTTGCAAAGAAAAAGCATACAAACAAATATCACTGAGAAACACTCTAAATTTATTGAGGGTGGGGTAACATATATATAGCAAGGGGGAGGGGGGGAAATCAACAACCGATAAAATGAAGACGCACGTACTATATGAACAGTTACTGTTACAAAGAAATTGACCTTTGCTACATTTCTTAGAAGTGAGGAACAAGAGGAAAATAACGGGATATAGCCAGAACATCCACAGCTCAAGGCCTCAAACACATAGCTTACAGTGTCAACCCTTCAATCATACAGTTACAAGAAAAAAATATGTGAACCCTTTGGAATGATATGGATTTCTGCACAAATTGGTCATAAAAAGTGATCTGATCTTCATCTAAGTCACAACAATGGACAATAACAGTCTGCTTAAACTAACACATAAAGAATTAAATGTTACCATGTTTTTATTGAACACACCATGTAAACATTCACAGTGCAGGTGGAAAAAGTATGTGAACCCCTAGACTAATGACATCTCCAAGAGTTAATTGGAGTGAGGTGTCAGCCAAGTAGAGTCCAATCAATGAGATGAGATTGGAGGTGTTGGTTACAGCTGCCCTGCCCTATAAAAAATACACACCAGTTCTGGTTTTGCTTTTCCCAAGAAGCATTGCCTGAGGTTAATGATGACTCGCACAAAAGAACTCTCAGAAGACCTATGATTAAGAATTTTTGACTTGCATAAAGCTGGAAAGGGTTATAAAAGTATCTCCAAAAGCCTTGCTGTCCATCAGTCCACAGTAAGACAAATTGTCTATAAATGGAGAAAGTTCAGCACTGCTGCTACTCTCCCTAAGAGTGGCTGTCCTGTAAAGATGACTGCAAGAGCACAGCGAAGACTGTACAATGAGGTAAAGAAGAAGCCTACATAGGCATATGCTATCATCCCTGTTAGCAAATCTACAATACGTAAAACACTAAACAAGAATGGATTTCATGGGAGGATACCACAGAGGAAGCCACTGCTGTCCAAAAAAAACGTTGTTGCACGTTTACAGTTTGCACAAGAGCACCTGGATGTTCCAAAGCAGTACTGGCAAAATATTCTGTGGACAGATGAAACCAAAGGTGAGTTGTTTGGAAGAAACACACAACCCGATGTGTGGAGAAAAAGAGGCACTGCACATAACATCAAAACCTCATCCCAACTGTGAATTATGGTGGTGGGGGCATCATGGTTTGGGGCTGCTTTGCTGTGTCTGGGCCTGGACGGATTGCTATCATCGAAGGACAAATGAATTCCCAATTTTATCAAGACATTTTGCAGGAGAACTTAAGGCCATCAGTCCACCAGCTGAAGCTCAACAGAAGATTGGTGTTGCAACTGGACAACAACCCAAAGTATAGAAGTCAATCAATAACAGAATGGCTTAAACAGAAGAAAATGCGCCTTCTGGAGTGGCCCAGTCAGAGTCCTGACCTCAACCCGAATGAGATGCTGTGGCATGACCTCAGAAAAATGATTCACACCAGGCATCCCAAAAATATTGCTGAACTGAAACAGTTCTGTAAAGAGTAATGGTCAAGAATTACTCCTGACCGTTGTGCACGTCTGATCTGCAACTACAGGAAATGTTTGGTTGAAGTTATTGCTGCCAAAGGAGATTCAACCAGTTATTAAATCCAAGGGTTCACACACTTTTTCCACCTGCACTGTGAATGTTTGCATGGTGTGTTCAATAAAAACATGGTAACATTTAATTATTTGTGTGTTATTGGTTTAAGCAGACTGTGATTGTCTATTGTTGTGACTTAGATGAAGATCAGATCACATATTATTGTTTTAATTTGTGCAGAAATCCCTATAATTCCAAAGGGTTCACATACCCTTTCTTGCATTTTTTTATATTTATGTTTATAATACTTTGTATATACTATTGATCCTTTATAATTTTTCTGTTTTTAAGCATATTAATAATCTTATAATAATAATATTTATTTATATAACACCAACATATTCCAATGAATTTTAAATTAGGGTGTTCATGTACAAACAGTGATAAAAAACATAGCAACAAACAAGTTAACAATCAAAACAAGAGGAATGAGGGCCTTTCTTCTATGATGAAATGGAGTGATATAGAAGGTAAAAAGGCCTTGCTTTGCACAATGGTCAGGCCATCATACCACAATATAGAAGGGATCAGCAACCTCTGGCACTCCAGCTGTTCAGAAATTACAACTCTCAGAATCTTTCATACATTTTTATGACAGTTAAAAGAACAGCCAAACTTGTTTGCATGATGGGAGCTGTAGTTTCACAGCAGCTGGAGTGCCAAAGGTTGCTGATCCCTGTAATAGGCAGTAGATGTGAAGTTGCATGAGCCAGTCAGCAGCCAATATCTGTAGTGGTTCTGAGTGCATGGGGTGTGGATATTTGATGATTGTTCAGAAAAATGTTTGTGTGTGTGTAGCAGTGGAGGGGGGGGGGGTATTGGTTATGAATGGAGAAGTTTCAGATCAAGGAATGTTTATAGGCTAACGTAAAAAGATGTGTTTTTAGGGAGTGCCCAAAACTGCGGATGCTACAAATTAACCTAATTGCTTGGGATAGAAATTTTTATCATTCACATTTTTTTATTCATGCTTTCATACAGCTCATAGATTACTACTTATTCATAGGTTCACTTTATTGCTTACCCATCTCTTTACATCATACAGCCTTTACATCCCATCACATCACTATAATAAACAAATATTCACAGAAACAATGTACTGTTATTCATCTAAACATAGCCTTCAACACAATCCACTGCTCCTTCTCACTAAATTGCTCACACTGAGACTAGTATCTCAAGCGCATGTGCAAGACAGAGATTACAATGGAGAGTTGTGTCTTCAGTTGCTAGGCAACGCTCACATATCGGCTCTCCTTATTGCCTAAAGATTCAGAAAAATATATACATTTAACAGCTATTTACAATGACTTGTAAATGTTTAATAACAATCATAGAAACAGTCCAGTTTTATTTAATATGTACTGATTTATTTTCAATTCAAAAGGTTTTTGGTTAACTAAACCTACTGTTTTGAATTCACTACTTCTGCTCTTTCAGGTATGAATATATGTATGCACCCATTATGTCCAATTTGTGTCTCAGGAAGGAGTAAATCTCCGAAATGCAATATATTTTTTGAATAAAGAATCAGGTTTATAAAGATCCTTGGTGTCTAGTGCCTGTGTATTTAGCTTTTTCTTTTTGGAGTTATACTCCAATATCCTTCTCACAAGTCTTCATAAAGATATTCATGAATCCACAGATATTCGTGGAATCCACATTGGCAGCCATCCAAGTAACCCTCAATGCAATCATAGTAGTTGTGACAACCACATAAGGTGAGAGCAATACCTTTAGCTCTGTTATTCCTATATCTATCTTTAGGTCATACCATTAAAAACTCTATGTAGCGTTTGGCAAAGTTCGCTTTTATTATTTTAGTGTAGGCAGCAATGAGACAGTATGAACAAGTGCTTAAACCTTGAAATCTTATTAAACAGTATCAATTCAGTTGAAGAGGTATGTATGAAGAATCTAGATGAGAGAATCAAGTGAATATAATTATGCACAATGCAGGTGAACAGATGATTCTTGCCTGAGATCATAAGAGATGTGTAAACAGAACAACAACATAATACACTACAGAACTGGAAGAGGCAAGGGACTGATGACATCATAGCAGGCTACAGGGAGAAAGCAAGGGCAAACTTGAAGCAAACCAAATGCGGTTCAGTAATGACCCGTGAATAAAGCCACAACCTGTGGGACATGATAAAGTGTACTCCACAGAATTAAATTCAAGATCGCTCTCACTTTTCTCTGTATGGTGTATACACAACACTAGAGTTTGGAAACATATGCTATACTTTGGTCTATAAACTTACCCATCAATTCTTAGATGTCTTCCATCAGCCAATTGGGCTTCCTTGGCAAAACTTGATGCCTCAATAAAAATTGTAACAAAGTCAAAATTAAATTAAGCTATACTTTACCTCAAACCCCAAAAAAGTTGCAAGGTCAGTTGGTTTTGAAACAGATATACTCTAACAACTACCTGTGCATTACAAATACATAGGTAGGGTTGAGCGAACTTGTATTTTAAGTTTGGCGCCCAAAGTTCGGGTTCGGGTTATCTTAGAATCATGTTATGGATTCTCTACCATGGACCATAACGGAATTTGGAATCCAAGTTCGCGCAACCGTCCTTCACTCCTCTACTTCCTTCTTCTCCTCCACACAGAGCACAGGAGCTCTGCCCCTCATGTCACATGATAATTATACCAGGCCCTTTACCACCTCTTATCCAATCCAGTACTGAGCCATGCCCCCAGCACTGATCACATGATGGTGACGTCACCCCAGGTCCTTAGTGTTGTCCAAGGTTCGGGTTCATCGAAGAATCCCCTTATGGATTCAAAATTCCATTATGGTCCGTGGTAGTGGAATCCATAACAGGATTCTTTGATAACCCCAACGCGAACTTTGGACGCCGAACTTAAAATACAAGTTCGCTCAACCCTATACAGAGGCTAATAGAGTGACATACAGGTGCATCTTAAGTAAATTACAATATCATAAAAAAGTTCATTTATTTCAGTAATTCAATTCAAAAAGTGAATCTCATATTTTATTTAGATTCATTACACACAGAATGATCTATTCAAATTTTTTTTTTATTTATGTTGATGATTACCCAATCCTAATGAAAACCCAAAATTAATTTCAGAAAATTAAAATATTTTATCAGACCAATTAAAAAATACATATTTTTAATTCAGAAATGTTGGCCTACTGAAAGTATGTATGGCATATGCACTGAAAACTTGGTCGGAGCTCATTTTGCATGAATCGCTGCATCAATGCACCATGGCATGGAGGCCATCAGCCTAGGACACTGCTCTGGCGTTATGGAGGTCCAGGTTACTTTGATAGCAGCCTTCAGCTATTCTGCATTATTTGGAGTCATCTTCCTTTAGTGCAATATTTATTGAGACATTAACTTTTTGATGATATTCAAAATTAAAGAGATGCACCTGTATAGATATGTCAGTAAATTGTAGCAAAAAAAAATTAAAAACTCTCTTTGAATTAAAAACTAACATAAATAGAGACATATCACTGTTCTGCATTAGGAATTCAATGCAAAAAAACATGACATCACTGACTAGCAAGCAAATCTAAAACATTATTTTGATCAAATAAAATTATTACTGTGGATAATACATAAACAGATATCTTAAACATACTGTTACAACCAGTGGATGTGTCATTCAACCAGTTTGACTTTGGGCAAAACCTACAAGTGTTATCCAGGCAGTCCTCTCTTATTCACCCTTTAACCGCTATTGTATACAGAGAACTAATGGAGTAGTCCCAGTCTGGTTAATAGCTAACCCATGGGTTTCAAAGTCACCGTAGGATCAAGTAAGACTTAATTCTAGAGCAGGCAGATTTAGCGTGAATCCAAGAAACAGTCCAACAAGCAGTACAGGGTCAGTACAATGATGAAGCTCGGGTCTTGCTGAGCAGTGAGGGGTCAGAGTCAGGAATCAAGCAGAAGTTGGTACATGGTGAGACATCCAGAAAACTATAGTTTTTTAATATATTTATAAGCATTATCCATTGAGTACTCTATATAGTAGACAGATGGCTCACTACGGATAACCACAACTGGTGCTCAGGTTCAAAGAAACACCCCTGGTTCTTAAGTCTATAAATTGTTAGAAGGTTGAACCAGCACTCAGGACACTTGGAGAGTATGTAGAAACATATACATTTATTTATATAATAAAATCACCTATATCTGAATACCACACAGCTAGATAAATGAACTGAATTGACGTGAGAAACTACATATTGGATTGGAATAGAGACTTTATGTTTACTGAATCACTAGATTTCAACATAGTAGGATACATGTCCATCCAGCTGGATGCCGTGCTCCATTACATCTATTGAGCTTTATGTGCTATCATTGGACATAACCATCAGATGTAGTGGATTTTGGGTGCGAGATACTATTGCGCATCTGTTATTTTAAATATTCAATTTCATTTTCGCATTTATTTTTGCTTTTTATCCTCATTTATCAAAATCATTATTAAAAAAATAAAAAATAAAATAGAAGAAAAAAAATAGACATATTTGGTATCAGCGGCTCTATAATAATATCATATGATCTAACCCATCAGGTGAACGCCATAAAAAAAAATAAACATTGCGCCAAAACAGTTTTTTCACTCACTGCAGAGTGAGCTCCTCTTTTCCCACAATTCCCAGAACAATAGAAAATAACGGCTTAAGATAATATCATGCACTAGGTTTTTCACCACCCATACTTCATATGTGATAGTTCTTTTTAAAGTCTCAACTTTTGCGCGTGCCACAGTGTACACCTTGGCATCTCCATGGATGCAAAGCCCACTCATATGTTGGTCCAGAACATAGTCCCCAGCCACAAAGCTGGCATTTACTAGAGTTAACAAGCTACCCAAGTCCAGTAAAGAACATAGGATAGAATCAGATCACCGCCGTAAGTGGTACAGTGCACGAACAAAGGGCTAGGTCCCAGGATAAACACGTTGTCTGAAGTGTAGCCTGCTCAGCAGTCGCAGGATGAGCATAAAATGTGTTTATTTCATTTCCGGGCATAAACAAGTATTACATTATAATGTCACATATTTGTGACTCAGTCTCCCATCCTTGTGACGCTACACAGACAGTCTCTGCAAACAGTGACTAAAAGTGGCAAGCTTCACACTCCATAGGCTCAGAGGTAAGTGGCCAATGGGCAGCCACTGTCTGATTTGAAACCATATTATACTTATTAGAGTCAGGGTTGGATATTGCACAAGTATTTATTTTTATTAAGACTTCTAACTTTAATGTCTCTTTTTATTATAATCTTCAAGTTCCTTATTTTGCATTAATACTATAGTTTTATTTACCATAATTCTCCCTTAGGCCTATTGCACACAAACTTATGGTTTTGTGGTCCGTTTTTCACTGAGTCGTTGTTCCATTTTTGTGATCCCTTGTTTTTCTGTTGTGTTTCAGTTTCCGTTCCTTTTTTTTCCCCAAATAAAATCCGTTTAGTTTCTGTATACGATGCGTTTTTTGTGGATCACAAACGGAAGGAAAAAAAATCTGTTATCATGATTTTTAGACACATCCCCTTTTTCACTCCCCCTATTTAACTTGGTCATTTGATAGTTGTGACTCCATTTCATGCAGCTTGATGCAGCATTGAGAGCGTACTTGGAATCCTGTGTTTGGCAGACATTGGTTTCAGGCTACAATTTTGTGTTGTAAATGGCTGAAGAGGAACCGGTTCTCTTGTGCTGGCTGATTTCTCGGGAACAGGAACAGCAGCAAACTATGCTGAACGTGGAACTGAGGAGGAGGAGGCATTGGGTTCACCCTATTGTCTCTCAGCGGCGCTCGAAGGGGCATTTCCACATGCTGTACATGGATCTGCGACAGCATCCTGACAAATTTCTGGCAACTGGGAATTCTTTTGTATCTCTGCATTTTGAGTTCCTGCTGGGAGTCTCAATGATTTCTCGGATAGTTCGTCAAACCTGTGATTTTATTTGACAGCGACTCCGGCACACGGTGATACCAAAGCCCAAGGCTGAGGATTGGATCCGAATTGCTGAGGGTTTTGATGTCAATGCGCAGTTTCCAAACTGCATTGGGGCACTGGATGGCAAACACATATTTGTTAAGAAGCCGCCTTACTCAGGGTCCCTGTACTACAATTATAAACAGTATTTTTCTGTTGTGCTGATGGCCTTGGCTGACAGTAATTACAAGTTTATAATTGTGGATATTGGGGCCTATGGGAGCACTGCAGATGCGCGCATTTTCATGGAATGCTGCCAGCAGACGACCAGAGATAGGAACACAGAGAGGGACGAGGGGGCACCAACACAGACCATGGTGTAACCGAATGGTGGGGAAAAAGCCACTCACCACGCCGTAAACGGTGAAACCCCATAACGCTCTCCCTCCGGAGAACGCGCATGCACACCAAAAACTGCAGGCAATACATGCTGCACCCTCTTTCGAAGGAGACACACCACAACACAGACCTCCAAACAAAGCCCACACCCTCACAACATACACTTGGTGGGGAAGGGCCAACAGAAACTCGCAGGAGGGGACACACAAACTGAGAAAGGGAAACAATATGACAATTAAGGGTGGCACACAGACTAACATTCTGCCAGGGAGCAGAGCTCCTACACAGACAGATGAACAAAACCAAACTGACCTCAGACTCCACCACACCAACATATAAGGAGGCCTGAGGTCACACCCACCACACCTAACAAACACACCTTAACCCCATGCACACCAAACAGGGGAAGTGCAAACATTCAAAGACATGTTGCCGAAGGAAACCGCATGCATTGACAGCGAGCCATCTAGCACAAAGCTCAGGCTGCTACGCTGCCAACAACACCAATGGAAAACCAGACACGCATGCATAAACAAACATGTTGCCAGCGGCAACCGCACATGAGACTACCAAGTAACAGTACTTCACATGCGGCAAACCTGTGACAAGTATATTCCCACCAGAGAACAACATGTACCTGCCTTGTGCATGCCAGCACTAGTTGTAGACTAGCCTATAAAACATTACTTGCATGATGTGAACTATGTTACCTAAAAAATGGCACAAACAAGTTTTTGACTAAATTTTGAAGATTATATTATAAATAATAAATAGATTTCATACTCACGGCCTAAGGTCCAGCACTGGTTTCAAGAAACTCAGCTGTCTTGTATAGAGATAAGACTTTTTGCGAGGTCCACCATCGCCATTTCTTCCCCTGGACTGGACTCGTTCCCGCCTGTACTGGTCTTGACACGACTGTCAGTGGGTCTTCACATGACTGTCAGTGGGTCTTCACAACATTACAACCATTATAACTTAATATAGGTAAACACACGTATAAAAGCAATTTACCAAATATGGTTACTGCAACATTCATACATGAAAATACATTCTTTGGAAAAACATATACAGGAAATTTTATATGTTCTTATGGTGACTGACCTTGTGTTAACATCACTTCCAAAAATTCTTGTTTCTATGCTAGAAAAAAACTAGCTACTCCATCTACAGTTGACCAGTACCGGAAAACAAGCTGAACTATCCCAGCTCTAGTGGTCCCAACCAACAGAGAGTGTGGCACGTTTTACATTAATATTGAAGCATGGCCACTAATGCTAGATAGCATGGTTGTTGTAACCAAGGGAAATTGACAGGCCTAAAACATTATTGAACAGTGATATTTTTACATTTCAGGGATACACAATATGAAGCTTCCCAGCTGTTTATAATTTATACCTGAAAGCATGTCCACACATAAAAAATATCGCCGCCTACAGCCAGCCATGGTGATAATCGTTGTTTCACTACAGCAGGAGTGCCACCGGTGGTCATGGCTGATGTAATCAAACAATATATAGTGCTGTGAATTTATACATATAAAATAAGTGTTGTAGAAAACATCCCCATGGTGCCCCTTCAAGAATACATATCCTCATTTACCTGCTTCTTCAATATATACACCACTGCATCTAAAGTAACACATAAATAATAGGCATTTTACACACAAAAATCATCCACATGGGTTGACTTACCTAATTTGCGGCATTTGGAGGAATTGGCCTTCTCCCACTCTCTGGCCAAGATTTCACAGGTCACGTCGTCCCATGCAGGCTCTTTGCTCATGGGGTCATGGTATGCCTCAGTTCTTGAGTCCCATAGCTGATTGCGCTCTTGGATTAGCAAGATAAGCTTTTTCACATCCATGGTGGGTGTGTTCTCAGTCAAGGCAGACAGGCACATGTGCTCTAAGCAAAGTTTGTAAACACCAAACACATGGCAGTAGTGGGCTGAGCCTAGCAGTTCTCTAGTATGGATCCGCAAAAAACGGATGACATACGGATGTGTTCTGTATGCATTCCATTTTTATGCACACCTATTGACTTGAATTAAGCCACTGACTGTGATTTGTCGGCAAAAATAGGACATTTTCTATCTTTGAACGGTACGGAAATACGGAAACGGAATGCACACAGAGACACTTCAGTTTTTTTTTTTGCGGACCCATTGAAATGAATGATTCCATATACGGACTGTGTACGGAATGCAAAGAAACGGCCTGTACACTCGCAAAAAAAGTTTGTGTGCAATAGGCCTTATCCTAAGTTTTTCAATTCTTCAATTAACTTACCAAAAAATATAACCGAACATCTGGGACCAAGAGGCCACCCTTACCATCTGGGTACTGTAAATATTGTGTTTATATCTGAGTTTGGCATCCATCCATGCCAAACCAATTCTCTAAATAAGTTTTAAAGAGAAATATATTTAATGGAATCCACACCAGTGCGTTTAACTAAACATATAAACTCATAGGTAACAAGCACATGTTCTGTAACATTTACTGTTGCAAATATTCCAAACCATAGTGGTCTAAACTCTTAAAAACAAATTTAAAACTTAAAAAAATATATATAAAAACATAACTGATTTAAATGATAACTGCCAGATCCTAGCTGGTGTAAATTTTAGGTTTTGGTACACGAACAGCACAAAATGTTAAAAAATGTATAAAGGGGTACTCTAAATAAGTTTGTCACATCTTACTCAGGCAGCATTTTACAAAGATTGGTGTGTGAATATCCAATTTTCCAAGTAAATGTGCCCCCATGTGTCTACCAAGCAATTAAGAGATTTGTACTAAAGTAAATGTGTATAATGTGTATTTTTTGTGTAACCAAATGAGCCCTATGTTATTGGGACCATATTTATTTCCAGAATTTTATAAGAGGTTTAAATGCTGCATGTGCCATTAGTACAGTAATGATTGTAAAAGCATTATCATTTAAGTACCTGCAGTAGTAAACAGAGCAGCTAAAATGAGAATCTAAGATTGGTTGCCATAATAAAATAAAACAAGGTAAATTATGATACAAGCTGCTTTGCTTAGATATTACATATTTTCTTAAAACAGAAAACAAACCATTATCTTTTTAGGCCAGCTTGGGATTTTCTGTCAAATTCACCCTGTATTCAGTTAGAAATTAGATTTGTTATAAATTAGATTTACTAAAATTACATTTGGTGCAAAGGTCCCATTTTACAGGGGTTGAGTAAGAATGGGGAGTTTGGCTACCCACCCACCTTAGCTAGGCCTGTAAAAGTGAAACTTATTTTCTTGCTTCTCAGTACTGGCTCCCTCACTGTAAATATCTGGTTTGACATTGCTGCAGCCAATCACTGTCCGTTGTGGAGACTTGATTCCCTTGTGTTATGTGACCAATTGTCATGATGTAAGGGGAGCTGGTCACCATCTCAGCCAGTTATTGGCTTCAGATGATGTCAAAAAGGATATTTTCAGCGAGGGAGCCCAGGCATGGCAGGCTTGGAGGAGAAGAAGTGCCAGGAAGCAGGTGAGTAAGCTTCCCTTTACAGGTCTGGCCAAGTTAGTTGGTTTGACAAGACCCCACTCCTACCCTCAATCTTGCACAACCACAGATTCACTTATCATGTAGATAGGGTGAAGTAAGGATAGAACTTCAACTACACTTTTTGTAGCACTTTCAATTGATATTAACTGTCAAGTGACAGCTGCAGCACCCACAATTTCATACATAAAGAACCACACCAGGCACCAACCACATAGGGTAGTAACATTAACAGGACTTTGTCACAGATATGCACAGTAAAGCCTTATTCATAAAGTCAATCAGTGATTGTGAGCCAAAACCAAGTGTGGCTCAACATCTGGTTTTGGCTCACAATCACTGATGGAAATCACTGACCAAACACTCATGTGTGAATAAGGCATTAGATATTGCAAATACAAATTACAAGACAGGTGCACTCTGCGGTCTTACGAAGCCCTCAAACGGATATTAAAATTGAGAGATTAGTCAACATGTCCTGCAGAGGAGGACATGCCTAAGCCCGAGCACCATGTCAAGGTTTCTCAAGTAGCTTGGGACCTAACACTCACCTAACTGTGCCGTATGGGCAATACCAAGGGCCAGTGGGCATTACAGGAATGTATAGGCCGACTCACAGCAAACTCCTCAGTTACCTCCAGCATGTAACCATGCCTGCAATGGGAGGAGGGAAAAGGCTGTGAGCCCCACCCAAGACTAGCTGATATGGCCCAGGCCTCACAGGTGCACCTAAATGTAGCCTGTGGATGGAAAACTGGCTATATTTACATAGGAGTTTATATACCTCCAAAAAATTATATATACAAAACAACTAAAAAGTGGCATGAAGCAGGATGTGCTCAACCCAAAAATGCAGTTGTGCATGTATATACAGGGGAGCAGATCCTGCACTTTGCTAAGCAAGATCCCCAGCAAAATGCATACGGTGGAGGATGCCCGCAGCGGACCACAAGTACCACAATAGACATCCTACACAAGATGCCAATTGTGTGGATGTGATAAATAATATAACAATATAGCAATAACAAATGACAAGACAGGTGCACTCTGCGGTCTTACTAAGCCCTCAAACTGATGTTAAAATTGAGAGATTAGTCAACATGTCCTGCAGTGGAGGACATGCCTAAGCCGAGCACCACGCCAAGGTTTCTCAAGTAGCTCCCTCACCTTTTGTTGTTGTGAGTCACAACTACTGTATTGGCATGTATTGGGCACTGTTGGCAATAGAGCTGCAAACATCTGGATGCCTTCACAGGGGCTTTGTCTAATGAAATAAATAATTTTTGGATCTTCAGTTGGTGAGTGTTTGTGTTTAGCTTTACAATTAGCCATTTGGCAACTGATTGTATCCAATTTTATTTCCAAGGTGCTGCACATATATAGTATAAAAAGAGGGGAAAACATGCAAAATATAACACAAAACAAAGACAATGAGCATGGACTAATTAATAGACTTGTACAGAGGAGGAGAGGACTCTACCTGTGAGGGCTTACAACCTAGGGAAGGGGGAAGGAGACATTTGGTAGCAACATCCTTATGGTAAATGGTAGGCTTTTTATGTTGTTTTTGAAGATTTGGATGTTGGGAGAATATTCACATTAATAAATATGGGCCAGTGGCAAAAAAAGTGGAAAATGTCACTGTAATTATTAAAACTGTTTTTTGACCCAAAGTCAGTAGTGTATCCAGCAGGAAAGAGATGCATACATTCTTCTTTTATAGCTTCAAATTCCTTAATTCCTCTAATTGCTGCCATTGCTGCAAAAAACCTTATAAAAATGTATACAAAAACTGAAGAATATTTACTTTTCAAAATGTGCCAAAGTGCTGGTGCAACCTGAGCCAAAAAAAGCTGGCTTACATGCTTTGCACCACATTTATTAACTGTTTTAGACAATTGTCTACATTTTTTGGGACTCCTTCTACAAGAGGGTGTGGCTTAGCAGAAAGTGCATGACTTTATGGGGAACAGGACTAGATTTAAAGATGTGCACAGTTTTTGCTATATTTATGACCTATCCTCAGGATAGGTGATCAAGGTCAGATCGGCAGAGACTAGTGTTGAGCGAATCAAAGTTCACAAAGTGGACTTCGATCTAAATTTCAGGGAAGATTTGATTATTTACAAATCCAAATTTCTTCGTGCTTCATTGCTTCGTGGTAACAAATCAAGTTTTTTTAAAATGTTTTAAAAAAAAAAAACATACTCACCTGATACATTTGCACGCGAGTCTGCCACCGCTATCTTGATTGAAGATCATGTGCGAAATCTCATGTGCAGTGACGCACGCCGGACAGCGTAATTATGTCATCACGCACAGAGCAACTTTTCTAGCTGGATCTTCAATCAAGATGGCTGCAGGGGACTCTTCATGAGCAAATGGATAAGGTGAGTATTTTTCATTTATTTTTTTTAACAGATAAACCCCTGACAGTCCTCAATGGTCATCTCTAGTTTTGTGTGAATCAAAATCCATGAAATTTGTTAGATTCGGGAAGAATTCTTAGTTCATGAATGGTTTTACATGTTTAAAAATATAAAATATCATATATCTATCTATCTATCTATCTATCTATCTTTCTAATCTGTATGTTTAATATGTCTGTCTAACCTATCTATCTGCCTATTATCTATCTATCTATCTATCTATCTATCTATCTATCTATCTATCTATCTCTGTCTATCTTATCTATCTGTCTATATTCTATCTATCTATCTATCTATCCAAAAAAATTAAAGACCGGTGACTGGTGATTAAAGACCACTTCTTTTGAATTACTTCTTGGGAGTGCCGTCAAATTTTTTTGTTTATTTTTTGGATGCTGGATTGCCTCCGCAGCTGCTGGCACCCCACCGCATTTACATTGCTGTGCCGTTCACAACACTTGGACTATCTATCTATCTATCTATCTATCTATCTAATCTATCTGTCTATCTATCTATCTAATTTGCCCCTATGGCACGGATATCTTACACGTTATAAATAGTTATGTTTGCAGCTCTATTGCATTTTTTCAATGTCACAAGAATTCCTACTGAAACTGCTTTCCTCATAGGAATGACTTGCAGAATACAAATATACTTATTGAACTGCTGGGAAATACATTTTCTTGGATTTACCCCATCTGTCTTAACAAAATGCAGTGACCTGAGTACCTATGAATACATCACTCTGTTTTACTAAACTTTTGACTCCAAGCAATCCTATTTCATCAGCTGGATTGTGAATACATGTCCTCTAAATAATAGCCATGGATCTGAACTATTGCTTGCAGTGTTAGGCTGATACTGATCTGTCTGCAAGCATAGTAAATCTCCTTCTGTTTTACTGGATTGCTGGCATCAGTTGCCTCTGTCTAAAGTATAAGTGCTATACTCTTTCTGATCAGACTATAAATATATCTTCCTGCATTTTACTTGAACATACAGTTCGTATAGATAGTGGTGCTGTGTTGATCTGCTTGCAAATAAAACGACAAAATCATCCTATCTGTCTTAAGTACAGCCATTTGGTTCTGTACTGATTCTACAGTGACTGGAAATAAATCTCCTTAAATTTGTGCACAGAGATGTAACCACCATTTGCTGGAAGATAAAATTATTCATGGGCATTTATAAAATCTGTTTTAGAGTGACAAGGACCATGCAACACAGCAGTCAGCTTCAGACAAAAGGAAAAGGAAATTGAAGCATCTCTCATGTAAACTATACTATAAGGAGAAGTGACAATGATACCAAGCATCCATGTAATAGCATTCACAAAAATGAGCACAAAGGTCATCATAGCCTGGCAGCCAGAATAGGTTAGTGGAGTGATGGAGGATGAGAAAGGAGATAAGACAAATGAAGCAGAGTGGTATATAAGTAACGCACAGTTCCTCTGCTTACTGGGTACTCACCATGGGTGAAATATAATGGCAAATGAGGGTAAGTGGCATCACTTATCACATTTAACTTTCACGTTCTCAGACATTTTTTAAATTAGTATTTGTATTCAGCTTTCGTACTTTCTTGCTATATAGTAATAGGAGGTTTTACATGTATGTTTATCTATAGTGAATAAATAGCACTGTCATTTATATGTTGATGGACTACTTTTCCTTTGTAGCCAGACACTGGCACACTATTGGTACTAACATACTCTAGTTCGGGTCAAATTCCACACCCTTGCCTTTAAATCACAATAAATGCATATTGGACCTAATTAATGATGAGCGAGCATGCTCAGCCGAGTACCACTTCAGCTCGAGCATCACTATGCTCGGCATGTGGCGGTACTCGGCCAAATACCATGTATGCTCTTCGCATTGCTCGAGTTTCCTACCTGCACGTTTGGCGCCTCCTAAGCAGCCAATCAACGTTCAGGTAAGTAATTCCCTTCAGTGTAATGCCATAGCCATGTTAGCTATTAGCCTTACACTGATTGGCTGGCCGGAACGCGTGATACCAGTTTATATAGGAGCCGATGTCCCACGCTCGGATCATTCAGCGTCAGGGAGAGCAGACAGTAGGCAGGGACAGATAGCGTTTTGCTGGAAATTCACAGATTTAACTCCAAAAAAATCTATTGTAAGACCAAATAGTCCTCTTAAGGACTACAGTGTGTGTTTGACAGCAGTGCAGCACCATTATTTTTTTTTTTTTTACCAGGGGTTAAATTCAGCAGTATCAGGGACAGGCATCTTCAGGAAGGGACAGATGGTGCAGGGCTGGAAAATTGCTTCTTTAAGTACCCAAAAGCTTTTAAAAGACAGAAAGATTTGACATTATAAAAAGGGGCTTATTCACCTACAGTGTTTCTGCAAATGAGATCTATAGTACGCCATCAGAAAGCCGTGTGTATATCAAACATTATAAACAGGAGATTATTCACTAGAGTGTGTCTGCAAGTGAGATCTACAGTACGCCATCAGAAAGCAATGTGTTTAGCAAACATTATACAAAGGGGCTTATTCACTAGAGTGTGCCTGCTAGTGAGACATAAACCGCACCATCAGAGAAATTTTTTTTTTCTGGGGAAATTAACCTAATCTGTGCCTCATCTGTGTGTGCGTTAAATCCGCAACCATTATATTCATTACTCTAGCAGAGAATTATTTATATTTTGGGCAAATTTAACTAGCTTTGGGCACATCTGTGTGTGCGTTTAGGCCGCAACCGTGTATACAGTATTCCAGCAGAGAATAAATTTTATTTTGAACAAAATTTTATCCCATACTAAACTGAATCTGAAATCACTGTGTATATAACAATTTCCATTAATCTGGGCCTAGTAAACTGTGTAGAAAATCTGTGGGTTTTTGTATCCCATCCTGAACAGAATCTGACAAATCTGTCTATATTACAATTTGCATTAATCTGGGTCTAGTAAAGTGTTCACAATTTGTGGGTTTGTGTATCCCATACTGAACTGAATCTGAAAACACTGTGTATATTGCAATTTCCATTAATCTGGGCCTAGTAAAGTGTCCACAATCTGTTGGTTTTTGTATCCTATACTAAACTGAATCTGAAAACACTGTGTAAATTACATCTTCCATTAATCTGGGCCTAGTAAAGTGTCCAAAATCTGTTGGTTTTTGTATTCCATACTGAACTGAATCTGAAAACACTGTGTATATTATAACTTCCATTAATCTGGGCCTAGTAAAGTGTCCACAATCTGTCGGTTTTTGTATTCTATACTGAACTGAATCTGAAAAAAGTGTGTATATTACAATTTCTATTAATCTGGGGCTAGTAAAGTGTCCACAATCTGTCGGTTTTTGTATCCCATACCGAACTGAATCTGAAAACACTGTGCATATTAAAACTTCCTTTAATCTGGGTTTAGTAAGGTGTTCACAATCTGTCGGTTTTTGTATTCTATACTGAACTGAATCTGAAATCACTGTGTATATTACAACTTCCATTAATCTTGGCCTAGTAAAGTGTCCACAATCTGTGGGTTTTTATATCCCATACTGTACTGAATTTGAAAAAAGTGTGTATATTACAATTTCCATTAATCTGGGTCTTGTAAAATGTCCACAATCTGCCTTGCAAGGGGTAGTTGTTCCGCAGTATGCGGCTTTTTTAAGGAAAGCACAGACGACAAAAGAGTGGTAGTTTGCAACCTGTACCGTACCAAAATGAACCGAGGTGTGAACACTAGCAACCTCACCACCACCAGCATGATCCGCCACATGGCATCCAAACACCCTAATAAGTGGGCCGAACGCCTGGGTCCACAATCTGGGTCTGCGGGTCTCACCACTTCCTCCTCTTCGCCTGTGTTAAGCACTGTCGGCCAATCCCCTGTCGAAGGTGCAGGTAACCGTCAACAGGCCGCGCTAAAGCTGATCTGTTTAGGGGACAAACAGCACTCCGCCGCAGAGCTGTGGCAGGGTATAAGGGATCAGACCGAGCTGTGGCTCTCGCCACTCAACCTATAACCAGGCATGGTTGTGTCTGACAATGGCCATAACTTGGTGGTGGCTTTGGAGCTCGGCAACCTGATACACATCCCATGCCTAGCCCACATCTTAAACTTAGTGGTTCAGCAGTTTATAAATACCTACCCCAATTTTGCAGAGCTACTAGTGAAGGCGCGCCGCATGTGTGCCCATTTCCGCAAGTCGTCCACAGCTTCAGCCAGTCTGTCAACGCTGCAGCAGTGCTTGCGGCTTTCAGCTCACCGACTGTTGAGCACACGCTGGAGCTCTACGTTCTATATGTTGGCAAGGCTTTGTGAGCAGCAGAGGGCAGTTGTCGAATACCAGCTGCAACATGGTCGTCACTTTTCCCAGCTATTCACAAGCGAGGAGTGGGCATTGATGTCAGTCCTCTGTGAGGTTTTAAATAAATCCACACAGATGGTTAGTGGCAATAAGGCTATTATGAGGGTAACCATCCCACTGCTGTGTCTACTCAAACGATCCTTTCTCACAATTAAGAAGGATGCTTTGAATGTGGCAGACGAGGTAATGGGGGAGGAGATGACACAGGGTGATAGCCCCACCTCCCCCAGATCGTCTTCTCAGCACGAATTGGGCCATGAATAGGAGGAGGAGCAGTTGCCTCTGCTACAGAGGTTAGTACCCATGAGACTTTAATTCCATCTGTTCAGCGTGGGTGGGCAGAAGAGGAGGAGGAGGATGAGGGGATGGAGAGTCATTCTAATGTTGACATCGACATCTTGCCTGTTGGTTATCTGGCACACATGGCTGAATTCATGTTAGGTTGCCTTTCCCGTGACTCTCGCGTTATACGCATTTTAGATACCACAGATTACTGGGTGTTCACCCTTCTCGACCCACGCTACAAAGAGAACTTCTCATCTCTTATTACTGTGGTGGAGAGGACGAGTAAAATGGTGAAATACCAGAAGGTACTTGTTGAGAGAATGCTCCAAAATTTTCCATCTGATAATGCGGCCGCCTGAGTCCGTACTTCCCTAGGCAATAGAGGAAGGGAGACAAGGGGAACACATAGCAGTTCCAACAGAGGCAGGGCAACACTCTCCAAAGCATGGGACACTTTCATGACACTCCGCCAAAAACCTCACCCTGAAGCGCGGCCTAGTGCTACAAGGAGGGAAAAGTTTTGGAAGATGGTGAAGGAATACATTGCAGACTGTTTCAGCGTCCTAAATGATCCCTCAGTGCTTTACAACTACTGGGTGTCTAAGCTGGACACGTGGCACGAACTTGCACTCTACGCCTTGGAGGTGCTGGCCTGCCCTGTTGTCAGTGTTTTGTCTGAGGTTGTATTTAGTGTTGCTGGTGGCATTATAACTGATAAGCGTATCCGCTTGTCCACTGACAATGCTGACAGGTTGACTCAGATAAAAATGAACAAGGCCTGGATTGCTCCTGACATCCCATCTCCACCTGATATACAGGCTGTTTTGGAGTGCCTCTTGCTTGTAATTTTTGGCAGCACTGCACTTTATATACAATTGAATATACAGGAAACAATGCTTCCTATCAATTTTTCTAGTAAATGATTTTTTTGGGGGGGGTTTGTGCGTATTTTTGTCAGTCTGTAACAGTGGCATACAACTCGGACAACAGTTCAGGATTCTGACTGGGCCACTCCAGAAGGCGTATTTTCTTCTGTTTAAGCCATTCTGTTATTGATTTACTTCTATGCTTTGGGTCGTTGTCCGGTTGCAACACCCATTTTCTGTTGAGCTTCAGTTGGTGGACAGATGGCCTTAAGTTCTCCTGCAAAATGTCTTGATAAAATTGGGAATTCATTTTTCCTTTAATGAGAGCAATCCGTCCTGGCCCTGATGTAGCAAAGCAGCCCTAAACCATGATGCCCCCACCACCATACTTCCCAGTTGGGATGAGGTTTTGATGTTCATGTGATGTGCCTATTTTTCTCCACACATAGTGTTGTGTGTTTAATCTGTCCACAGAATATTTTGCCAGTACTGCTGTGGAACATCCAGGTGCTCTTGTGCAAACTGTAAACGTGCAGTAATGTTTTTTTTGGACAGCAGTGGTTTCCTCTGTGGTATTCTCCCATGAAATCCATTCTTGTTTAGTGTTTTACGTATCGTAGATTCGCTAACAGGGATGTTAGCATATGCCAGATACTTTTGTAAGTCTTTAGCTAACACTCTAGGCTTCTTCTTCACCTCATTGTACAGTCTGCGCTGTGCTCTTGCAGTTATCTTTACAGGACAGCCACTCCTAGGGAAAGTAGCAGCAGTGCTGAACTTTCTCCATTTATAGACAATTTGGAGATACTTTTGGAGATACTTATAACCCTTTCCAGCTTTATGCAAGTCAAAAATTCTTAATCATAGGTCTTCTGAGAGTTCTTTTGTGCGAGTCATCATTAACATCAGGCAATGCTTCTTGGGAAAAGCAAAACCAGAACTGGTGTGTATTTTTTATAGGGCAGGGCAGCTGTAACCAACACCTCCAATCTCATCTCATTGATTGGACTCCACTTGGCTGACACCTCACTCCAATTAACTCTTGGAGATGTCATTAGTCTAGGGGTTCACATACTTTTTCCACCTGCACTGTAAATGTTTACATGGTGTGTTCAATAAAAACATGGTAACATTTAATTATTTGTGTGTTATTAGTTTAAGCAGACTGTGATTGTCTATTGTTGTGACTTAGATGAAGATCAGATCACTTTTTATGACCAATTTGTGCAGAAATCCATATCATTCCAAAGGGTTCACATACTTTTTCTTGCAACTGTATGTCAGGAAGGGTTAGCAACATTTTAGAGGCAGGCAGTTCAGTGTGTGTGTAGCGTTTCTAAGCTAGCCCAGTCTAGCAAGGGCTAGGAGAAGGAAGCCCAAACTCATCCTGGACCTGTACCACCGAGGATTGAGCTAGAACCTCTCCAAAGCCGACTAGATGCAAGAGAGGAGTAGCAAAAATCTAGTAGAGGTGACCAGTTTTACAAAGGACTTTATTGTGTCTACCAATCTTACAAAAGGCTTTGTTATGTCTATTGCGTGTTCAGAAGCAGCCTGTACTGCAAGAGCACAGCAAAATATCAATTGGTGCACCTGTGTATATCTTCATATTCGAAGGTGGAAGAGTAAATTAGCAACCTGTACAAATAATACGGTAGAAGTGTATGCCTGCCACAGAGGGGAACACCCTTATTGGTTGCAATATATTGCTTAAAGTGAAGTATTAGACCCATGTGGTATATGATTACCTGTGCAGCTGTGAGAACTGTAACATCTGAGGATTCTGCACTTCTGTGTAACATCAGCCGGTCCATTTCAAGTAAAACCTGTTCTGTACTGTTTGCATTTTAATTCTTCACTCAAGAAACAGTTCCACTGTACAACTGTCTCCTCATAGCTTCCTTCACTTCCTTTACACTGCAAGGTCTTGACTTATGACAAGAACCCTGCCTCACACCATAAAACCACCTAGACCACCATCAGTAAGGAGGACCCAAGAACTGAAGTGAGCCCCGTAGAGAAGAACTGGTGCACCCTTCCCATCACTGCATGTCAGCCTACTGAGCTTCAGAACTGTGGTGAGTACGACCAATACACTAATCCAGCCAGCGACACTCACGTGAGCCCCTTGGGCCCAGACGCTGCGCTTGGGTGCATTGTAAGCTGAGATCTCAGGGGAGCAAAATACTGCTGCATACAACAATAATAATAATTATAATAACAAATGCACATAGAGCTGTATTGCTATACAAATGAAAACTTCACCTGTCAAATATACTGACTCTATACAGTGGGAATTTATTGCATACAATGAGGGGTGGGCTCATGATCTTGCATTAGGGCCTAGGAGCTTCAAGTAATGTCTCTATATACTATGGCACTAGTTCTGGTGCAACATTTAAAAAGGGTTGTCCCATGAAAAATATTTTTTATTTTTCAAACCAGCACCTGGATCTGAAAACCTTTGCAATTGCATGTAATTAAAATTTTAGTTTAGCCACTGCATTACTCAATAAAAATGTAAAGTGATGCTTAAAGTTTGTGAGCCCATGAGAATTTTTATATTTTAGCATAAATGACCCAAAAAGGTAAACAAATCAACCAAATGAGTCAAAAATATTACACATGGTTATTTATTTATTGAGGGAAATTATCTAATATCACATGTCTGTGAGTGACAAATGTATGCGAACCTTAATTCCTAATTCACACGTTAGTGTTTTGGTCAGCGATTTCCAGCAGTGATTGTGAGCCAAATCCAGGGTTGTAGCCTCCACAGTTATATATGCGATGTTCGGTCCGCCCCCTATACGTCATCATTGAGCAAACTTTGACCCTGTACCTCACAGTCAGAAGACACATTCCCGCCAATCAGCATACCATCCCTCGCAGACCCTCCCACCTCCTATCAAAAAGCAAGGACAGCATCCATCTTAGATTCATTCTGAAGCTGCAGTGTAAGGCCCCATTCACACGTCCGCAATTTTGTCCGCATCCATTCCGCAATTCTGCGGAATGGATGTGGACCCATTCAAGTGAATAGGGCCGGACGTGATGCGGAGAGCACACTATGTGCTCTCCGCTTCCGCATTTACGGAGCCGCGGCCCCGAACTTCCGGGTTTCGGCCCCGAAACATCCGTCCACGGCTCCGCAAAAGATAGAACATTTCCTATTCTTGTCCGCAACACGTGTGCCAGAGGCGCCACTCAGAGCCCTCTCTGTGGGCTCCCGCACCCTGGATAAAGTCTATGGTGTACCAATATGCCTGTTTCTCCCATTCATCAGCACAGGGCGCACTATGAACAGCACAGGCAGCGCACTGAATGTAGGCAGGCTATTATAGCTAAATGATAAAGTACATGGAAGATATGCTATACTGGTATTCAGGTTAAATTGGGTTTTTGGTTGCAGTTTGGGCACTCGGTCTCTAACAGGTTCGCCGTCACTGTCCTAGGCCATCTTTATGTAGAGCAAAAATTCTTTTTTTCAGATCCTCAGAGAGTTTTTTGCCATGTGATGCCATGTAGAGCTTCCAGTGACCAGAATGAGAGATTCTGAGAGTAATAACACACACATCTGAGACCTTGTAAGACTAACAACATGACACCGGGGAAAGAAAATAGCTAACTGCACTTTTTTTTGCCAGTGGTTTAAACAATAATGGGTGTGAGTTGAGTTTTTTTGAAGACACACCAAATTTACACTGTTATATAAGATGTACACTGACTACTTAAATTATATCAAACTGTCATATCTTTAGTGTTGTCCCATAAAAACATAGAATAAAATATTTACAAAAATGTAAGGGGTGTACTCACTTTTGTGACATACTGTAACAGCACGTTATAAACTTTAATTTATTAAAAAAGATAGCTGCACCAAAAATACCATTGCATGTGAGAGTTATGTGCATATTATTTTAAGGCTCTTTTACATGAGTGGATGCTGTGCAGGTAATCCGCTGTGTGAAAGAGAGTCAAACTCCATTCCGGAATGCAGAGACACTGAGCATTAACATGATTGATAATGCTCTGTGCCTCTATGTGACCTTTTTACTACAAAATCACAGTGAGATAAAGTTGTCACTGTGATTTTGTAGTAAAAAGGTCACAGAGAGACAAAGAGCATTATCAATCACGTTAAAGCTCTGTGTCTCTGCTGTCTGGAACGGGGCTTGGCTCTCTTTCATGCAGCGGATTACCCGCACGGGATCCACTCGTTTAAAAGAGCCCTTAAAGGAGTTACTTATCTACTCTCCGGTGATGGCGCCCCACGCCTTCTGCTGCCTTCTGGTCCATGGGTTCCCTCTGAAAACATTTGGTCTCACACTGCTACAGCCAATCACTGGCCGTGGTGGTGACCCGATCCCGATGCATCATGTGATCTTTTGTCTTGATTAGAGTTGAGAGAACACCTGGATGTACAGGTTCGAGAAGTTCGGCCGAATTTCCCGAAAATGTTCGGGTACGGGATCCGAACTGGACCCGACCTTCACCCCGAACCCGAACTCCATTGAAGTCAACGGGGACCTGAACTTTTGGGCACTAAAAAGGCTGTAAAATAGCCCAGGAAAGGGCTAGAGGGCTGCAAAAGGCAGCAAAGTGTAGGTAATTCCCCTGCAAACAAATGTGGATAGGGAAATGACTTAAAATAAAATTAAATAAATAAATAAAAATTAACCAATATCAATTGGCAACTTGGAGGAGGAGGAGGTGGAATAGAAGATTGGGGTGGCATCAGTTGGGAATGCTATGGGAGTTGAAGTTCTCATCACAGCCAAAAAGGATTCATGTCTGCCTGCAGTGCCACAGGCCTCATTCACAGACTCAGGGCCATGGCACCTGCAAAGAGGAGAGCGGTCCAGTAACAACAACACAGGCCTCAGGTCAACCTGCAATGGAACAGGCCATTATCATTTATCTAGGCAACTGACACCCAGACAGAGGAGAGGTCATTTGGCAGTAAAAAGAGTTTAATGTTTCTCACCCAGACAGCAAGCAATTAAACGAAATATAGGCCCCTGACACCCAGGCAATGGGGTGGTCATTAGACAGTAAAAAGAGTTTTATATCTGCCACCAAGACAAAAAATGATTAAACGACATATAGCCCCTGACACCCAGACAATGGGGTGGTCATTAGACAGTAAAACGTGTTAAATGTCTGCCACCAAGACAGCAAGCATGTGAAATTTAGGCCCCTGACACACAGACAATGGGGCGGTCATTAGACAGTAAAAAGAGTTTAATATCTCCCACCAAGACAACAAATGATTAAACGACATATAGGCCCCTGACACCCAGACAATGGGGCGGTCATTAGACAGTAAAAAGAGTTTAATATCTCCCACCAAGACAACAAATGATTAAACGACATATAGGCCCCTGACACTCAGACAATGGAGCAGTCATTAAACAGTAAAAAGTGTTAAATGTCTGCCACCAAGACAGCAAGCAAGTATGTGAAAGTTAGACCCCTGACACCCAGACAGAGGAGAGAGGTCCCATAGCAGCAAAAGAGGCATCATTTCACCCACCAACGGAGAAGGCCACTTTTAATTATTTAGGCCCCAGCACCCAGACAGAGGAGAGAGCACACAAAGCAGAGAATCAGGCTTCATGTCATCCACCAATGGAGAAGGCCACTTTCAGATATTTAGGCCCCTGGCACCCAGACGGAGGAGATGCTCATTCAACTTTGGGTTGCCCCGCAAAATAATGGTAAAATTAAAAAAAGAGGATTCAATAAAGAAGTGCCCTGGAGTACAAGAATGCATGGTTAAGGGGAGGTAGTTATAAATGTCTATTCTACACAAGGGATGGCCAGGTCTTGTGGGATATATGCCTGGTTCATTTTTATGAACGGCAGCTTGTCCAAATTCGCTGTGGACAGGCGGCTGCGTTTGTCAGTAATGATGCCACCTGCCGTGCTAAATACACATTCAGACAAAACGCTGGCTGCCGGGAAGACCAGCACCTCCAAGGCATAAAATGCTAGCTCTGGCCACGTGGACAATTTGCAGACCCAGAAGTTGAATGGGGCCGAACCATCAGTCAATACATGGAGTGGTGTGCACACTTACTGTTCCACCATGTTAGTGAAATGTTGCCTCCTGCTAACACGTTCCGTATCAGGTGGTGGTGCAGTTAGCTGTGGCATGGTGACAAAACTTTTCCACATCTCTGCCATGCTAACTCTGCCCTCAGAGGAGCTGGCCGTGACACAGCTGAGTTGGCGACCTCTCGCTCCTCCTCTGCCTTCGCCTTGGGCTTCCACTTGTTCCCCTGTGACATTTGAGAATGCTCTCAATAGAGCGTCTACCAACATGCGCTTTTACTCGCGCATCTTCCTATCATGCTCCAGTGCAGGAAGTAAGGTGGGCACATTGTCTTTGTACCGGGGATCCAGCAGGGTGGCAACCCAGTAGTCCGCACACGTTAAAATGTGGGCAACTCTGTTGTCCTTGCGCAGGCACTGCAACATGTAGTCGCTCATGTGTGCCAGGCTGCCCAGAGGTATGGACAAGCTGTCCTCTGTGGGAGGCGTATCATCATCGACTTCCGTTTCCCCCCAGCCACGCACCAGTGATGAGCCCGAGCTGCGTTGGGTGCTACCCCACTGTGAACCTGCTTTATCCTTATCCTCCTCCACCTCCTCCTCATCCTTCTCGTCCTCCAGTAGTGGGCCCTGGCTGGCCACATTTGTACCTGGCCTCTGCTTTTGCAAAAAAAACTCCCTCTGAGCCACTTCTAAGAGACTGGCCTGAAAGTGCTAAAAATGACCACTCTCCCTCCTCCTCCTCTTTCTGGGCCACCTCCTCTTCCATCATCGCCCTAAGTCTTTTCTCACGGAGACATAGAAGTGGTAATGTAACGCTGATAACGGTGTCATCGCCACTGGTCATGTTGGTGGAGTACTTGAAACAGCGCAACAGGGCACACAGGTCTCGCATGGAGGCCCAGTCATTGGTGGTGAAGTGGTGCTGTTCCGCAGTGCGACTGACCCGTGCATGCTGCAGCTGAAACTCCACTATGGTCTGCTGCTGCTCGCACAGTCTCTCCAGCATGTGCAAAGCAGAGTTCCACCTGGTGGGCACGTCGCATATGAAGTGGTGAGCAGGAAGGCCAAAGTTACGCTGTAGCGCAGACAGGCGAGCATCGACAGGATGTGAACGCCGGAAGCGCGCACAGACGGCCCGCAGCAGCTCTGACATGTCGGGATAGTTGTAAATGAACTTCTGCACCACCATATTCAGCACATGCGCCAGGCAAGGGATGTGCGTCAAACCGGCTAGTCCCAGAGCTGCGACGAGATTTCACCCTTTTTTGCACACCACCAGGCTGGGCTTGAGGCCCACCGGCAGAAACCACTCATCTGTCTGTGGTTTAATACTCCGCCACAACTCTTGTGCGGTGTGGGGCCTGTCCCCCAAAATATGAGTTTCAGAACGGCCTGCTGACGTTTACCCCGGGCTGTGCTGAAGTTGGTGGTAAAGGTGTGTGGCTGACTGGATGAGCAGGTGGAAGCCGAGTGGGAGGAGGAGGCTACAGGAGGCAAAGAATGATGCCCTGCAAGCCTTGGTGGCGGAAGAACGTGCGCCAAAGAACTCTCCGCCTGGGGACCAGCTGTCACTACGTTTACCCAGTGTGCAGTTAGGGAGATATAGCATCCCTGGCCATGCTTACTGGTCCACGTATCTGTGGTTAGGTGGACCTTGCCACAGATGGCGTTGCGCAGTGCACACTTGATTTTATCGGATACTTTGTTGTGCAGGGAAGGCACGGCTTTCTTGGAGAAGTAGTGGCGGCTGGGAACAACAAACTGTGGGACAGCCATGGACATCAGCTGTTTGAAGCTGTCTGTGTCCACCAGCCTGAATGACAGCATTTCAAAGGCCAGTAGTTTAGAAATGCTGGCATTAAGGCCCACGGCTTGAGTGTGGGTAGGTGGGAATTTACGCTTTCTCTCCAATGTTTGTGAGATGGAGAGCTGAACGCTGCCGTGTGACATGGTGGAGATGCTTGGTGACGGAGGTGGTGGTGTTGGTGGCACATCCTCCGAGGCGGAGAAAAAGGCTGAGGCAGCAGCCCGAGAGGGAGCAGGGGGAGCCTGATTGAGTTCCTTGGTTTTAAGGTGTTTACTCCACTGCAGTTCATGCTTTACATGTAGATGCCTGGTCATGCAGGTTGTGCTAAGGTTCAGAACGTTAATTTCTTACTTCAGGCTCTGATGGCACAGCGTGCAAACCACTCGGATTTTGTCGTCAGCACATTGTTTGAAGAGGTTCCATGCCAGGGAAATCCTTGAAGCTGCCTTTGGGGTGCTCGGTCCCTGGTGGCGGTGGCCAGTAGCAGGCAAACTCTCTTGGCGGCGGCTGTTCTGCTTTTGCCCCCTGCTCCCTCTTTTGCTACGCTGTTGGCTCGGTCTCACCAATGTCTCTTCCTCTGAACTATGAAAGTCAGTGGCACGACATTCATTCCATGTGGGGTCTAGGACCTCATCGTCCCCTGCATCGTCTTCCACACAGTCTTCCTCCCTGACCTCCTGTTCGGTCTGCACACTGCAAAAAGATGCAGCAGTTGGCACCTGTGTTTCGTCATCATCAGAGACGTGCAGACTCTGATGAGGTGGTATTCCCATGTCCTCATCATCAGGAAACATAAGTGGTTGTGCGTCAGTGCATTATTATTATGTCTTCCTCCACTGGGGAAGAGCTAGGTGGATTCCCTTGGGAAACTCTGCCAGCAGAGTCTTCAAACAGCATAAGAGACTGCTGCATAACTTGAGGCTCAGACAGTTTCCCTGATATGCATGGGGATGATGTGACAGACTGATGGGCTTGGTTTTCAGGTGCCACCTGTGCGCTTACTGCAGAAGACTGGGAGGGTGCTAATGTTGTGAACGTGCTGGATCCACTGTCGGCCACCCAATTGACTAGCGCCTGTACTTGCTCAGGCCTTACCATCCATAGAACGGTATTGGGCCCCACCAAATATTGCTGTAAATTCTGGCGGGTACTGGAACTTGAGGTAGTTGGTTCACTAGGATGTGTGGCTGTGGCAGAATGGCCACGTCCTCTCCCAGCCCCAGAGGGGCTTACTAGATGTTTTCCACATTGTTACCATTCATCACAATAAGAAAAAAATTATTTGGATCAATGTATTGAATTAAAATTCAGGCCTTTTTTACAGGTACCTAACACTATCTGGCTATCTATTTATGTACCGTATTAAACTAATCCAGGCACAGCAGTAACCTCAAATTTAGGGAAA
Organism: Bufotes viridis; assembly: GCA_033119425.1. Lineage (NCBI taxonomy): Eukaryota > Metazoa > Chordata > Amphibia > Anura > Bufonidae > Bufotes > Bufotes viridis. The sequence goes on from CM065590.1 coordinate 252,378,009, forward strand.
TATCAATTGTAGGCCTAGTATTTAGTCCCTGGATGAAAGGTATCCTTTTACAGAAAGATTTACACTTGGAGATGCACAGTAGCGTGTAAAAAAATATATAGGATTATGCTTTCAGCACTTGTATTTTAACACTTTGTGTAATATACCCTTTAACGGAAAGAAATACTCTTAGAGATGTAAAACAGTGTGTGCAAATGTAGAGGATTATGCTGTATTTTAACACTTACTGTAATATATACTTTAGCGGAAAGAAATACACTTGGAGATGCACGCTGAGTGTAATATACCCTTTTACAGACAGATTTATACTTGGCCTGTAACAGCTGGAACACCAGATTTGGGTATTGCTATTTTGGCAATTGAATTTCACCCCAGAACAAAATATATCCTTTGACGGATACTATTAAACTACTTGTCCAGCCACAGCTAGAACAACAATTTTACTGTATTTCCATTTTTGCAACTGAATATCACCCCAGAAAATAATATATCCTTTGACGGACACTATGAAACTTGTCCAGTCACAGCTGGAACACCAGATTTACGGTATTGCTATTTTTGGAACTGAATTTCACCCCAGAGAATAATATATCCTTTGACGGACACTGTGAAACTTGTCCAGTCACAGCTGGAACACCAGATTTATGGTATTTTTATTTTTGCAACTGAATTTCACCCCAGAAAATAATATATCCTTTGACGGACACTATGAAACTTGTCCAGTCACAGCTGGAACACCAGATTTACGGTATTGCTATTTTTGCAACTGAATTTCACCCCAGAAAAAAAAAATATATTGTTTGAGGGACACTATGAAACTTGTCCAGTCACAGCTGGAACACCAGATTTACGGTATTTCTATTTTTACAACTGAATTTCACCCCAGAAAATAATATATCCTTTGACGGACACTATGAAACTTGTCCAGCCACAGCTGAAACCAATGATTTGGGGTATTGCTATTTTGGCAATTGAATTTCACCCCAGAACAAAATCTATCCTTTGACGGACACTATAAAACTTGTCCTGCCACAGCAGAAACCACTGATTTAGGGTATTGCTATTTTGGAAATTGAATTTCACCCCAGAAAAAAAATGATAATTCTTTGCCAGACAGTATTACACTTGGCTAGCCACAGCTGGAACACCAGATTTAGGGGATTGCTATTTTTTGAAGTGAATTTCACCTCTCAATAAAATATAGAAAATTCTTTCCTGAGTTTCTAGGGGTGAAAATAAGCACAGCCAAGCCCCTTATGTAGGATAGAGCAAAAAAAAAAAAAAAATACTGTTGATGAATTGATGGACTTGGTGGCAGCTTGTGCTTGAGCAGCACATGACACAAAATGGCCGCCGATCACCCCAGAAAAAAGTAACAGAAAAACGCTCTGGGCAGCCTGAAAACAGTGAGCAATTAACTAGTAGTGATGTCGCAAACATAAAATTTTCTGTTCGCGAACGGCGAACGCAATTTTCCGCAAATGTTCGTGAACGGGCGAACCGGGTGAACCGCCATAGACTTCAATAGGCAGGCGAATTTTAAAACCCACAGGGACTCTTTCTGGCCACAATAGTGATGGAAAAGTTTTTTCAAGGGGACTAACACCTGGACTGTTGCATGCCGTAGGGGAATCCATGGCAAAACTCCCATGGAAAATTACGTAGTGGACACAGAGTCGGGTTTTAATCCATAAAGGGCATAAATCAACTAACATTCCTAAATTGTTTGGAATAACATGCTTTAAAACATCCAGTGTGTGTATACGATCAGGTATGATGTTGTATTGATCAGGTAGTGTAAGGGTTACGCCCGCTTCACAGACATTGACAGACCAAACTCCCCTTTAAATGCACCGCAAACAACCGCAACCAGTCCATTTGCACAACCGCAAATGAAGCAGGCAAGCAACTGAAATTACACTAAAGTGTAAAAATTAAATGCCTTTTTTTGGTGCAAAGTCCTGTGCCACACGGGATGAGTGGTGGGCACTGGCAGTGGGCACACTACAGTCAGTGGAAGTCGGCCTGACACACACTGGCAGCAGGCAAGCAACTGAAGTTACACTAAAGTGTAAAAATTAAATGCCTTTTTTTGATGCAAAGTCCTGTGCCACACGGGATGAGTGGTGGACACTGGCAGTGGGCACACTACAATCAGCGGAAGTCGGCCTGACAAACACTAGCAGACAAGCAACTGAAATTACACTAAAGTGTAAAAATTAAATGCCTTTTTTTGATGCAAAGTCCTGTGCCACATGGGATGAGTGGTGGGCACTGGCAGTGGGCACACTACAGTCTGTGGGCCTGCAGCTCCTCACACACGGGCAGGCCAGGCAACTGCAATATATATATGGAGAAAAAAAAAATCTGACTAATGTAGCAGCCCTAAAAAGGGCTTTTTGGGGTGCTGTCAGGACGCTGTCCTTACAGCAGAGATCAGATGAGTCTTTCAGGACTGGAGTGGACACTGAATTCACTAGCCTAGCTATCGATTTCCCAATTAAATCAGCAGCAGCTACACTGTCCCTCCTCTCACTAAGACTGCAGCTTCCGAATGAATCTAAAATGGATGCTGTTTAGGAGATGGGAGGGTCTGAGAGGGAGGGTATGCTGCTAATTGGCTGGAATGTGTCTGCTGAATGTGAGGTACAGGGTCAAAGTTTGCTCAATGATGATGTATAGGGGGCGGACCGAACAACGCATGTGTTCGCCCGCTGCGGTGAACGCAAACAAGCTATGTTCGCCGGCGGATAGTTCGGGCCATCTCTATTAACTAGCAGAAGTTGAATGATTCACAGCTGTAGATCGATCACTTCATTAAGTGTTTTTGCTGAGTTAACCCCTGCGTAATCTCGCCCTAACAGCAGCTGCATCCTATCCCTACATTAATCAGAGCAGAGTGACGTGGGGCGCGACGTGACTCCAGCTTAAATAGAGGCTGGGTCACATGCTGCAGTTGGCCAATCACAGCAATGCCAATAGTAGGCATGGCTGTGATGGCCTCTTGGGGCAAGTAGTATGATGTTTGTTGATTGGCTGCTTTTCAGGCTTTCAAAATGCGCCATAGAAATCGCGAACAACGAACCCGAACTTTTACGTAAATATACAGTTCAGGTTCGCTCATCCCTAGTCTTGATGTAAGGTGAGCCTGACCTCGGTAATGTCAAACCAGATGTTTACATTGAGGGAGCCCAGCGAAGCTTCACAGGCCTGGAGAAGAAGGAGTAAGCTTTCCTTTAAAGGTATGGCCAAGGTGGGATGTTTGCCAAAACATCCCATTCATTCTTGCACAACCTCTTTGAAAGCATAGTCTATGGGGAGGAAACAAATCCTCAAAATTGGCACCTCTTAGAGAATGCTGGTCAAAAACTACAAAGAAAAGCAGCAGAACATAAGTATATGTGTTTAAGGAACTTAACTAGAAAGCCCGAAAAATTGCACTAACATGGCTCAAAATACTGTGCATAAATACAGACTAGCAGTAGTGTACTAACTATGTAGACAACGGCTTTGGGACTCAAGGTGAGGGATGCCCAGTGCTGGACTCCTTCTGCTTTCCAACATAGATCTATGGCATTTTCCTGCAGCAGCCACTAAAGATTGCTCAGTGCAAAGATGTTTTAACTAAATGGTAGCTATATAAACTTCTAGATGCTGAACTACCAGTTGTCTGGTGTAAATACATTGAGAAGCATGGTGTTCAAAAATAAACAATGTATTAATAGCACCTGTTCCACCTTTTCTAAGTTTTACTATTGGGCCCTATGATCTGTGTACAATCCCTGAAGTCTAATACTGTTATGTTGCCTCAGATACAAATTAATAGGATGTTATCACACAAAGTTTTCTGGGGTCTTTTTTGTAAACAATTGCTGGTTTTGATGCAGTTTTTGAGACAAAGTAAGAAATGAATCCAGCAGAAAGGAATATAGGTCCTTTCTTTATATTAATCTTTTTTAAATCAACTTCAGGCTTTGACTCAAAAGACTACATTAGAAAACTGCCACAAAACTGTGGCCGTTTTCCCCCAAAAAAATAATCCGTGTATGAAGTCACCTTTAGAGCAGAGACACACAAAGCCTGCATCAATCTGAATATTGCCTCCTTTTTATATTATTTTGTAAGCTAAGATTTCTTTATATATTAAAGTTAATCCTTGTACTGTAAAAGGATCTATAGGCTTGTGAATTCTTGTCTGTGTTAACCCTTCGATTGCTAGAGAATATACAAGATAATAATAATAATAATAATAATAATCTCTATTTATATAGCACCAACATATAGCACAGTGCTTTACAATCAAGGTTTCATGTACAAACAGTCATAGATAACACATCAACAAACAAGTCAACAATTATAACAAGAGGAATTAGGCCCTGCTCACATGAACTTACAATCTATGAGGCGATGGGGTGACCCAGAAGTTAACAAGTGCTTGATTGTCCAGGGTCCAGATTTGGGGATCTAATAGGCCAAGGGAGTGAGAAGTTTGGATTACGGTGGATGTTGGTCGTAAGTCATAGGATGAACAGAGAACATGGGTAAATGGTGAAGAGATATGAGGGAAGACATATAGGTGGGTGTAGCCCTGTGGAGAGCTTTGTGGGCGACAATGGGCAGTTTAAATTGAATCACATACTGTATGGGAAACCAGTGAAATGACTGGTACAGGGTGGACAATCAATACATGTGGATCATATGGTCCACCGGAATGCAACAGCCAACCTGGAGCCCTAGATCCATACAGGCTTCTATGCAGACGATTCAGGAAGAGATGATGGCGGCAGCATGTCCTGTTGAAAAATCCCTTTATTTTGGGAACTGCTCACATGAAATACGTGAATATAAAAAGTTGCTACGTTTCGGCTATCACATAGCCTTTGTCAAGCACACAAAAAGCCTTTTTGCTTGACAAAGGCTATGTGATAGCCGAAACGTAGCAACTTTTTATATTCACGTATTTCATGTGAGCAGTTCCCAAAATAAAGGGCTTTTTCAACCGGACATGCTGCCTCCATCATCTCTTCCTGGTACAGGGTGGAGGCATTGGTGTAGCAGTTAGACAGATAGATAACCCTGGCTGCTGCATTCAGGATAGATTAAAGAGGGGAATATCTGGAGAGGGGGAAACCAATTAGTAAGGAGTTACAGTAATCAAGACAGAAATGGATCAGTGTAACAAAGATAGTTTTTGTTCTTTCCACAAAAAGAATAGGGTAGTTTCTAGAGATGTTTTTGAGGTGCAGGCAGCATGAGTGGGCAAACAATTGAATGTAGGGGGTGTGAGACAGTGACAGCAAAGCGATTGATGGCAGGTACTTTTCCCCCAGAATCCTGTCATATGCAGCTTAAGCTCCAGGGAATGCCCAGTGTGTAGTGGAAAGCTCAAGCTTTCCTGAGGTGGCTTTGTAGAAAAGCCAGTATGGGCGGTTTCCCTAATCCGTAGTCCACTTCTGACAAGTGTGACTGCCTGATTTGCTGCACCTGTAGCGCTTTCATAAAGATGCTGGGTCAGAGTGAGCAGAGAGAGACCTAGATTTGATATGCTGCTCTGTGTGAGGAGCTCGCTGTGTGGAACTACAAGGCGGACAGTACCGTGTTTAGGACAGTTAGTAAACTACTGTCTAGTTAGTGCTCAGACTAGCAGGTTTTGTTTTGGGTTTTGCCTGCAATGTAAAGGCCTTTTTGTTTGTTTTGCCCATGAAACCACAATAAAGTGGACCTTTGCTTGAACTTAATAACATGTGTCACTGTCTCTGACTGTCCGCCAGCCGGCCAATCCTACCTCTATCAGAGCTAATTCCCACATATGGTGGAGGATGCGGGCAATAGTCTTAAAGAGACATACACGGAATAAAGGGACTTTAACAACTCCAAGCTGAAAACGGATACTCGGGGCAACCGCACTAATAAAACTTTCTGAGAGTGCTGCAAAGTGGATGTCCTGGGTAAAAGCCACAACAGGACTACCGAAAGAGAATTCTAATATCGAGGAACTAGTGAAACAGTTGCTTCAGGCGAATACTAGCCTCAAGCTGGCTGCTGCCAACCAAATGCAGGTCAGCACATACCTGCAAGAAGCTAGCGCCACTCAATGACAGGTGTATGAGGAAGCCATGCATGCCCAGGCAGAAACAAATGATCACACGGTGTCTGAGACTGAACAGCAAATGCGTGCTATACAAGTGAACAGATGTACTGTTAACGCCCTACTGGACTCTGGCAGTTTGGTTACCCTGGTGCATGCCAGTCTGGTAGACCCAGAGGTATTCAGAGGACATTGCATTGGGGTGTTGTGAATTCACGGGTACACTAAAGAATATCCCACAGCCTTGGTAAGACTAGAGACTGAATGTGGGACTACCTGTCATGAAGTTGGCGTGGTCAAGTCTCTGATGCACAGTTTAATACTGGGGAGAGACTTTCCAATGTTCTGGGACTTGTGGGGGATGAAAAGTGGGCGCGCCACTGTACGGGTTCCTGATGACAATAATGTGTGCCCTGTTATAAGCCCTGTGCCATTTGACCAGGATGCTGAGGTGCCCGCAATAGGGGGTGACCACTGAACCCAATAATTTTCCCTTAAAGGTTCTTGCTGGTGATACAGAGGAGCCAGAGGAAAGTAGAGATTTGCCTGATTTAGAGGCATCCCGGGATAATTTTGGCACTGCGCAACTCGGAGATCCCACATTATTAAAGGCTAGGGAGAATGTTAAGGTTATAAATGGTGTACCTCTCTGAGTTTGCTGCGAGTCAGCCTTTATACTCCTGTAATTTAGCCCACTGGCCCCTGGTATTGCCCATATGGCACAGGTAGGTGAGTGTTAGGTCCCGAGCTACTTGAGAAAACTTAGCGTGGTGCTCGGGCTTAGACATGTCGTCCACAGCAGGATATGTTATTGTTGACCAATCTCTCAATTTTAACATCAGTTTGAGGGCTTAGTAAGACCGCAGTGTGCACCTGTCTTAGCATTTGTTATTTCTATATTGTTATATTGTTTATCACATGAACACAATTGCCATCTTGTGTAGGATGTCTATTGTGGTACTTGTGGTCTGCTGCAGGGATCCTCCACCGTATGCATTTTTGCTGAGGATCGCCATTAGCAATGGGCCACAAGTGCAGGATCTGCTCCCCTGTATATATATGCACAACTGCATCTTGGGTTGAGCACATCCTGCTTCATGCCACCTTTCAGTTGTTTTGTATATATAATTTTTTGGAGGTATATAAACTCCTATGTAAATGTAGCCTGTTTTCCATCCACAGGCTACATTTAGGTGCACCTGTGAGGCCTGGGCCATATCAGCCAGTCTTGGGTGGGGCTCATAGCCTTCTCCCTCCTCCCATTGCAGGCATGGCTACATGCTGGGGGTAACTGGGGAGTTTGCTTCGAGTCGGCCTTTACACTCCTGTAATTTAGCCCACTGGCCCCTGGTATTGCCCATAGGGCACAGGTAGGTGAGTGTTAGGTCCCGAGCTACTTGAGAAACCTTGGCATGGTGCTCGGGCTTAGACATGTCTTCCACAGCAGGATATGTTATTGTTGACAAATCTCTCAATTTTAACATCAGTTTGAGGGCTTAGTAAGACTGCAGTTTGCACCTGTCTTGTCATTTGTTATTGCTATATTGTTATATTATTTATCACATCCACACAATTGCCATCTTGTGTAGGATGTCTATTGAGGTACTTGTGGTCCGCTGCAGGGATCCTCCACCGTATGCATTTTTGCTGGGGATCGCCATTAGCAACAGGCCACAAGTGCAGGATCTGCTCCCCTGTATATATATACACACAACTTCATCTTGGGTTGAGCACATCCTGCTTTATGCCACCTTTCAGTTGTTTTGTATATTTAATTTTTTTAGGTGTACAAAATCCTATGTAAATGTAGCCTGTTTTCCATCCACAGGCGACATTTAGGTGCACCTGTGAGGCCTGGGCCATATCAGCCAGTCTTGGGTGGGGCTCACAGCCTTCTACTTCCTCCCACTGCAGGCATGTCTACATGCTGGGGGTAACTGGGGAGTTTGCTGCGAGTCAGCCTTTATACTCCTGTAATTTAGCCCACTGGCCCCTGGTATTGCAGATACGGCACAGGTAGGTGAGTGTTAGGTCCCGAGCTACTTGAGAAACCTTGGCGTGGTGATCGGGCTTAGACATGTCCTCCACAGCAGGATATGTTGACCAATCTCCCAATTTTAACATCAGTTTGAGGGCTTAGTAAGACCGCACTGTGCACCTGTCTTGTCATTTGTTATTGCTAAACTGAGGAAATGACCTGAAAAGTACATTGTGGGTAAAGAAGTATTCCAACTCCACCAAAATGTCTGTTGTCAGGTCTGGAGGTATGATAAAAAATATAAGCCACTGTAAGAAAGCAGCAGGAGAATCAGTGTCAGATTGCTTAATCCAAGTTTCAGTGAGAGCCAGCAGATTAAGGGAATCAGTAAGAAAGAAATTGTAAATGTATGAAAGTTTGTTATACACAGACTGTGAGTTCCAGAGTGCACAGTTAAAAGAAGGAAGAGAGGACACACAAGGAATGTTTATGAGTGGTGTTGAGCAAATCGAAGTATCTGAGGAGGACTTCAATCCGAATTTGATTTGCCACAAAGCCAAATTTATTTGATTTTCGTAATAACAAACCTATTTTTCCTGAAATGGCAGTTAAAAAAAGTGATGACATTATCAGTGATGATGTCACTGCACTCGGCCAGCAGGATGACGTCATTACGTCACCTCGCAAGATCTTGCACGGTATCTTCAATCAAGATGGCCGCAACAGCCTCTCAACAATCAAATGGGTAAAGTGAGCATGTATTGTTTTTTTGTTATCTAGTTTAGCCCCTGAAAGACCTTAATTTTAATCTCAGATGCCACGATCAGTGATGTATGCGGCATCTGAGGGGTTTAATAAAGGGGGCGCTACATACAAAGGAATGTGCTTAGTGACAAAGTAATTTGTCAAAAAATTTCTTTGTGAATTTTGGTGAAGCAGCCGAATCAAATTTTTCATAACTTCGCTCATCTCTATTTATGATATTATCGGGTTTCTATGCCCCCTAGGACAAGATGGGTTGAGACAAATCAGGAACATGAATAAAGTATGTGACTTATACATGGGTAGAGATGTCCCGAACTATTCACCGGCGAACAGTTCCCGGTGAACATAACTTGTTTGCGTCCGCCGTGGCGGGCGAACATATGCGATGTTCGCGTTCGCCCGTATACTTTATCATTGAGCAAACTTTGACCCTGTACCTCACAGTCAGCAGACACATTCCAGCCAATCAGCATACCCTCCCTCCCAGACCCTCCCATCTCCTATCTAATCGCAAGGACAGCATCCATCTTAGATTAATTCTGAAGCTGCAGTGTTAGTAATTGTAAATCGCAATGCGATTAATATAACCTGTATTATTTGCATTGCGATTACAACTTAGATATGAGTTCCTAATGGTTGTATTGCTAGAATATAACGAAGATAAAGAAAATAGCACTATATTCTCAATCTTCGTTATATTCTAGCAATACAACAACCATTAGGAACTCAGATCTAAGTTTATTTCGCAATGCGATTAATATAACCTGCATTAATCGCATTGCGAATTCAACTTAGAGCTGAGTTCCTAATGGTTGTATTGCTAGAATATAATGAAGATTGAATTCCCAATCTTCGTTATATTATAATTCTAGCAATACAACCATTAGAAACTCAGCTCTAAGTTGTAATCGCAATGCGAATAATACTTACAATTATTAATCGCTTTGTGAATCCATTTGATGCCTCTATTTGATTATATATGACAGTTGAATATGACTACCTACAACGTTCTGCTGCCTCCGAGGCAAGATATCTGAGCCCCCAGGGGCCATTTGGGCATTTTTGATAGAAAACGCATCAAAAACGCATCTGCGGTTTTATAACTTTTTTATTTTTTATTTAATTTTTTGTGTATTTTGCCACATTTGGTTGCATATTTACATTTAGTATAGGCAAATATGGTAGTCTAGATCAGTGATGGGCAAAGTGCGGCTCTCCAGCTGTTGCAGAACTACAACTCCCAGCATGCAAAGACTGTCTACAGCTATTAGCCTACTGCAGGGCATGGTGGGAGTTGTAGTTTTGCAACAGCTGGAGAGCCGCACTTTGCCCATCACTGGTCTAGATTATGTGTCTATACCAAAACCTAGGATCATTGTTTGCAAATTCAACTTGCCAGACTCTGCGTCAACTACGTAATTTTCCATGGGAGTTTTACCATGGATCCCCCTCCGGCATGCCACAGTCCAGGTGTTAGTCCCCTTGAAACAACTTTTCCATCACTATTGTGGCCAGAAGGAGTCCCTGTGGGTTTTAAAATTTGCCTGTCTATTGAAGTCTATGGCGGTTCGCACTGTTCGCACGTTCGCGAACATTTGCGGAAATTCGCGTTCGCCGTTTGCGAATGGAAAATTTTATGTTTGCGACATCTCTATACATGGGAGAGGAAAGGAGAGAGGGGCTGATGTGGAGAGAATACAATGAAGTTGTAACAGGTCAGTGAGTGTGAAGGAAAAGAACACATCATTAAATGGACAGAGAGACAATGAACGCAATTGTAGAAAAGTATGAAAATGTGTAAGAGTATCTTCAATAACATACTTGTCTACTGCACTTACTGCCATGTTAAATTGTTAGACATTTGTAGAAGATGACATTTTGAGTAAGATTACCCAAACCCCGCATCCTTTGTCTTTTGGAGTGCACAAATGTGAACATACAATTTTAAAGGGACCTCCGCATCATTTGAAGGTGTGCATGTGACAAATACATACAAGCATAACTACAAAGACAAAATTATTTCTATTTTTAGTTAGAATAAAAGACCACTGTATTACCATAATTCCTTTTAACTCTTAGAAACCAAGCAATAATTTGAAGCTAAGATGATTGCTTTATTTAGATGAATAGTTTCTTCATTTTCTTACACTTCTTCTATTTATTAAATTAATAGAACCCCATGGACCCTACAGGCAAATGAAACTCACTATTAGCCTACATGCACAAGAACGTTTGTGTTTTGCAGTCCACAAATTGCGGATCCGCAAAAAAAAACGGATAACTTCCGTATGGCATCCTTTTTTTGGAGATACATTGTAACAATGCCTATCCTTGTCTGCAAAACAGACAAGAATAGGACATGTTCTATTTTTATTGCGCTGTCCACATCTTTTGCGGCCCCATTGAAGTGAATGGGTCCGTACCCGAGCCGCAAAAAATGCGGCTCGGATGCGGACTAAACAACGTTCGTGTGCATGTAGGCTTATATTGAGGACATTTTTTACATTCTTTTCTTTATTTTCAGTAGAAGAATTTAAATTATTTGCAACAAATCTTAAGCCTAGCAAACTGATCCCATTATTCCTGCCAACTATATTCTTTATATCTCAAAAATACGGATGGCACAAAGTTCCATTAAAATAAATAGTTTATTGAATATATTCTTAAAAACATACACTACAATTCATTATATATGGGAAACCATTCATAAAAGCGCCACAAAAAATCCTGCAAATCAGTTGTACCAAGGGTAAATTAGCTTAATATAGCTGATCCACAATTATCTGAACTCTGTCCTAACTCCAATCGTACATCCTCCTACTCACTATAGTACAGCCCTTCAACATAGGTATAGGATACGTCGCAGATTCCTGCACAGGATGGGGGCGCCATTCCTGCACAGGAGCACTGGAAATTATTCAAGGGTATGTCATTTTGATCGATTCATTAATGTTATACTGGTCAGCCAGGTTTATGTATTGTAGAGAAGGATATAGCAGGTTATGTATATTGATGCCTGTTGGTGCTACATCTGCGACGTATCCTATACCTATGTTGAGGGGCTGTACTATAGTGACTAGGAGGATGTACGATTGGAGTTAGGACAGAGTTCAGATAATTGTGGATCAGCTATATTAAGCTAATTTACCCTTGGTACAACTGATTTGCAGGATTTTTTGTGGAGCTTTTATGAATGGTTTCCCATATATAATGAATTGTAGTGTATGTTTTTAAGAATATATTCAATAAACTATTTATTTTAATGGAACTTTGTGCCATCCGTATTTTTGAGATATAGATGTTTGACTGTAGGATAGCGTTCCTTTATATGCTGATCTAAACTAGTAGGACCAACTATATTCTTTATACAGCTCTGCAAGAAAAATGTACACTATTTTGTCAATGTTCTACTTCTAGTTAACCCCTTAAGGACGCATGACGTATCGGTATGTCATGATTCCCAAGTCCTTAAGGACCCATGACGTACCGGTACCTCAAGAGTATTTCTGATCACTGCTGCTCAGCCAGCAGTAATCGGAACAAGATACCTGCTAAAATCATTCTGCATGTACCTTGTTACAATGCCCAGGGGGGTCCTGTGACCCCCCTTATCGGCGATCGCTGCAAACCGCAGGTCAATTGAGACCTGCGGTTTGCAGCGCTTTCTGCGGTCTCTGATCTCCGCGGTCTGTGACTGCGGGGATCAGAGACTTACAACGTGCCTAAACTGTTAAATTTTAACCCCCCCCCCCCCGATGTACCCCTACAGTAGAAACTCCAAAAACGTGCCTGGAAACTACGGGATAAGGTGGCAGTTTTGTTTGTACTATTTTAGAGTAAATATGATTTTTGGTTGCTCTATATTACTCTTTTTTTTGAGGCAAGATAATAGAAATTCTGAAATTTCATCTCCATTTGCCAATAACTCTTGTGGAACACCTAAAGGGTAAACAAAGTTTGTAAAATCGGTTTTGAATACCTTGAGGGGTGTAGTTTCTTAGAGGGAGTCACTGTTTATGGAGTTTCTACTTTAGGGGTGCATCGGGGGGCTTCAAATGGGACATGGTGTCAAAAAACCAGTCCAGCAAAATCCGCCTTCCAAAAACCATATGCTGTTCCCTTCATTCTGTGCCCTGCCGTTTGGCAAAACAGCAGTTTACGACCACATATGGGGTGTTTCTGCAAACTACAGAATCAGTGCAATAAATATTGAGTTTTGTTTGGCTGTTAACCCTTGCTTTGTTACTGGAAAAAATGGATTAAAATGGAAAATTTTCCCAAAAATCCTATGTATTATAGAAGTAGAGAAATTTAAACTTGGAAAATTGCAAATGTTTCCAAATCTTTGGTAAATTTTGTATTTTTTTATAAATAAAAATGAAATTTTTCGACTCCATGAAGTACAATATGTGACTAAAAAACAATCTCAGAATGGCCTGCATAAGTGAAAGTCTTTAAAAGTTATCACCACATAAAGTGACACTGGTCAGATTTGCAAAAAATGGCCGGGTCCTTAAGGTGAAATAGGGCTGAGTCCTTAAGGGGTTAACTGTTTTACATTATCTTAATTCAGAACAGGGGCACCGCAAGCTTGTTTGGTGACCCTGTAGGGTATTTAGAATGTGTCCCTATTTCTATCTGTGAATTCATCATCATAGCTCTCAGGCATACAATAACTAGAGCATTACCATCCAATCGTCCAGTTGGTCGGTCATGCAAACACACACACACACACACATTCTTTAGGTGATGATTGGAAATGAGCGAATATTTTAAAAATTCGATTCGCCGTTTCGCCAAAATTTTCAGGAAAAATTTGGTTCAATCCAAATATATTAGCTGCGATTTACTCTAACAATCGGCTATTTCCTGGCTGCTGATAGCCTTATAGTGATGTAGAACACTGTCCCTTGCAGTAACACAGAGTGGCAATATGACGAGAGATTGTGGAGGTGGCAGCAGCATCAATAGGCCACATAGTGGCACGACGAAGAGAGATTGCGGAGGTGGCAGCAGCATCAGGAGGCCACAGAGTGGCACGACGACGAGAGATTGTGGAAGTGGCAGCAGCATCAGGAGGCCACAGATTTTCCGCTTCATCTATTTATTTATAGGGAATGTGGGACAGAGCAGAAGGTTAAAATTTCTCAACTTTATAAAATGTTGCTGAAAACATGATTTAATATTATAATTTCTCTGGCACAAAAGGCTTGGCAAATTGATTGTCCCAAATTTTCCCTCAAAGATTGGGATAATATATTGGCGAATATAAGTTTACTTTCTTATAATTTTAATCAAGTTTTGATTCAATTTAATATAAAATATTTAATAAATTTAATTTTAAAAAAAATTCTGTTTATTCGACAATGTGGTTGTAATGGAAAGCATTCCAAAAAACAATTTCTCTCCACCTGGAAACAAATCTTGTCAAGATTGATGCAAGTGTGGTATCGCTGTTCATCGAGCCAGATACTTCTGGGGGAACCTGCCTGGCATGAACAGGCCTCTAGTAGCTACAGACAATGAGAAGACAAAGCTTCAAGATTGCTTGGAGCCAGGAAGAGTTGTGAAGTTCATCAAGATTCAAACCATAACTACCAGCCCCTGGTTTCTACGTCAGGAAAAAAAAACATCACGAGTTCCTAGTCATCGTGGATGGGAAGGAAGACATCCTGTGGTGCACGGAGATGGAGAGGGTCTTTGAATTCCCCCGAACTATACGGACGTCTCAGAAATAAACCGCTGCTCCAGACAGCAGCTCCTGGGAAGGTCATTGAGCATTCCAGTCATCCGGCATATATTCACCCTGCAGATTTATCATGGAGACAACGGATTTTATAATATTACATTATTATATAAAGGAAAAGAAAAAAATGAAGCCCCTTCGTCACCCCGCTCCTAAGTGTGATCAGCTACATCATCATCGAGTACTGCCTGCACGTCACTGATATCCTCCCCAACCGTCTCTAGGTTAGGAGCCTGACCGCTCGCAACACCAGCTCTTACGCCACTCTCCTCATCTCTCCTTGCCTACCTAGTGGAGGAATGGACAGAGGCAGGTTGAGGACAGGTGAGGGCACAGAGCCTGCTCCCGTACCATGCCAACTAAAAGTTGTGTCTGATGAACCCACTGACTCTTGGCTGGGGGTGTCTGATGTCACTTGCGACGAAGTCAAAGATCAAGTCAACCATTCAAGAACCGCTAGGTTGCTGGTCTCGACACGACCACTAGCTGACACTGGGATCTCAGGCCTCTGCTGCCAATGCCCATTATTCTGCTGCTACCTCTGCCAGCGCCAGAAACATTAATGCCTATGCCACTCCCATGTGCAGGGCTTGGCACTTCTCTGTCTGATATGCTGTTAGATCAAATAAGCAAATGTTAGATCAAATATTTTTTATTTCGCCACTAATACACGGCAGACTGGGATTTAGAATATATTACTGCACCGCAGAAAGGCAACTAGGCCCAATTTTTTTTCAACTTTTACACAAAAGACCTTTCAACAGATAATTTCAACGCTGAATGGAGAATATATTTTTATTTCGCAATTAATACACGGCAAACAGGGCTTCAGATCACTGCACCGCAGAATGACAAACTTTTACACAAAAGGCTTTTCAACAGATAAATGCAACACTGGATAGCAATTATATTTTTATAATTGCATCACTAATACACAGCAAACTGGGCTTCAGATCATATCACTGCACCGCAGAACGTCAGTTAGGCCCACATTTTTTTCTACTTTTACACAACAGGCTTTTCAACAGAGAAGTACAATGAAGGATGGCGAATAAATTATTTTTTTGCCACTAATACCCTGCAAACTGGGCTTCAGAATATATCACTGAACCATAGGTCGTCAATTAGGCCCAACGTTTTTTCTACTTTAACACAACAGGCTTTTTAACAGATAAATGCAATGCAAAAACATCTGATGGGTGGGGATTCCATTTGTCAAACAACCACCAGTCTGAGATTGAAGGCTTATCCAAGGTCATAATTATCTAAATATTAGAACACCATTTAATGTAGCATTGGGCAACCACCTACTCTACATATCTGAATTACTGGTCTAGCATACACTGGTGTTTCAAGGTGACAACTACTAATGAACACCATTAAAGGGAGTCTGCCACCAAAGTTGGACATAATAGACCGCTGACATAGCTTTGTAGCATCACTTTAGATGAATGAAACGGTACCTTTGTTTTTTCTACTTTAACACAACAGGCTTTTTAACAGATAAATGCAATGCTGGACGGTGAATATATTTTTATTTCACCACTAATACAAAGCAAACTGGGCTTCAGAATATATCACTGCAATGCAGAACGGCAATTAGGCCAAAAATTTTTCCACTTTCACACACAAGGCTTTTCAACAGATAAATGCAACGCTAGACGGCGAATATATTTTTATGTAACCACTAACACATGGCAAACTAGGCTTCAGTATATATCACTGCACTGCAGATCGTCAATTAGGCCCCAATTTTTTTCCCCTTTTAGCACCTTTCACATGGGCGAGTTTTCCACGCGGGTGCAATGCATGAACGTGCATGCATTGCACCCGCACTAAATCCTGACCCATTCACTTCAATGGGGCTGTGCAGATGAAAGGTGATTTCCATGCATCACTTGTGCGTTGCTTGAAAATCGCAGCATGTTCTATATTCTGCATTTTTCACTCAACGCAGCCCCCTTAGAAATGAATGGGGCTGTGTGAACATCGCATAGCATCCGCAAGCAAGTGCAGATGCAATGCGGTTTTCACGCATGGTTCCTAAGGAGATGATGTTAGTAAATTGATTAAAGTTAATTTACTGTATTATTTCCCCTTATAACATGGTTATAAAGGATTCTTAATACAGAATGATTACTAAAATGTGGATTGAGGGGGGAAAAATAAAAAAAATTAACTCACCTCATCCACTTGATCGCGCAGCTGGCGGCTTCTTTCTTCTTCTTTGAGGACCTGCCAAAGGACCTTTGATGACGTCATTGCGCTCACCACATGGTGAGCGCGGTAACCTCAGCGCAGGTCGTACTGAATGAAGATAGAAGATCCTGCTATGTTCCTTGTAATAAACGTTGAAGCCTGTAGCAAACAGCACTTGCACCCTAATAAGACAGGTTTGCTGAAATTACAGAGCTGTATAATGGCAGTTTGGATCCTCAGTCAGTGTAGCAAGGTGTAATCGGATTGTTCCTATTATCTGTCACCTCCTATTACCTTGTTCCTATAGGCTTTTCCTACACCTTCAGTAATCTTTCCCTGCACTTGTAAATTGTTTTTTTTCACCACAATCAAGTCTTTCCTATCACTGTCCCTAGCGCCTGCAGACACGTCTCTCCCTGCACTAAGCACGCTGGTGAATAGCAGAATCTAAGATGGCCACCGTATTTATAGGACTGTGACATCACAGGGCTGGCTGGCTGCTGATTGGCTGCATGCATGTCAGTATGAGTGATCCTGCCTTCCCACAGTTCCTTGCCCCATGTCTTCACACGCGTATCAGCCATTTTAGGAAAAAAGGAGATTCGTTACCACGAACTGCGAGGAAATTTGCATTTCCGTGCAAATCGAATTTCTCCTGAAATTCGGATGGAATTCCACTTTGTCAGCTTCGATTCGCTCATCTCTAGTGATGATGAATCCCCCAACACACAAACGCACATACACTGGCAGAAGGCTCTGTCCTCTGTGGAGCGGCCATGCTGGCATACTGCTTTTGAGCACTCATTCAAGTAAATGGGAGCTGACCTGCAGTATGCTGGCACAGCCTCTACACACTTGCTTCAAGCTCTGACACTATCTTACTTCTGGCACTGCCAGCAGCCAAAAATATCTGATGGGGGGGGATTCCATTTGTCAAACAACCACCAGTCTGAGATTGAAGGCTTATCCAAGGTCATAATTATCTAAATATTAGAACACCATTTAATGTAGCATTGGGCAACCACCTACTCTACATATCTGAATTACTGGTCTAGCATACACTGGTGTTTCAAGGTGACAACTACTAATGAACACCATTAAAGGGAGTCTGCCACCAAAGTTGGACATAATAGACCGCTGACATAGCTTTGTAGCATCACTTTAGATGAATGAAACGGTACCTTTGTTGTCTTCTTCAGCGCTTCACCTGCTTCAAAAACGGACTTTTATTTATATGTAAATGAGGGCTTGCAAGTGCCCAGGGCGGAGTTAAGTTCTTTGGAGCCCAGGCTGCTCGGCCTCTTTAGTTCTTATCCCCGCCCCTGTCTCTGTCTCTGCCCGCCCTTCTATTGCCTTTCTTCCTCCTCCTCCTCTGGTAGCGAACTCCTGCGCCTGCGCTCAGCTTTGCCTCGGCGGGGCATGCGCATTGCGATGCCCACTGTGGGAACTGCATCAATGTAGCTACTGCGCATGTCCACCAGCTTACAGCTGGGTTTGCAGCGTCAGCCGGGGAATGTGCAGTAGCTACATTGATGCCGTTCCCACAGTGGGCATCGCAGTGCGCATGCCCCGCCGAGGCAAAGCTGAGCGCAGGCGCAGGAGTTCGCTACCAGAGGAGGAGGAAGAAAGGCAATAGAGGGGCGGGCAGAGACAGAGAAAGGGGCGGGGATAAGAACTAAAGAGGCCGAGCAGCCTGGGCTCTAAAGAACTTAACTCCGCCCTGGGCACTTGCAAGCTCTCATTTACATATAAATAAAAGTCCGTTTTTGAAGCAGGTGAAGCGCTGAAGAAGACAACAAAGGTACCGTTTCATTCATCTAAAGTGATGCTACAAAGCTATGTCAGCGGTCTATTATGTCCAACTTTGGTGACAGACTCCCTTTAAGTACCCATGGGCATTGTTATTCAATTTTACATTGAACCTAAATGGCATAAAATCAGTGGCATAAATTACTATGCATTGTTATATTCTTGTATACAAAAGAGATTTGTAAGGTGGCTCACAGCGAAAAAGACCACGGATACCTGGTGCTCTTACCCAAAGAATCTGGTCCACCCCACCAGAAAGGCAAATATGATATAATATGGTTGATAACTGAGTAGGCACACAGAAATATGGATACATACAACAATTTAATAGCTCCACAAAAATAGTAAAATACAGCCTGGAAAATAAAACTGTTAAAATAAATATCAATCTGTAGAAATAAGTAACACCCTATAAAAATAGCATTCTATAAAAATGACCTGTTGAAATGTAAATAGTCAAGAATGTCTGCTGCAGACATAGAGTATGTCTGCTGGAGGATATCGTGGGTTGTCCAATTTGTTGGAAATATCCGGTTTTAGCGTATTGGGGTTTAGTAGATATAGTCCTGGTATATAATAATGGTTTAATGACCGTGGATTGTGTCCATATAGTTCGCTACAAAAGGGGGTTATCGGTACTTACGGTCCCGGTGGTTTTCTATCGTGCAGCGTCCGCACCCACACTGACCTGAAGAATTTTCTTTTTACCGTCCCTCCTTACTGCGCGGTAAGATGTCTTAGTTGGATAATCCTCGCTATCTTGCTCGGCGTCTCACGTGACCTGATGTTGGTCACGTGATATAACCTCCTCCGTGCATGTGATATAGTTACCTCCGTGCGTTCTTCCCCAAATCAGCTGATATATTTATGGGGAGGAGGAATATTTCCTTTCGGGATTCAATCTTTTAGAGCGCTCCTAGATTGGCTTAGCTTCTTGCCGGTATATTCTGCATACTGTAATTCACCAAACGCGTTTCGAAGCTTGTGCTGGCTTCTTCCTCAGTGGTCTAGTATGCATATGTTGGTAGACTCCTTTTTATGGGATAGATAGGATGTCCATAATCTCTGGGCTGGATTCCTGGATTGTGTGGATAAAATATCCATAATCTCTGGACTGGATTACTGGATTGTATAAAAGCAAGCTATACAGAAAGATAAAACTATATATATTCTGCATCATATAAGATAAATATATAATAAATATACGACAGAAAAAATTAATTATAGTAATCTTAATGGTTCTCCAATAAGAATGTGAATATAAGACATATAGAATGTGTATAAAATATCAAGTGCGATGCCCACTGTGGGAACTGCATCAATGTAGCTACTGCGCATGTCCACCAGCTTACAGCTGGGTTTGCAGCGTCAGCCGGGGAATGTGCAGTAGCTACATTGATGCCGTTCCCACAGTGGGCATCGCAGTGCGCATGCCCCGCCGAGGCAAAGCTGAGCGCAGGCGCAGGAGTTCGCTACCAGAGGAGGAGGAAG
The DNA here is from genome assembly GCA_033119425.1 of Bufotes viridis. Classification (NCBI taxonomy): domain Eukaryota; kingdom Metazoa; phylum Chordata; class Amphibia; order Anura; family Bufonidae; genus Bufotes; species Bufotes viridis. The sequence continues at coordinate 252,398,085 of CM065590.1, forward strand.
AAAGGCAATAGAGGGGCGGGCAGAGACAGAGAAAGGGGCGGGGATAAGAACTAAAGAGGCCGAGCAGCCTGGGCTCTAAAGAACTTAACTCCGCCCTGGGCACTTGCAAGCCCTCATTTACATATAAATAAAAGTCCGTTTTTGAAGCAGGTGAAGCGCTGAAGAAGACAACAAAGGTACCGTTTCATTCATCTAAAGTGATGCTACAAAGCTATGTCAGCGGTCTATTATGTCCAACTTTGGTGACAGACTCCCTTTAAGTACCCATGGGCATTGTTATTCAATTTTACATTGAACCTAAATGGCATAAAATCAGTGGCATAAATTACTATGCATTGTTATATTCTTAACTTTCCTCCCCTCTTTTTCTCCCTTTACCTGTTTAGTAATGTGTGTACTTGAACAGACCCCTTATATGGTGTACCTGAACTGTGTAGATGCTGGGGAGGCTATCAGGACACTTATTATGTATTGCATGGTTGTATGATTATGTAGTCACACTGTAAATGGCAGACACAGAGGCCTGGCAATTGTCTCTGATCAGGATAATTGAACCACACAGGCTTCATGACTTGGTGAAACAAGAATGACGCTAGGAAACATTTTTGCACAAATCATGGTCATTTGTAGTGAGCCACACATATGTGTGGAGTATTGCACAAAGTGTCTGTCAGGTAAAAGAGTATTGTACAAGGGACTGACAGTGTGACAGAGAACTGAAATGTATCTGGATCCCTGCAAGTGTACATCACTGAGGTTGTGGACCACTACTACCTTTACTCCATAAGACTGCTGTCATAACTCAAAAGAGAATATCCTGCAAGGGGCTTATTTCCAGTGTTTACCTTTACCAAGGTGGGTGGTAGCCAGAGAAAGTGGCAGTGCCAAGCTGTGGATGTCCTGCATGGATATGCACTGTGAGTTGTTCTGTGAGGGACTGTAATTAGAGATGGCCCGAACTATTTGCCGACAAACAGTTCCCGGCGAACATAGCTTGTTCGCGTCCGCCGCGGTGGGCGAACATATTCGATGTTCGCGTTCGCCCCTATACTTATTTACTTAATTATTGAGTAAACTTTGACCCTGTACCTCACAGTCAGCAGACACATTCCAGCCAATCAGCAACCTCTCCCTCCCAGACCCTCCCACCTCCTATCTAAACGCAAGGACAGTACCATCTTAGATTCATTCTGAAGCTGTAGTAATAGTAATTGTAAATCGCAATGCGATTAATATAATCTGTATTATTCGCATTGCGGTTACAACTTAGATCTGAGTTCCTAACGGTTGTAGTGCTAGAATATAATGAAGATTGAGAATTTAGCGCTATATTCTCAATCTTCGTTATATTCTAGCAATACAACAACCATTAGGAACTCAGATCTAAGTTGAATTCTCAATGCGATTAATATAACCTGCATTAATCGCATTGCAAATTCAACTTAGAGCTGAGTTCTAATGGTTGTTGTATTGCTAGAATATACGTTATATTCTAGCAATACAACCATTAGGAACTCAGCTGTAAGTTGTAATCGCAATGCGAATAATACTTACAATTATTAATCGCTTTGCGAATCCATTTGATGCCTCTATTTGATTGTATATGATGGTTGACTATGACTAACACCAACGCTCTGCTGCCTCCAAAGCAAGATATCTGAACCCCCCAGGGGCCATTTGGGCGTTTTTGATAGAAAACGCATCAAAAACGCATCAAAAACGCATGTGCGTTTTTATAATTTTTTCATTTTTTTCGTTTATTTTTTTGTGTATTTTGCCACATTTGGTTGCATATTTACATTTGGTATAGGCAAATATGGTAGTCAAGATCATTACTCTGCCCAAATCTATATTCAGCTACATGGCTTAGAAAATATGCTGTCAAACAATGATCCTAGGTTTTGGTATAGACACATGATCCAGACTACCATATTTGCCTATACCAAATGTAAATATGCAACCAAATGTGGCAAAATACACAAAAAAATAAACTAAAAAATGCAGATGCGTTTTTGATGCGTTTTTTTTTATCAAAAACGCCCAAATGGCCCCTGGGGGGTTCAGATATCTTGCTTTGGAGGCAGCAGAACGTTGGTGTTAGTCATATTCAACCATCATATACAATCAAATAGAGGCATCAAATGGATTCGCAAAGCGATTAATAATTGTAAGTATTATTCGCATTGCGATTACAACTTACAGCTGAGTTCCTAATAATAGTATTGCTAGAATATAACGTATATTCTAGCAATACAACAACCATTAGAACTCAGCTCTAAGTTGAATTTGCAATGCGATTAATGCAGGTTATATTAATCGCATTGAGAATTCAACTTAGATCTGAGTTCCTAATGGTTGTTGTATTGCTAGAATATAACGAAGATTGAGAATATAGCGCTAAATTCTCAATCTTCATTATATTCTAGCAATACAACCATTAGGAACCCATCTCTAAGTTGAATTCGCAAATAAGATGACCCAAACTATTCACCGGCGAATAGTTCCCAACGAACATAGCTTGTGCGCGTTCGTCGCGGCGGGTGAACATATGCCATGTTAGGTCCACCCCCTATCATTGAGTAAACTTTGACCCTGTACCTCATAGTAAGCAGACACATTCCAGCCAATCAGCAGCATACCCTCCCTCACAGACCCTCCCATCTCCTGAACAGCATCCATTTTAGATTAATTCAGAAGCTGCAGTCTTAGTGAGAGGAGGGACAGTGTAGTTGCTGCTGACTTAATAGGGAAATCGATAGCTAGGCTAATGTATTCAGTGTCCACTCCAGTCCTGAAAGACTCATCAGATCTCTGCTGTAAGGACAGCGTCCTGACAGCACCCCAAAAAGCCCTTTTTAGGGCTAGTACATCAGTCCCCCTCCCAGACCCCCCCACCTCCTATCAAAAAGCAAGGACGGCATCTATCTTAGATTCATTCTGAAGCTGCAGTGTTAGTAGTTGTAATCGCAATGCGATTAATATAACCTGTATTAATCGCATTGGGATTACAACTTAGATCTGTTCCTAATGGTTGTATTGCTAGAATATAATGAAGATTGAGAATATAGCGCTATATTCGCAATCTTCGTTATACTCTAGCAATACAACCATTAGGAACAGATCTACGTTGTAATCCCAATGCGATTAATACAGGTTATATTAATTGCATTACGAATTCAACTTAGAGCTGGGTTCCTAATGGTTTTATTGCTAGAATTTCTAGCAATACAACCATTAGGAACCCAGCTCTAAGTTGAATTCGCAATGCGATTAATATAACCTGTATTAATCGCATTGCGATTAAAGCTACCACACTCTGCGTCAACTAGGTATTTTTCCATGGGAGTTTTGCCATGGATCCCCCTCCGGCATGCCACAGTCCAGGTGTTAGTCCCCTTGAAACAACTTTTCCATCACTATTGTGGCCAGAAGGAGTCCCTTTGGTTTTTAAAATTCGCCTGTCTATTGAAGTCTATGGCGGTTCGCACTGTTCGCACGTTCGCGAACATTTGCGGAAGCTCGCGTTCGCCGTTCGCGAACGGAAAATTTTATGTTCGCGACATCACTAACTGTAATACCAAGTGTGGTGAAGTGCATGATAGAGGTGTGCTAAGGATGTGTATTTCACTCGGGTTTTCAGTTTAGCTGGGTGAGATAACTGGAATCCAGTGATGATGCTGCTTCAGCAAGGCATAGCTTGCTGGAGATTATTTTGTTTACAGTTGTATGGGCTGGTAGTGGGAGTCTCTCAGTCCACACCCCTAGTCCACTACAGTATTTCCTTTATCTGAGGAGATCACAGGTAAGGCCTGCTAAGATAATCACAGAGGGATAAAATAACCCTCTGTGTATGACTGTGAGAGAAGATTTAGAAAAGGAAGCCTACAGAGGCTCTGTGTGGTCCCAGCCAAGAGGGCTAGGGGGCCACAAAGCTGTGTGAAAGCCTGAGTTTTAGGGGGGCCCAGCGAAGACTGAGGAAAGAGGGGTCACAAATTAAGAATCGGGAGGACTTTTGGACCATATCCTCCAAGGTACTGGTGTAGTCACAGCTAGGAGACTGCTGGACCGTATGGCTGAGAAAAGCCAGATCTTACCCCTTGTGTGAAAGGTGCTTTGGAAGTGAGTTAGGGAGATGATCTATGTACAGTTGTGTTCAAAATTATTCAACCCCCAATGCTGTAAAGGGTTTTAGGGAATTTAGTGTACATTTGTAATTGTGTTCAGAATGAAATCTTACAAGGACTTGTTAAAGAACCAAATGCAACTAAAATGACTTTATTTTTTTGTAATACAGTATTACATGTTTTTTTTTGTGATTTCTTCATTGACACAATTATTCAACCCCTTAAAGACTACCACTCTTAAGAACAGAGGTTCATTCAAGTGTTTTCGATCAGGTATTGAAAATACCTGTGGATGTCAAGGAGCAGCAATCAAGCATAATAAGCACCAATTAGGCAGATGTAAAATGACTGTGATACTCAGCTCCTTCTAGACATTTACTGGTGAGTTTACAAACATGGTGAAGTCAAGAGAATGGTCCAGGAAGACAAGAGAAGAGGTGATTTCTCTTCACAGGAAGGGCAATGGCTATAAGAAGATTGCAAAGATGTTAAACATACCAAGAGACACCATAGGAAGCCTCATTCGCAAATTCAAGGCAAAGGGCACTGTTGAAACGCTACCTGGTCGTGGCAGAAAGAAGATGCTGACTTCGACTGCTGTGCGCTACCTGAAGCGCAAAGTGGAGAAAAGTCCCCGTGTGACTTCTGAGGAACTGAAAAAAGATTTGTCAGATGCGGGTACTGAAGTTTCAGCTCAGACAATAAGGCGCACACTGCGTAATGAAGGCCTCCATGCCAGAACTCCCAGGTGCACCCCCTTGCTGTCTCTAAAGAATAAGAAGAGTCGACTGCAGTATGCCAAAAGTCATGTGGACAAACCACAAAAGTTTTAGGATAGTGTTCTGTGGACTGATTAGAACTCTTTGGGCCCATGGTTCAACGCTATGTTTGGAGGAGGAAGAACAAGGCCTATGAAGAAAAGAACACCTTGCCTACTGTGAAGCATGGCGGGGGGTCAATCATGCTTTGGGGCTGTTTTGCTTCTACAGGTACAGGGAAGCTTCAGCGTGTGCAAGGTACCATGAATTCTCTTCAGTACCAGGAGATATTGGATGAAAATGTGATGCAGTCCGTCACAAACCTGAGGCTTGGGAGACGTTGGACCTTTCAACAGGACAATGATCCCAAGCATACCTCCAAGTCCACTAGAGCATGATTGCAGATTAAAGGCTGGAACATTTTGAAGTGGCCATCGCAGTCACCAGACTTAAATCCGATTGAGAACCTCTGGTGGGACTTAAAGAAAGCAGTTGCAGCGCACAAACCTAAGAATGTGACTGAACTGGAGGCTTTTGCCCATGAAAAATGGGCGAAGATACCCGTAAATCACTGCAGGACACTTGTGTCAAGCTATGCTTCACGTTTAAAAGCTGTTATAACTGGAAAAGGATGTTGTACTACAGTAAGTACTAAGATTGAATGTCACTTGGGGGTTGAATAAAACTGATAATGATGTGAGCACAGAAAAGACATTTGTGGTTATTTCATTATAAATGTTATGTTATATTTGTCTGACTTACAAGTGCCTCTTTGATTTAATTGTAAACAAGATGACTGAAATGATAAAAATCAATGTCGAACTGGCCAAAACACCCAATTTAAGTGGGGGTTGAATAATTTTTAACACAACTGTATTAGTTAGAGCCTAGACAGGCCGGTTTTGCTGTGTTTATGTCTGTGCTGGGGCTGAAGTGCCAAAATAAAGCACCATTTGGACTTTAACCCTGAGGAGGAATCTTCCATCGCCATCCTGCTTATAACAGTGATCACTGACACAAGTCATGTGCCTATTGGAGACTGAAACCACCCACCACTCCATTTAACTAATAAGCATAGTGGCCATTAGAATCATTAGAATGTGTAACCACCAAGCTTTGTGGCCATCAGAGACTCTAACTGCGAAGTTGTGTACACAATAAATAGATACTGTAAGAGCCAAGTTGTATGCTAATACTGTGTCTGCCTGAATGGATGCACCATCTTTGAGGACCAAGTCAAAGTCAATGGCCACACAGATTAACAATCCTCTAACATGCTTTCAGTCCTTCAGTAATCATTCATTTTATATTACAATATAAAGTACTATATGAAAATACTTCACAAAATGATGTATTTGTCATTTGTATTATGTATTGCTGAACTTTTTGTAGAGTAATTATGTATTCTAAAGAGACTGGCAGGGCCAAGACCGTTAAAGCATATCCAAGCAATTTTGTTTCATATACACATAGTAAAATAATACTGTGAATATAGTGATATTATGAAAATTCTGGTAGCAGATATTCTTTATGTACATGTGATGATTGAGCATGCACTTTTGTACCAGTAATGCAGTAATGTCAATCAATGCATGCCTCTTAGTATTTTGGATATGTTTGTGGTAATAATAATGAGTAATTGCGTTATCAAACTGGGAATGTGAGAATGCACTCATGCCCCAAGGGTTACTCACACTTTGAATAAAACAAGAAATTGAATAGCGTGTGACTTTCATGGTAGTTCCCAATTTTCAAAGTAAATACAGTAAATAAATAATTGATGTCTGATATCAACCATTTCCCCATTAATTATTAAAAGTGCGTTAGGCTGTAAAGGAATTTAGTTGTTAAAAACAAAAGCAACATTGTCCATTTTGCCTGCCAATCATAATTCTCATTAATGCAAGGATATTAATATATAAATTATTAACGGCTAAACCATTCCTTCTGACAAGCACTAGTGAACTGACCTCGCAACGCTAGAATTAGCATTTTGTAAGACACTGAAGACCTGACCACCGAGTCCGAATTACAAACACGTTGCTTCTCATTAATGCTGTTCGTATAATTCATACAGCAACAGAATCAAACTGACAAACTCAGCACCAGTTTGAAAGGTATTGATCCGGTTTGCTTTGCAGTAACTCGCAAGGTTTATATGGCAGACGAAGTCATCAGGGAGTTAATAAATGAGCGGAGCGACGGGAGCCTTGCACAGGTGCAGAGCAGTGCTGGAGCTAATTAAGCGCACACAGTGGTGTAGAGACTACAGCGGAGAACACACAAATTCTACATATTGGTAACAAGCTGGCTTGTTTATTTGTACAAAACCTCCATGTGTCTAGCAATTTCCTTTCTACGTTTGGGGGTCTGAAATACAAAGAAAAAAATAGGTTTTAGAAATTGTAGAAAATATATGGTCGTTTACACTGAATGTATTTCTTCTTCGTCTATAATCCCTTGATGCCTTGTTTAGGCCTCTTTCACACGAACGAGTTTTCCGCACGGGTCCAATGCGTGCCCCGATTCCTGACCCATTAATTTCAATGGGTCTGTGTACATGAGTGTTGTTTTTCACGCAGCAGTTCTGCGTTGCGTGAAAATCGCAGCATGTTCTATATTCTGCGTTTTTCACGCAGCTCTGGCCCCATAGAAGTGAATGGGGCTGTGTGAAAAACGCATTGCGGGTGTAATGCGTTTCTCAATGATGGTTGCTAGGAGATGTTGTTTGTAAACCTTCAGTTTTTTATCATGCGCGTGAAAAACGCATCAAAATACATTGCACCCGCGTGGAAAAAACTGAACAACTGAATGCAATAGCAAACAAAACTGAATGGCTTTGCCTGCAAAATTGCACAGTTTTCACTGAACGCATCCGGACCTAATCCGGACACGCTTGTGTGAAAGAGGCCTTATTGCCACACTAAACTACCCTAATACTAATACACAGTAAGGCCTCATGCACACGACCTTTTCGTGATTAGGAACCGCAATTTGCTTTCCCCAATGCACGGGCAACAGCCATACGGCTGCCGCAGAGGGATCCACACCCATTCAACTTGAATGGGTCCGTGGGTCTGTGATCCGTCCGCACTGCAAAAATATAGAACAAGTTCAAGTGATTGGGTCAGCATACGTGATGCGTTGTGCACAGGGACGCGTCCCGTATATTGCTGACCCATTGTTTGCGGTGCCGCAATATGGGCACAGCCAGGCAACAGCCATGTGTATGAGGCCTTTCACACAGTTAGTAGTTGGTCAGTATTTTTGTATCAGTATTTGTAAAGTGGGTCCAAAACACAGAAGAGGCATAAATATTTCTATTATACATTTTCTTTGAAGGTTCCACTTCTGGACTTGGTTTACAAATACTGATAGTTACATAGTTACATAGTTAATACGGTTTAAAAAAGACATAAGTCCATCAAGTTCAACCAAGGGATAGGTGGGGACGCCAATCCCAGAAGGAAATGAGACTCAGATTTCTACACTTTTTCATAAGCATTAATGTTGTTTACTTTTAAGAATTCATCTAAACCCTTATTAAAACTGTCCACTGTTGCTGCCGTGACCACGTCCTGAGGAAGTCTATTCCACAGATTCACAGTTCTTACAGTAAAGAAGTTTTGATGCTTCTAGAGACTGAACTTTTTTGTCTTCAGTCGGAGGCAGTGCCCCCTTATCTTTTGAGAGCTTTTTACATGGAACAGTTTTTCACCTTATTTTTTGTATGGCCCATTTATATATTTGTACAGGTTATTCACATCCCCCCGATTCCTATTCACACTTGTATTATTCACACTTCCGTTTTTCTTTTCCGGCATAGAGTTGCGTCATAGGGGCTCTATACCGGAAAAGAACTGATCAGTTTTATCCCCATGCATTCTGAATGGAGAGAAATCCATTCAGGATGCATCAGGATGTCTTCAGTTCAGTCTTTTTGACATTTCAGGGCAGAGATAATACTGCAGCCTGCTGCGGTTTTATCTCTGGCCAAAATTCTGGAACACTTGCAGGAATGCCGGATCAGGCATTTTTTCCCATTGGAATGTATTAGTGCTGGATCCGGCATTTAAAATACAGCAATGCCGGATCCGTGCTTCCGGTCTGTGCATGTGCAGACCTGTAAAAATGTGAAAAAAAATATATAATGAATCCGTCTCTCCACATGACAAGCGGAGAGACGGATCCGTTCTTGCAATGCATTTGTAAGACGAATCCAAAGCTGGATCCGTCTTCAAATGCTTTCAATTTGCATGCCGATTGCCAGATCCAGCAGGCAGTTCCGGTAATTGAACTGCTTGCCAGATCACTCTGCCGCAAGTGTGAAAGTACCCTTAGCCATCTCTTCTCAAGACTAAATAAATGTATTTCTTTTAATCATTCCTCATAACTAAGATCTTCCATGCCCCTTATTAGTATAGTTGCTCTTCTGGTGCAAAATACTGATCAAATACTGACCGTGTGAAACAGACCTAAGGCAGCTTTCACACAAGCATATTGAAATCAAACCATATTCTGGCTCTTGATTAGGCATGGATTCCAGTATTGTCATTAGCAGAGCTTCAGTATTTTATCAGGAATTATATGCATACTCCTTCCTCCCTTCCTCCTATAGACTGTAATAGGTCTATTTGGAAACAGATATGCACAAAACTCGGACATGTTGCAAATTTAAAATACTCCAAGGGACAGACTACATTTTGCACCAGTGTATGTTAATCCTTTTCAGCAATTTTCTGTTTTAGCGTTTTCAATTTTTACTCCCTACCTTTATAATTCTCTCTTTCCATTTACATAGGCCGTTATAGGCTTGTTTTATGCAGAACAAGTTGGTTTTCCTAATGGCACTATTTACTATGGCATACAATGTAGTTTGAAGCTGGAAAATTTCAAATGAGATGAAATTGGGGGGGAAAGGCAATTCTGCCATAGTTTTATGGACTTCTTTTTTATGGCATTCCCTGTGTAGTAAAGGTGACCTGTTCCCTTTATTCTCCAGCTCCTTATAATTTCATCAATTCCACAATTATATAGTTTTTCTTGTGATTTAATAGTGAAAAAAAGATAAAAACTTTGAAAATAATTCATGTTTCTTATTATTAAAGATTCTCTATGTTCTTATGGACCCTGCCACTTGCAGATCTCTGTAAGAACTACAGCTGTGATAGGTGTGTTTCTTCGGAGAGACTCAGGCTATTACCATGAGTAAATGGCATCCCTGACCTGAGCGCAGGGAAGCTGGTTTGGCCCCTGGAGCGCAGCACTCCCAGGGAAAGCCACCTCAGATGGTGTGGTCACAATTCACTACAGAATCTGAATGGCTAAATGTCTATGATCAGAGTTTATCGCCAGTCACAGATATTAGCCCTGCATATGTGCTGTTTAAAGCAGCAGAAACATGGCAGCCATGCCGCCTGCTGTGCTCATGTGTGGGTACCATTTTAAAGTGTATCTGTCAGCAGATTTGTAGCTATGAAAGTGGCTGACCTGTTGTATGTGTGCTTGGCAGTTGAAGGCATCTGTGTTGGTTCATTTGTATATGTGCCCACTTTGCTGAGAAAAAATGAATATTTAATATGTGCAAATGAGCCTCTAGGAGCAATGGAGGCATTTCTGTTACACCTAGAGGCTCTGCTCTCTATGCAACTGTTGCACCATTTTCATTGACAGGGCCAGATATGATAATTAAAAACAAAGTTAAGGGAATGCGCTGCTCTCCTGAAATCCACAAACAGAGAGGATACGTCAGATGCCAGATCCTTCCTCCAAGTCTCCTTACATATGACGCCAAACACTGCTACTATGTCCCAGTGTGGTGCCGCTCCACAGTTTTTTCCATGTCCAATCAACCTGTATTATCAGGAATCAGGGAGCAAAATATTGAAGCACTGTAGGCCCTTTAGGCTGAAAGATGAATTTATTCTACTCACAAGACTTGATTAAAACAAGGCATATCAGATATATAATTCTGGTTTCCCAGAGTCCGCCATACCAAGGTTTCGTCCCTCAGGGGCGTAGCCCTTGAAGAAGGAGGAATAACAACTGGGTTTAGCAGACTCTGGGAAATCAGAAACTGATGGGGATCTGATCTAAGGTCTGATGAAAAATTGGGGTCTGATTTGGGGGTCTGATCTGAGGTCTGATGAAGATTTGTGGTCTTATCTAATGTCTGATAAACATTTATTTTTTTCTTATTTTCCTCCTCTAATTTCTGGGTGAGTATTATAGTCCAAAAATACGATAAATTACTGAATATAAAAAGTCTGATCTGGTCATATTTATTGTTGAAAATGTAGAACAAATCAGTGACTTTTATAAAGCTTTGAATAGTGTACTCACTGTGAATGGTTTCTACCATCTTTGGTGCTTAGAGCTCAGAAAACATTACAAATCCAAAGTATTTCACTGGAGCCAATACACAGGTTATCCCTACATAATTCCAGCAAATAATCTTGTGGCATATTTTAAAGGGCATCTGTCATGAGGTTTGCACCCATAAAACTGGCTGACCTTTTGCATGTGGGCTTGGCAGCTGAAGGCATATCTGTGTTGGGTCCATATTCATATATGCCCGCATTGCTGAGAAAAATTAAGTTTTAATATATGCAAATGAGTCTCTAGGAGCAAGTGGGACTTTGCCGTTACACCTGGAGACTCTGCTTTCTCTGCAACTGTCGCGCCCTCTCCACTTTCAGTGACAGGGCAAGGCAGGCGTGATCACGTTTGCACTGCCTGGCCGATGCCAGTTGTAGAGAGAGCTAAAGGCAGGATTACACGATGCAATGTACAGTTGATTGTCAAGAAGGAAGCGTTCTTTCCCAACAGTCAGCTGCTAATTCAGTGTAGGAGATTGCCGGAAAAGTTTAGTTTCAAGTTCAGTGTTCGGGCATTTAATAAAGCTTTTGAAAGGCTGCAGGGAAGCCAATCAACAAGCTTTTAAGCTGTGGGCACTTAGAAGCCAACACAGCCATGCCTAGTAATGGCATGGCAGTGATTGGCTGGTGTGTCATGTAACCCAGCCTCTATACAAGCTGGATCATGTGTAGCACCACCCATCAGCTCTTAGTAGTGCAGGGACAGGAAGCAGGCAGCTGAAGCGAGGGAGAGTGTTAGGAATCTGGCTATTTGTTTTGTGGGTGACCTATAATGATTTTTTGTGGGTGCAATAAGCCAGCTTTACACTCCTGACACAGAAATATAATAATAAATCTGGCTGTTAATTCTGTGGGTGACCTATAGCGATTTTTTGTGGGTGCAATGCACCAGCTTTGTACCCCTGACACAGAAATATAATAATTAATCTGGCTATCAAATCTGTGGGTGACCTATAGTGATTTTTTTGTGGGTGCAAAGCACCATTTTTGTACCCCTGACACGAAAATATAATAGTTAATCCGTCTGTTAGTTCGATGGCTGACATATACCTATTTTTGGTGTGAGATACACGTGCAGTTTATACGTGACAGGTAAATTGATATAGTTAATCTGACTGTTAGTTCAGCCAGCGACATATACCCATTTTTGGTGTGAGGTACACGTGCACTGCATATGTGACAGAAAAATTAATATAGTTAATCTGACTGTTAGTTCGGCCGCTGACATGTACCCATTTTTGGTGTGAGGTACACGTGCACTGCATATGTGACAGGGAAATTAATATAGTTACTCTGTCTGTTAGTTCGGTGTGAGGTTCACCTGCACTATATCCGTGACAGAGAAATTAACATAGTTAATCCCTCTGTTAGCTCGGTGGGTGACATATTCCCATTATTGGTGTGAGGTATACCAGCACTGCATATATGACAGGGAAATTAATATAGTTAATCCGTCTGTTAGTTTAGTGGGTGACCTCAAAGAATGAAGAGAGCATCAAATCAGGGATGTGGCCCTGGTCGTGGTGCTGCTGGTGCTGGTGGAGCTCCTGTTGCAGGGAGAGGACGTGGTCTATCTGTGCCAGCTACATGCCCAAATGAAACACCTTCCTCAGGTGCACGTAAGCGTCAGGACGTTCAGCGTCATTTTGTAGGCCCGAATCCTGGTGTACGAATGGTGAGGTCAGAACAAGTAGAGGCGGTAGTAGATTGGATGGCTGAAAGTTCCTCCAGTTCCATCACATTGTCTCCCACCGGGGTCCCCTGCTGAAACCGCAGAGTTGGAACCTGCAGCCCATGGGCATCTGTCTTTCACCTTACCTTGCAAGCGGGTAAGGTGAAAGGTGCTTGCAAATCAGACAAGTAGTCTGAGCCCCAAGTCATGCAGCAGTCTCTTATGCTTTTTAATGACTCTGCTGATGGGGTTTCCGTGGGCCATGCACCTAGCCCTGCCCCAGAAGTGGAGGAGAATGAGTGCACTGATGCCCAACCACTTATGCTTCAGGATGTGGACACCACCGCAGAATGTCTCTGATGATAATGACAAAACACAGATTCCAACTGCTGCTGCTTTCTGCTATGTGCAGACCGGCAAGGAGGGCAGGGGTGAAGAGTGGGTGGAAGATGATGTGGAGGATGATGAGGTCCTAGACCCCACTTGGAATCAAGTTCATGCGAGTGACGTGTGCAGTTCTGAGGAAGAGGTGGTGGTCACAGAGCGCCAGCCTCACAGCAAAAGAGGGAGCAAGGTACAAAAGCAGAGTGGCCATCCACTAGCCAGTATGCCTGCTACTGCCCACCGCACCCAGGGACTGAAAACACCAAAGCCAGCAGCAAGGAGTTCCCTGGCGTGACAGTTTTTCAGACAATGTGCTGACGACAAGACGCGAGTGGTTTTTATGTTGGTTTCGCTTCAGGCTCTGTGCAATCAGAGCCTGAAGCGAGGCATAAATGTTCTTAACCTGAGTACCACCTGCATGACCAGGCATATAAATGCAAACCACGAGCTGCAGTGGAGTACACACCTCAAAAAGCACAAAAGATCTTAGGCTCCTCTTGATTCCTCTTCTGCTGCGGTCTCGGCCTTTTTCTCCCCCTCTGGAGTGACAGTGGCACCTACCACCCTGCAAACAGAGGATGCGGCAGCAACACCACCACCTCCACCACTGTCACCGAGAATGTCCACACTGTCCCATGGAAGCGTTCAGCTGTTCATCCCCAAAACACTGTCGAGAAGAGGAAGTACCCCCTACCCACCCACAATCCCTGGCCCTGAATGGCAGCATTTCAAAATTCCTGGCCTTTGAAATGCTGTCATTCCGTCTGGTGGAGACAAAGACTTTTAAAAACCTTATGGTAGTGGCTGTCCCACAGTACCTGGTTCCCAGTCGCCACTACTTTTCTAGGTGAGCCATCCCTGCCCTGCACAACCAAGTGGCAGACAAAATCAGTTGTGCACTGTGCAATGCCATCTGTGGTAAGGTCTATATAACTACCGATATGTGGATCAGTAAGCACGGGCAGGGTCGTTACGTCTCCCTAACTGCACACTGGGTAAATGCAGTGGCAGCTGGTCCTGAGGTGGATAGCAGTTTGGTTCGTGTCCTACTACCACCGAGGATTGCAGGACATTTCTCGTTGTCTCCTGTTACCTCCTCCTCCTACTCCACTTCCTCTTCTACCACCTCCTTATCTGGTCAGCATAACACCTTTACCACCAACTTCAGCACAGCCAGGGGGAAATGACAGCAGAATGTTTTGAAACTCAACTGTTTGGGGGAAAAACCTCACACCGAGCAGGAGCTGTTGGTGCCGCTGAGCCTCAAGCCTGGCATGGTGGTGTATGATAACAGGTGAAATCTCGTAGCAGCTCTGGGGCTAGCCGGTTTGACGCACATCCCTTGCCTGGTGCATGTGCTGAATTTTGTGGTTCAGAGGCTCCTAAAAAATTGCCCTGATATGTCAGAGGCGCTGCTGGCCATCTGTGCACGCATTCAGCATTCTCACCCGGCTGCTGCTCGACTACGTAACTTCGGCCCTCCCTCTTACCACTTCATATGCAACATACCCACAAGGTGGAACTCTACATTGAACATGCTGGAGAGACTGAGAGGAGCAGCAGGCTATAGTGGAGTTTCAGCTACAGCACACACGGGTGAGTCGTTCTGTGGAACAGCACCACTTCACCACCAACGAGTGGGCCTCCATGCGGGACATGTGTGCCATGTTGCGCTATTTAGAGTACTCCACCAACATGGCCTGTGTCGATGATGCAGTTCTCAGCTTTACTATCCCACTTCCCATTTCAGGCGATGATGGAAGAGGATGTGGCACAGGAGGAAGAGGAGAAGGAAGAGGGATAATTTCCACGGTTATCAGGCCAATCACTCACAAGTGGCCCAGAGGGTGGGTTCCTGCACCAACAGAGGCCAGATGCACAAATGTCTAGCCAAGGCACAGTTCTGCAGGATGAGGAGGATGAGGAGGAGGAGGAACAGTGTTCATGGCAGGGTGGCACCTAAAGCAGCATATGGGTATCAATGTAGCGAGACTAGGGGGATACAGAGGACACAGACAATACACCTCACGCAGAGGACAGCTTGTCGTTGCCTGGAACACATGAGTAACTAAATGCTGCATGCTGCAGTGCCTGCGCAACGATCGCCGAGTTGCCCACATTCTAACCAGTGCTGGTTACTGGGTAGCCACCCTGCTGGATCCCCGCTACAAGAACAACGTGCTGTCCTCAATTCCGTCACTGGAGCGTGATTGGAAGATGCGCAAGTACAAAAGCCCCCTGGTAGACGCGCTGCTGATGGCATTCACACCTGACAGTGGGGTCTCAGTGGAAGGCGAAGGCAGAGGAGGAGGAGGAGGAAGAAGTCGCCAACGCAGCTAGGGCACTGCCAGCACCTCAGAAGGGAGGGTTAGCATGGCCAAAATGTGGAAAAGCTTTGTCAGCACGCCACAACAATCAGCACCACCAGCTGATACGGAACGTCTTAGCAGGAGATGGAAGCAGGTGATTGGACCATATGACCCAGTGACGTCACTGAAGGTCCTTCACCCCCTCACAGCTGAAGACAGAACAGGAGACTGGCAGCTACGCGATCAAATGGAGGAGGTGAGTTAATTCTATTTAATTATTTTTAACCCTCTATTGCCCTCTTTACTTTGCATTCTCTATTGAGAATGCTATTATTTTCCTTTATAATTATGTTATAAGGGAAAATAATAAAATATACAGAGTAATCAACCCGAAACCAGACTTCAGTGATGAAGCCCGGCTTCGGGTCTGGGTACCAAACATGCCGATTTTTCGCGCGTGCAAAACGCATTAAAAAGCTTTGCACTCGCGCAGAAAAATTTTCCTGCAACGCACCCGCCTCTTATCCGGGCATTAAACGTAACACCCGTGTGAAAGAGGCCTAAACTAATAAGAGGTCAAAACACTTATTTAAGCCACATTCTTTTCAGTAGGATCAGAACTGAGCCATAATGAGTGTTTATAATTAGTGTTGAGCGCGAATATTCGAAAAGCGAATTTTTTTAGCGAATATCGGCACTTCGCTAATTCGCGAATATTTCGAATATAGCGCTATAAATTCGCTATTTCGAATATTCGTTTTTTTTTTTTTTTTTTTTTTTAGTTATATTTTTTTCTTTCCCACTTCCCAAAAGTAGTTCTTACCTGTCATGAGGATTCCTGGCTTCCTGGCTGCTCCAGTCAGTGCCCGTTGCCGCTTCTGCCGACTTCCGTGCTCATGGAGCGTCCCCTTCCATGGGAAAATCTCTATATACTAAAATGTACTGTCGGTTTGAGGAATTACGTTGAAATCGCAATGCGATTAATTCAAGTTATATTAATCGCATTGCGATTACAACTTAACACTGCTATCTTACATAGGCTAGAATTAACGAATATGGAATATATAGCTATGCACTAGCAGTGCTAAGTTGAAATCGCAATGCGAATACTTAAGTTAAATTAATCGCATTGCGATTTCAACTACACTGCTGCTATATTCCATATTCGTTAACTCGTTAATTCTAGCAAGCTGACCCATTATAAACCCAGCTCTAAGTTGAAATCGCAATGCGATTAATATAACTTGAATTAATCGCATTGCGATTTCAACGTAATTCCTCAAATCCGACAGTACATTTTAGTATATGGAGGCGTTCCCATGGTGATGGGGACGCTCCATGAGCTACAGAAGTTATGGTTGGCTTGGTAGAATTAGCGAGGATGACGAATATGACGAATGTATTCGTCATATTCCTCAAAACGAAGATAACGAAGTATTCTACATCTTCGTTTTAGCTACCTATTCGTCAACTTCGCTAATTCTAGCAATCATCATCAAATAGGAAGGTTGACTTACCAGACAGCTGTGTTAAATTAAGCTATGCGATTTTTTTTTAATACAATAATTATATTACTTGATATGATAATATTATTATAAGTATTCTATTTATTAAAAAAAAAAAAATCGCATAGCGAATTCTTACAACTGTCTCTATAGTCAACCTTCCTATTTGATTGCTAGAATTAGCGAGGTTGACGAATAGGTTGCTAAAGCGAAGATGTAGAATACTTCGTTATCTTCGTTTTGAGGAATATGACGAATACATTCGTCATATTCGTCATCCTCGCTAATTCTAGATATGAAACCAATAGGAAAGTAGCCTTAAGTACAAATCGCAATATGCGATTATTTAAATCGCATTTTAATCGCGATAACTAGAAAAAATGACGAATATTCGATTTCGACGAATATGAAACGAATATTCATTCGAATATTCGCGAATTTCGTCGAAATCGAATATGGCACCTGCCGCTCATCACTATTTATAATGTCAGAGGGCAAAGATAAGGAGCCCATCAACTCCCCAAATGATGGAAAACAGAGAAAATCCAAAGGCTGCTACTAGAGCATCTCAGCTATGTACAGAAAAATGAGTACAATGTAATAATAATAATAAAAAATGCCCCAAAGGTCTACATAGCCATTAAGCCTCTAAGTGTAACAGTAACACCTACATTGCTCCTAGAGACTCATTTGCATATATTAAAACATCATTTTTTCTCAGTAATGCAGGCATATATGAACCACCACAGGTGCCTTCAGCTGCCAAGTGCACAAGTAACAGGTCAGCCAGTTTCATAGGAGCAAATTTGCTGATGAGTGGGTCTTTAAAAACAAGAAGCCCTTTAAAAACTGCAGCACTGCTATTAAATTATGTGGACTTTTTCTGCTGCATCTGAATGGGGTATACATTGGATCTGGAATGTCAGCAGATTTAACGAGGATCTAGGTGCGGAATCCACCTCCTAAATCCTCCTCTTATCTTGAAGGTGTGAACATAGCCTAACCCTGGGAACACACCTGAGCGTTTTTCGGCGTGTTCGTACGCGCTTTAAAATGCCCTACATGTAAAAATCCATGCTTTCCTATGAGCCTGGTTCACATTTGGGCGTTTTGCAGCGCGTTCGAACGCGCCTAAAAACGGCAAACGCTGCCGCTTGTGCTTGATCTTCTTTGGGGCGATTCAGCAGGCGTTTAGCTCCATTGGATTACATTAGAACGCGCCTAGAAGCGCCAATGCGCGTTTTCTGTTTCCCAAACGCACGTTTAACGTGCGTTTGTCACCTAGCAACCTGTATAAAAAAAAGTGCACTTCCCACTTGCAAAACACAGCTCAGCAAGCCAGCAGCATGGAGGAAGCAGGTTGTGAAGCCGAGACATTGATCAGGCTCGTGCGGCCGAAACGATGCATATATGACAACAAAAATAGACACAAAAATAGAAGGAGCAGATAGCAGGCTTGGGAAGACATTGGAAAGAGCATATGGCAAGAGTGGCCGCAAATGCCAAAAGCTGGCAAAACAGCAAAAGGTAATGCAAATTGTGTTTGCTAACATGTCCCAGCTAAATCAGTATGTGCCCTGGTGTGATTTCTATATGTGCTTCCTATGTCATGGTGTTTTTTTAAGCTCGTGGGGGCGGTTTAGGCAATGTTAAATGCTGCCCCCTCCCCTGTTGTGTGTAAAACACAAATTTGTTGTCTGGCCAAAGCCTCATGCACATGGCAGTGTTGCACGGCTGTGCCTGGAGCGTGTGTATCATGGCAGGCACGTGTGCAGCAGCAGGAGGGCAGGGTGTACACATGTCCATGTGTGCAGGTGTTTAACGCATGATGTTAAACGGTGTACTTGCAAACATGGACGCCGTGTGCCGCTGCTGCCATACAAATGCCTGGCCATGTTTAACACGGTCCTTGTGACACGGCTGTGTGCTTCCTCTGAGCCCACATTTCAACCCCTGTTTGCCGAAACTACCTGTCTTTTAAACCGTATGGTTATGTTTGTGACCTTTTTTACTTTGGGCCTAGTTACACATTTTTTAGATGTCTATTTGCTTTGTATGTTTGGCCTAGTCTATGGCTTAGCAAGCTGGGGGTTTGATTGCGGCTGTGTATGTAGCACTCCCAGCATGCTCTGATGCCACGTTCTTGCGCTACCCATTTTTAAATTTTATGGTGTGTGAAACATACATACACTGTAAAATTATCATATTATTTTGTGAGTGAACTCCATGCACATTATAGTGAATGTTTGGTATGTAATTTTCTTAAAGGGGACATGAATGGGGTTCCCTCTTGCTCATTCCGTTTTTTTTGCTCAAACACGTTATGTGTTTGTGTGTTTGTGGGCATGTCACTCGGACTATATCTGTGTCACTGTTTATCTCTCTCTCAACTTAGACTTTTTTTGTTTTTCTTAAACATATTTTGAAAAAAGTACACCCACCATGTGCCTTGTGTGTATTGGCCCTATGAAATAAGGACAATAGGAGTTGCGCATGTTTAAACATAAAATTTTTAATTCTCACATGTGAGAAGACAAAAATTAAATAAAACAAACACTTTGCATCTGAAAATCAAATAATGTCGCCAAGGTACATTTAATTTTCAATAGCTTCCATTTGCCACGGAAGTGCACCCTCTGGTGACATAAAATAGCGTCAGAAATGCTCCCGGACATGTGCACCATGTGCGGTGCCACGGACCCCTGTGAGCTGGGTACGGCCAAGAGCATGGCTGAGGGTGTCCTCAAAATTGTATCCATCTCTTTGGCGCACGAAGTTGTGGAGAACACATGCCGCCTTCACCGCATTGATTGCGGTATCTAATTTAAAAAGAATTGGTGTATGTAAAAAACGCCATTTGTTAGCCAGAATGCCAAAGGCGCATTCCACCACCCTTCTGGCTCGAGTCAGCTGGTAATTAAATACCCTCCTCTCCACAGATAGTCCTCTGCTGGAGAAGGGCCGCATCAAATTAACCCCCAGGGCGAAGGCCTCGTCCCCCACAAAAACATAGGGCATTGCCAGAAAAGTAGTGCCCGGCAGATTTTGGGGTGCGGGCAGCTCCAGAGCATTACTGGCCAGCAGTCTGCCGAAGTGGGAGTGGCCAAATACTGATGAGTCGGAGCTGCTGCCATAAGCTCCCACATCTATATATCGGAAGCAGTAATTGGCATTAGAAACTGCCAGCAACACCACCGAAAAGAATTTCTTATAATTGTAGAAGCGGCTCCCACTCCGGATTGGCTTCAGCACTCGAACATGCTTGCCATCAATGGCACCCACACAGTTGGGAAAATGGCAGGTCTGGGCAAAAACTTCAGCGATATCCCTCCACTCGGCTGTAGTAGGTTGGGACATGACAGCAGAGTTGAGAACGTCCCACAGGGCCACACAGGTTTCACGGATGATGAGGCTGGCTGTAGATTTGCCTATGAGGAATGCATAATGGAGACTGGCCAAAGACTGGCCAGTAGCCAAATACCTGAAAAGCAAAAAGAAAAGTAAAATTAATATGTGTCACTTTTTATTTTACAGTCAATATGCTCAAGAGCAAATGGAAGAGTCTCAAAGACGCTTTCGTCAGACACAGACGGAAGGAACGCGAACTAAGGAGCGGATCCGGGGCAAGTGGCAGTACCTCCTATGTCCATGCCGAGCAGATGGCGTTCCTTATACCATGTACAGAAATGAGAAGGTAATTACGTGAAAAACATGGTCAATCAAAATACTTCAACCATGTTTGTACTATCGGGCTACAGGGCCATATATGCACAATTCATTAGGGAAGACACAGAAAAAACTGTCATCAAATGGGACATAGGCAATGCGGATGTGTCTGCGTCCAGCTCAAACACCATGTCCTCAGCTATATAGCCCACATCTGGCTTAAAAAGATGACATCCCATATGGACCGTAAATACATCACAGGCCACCAAACAAATGTCTAAAACTCATTATGTCCACATTCTTGTTTACAGCACTGACAGTAGCTGGGATACTACTGAGAGGCAGGAGGATGAAGAGGAGGAGGCCACCATGGAGAGTGATGCGGGCCCATCCATGGTGTCAACCAGTTCACCAGGGCCAAGTTTTGAGCCACCCCTTGCCTCAAGTACCCCGCCACAAACCGAAGAGGCAGATCCTGCACCACAAACCATAAAAGCTACACGCAAAACAAGGAGCGCAAGACAGGAGGATCGCCTCATTGATTGTCTGGATGCCCTGGCTCATCCTGCCCCAAAAATGAGCAGTGAGGCGCATTTCCTCCTCAGTTTGGAGGAGGACCTCAAGATGGTCCCAAAAAACCGACAGCGAGAGGCACGGCACGGTCTCATGCGGTACTTACAATCATACCTACCCGCAGAAGACGTGCCACCCCAGCCAATAGCACCTCTCCAACCACCAAGCAATATCCCGGTGCCACCCCAGCCAATAGCACCTCCACAACCACAAAGCAATATCCCGGTGCCACCCCAGCCAATAGCACCTCCACAACCACAAAGCAATATCCCACAGCACCAACCCCCATATCAGTACCCACCGAGCCATAGCGCACCTCAAGCAGGGCCTCCACGACCACCAATGCATTATCAGTATGGGTCGACAAGTATGGGGCCAAGCACATCTACACAAATGGCACCAGGAGGCCAAGGGTCGCACATGTGCGAGTCAAGAATGGGCCCTGATCCAGAATTTGCCCAACCACATTACACCAACTTGTAAAGTCTACAAGAGTTTTTGTTAATTTATGTTATCACCTCAGGGGGTTGTCCATATTTGGACATTATGTTTCTTTGTGTTGGAAACGTAATTTTTTTGGGTTGTGGTCATATTTTGACCCTAGTTAATTTAAAAAGTAAGCAAAAATTACTATTCTAATGGGCCAACCGAAAAAATAAAACTTTGTTGGCTAAACAATATGTCTCAATTGTCTGAATTGTTGTTTGTATACGTCAATTTATGTGGGTCACATTGGTATGGGATAGGAATTGGCGGCTACTGGGGTAACATCACAGAGAACATCAGGGAATAGTGTTAGACACAAAACAATAGCACAGAAAACATAAGGACATAAAACACAGGGACACGAGAATATCCAACTAACACACACTGTACATTATTACAAGTGCCATAATGAGGCTACTTACCTCAAGGTAATTACCAGCCTCTGAACAGGTGGGATGCTGTCACGCATGAACGTGTCCTGCCGTTGCAAATGGACTGACATCAAACCCAGCAGTTCATCAAAACTGTGTTGAAAAAAAGTCATATTTAGGAACAGTAACATACACATAAACAAAAAGCATAGATACACCAAATAAATGTAGTAAACATAAGACACATATATGGGTGCTAACCTGGATATGGACATCCGTGTGTAGTTCATGAAACGCTCCTCATGCTCACGCAGGTTCTGATACAGAGCCCAGAACTGACCCCGACTATCGCGGTCCCAAATCAAGGGAATCCAGAAACGTCTCCGGGTCCCTCTCCGACGACGCATCCGCAGCAGCAAGACTCCACACACTATTGCGGACTGTTGCCTTTGCCTCCTATACTCCATCGGATTCTCCATAGTTCCAAACAACAAACTCCAACACTCTCCAACACTCTCCAACACTCTCCAACACTCTCCAACACTCTCCAACACTCCAAACCACTTAACACCTCAATTTGGCCAACACTCCACACCCTTCATATAGCTCGCCCTTGATTTTGAGAGGATCTAGCAGCTGTCAATCATAAAAACGCCTGAAAATGCCAGAAAAACGCGGTTTGTAAAAGACCAAAACGCCCCTTGAAACGCGCGTTTGTTGCGCGTAAAAACGCTAGAGAAAACGCACACTGCAAAAACGCTTAGGTGTGTTCCCAGCCTAAAGAGCAAGAAGCCTGAAGTGAAATCCCAGCTGTCAGAACTATTTCTTTCATGTATCTCGTCCCTCGATCTCTAAGTTTTGTACAAATCGCTGTTACTGTGTTGTTTATTCTTTAGCACAACTACCAGCCAATGTTCTATTGATTTCTGCGGTTTTGCTATAAAATAACACATTTTTCTACAGAACTGTAAATCCCATTGCAAACATATTTTGTCATATCTTGGGAGTATAATACATTTTCTTGCTTTAAATTACTGCCTTTAGTAATCAGACCTGCTGGTATGTTTTCTCTGTATGTTTCTTTCTTCCTCTACAGGGAACAGCATACAGATCTGTTGTAGATTTATAATATGCAGCTAAACTTTATATATTCCTTTACTCCATAATAGAAAATACTTATTGTATCTCATGTCAGTGTTGTTTATGTCCAGCTCATCGTCCTATATTTTCTCTTAGCATTCACTGGAGGCCACGTTTCAACTTATTTTCAATATAACAGCACATTTCTGACACAGTACAAGCATACCTTGAGAACTATTTTGCTGCATATAAAAGGAAGTTGCAAAACTGCTTTATTAACTGCATAGTAAATGCTGGAAAACCCAGGGAGTTCATGATGATATTCAGTAGCCATTAAAGCTAAGTTCACACTTCAGTTATTCGGTCAGTTATTTCCATCTGTTATTGGAAGCCAAAACAAGATGCGGGTCCAAAGCACAGAACAGGTGCAGATCTATCCATCATACCTTATCTCTGAGTAGGCTTCACTACTGGTTTTGGCTCCCAATGTCACAGCCACCAAAGAGGCCAGTGCTTTTTCCTACTGTGTGCAAACACGGCCACCACAGCTGGATTAAAGGGTGGTCTTAACGAGAAGTGTCTAATGAGATGGAAAAATCAATCAAGCCAGCAAGGGAAGCAATATGGAAAATAAAAGTGCATTAGAAAGCGACTTGTATTAACTTTCTCTACATGATAAATGTCACTTGCTCTTAAGGTAACTTGCACTTTTTTCTAAAATATTATTAAATTGTAGGAGAACTAATCACCCTATTATATTATTGGAACTGGTGGTGATGTGACTAACAATGAAGATTTACAATGACAACCAGCAAAACTGTGACCACAGCTCAATTATTGAGACCCAATTCCCACTGACCACAGACTGCAAAGAAAGGTTGGAAAATGCTTTGAGGGCAGTATGCCAGTATGTTACTATACACATTGGAATACTGAGCCTTTTAATTTCTCAGTTTGAAGAAGCGCAAATATACAATGTTAAAATAAAATTTTCTGTTATCTATAAAATGTATTTAATATTATAGTGCATGCATATGTACACAGGGGTGTACACAGATCACATAGGGCTCCATAACAACTCCCCCCCCCGCCGCCCCCCCCACACACACACACACGCACCACCAGTACATCTGCATCAGTCACTCCAAAGCAGAGGAGAATTTAAAGTGCAGAACTTCAGATTTCTAATGAATTTACTTATTTATTAAGCTGACAAAATTTTAATTAAAATTTGTCATAGAAAAAACTCACACTTGGCCTTGCCTATTTTATCCAACTTCTATGTCAGCAAAGTGGAACAGTTGTTTCATAAATGTGAAACTAATTCTGACCACCATATTTTACATCAACTGCTTCCCATCTACAGTATTACAAACCTGGCTGCCTGCAGCCACCACAAGGGGGAACTCTGCATTCGAATTTATCCAGTTACAACTGACTGATATGAAAGCTATAATCATCTGTATGCACGCACATACATATCTACACTGTGACACACACACATATTGTAATAATCTGTTATGAGAAACTAACTGCTTATGTGTTTGTGTCATGAAGGCTGTTTTCTTCATGTGATATTCATACTTGAAAAGGTTTGCACCAGTAAATAGGGTACTGACTGGGTTCTTTAACTGGAATAGGTTACCAGAATTTTGGAGTGACAGCATGGAGTATGGAAGTGACCATCCCAAGTGGTCCCAGGGTTTTGTCTAAGGTAGACGAGGCTCTGAGGTTTAGCGTGGAGTAATGGTGACATAATATATGCTATCTGTGTGAACAAGAGGCTGAAAAAAAAAATGGTTTATGTCTGTTGTGTCAACTAGACAAGTTTTGTATCTAAGGCTACAACTATGTATTACCCATTCAGATTGGAGAGAATTTTTGCTTGATTTAAGGAATTAATTTTATAATTGATGTAGCTCCGAAGAATTCAGAAAAAAACTTAAATAAAAAGGGATCAAAAAGTCATACACCACACCCCAAATTGTTATCACTGAAGTACAGATCACTCCACAAAAAATGGGCCCTCATACTGCTCTATATACATAACTTTAAAAAAAGTTATGGGAGTCAGAATATGGTGATTAAAAAAAATAATTTTTTGACAAAGGTTGGTTTTACTGCATAGGAGACAAAGTAAAAATAAAGGTTATAAAACTATGCTGTGTGTTTTTTCACTAATTCACACAAATCGGAATTTTTTTCCCACCTTCTCACTACAACTTATGCAATATTAAATAACGCCATTAAGTACAACCTTTTCTGCAAAAAAACAAAAAACAAAAAACCCTTATACGACGAATAAAAAAAAAGTTATGGCTCCAGGAAGGCAAGGAGTGAAGAATGAAAACACAAAAAATAAACAATGGCCTGGGGCTAAAAGGGTTAAAGAATTGCATTTTTGGCATTACCCTTATACAATGGTCTCCAACCTGTGAACGACCACTGGCTGTGTAATTTCCGCACAGGTGAAATGTCATATATTGCAGATCACTGCCCTAATACAAAGTAAATATTGGGAGTTGTCCAGTTGTAATTGGCATTGACTCCAAATATTAGCCTGCAGCCTAGAATTGTACTTTCTACAGGTTCTATTTTTAGAATACAGATATTATTTGAAGCAGCTTGTTTTTTTTTTTGTTTTTTTTTTGTGAATAGAGGTTTTGTGCTTTGAAATTGCTCATTATGCAATTCCTAGCAAGAATACATAGCTTCCAGCCTGAAACCTGGAATGCACTCAGCACCCCCAGTGATTAGACCAGAGCTTTCTGATCTGTTCTAGCTCAAGACAGCATTGCATGGGGCGTGGCCTGGCTGCTGATGATGGCGGACGCATGATTGAACGGCTCCTGCACCTCACGCGACTTTACCCAGCATAGGTCACCATAGCGCCTCTTTTCCTGGCTACTAAAAAGCTCCCTATAGTCGCTGCAACATGGGGAAGAACAAACAGCCCCAGGCAAAACTTACCGCCACACATATGGAGTCTTACTTCGGCAGAGGAAAAATCAAAGATGGCGCGGACTGCAATACTAGCGCTCGCTCCCGCACGCCTCCTGAAGACTCTCCGATGGCGTCAAGCCCCAGCTCTTACTCATCGCCGCAGAACATCTCTCCTTCACCCCCACGCGAGCCTTCTTTTCCATACCTGGCATACCTGAAGATGTGCCCCCCAGCAATTATCTGCTTATGTCACTAGACTGTTCAG
Organism: Bufotes viridis; assembly: GCA_033119425.1. Taxonomy (NCBI): domain Eukaryota; kingdom Metazoa; phylum Chordata; class Amphibia; order Anura; family Bufonidae; genus Bufotes; species Bufotes viridis. The sequence continues at coordinate 252,424,598 of CM065590.1, forward strand.
CAAGCTTATGCCACAACTTTCTGAATGCGATCTACTCATTGATAGGGCCCACAGAGTCCCCCGGCCTAAACAGCTAAACTCAGATGTCCCCAGAGACACACTGGCGAGAATTCACTTTTTTCACGTGAAAGAGGAGATAATGTCTGCCGCCAGAAAAGCGGGCACCCTGCCCACCCCATTCCAATCAGTCAAGATATTTGCAGATTTTTCTGCTGCAGAGACGGGGGCTCCTGCCAGTCACCACTTCTCTATGTTGCTCTGAAATACCTTACCGCTGGGGTTTTCCTCAAAAGCTGTTAATTCACAGAGAGGGACTAACCCATGCCATTTACTCACTGGAGGAAGGAAAGAACTTGCTCCAAAAATGGAATATTCCTTTAACATGGCCCGAACGCAGACCTTCATCTCCTGCTCCAGATCCTCAACCAACAGAAAAGGGCCCCACTCGCCGAAATCATAGGGATCCCTGATGCTGTTCAAGGGAGGACTGATCTTCTTTGTACAAATTAGCTGTCTCTCTCCTGATTAGTTAACATCCACCAGAGGCCTGAGACCGCGTCGCTGCATACAGTCTTCAAAGCTTCCGGAGTCCCAGCATTGCGGGATAGGGTAGCTACGACAGTTTGTATTGGTGTTCCTCTTCGTTCTTCTCATTTCTTTTAGGTGCGATCCTCTTCATCACCTGACCCGCCGTTCGATTCTTGCTACAGAGGCTTCAGTGCACAAACTATTGCCCCGATTGATTTCCAACTTCACCTTTTTGAACTACTCCGGTGATCGCGTCCATAGCTGGACAGTTTTTCTTGTGGTCATCAGTGACCTTGCTTTTTTGTTCTGTACGTTGAATTTGTTGTACTTTGTAACATCAGATTAAGCTTTCTCAGACAGGGTCAGTTTTATCTTCCCTTGCTCGTAACAAAATTATGGGTTTGAAAATTATGTCATTTAATGTTAAGGGGCTAAATTGTCCTCAAAAAAGAAAGTTTATGTGGAGCGAAGTACTCTCTTCTAAGGCAGGCATTCAAGAATCCCACTTGCTCAGTAAGGATGCTCATAGGCTTAAACATAAATTATTTCCCCATGTAATTCACTCACACCACACCTCAAAATCCAAGGGGGTCTGCATAGCGATAAAGAATTCTGTTTCTTTTATGCTAATCACTCAAAAAATTGACTGTAGGGGTAGATTTATAATTTTCAGTTTGCTCTATCAATAATATCGTGTACACATTGGTAAACATTTATGCTCCTAATAACCGCCAGTTGCCCTTCTTCCGAAAAGTAATGGAGCAAGCCAACTCAATCAAACAGGGCAAGCTTCTAGTATGTGGAGACTTCAACTCTATTATAGATCCTTCCTTGAACTCCACCAACCCCTCCAGGCGCCCCCCGAACAATATGCATTCCTTTCTACACTCAGAGAACCTCATTGATCTCTGGAGAGCGCAGCACAGCATGGAGAGATATTATACCTTTTCCCTCCAATGCATGGCTCATATTCGAGAATAGATCTGTTTTTAGTAGATCAAAATGTACTTCTCAGTGTGATTTCTTCTGAGATCTGCCTGATCAGTTGTTCGGATCATGCCCCCATTACCATCACCTTGGAAGACCGGTATCAATCGCACACGAGCCCTGTATGGAGGAATAATGCCTTCTTGTTCAATGTTCCTACTCACCAGGCTGAAATAAAGCGCCAGTTGCAAGATGTTTTCTCAATCAACTTGGACTCCATAGAGGACCCTTTGATTCTGTGGCAAACACATAAAGCATTTATAAGAGGATTGCTTATAAAAATTAATCACAAGGAAAGGAAAATATGGGAAGGAGTTGTCAAGGCTTTAACGGACAACATCTCCAAATTAGAGCGAGTAAATAAACAACAACCATCCACCGCCATTTCTAATAACCTTTAGATTAGAGCTGTTAAAAGACTATGAAAAAGGACTACTGAACCTGAAATCCAAATATTATGCTCAAGGTAACAAAGCGTGCCGTCTCCTGGCCCGCCAACTTAAAGCTCAACTGATTAAATCCAAGATCCCCTACCTATTAAATACCCGAACAGGTGCGAAACTAATAGATCCAAGGGACATCGCGGAGCAATTCCGTCAATTTTATATGAATCTATACAACCTGCGGGACTCCACCCCACAACCATAAAACTATGAGGAGCTAATCTCCCCTTTTCTTAAATCAGCTGAACTCCCTTCTCTCACCACAGATCAATTAGGGGTTCTGAGCTCAGAGCTGACTGAATCAGAGATTCAGAAATTGATACTTACCTTACCCCAGGGCAAATCCCCTGGATCAGACGGTCTATCGAACGAATATTACAAACAATTCCATTCCGCATTGACCCCCACACATGTTGACGATTTTTCAAAAGTGTTTGCAGGACACTCCTTTCCCAAAGGATATGCTATGAGTCCTCATTGTCACTCTTCCAAAACCGGGTAAATTGACTGATGTTCCCCAAAACTTCCGCCCCATATCCTTGTTAAACTCGGATATAAAAATTTTTGCAAAGTTAATAGCAATTCGATTAGCCCCTATCCTCCCCTCATTAATCAAAGATGTCCAAACGGGGTTTGTAAGGGGAAGGTTACCATCGAACAATATTCGCAGAGTGCTAGACCTACTTAACCATGCGGAGCTGACAGACTCCCCTCTGCTGGCGGTGGCATTGGATGCTGAAAAGGCATTTGACCGCCTTCATTGGTCGTTTGCCTTTTTCGTCTTGGCTGAGATGGGATTTCGTGGCCCGATCTTACATGCCATAGCGAGTTTGTATTCAACACTGTCAGCGAAGGTACTTGCTAATGGGGTATTGTCTGACAGCTTTCCAATAAGCAATGGGTCACGCCAGGGCTGCCCCCTATCCCCCCTCCTTTTTATACTAGCCTTGGAGCCCTTAGCTTAACAGGTACGGAAAGCTGCGGGGATTGAAGGATACAGGGTAGGTTCCTCTACGCATACCATTTTGCTATACGCTGACGATATAATTCTCACTTTGTCTAATCCCTCCTCCTCCCTTGAAGCTGTAATGCGGGTCATTTCACACTTCGGCCTCCTGTCCTACTATAAGGTCAATGAATCAAAGACGCAGGCACTTCCGATTAATATTCATAATGCAGAGGTGCAACGCTTAAAGGCCTTGTACCCCCTAGATTGGCGGTCATCAGAATTAACTTACCCAGGTGTGAAGCTTACAACTCCTTGCTCTCTCCTGTATGAAAGAAACTATGTTGGGTCTTGGGTAGGGACTATGTTGGGTCTTGGGTAGGGAAAATAGCCTCCTTTCAAATGATGATATTGTCAAAGCTAATATACTTGTTCCGCTTACTGCCAATCAGGGCGCCGAACTCCTTCTTTGCAAGAACACCGGAACTAGCCTTATTGTTTTTGGACATAGATAGATTTAATGCTGCTAAAAGAGGCCTGTTGGTTCACATCCTACTGAGTGCTAAACTAGTTATAACCCGCCATTGGAAATCAGCGACTACTCCTGATATACAGGAAGTTGTAGCTGTTCTTAACAATACCTGTAGGTATGAGCATAGCCATCCACTATTATCAATCCCCATACTAGAAATATAACATGGGCTCTTTGGAAATCACATCCGTTCTATTCACAATTGCTTACTATCTTTCTACTCACATAGTCATCTGCAACTGACGCTTGTCTGAGGACCTGTTTATGGAGGCTCTGCTTCTTGTAACTCAGAATGTTCATGTTCTGTTTGTAAATGTTGTTAGGTTTGGTATGTACTTACACTAGATACCATGCAATTATTGGTCGACGTGCACGGCGAAGATTATATCTGCATACTTACACATGATTAATGTCTTACTACCTACTATGCAGACTGAATTATTATGTATTGTTGCTTTGCACATTATTGCCGTACTAATCTTTGTACCAAGTAATGTCAATTCTGTTACCCTATTGTGTTTTTTTTTTTGTTATTGCTCAATCATAAAACAATAATAATGAAAATGGTTATTTTAAGACAGCATTGCATCACAATAAATATTATTGGTGATACGGTTTACTAAAGATAAAGCCCAAACTCTTTGTTAACTACAAAGCATATGGATTTTACCCTTGTGTTGAAGGGGTTGTGCAGGCAATATACAGTATATTGATGTTCTATACTCAGAGACAAAGTGCTGTGTAATGAAGAGAAAGCAGCTCTTGCATGGAGCGCTGCCTCCTCTTCAAACAGTCAATCAGATATTGGTGACCTATCCTGAGGAAAGGTCATTACTAGAGATGAGCGAATTTTTAAAAAATTCGGGTCACTGGTAGAGATGGCCCGAACTATTCGCCGGCGAACAGTTTCCCTGCGAACATAGCTTGTTCGCGTTCGCCTCTGCCGGGCGAACATATGCGATGTTCGGTCCGCCCCCTATACATCATCATTGAGCAAACTTTGACCCTGTACCTCACAGTTAGCAGACACATTCCAGCCAATCAGCAGCATACCCTCCCTCCCAGACCCTCCCACCTCCTGCACAGCATCCATTTTAGATTCATTTGGAATTTGCAGTCTTAGTGAGAGGAGGGAGAGTGTAATTGCTGCTGATTTAATAGGGAAATCGATAGCTAGGCTAGTGAATTCAGTGTCCACTCCAGTCCTGAAAGACTCATCTGATCTCTGCTGTAAGGACAGCGTCCTGACAGCACCCCAAAAAGCCCTTTTTAGGGCTGCAACATTAGTCTGCTTTTTTTTCCCTTTATATGCATATTACAGTTGCATGGCCTGCCTGTGTGTGAGGAGCTGCAGGCCCACAGACTGTAGTGTGCCCACTGCCAGTGCCCACCCCTGTCATCCCGTGTGGCACAGGACTTTGCATCAAAAAAAGGCATTTAATTTTTACACTTTAATCTAAGGTTAGTTGCCTGCCAGTGTGTGTCAGGCTGACTTCCACTGACTGTAGTGTGCCCACTGCCAGTGTCCACCACTCATACCGGCTGGCAGAGGACTTTGCATCAAAAAGGCATTTCATTTTTACACTTTAGTGTAATTTCAGCTGCTTGCCTGCTGCTAGTGTGTGTCAGGCCGACTTCCACTGACTGTAGTGTGCCCACTGCCAGTGCCCACCCCTGTCATCCCATGTGGCACAGGACTTTGCATCAAAAAAGGCATTTAATTTTTACACTTTAATCTAAGGTTAGTTGCCTGCCAGTGTGTTTCAGGCTGACTTCCAGTGACTGTAGTGTGCCCACTGCCAGTGCCTACCACTCATACCGGCTGGCAGAGGACTTTGCATCAAAATAGGCATTTAATTTTTACACTTTAGTGTAATTTCAGCTGCTTGCCTGCTGCTAGTGTGTGTCAGGCCGACTTCCACTGACTGTAGTGTGCCCACTGCCAGTGCCCACCCCTGTCATCCCGTGTGGCACAGGACTTTGCATCAAAAAAGGCATTTAATTTTTACACTTTAATCTAAGTTTAGTTGCCTGCCAGTGTGTGTCAGGCTGACTTCCAGTGACTGTAGTGTGCCCACTGCCAGTGCACACTACTCATACCGGCTGGCACAGGACTTTGCATAAAAAAAGGCATTTAATTTTTACACATTAGTCTAATTTCAGTTGCTTGCCTGCTGCCAGTGCGTGTCAGGCCCACTTCCACTGACTGTAGTGTGCCCACTGCCAGTGCCAACCACTGATACCGGGTGGCACAGTAGCTTGCCGATAAATAAGGCATTTCATTTTTACACATTAGTGTAATTTCAGTTGCTTGCCTCCTGCCAGTGTGTGTCAGGCCCACCTCCACAGACTGTAGTGTGCCCACTGCCAGTGCCAACCACTGATACCGGGTGGCACAATAGCTTAACGATAAATAAGGCATTTAATTTTTACACATTAGTCTAATTTCAGTTGCTTGCCTGCTGCCAGTGCGTGTCAGGCCCACTTCCACTGACTGTAGTGTGCCCACTGCCAGTGCCAACCACTGATACCGGGTGGCACAGTAGCTTGACGATAAATAAGGCATTTAATTTTTACACATTAGTCTAATTTCAGTTGCTTGCCTGCTGCCAGTGTGTGTCAGGCCCACTTCCACAGACTGTAGTGTGCCCACTGCCAGTGCCCACCACTGATACAGGGTGGCACAGTACCACTTATCGAAAAAAAAATGACAGGCAGTGGCAGGCCACCCCGCAGGGGCCGTCGTGGTCGTGGTGCTGTGATTTCCACTGTCCCTGGAATAATGCCTAGTGTTCAGAGGCCATTTACCCTGAACCCGAAAAATTCTGAGGACGTAGTTGACTTGCTTAGACAGGACACCCAATCTTCAACAGCTTCCGCTAAGAACCTTGACGCACCATCTTCCTCCAGCTCAGCTTTGGTCACCTGCTCTCAAGTTACCACGCACCCGCCCGCCGCTGATAGGAATAGTACTAGTTAAGACACCACTCATATAGGGTGTCACAGCACATTGCTCTGTGCACGCGCAGTGCCCCAATTTGGGAGTATGAGGACCGACCAAGCTGCTATTTCCATCTCCCGGTTCCTGAAATCAATTCAGTTTGGTGTATGAGAGTTTGCTCTGTCACTGTGAAGGCAGTCGAAGGTACCCGGCCTAAATTTTTTTTCACAAAAGGCAATCCCTGATATGGGATGTAACAGGGATTAAACTAATGAGAATAGTACTACAGAAAATACCACTTATATCGGGTGTGACAGTAAATTGCACGGCGCAGACGCAGTGACCGTGGATTAAAACAGAGTGGAGGGAGCCAGCTTTTTTTAACCATCTCCCCGTTCGAAAAATCTATTCAATAAATGGCCCACAGATTGGGGACGTTAGAGGGATTAAACTGATGAGAATAGTACTACAGAAAATACCACTCATATCGGGTGTGACAGTAAATTGCACGGCGCAGACGCAGTCACCGTGGTTTAAAACAGAGTGGAGGGAGCCAGCGTTTTTAACCATCTCCCGTTCGAAAAATCTATTCAATAAATGGCCCTCAGATTGGGGACGTTAGAGGGATTAAACTGATGAGAATAGTACTACAGAAAATACCACTCATATCGGGTGTGACAGTAAATTGCACGGCGCAGACGCAGTGACCGTGGATTAAAACAGAGTGGAGGGAGCCAGCGTTTTTTAACCATCTCCCCGTTCGAAAAATCTATTCAATAAATGGCCCCAGATTGGGGACGTTAGAGGATTAAACTGATGAGAATAGTACTACAGAAAATACCACTCATATCGGGTGTGAGAGTAAATTGCACGGCGCAGAAGCAGTGACTGTGGATTAAAACAAAGGGGAGGGAGCCAGCGTTTTTTTAACTATCTCGCCGTTCGAAAAATCAATTCAATTGACCTTTCGGGGACCCTTGGTGTTGTACGTGGCTGGGTGGAGGAAGAAACCTTCAATGACATCACCGGGACGTGGCTAGCTTGGTATCCAACCTTGTGCAAATGGGGAGTTTGCAGTTGTGCAAATGGACTGTTTGCGGTGCATTAAAAGAGGAGTTTGGTATGTCAATGTCTGAGAATCGGGCGTAACCCTTACACTACCTGATCGATACAACATCATACCTGATCGTATACACACACTGGATGTTTTAAAGCATGTTATTCCAAACAATTTAGGAATGTTAGTTGATTTATGCCCTTTATGGATTAAAACCCGACTCTGCGTCCACTACGTAATTTTCCATGGGAGTTTTGCCATGGATCCCCCTCCGGCATGCCACAGTCCAGGTGTTAGACCCCTTGAAACAACTTTTCCATCACTATTGTGGCCAGAAAGAGTCCCTTTGGTTTTTAAAATTCGCCTGTCTATTGAAGTCTATGGCGGTTCGCCCGGTTCGCCTGTTCGCGAACATTTGCGGAAGTTCGCGTTCGCTTTTCGCGAACTGAAAATTTTATGTTCGCGACATCACTAGTCACTGGTTCTCCGAAATTTTTTGTGAAAATTTGGTTCAACTCAAATTTGTTTCCTGCGAATCGCTTTAAAAAACTGCTATTTCCTGGCTGCAGAGAGCCTTTATAGTGGTGTAGAACACTTTGCCTTGCAGTAACACACATAGGGAGTCTGCTTTGGTAGTAAAATAATACTGTGAGTCCGCATGACATGCAGATGACAGGCGTCGCTCTTAGAATCAATGCACACTTCACTTATTTGGGCAGTCACGGGGCCAAAACTGACTAAATAACTCATGAACTCAGCCTTACAGATCGTTGTTAGCACCAAGAAGATGCGCACTCCTTTTACACCGTCATCAGCTGATTCCACATAGATGTCTACAGAACCTGTTCTATTAAACGCTTATATAATTAGAGCCCCCAACAGAGTGGAGAGGGTTTCAGCAGTAAGTTTGGGTCAACGTCACTGATTATTTTGCCCTTCATCTGATCTGTCAGAACAATAACCCCCAAAAAAGATCCTGTCTGTTGAGTAACTGCCTTCACTCGGTCAGCATGTGGTCAGTAATCCATCAGCATTGCTAATGCCCCCCAAAAAAGGAGTGGATCCAAAACAGAGATGACATGTGAACAGAACATTTGCATGTCTTCTGTGTTTTGTACCCACTCCTGCTTTTGGCTACCAAATCACAAGCCAATTCTGAAGGGAACATACAGGCCTTACAGCTGCTACACAGACAGGATCTGTTGTGCGTCTAATTTTTCCTTCCTTCTGACAGATCAGAAGAAGGGCCAGAAAAATGATGATGTCAGCCAAGCTGAAAGGCAAAATAGTGGCCCAGTCATGAAATGGGGAGGGTGGGAAGAGCATGAGTAGTCCACAGAGTGGCCCTATGACATAGTGGTGAGGTGGTAGCAGCATGAGGAGGCCCCACAGCGGCACAAGGACAGTGTGGAGGTGGCAGCAGCAACATCAGGAGGAGGCCACAGAGTGCCACAATGACAGAATGTGGAGGTTGGGGCAGCAGCAGCATCAGGAGGACACCACAGAGTGGCACAATGACAGTCTGGAGGTGCCCCGGCAGCATCCCGAGACCAGAGAGTGGCAATATGACATACTGTGGAGGTGGCAGCAGCATGAGGACACCACAGAATGACCCGGTGACAGAGTGTGGAGGTGGCAGCAGCATCAGGAGGCCACAGAGTGGCAAGGTGACATAGTGTGGAAGTGGCAGCAGCATGAGGAGGCCACAGAGTGGCATGACGACGAGAAGTTGTGGAGGTGGCAGCAGCATGAGGAGGCCACAGAGTGGCATAATGACAAAGTATACAGGTGGAAGCAGCATGAGAAGGCCACAGAGTGGCAAGACGATGAGAGATTGTGGAGGTGGCAGCAGCATGAGGAGGCCACAGAGTGGCACGACGTTGAGATATTGCAGAGGTGGCAGCAGCATGAGGAGGCCACAGAGTATCATGACGACGAGAGATTGCGGAGGTGGCAGCAGCATGAGGAGGCCACAGAGTGGCACGACGTTGAGAGATTGTGGAGGTGGCAGCAGCATGAGGAGGCCACAGAGTGGCTGATTCGTCTATTCATTTATAGGGAATATAGAACAGAACAGAAGGTTAAAATTTCTCAACTTTATAAAGTGTTGCTTAAGACACTTTTTAATAATACACGTTCTCCGGCGCAAAAGTCTTGGCAAATTGATTGTCTGGGAATTTCCCTCGAAGATTGGGATTATATGTTGGTAAATGAAAATTTACTTTCTTATAATTTTAATAAAGTTTTGGTTCAATTTAATATAAAAAAATAAAATTTAATTAAAAAAAAAAGTGTTGCCTAAGAAAGGAGAGAATCAGCTGGTCTTCTGTTTATTCGACGATGTGGTTGCAATGGAGAAAGCATTCCAAAAAACTGTACCCCTTTTTTCTTTCATAATACCTCTGCAATGCATACCTGACGTGGAAATATAGTCTGTAACTTCGGCGGCATTTAGATTGTTGGGTGATCTGTACCCTTTTTTTCTCACACCACCCCTGCACTGCATACCTGACTGGAAAAATATATTCTGCACGCTGGTAGACGCGCTACTGACGGCATTCCCACCTGACACCGGAGCCTCAGTGGAAGAACAAGGTATAGGCAGAGGAGGAGGAAGAAGTCACCAACGCAGCTGGGGCACCGCCAGCACCTCAGAAGGCAGGGTTAGCATGCCAGAAATGTGGAAAAGCTTTGTCAGCATGCCACAAAAACCAGCACCACCAGCTGTTTTGGAGCATCTTAGCAGGAGGCAGCATTTCAGAAAAATGGTGGAACAGCATGTGTGCACACACCTACACGTACTGACTGATGGGTCTACCCCATTCAACTTCTGGCTCTCCAAATTGGACACATGGCCTGAGCTTGCCCTTTATGCCTTGGATGTTCTGGCCTGCCCTGCAGCCAGTGTATTGTCTGAACGTGTGTTTATGTGTTTAGCATGGCAGGGGGTCTTATCACAGATGTACACTGCCACATCCACCGCCTCCTCAACCTCCTACTCCATATGGACCTCCGCCTCCTAGTTCAAGATTATTATTTTAAATTTTTATGTAGTTTATGTTATTTTACGTCATTTCCCTATCCACATTTTTTTGCATGGCAATTGTCCAGCTCTTATCCCCATTTGGCTTCCTTTTGCAGTCCTCTAGCCCTTTCCATTACTTTTTCAGAGCCATTTTAGTGCCCCAAAGTTTGGGTCCCCATTGACTTCAATAAGTTTTGGGTTCAGGGTCAATTTCGAGTCCCGAACTCAATCTTTGCAACGAAGTTCGGCCAAACCCGGCGAAACCGAACTTCCTGGTGTTCGCCCAACTGTATTTAAAACAGATAAGTGCAACGATGAACGACGAATGTATTTTTATTTTACCACTAATACATGGCAAACAGGGCTTCAGAATATATCACTGCACCGCTGAATGACAATTAGGTCTTAGTTTTTTTCTCCTTTTACAACAACACAAAAGGCTTTTCAACAGAAAAGTGCAATGATGAACGGCAAATGTATTGTTATTTTGCTACTAATACACGGCAAACAGGGCTTTAGGATATATCACAGCAATTAGGCCCTTTTTTTTTTTTTTTTTAAATGGCTTTTCAACAGATAAGTGCAACGCTGAACGGCAAATCGATTTTTTTTCCACTTATACAGGGCAAACTGGGCTTTTGAATATATCACTGGCAAATATATTTTTCTTTTGCCACTAATACACGGCAAAAAGGGCTTCAAAACCTATAAGTGAACAGCACAAGGGCAAATAAGACATGCTGCAGAAATATTTCCATGTTATAAACCCTATTAAAGGCTGTTTCAAACAGCACTTGCACCCCAATAACAAGAACGGTTTGCTGGAATGACAGAGCTGTATAATGGCAATTTGGATCCCCAGTTAGTGCGCCAAGGTGTAATCGGATTGTTCCTATTACACAGTTTATCACCTCCCCTATTTAACCCTGTTCTACATCATTGCTCTGGAACGATTCCTCCCTATACTTTCCCTGCACTAATAAATAATTTTTTCCCCTCAATCAAGTCTATCCTATCACTGTCCTAGCGCTTGCAGACACGTCTCTCCCTACACTGAGTACGCTGGTGAATGGCAGATTCTAAGATGGCTGCTTCTATTTATAGGGCTCTGACATCACAGGGCTGGCTGTCTGCTGATTGGCTGCATGCATGTCAGTATGGGTGATCCCACCTTCCCGGAGTTCCTTTTTCCATGTCATTACACATGCAGAAGCCATGTCTGTAAAAAATGCAATTCGTTACCACGAAGCTTGAGGAGATTCGGATTCTGTGCGAATCTAATAATTCCTGAAATTCGTATCAAGTTCCACTTCATCAACTTCGATTTGCTCATCTCTAGTCATCACTATATACTGTCTGCACAACCCCTTTAAGTTTCACTAACACTATTATAACAACTGGGCCAAGAACGCACCATGCTATCTGCCAGCCATTGGTTGGGGATAAATTGATTCGATAATGCTACTTCCAAGATTTCACAAAGCAGTGTTGGTATAGCTGTAGGAATGTATATCTATCTATCATATCTATTGTATCTATCATATCTATCATATCTATCATATCTATCATATCTATCATGTCTATATATCTATCATATCTATTTCTATCTAAGGGCAGCCATTTGTCTACTGGCTCCAATATTGGTATGGTCAAATGCACAGCCCTAGGAAGATTTATAAACTGAATTTTGATCAGGTTGTCTAGTCAACACATCTGCTGCATGTGTACTACTACCACATAGATTTATTTTCTGAAACAAGCATAAAGTACTAATCATAGCCCTCGATACATAAATAGGCAAATGAGTACCAAAATCCCTACGTATTTTGTGGGGTTTTCTCATTTTGAACAATGCATGTCTGCGCTTCCTAAACTGAGGCAATGTCCCATTTTATTGTTTAGTTCACCTCCAGTTACTAATAAGATGATAGAGATAGGAAACTCTTAATAGTCAAATAAAATGGTAGAAAAAAGATTTAAATTTGAAAGTTTTGGTATACTTTTGCATTCCATCAATTTAAAGGGAATCTGTAATCAGAAAATTCACTGAAGAACGAGATACTATGTCTTGTAGTGTTAGCTCAGCCGAATGTGATAAAACCTTTCACTTAGAAATATGTTTCTTTATTCTGGAGAATGAGTAGTTTTAATCCATTTGTAAATAAACTTATAAGTGCTCCAATGGTTGGCCCAAGCCCCTCTGTGCACCTGTGATCCTTCTGCTTCATCTGCCAGCCCCTCCCTCTCCTTCCTGGCTCACAGGGCCAAGTTCCCAGATAGTAATTTTGCCTGATCCTGCCAATTAGGAAGAAGACAAAGGTGCTGACTAGTGATGTCGCGAACATAAAATTTTCAGTTCGCGAACAGCGAACGCGAACTTCCGCAAATGTTCGCGAACGGGCGAACCGGGCGAACCGCCATAGACTTCAATTGGCAGGCGAATTTTAAAACCCACAGGAACTCTTTCTGGCCACAATAGTGATGAGAAAGTTGTTTCAAGGGGTCTAACACCTGGACTGTGGAATGCCGGAGGGGGATCTATGGCAAAACTCCCATGGAAAATTACGTAGTGGACGCAGAGTCGGGTTTTAATCCATAAAGGGCATAAATCAACTAACATTCCTAAATTGTTTGGAATAACGTGCTTTAAAACATCCAGTGTGTGTATACGATCAGGTATGATGTTGTATCGATCAGGTAGTGTAAGGGTTACGCCCGCTTCACTGACATTGACAGACCAAACTCCCCTTTTAATGCACCGCAAACAGTTCATTTGCACAACTGCAAACTCTCCATTTGCACAAGGTTGGATACCAAGCTAGCCACGTCCCGGTGATGTCATTGAAGGTTTCTTCCTCCACCCAGCCACGTACAACACCAAGGGTCCCCAAAAGATGAATTGAATTGATTTTTCGAACGGTGAGATGGTTAAAAAAACGCTGGCTCCCTCCCCTTTGTTTTTATCCAGGGTGACTGCGTCTGCGCCTGCGCCGTGCAATTTACTGTCACACCCGATATGAGTGGTATTTTCTGTAGTACTATTCTCATCAGTTTAATCCCTCTAACGTCCCCAATCTGGGGGCCATTTATTGAATAGATTTTTCGAACGGGGAGATGGTTAAAAAAACGCTAGCTCCTTCCACTCTGTTTTAAACCACGTTGACTGCGTCTGCGCCGTGCAATTTACTGTCACACCCGATATGAGTGGTATTTTCTGTAGTACTATTCTCATCAGTTTAATCCCTCTAACGTCCCCAATCTGGGGGCCATTTATTGAATAGATTTTTCGAACGGGAGATGGTTAAAAAAACGCTGGCTCCCTCCACTCTGTTTTAAACCACGGTGACTGCGTCTGCGCCGTGCAATTTACTGTCACACCCGATATGAGTGGTATTTTCTGTAGTACTATTTTCATCAGTTTAATCCCTCTAACGTCCCCAATCTGGGGGCCATTTATTGAATAGATTTTTCGAACGGGGAGATGGTTAAAAAAACGCTGGCTCCCTCCACTCTGTTTTAAACCACGGTGACTGCGTCTGCGCCGTGCAATTTACTGTCACACCCGATATGAGTGGTATTTTCTGTAGTACTATTTTCATCAGTTTAATCCCTCTAACGTCCCCGACTCCCCAATCTGGGGGCGATTAATTAAATAGATTTTTCGAACGGGGAGATGGTTAAAAAAACGCTGGCTCCCTCCACTCTGTTTTAAACCACGTTGACTGCGTCTGCGCCGTGCAATTTACTGTCACACCCGATATGAGTGGTATTTTCTGTAGTACTATTCTCATCAGTTTAATCCCTCTAACGTCCCCGACTCCCTAATCTGTGGGCCATTTATTAAATATATTTTTCGAACGGGGAGATGGTTAAAAAAACGCTGGCTCCCTCCACTCGGTTTTAAACCACGGTCACTGCGTCTGCGCCGTGCAATTTACTGTCACACCCGATATGAGTGGTGGGCACTGGCAGTGGGCACACTACAGTCTGTGGAAGTCGGCCTGGCACACACTGGCAGCAGGCAAGCAACTGCAATTAGACTAATGTGTAAAAATTAAATGCTTTATTTATTGGCAAGTTACTGTGCCACCCGGTATCAGTGGTGGGCACTGGCAGTGGGCACACTATAGTCAGTGGAAGTGGGCCTGACACACACTGGCAGCAGGCAAGCAACTGAAATTAGACAAATGTGTAAAAATTAAATGCCTTTTTATCAGCAAGCTACTGTGCCACCCGGTATCAGTGGTTGGCACTGGCAGTGGGCACACTACAGTCTGTGGAAGTCAGCCTGACACACACTAGCAGCAGGCAAGCAACTGATTTTTACACTAAAGTGTAAAAATTAAATGCCTTTTTTTGATGCAAAGTACTGTGCCACACGGGATGACAGGGATGGGCACTGGCAGTGGGCACACTACAGTCAGTTGAAGTCGGCCTGACACACACTAGCAGCAGGCAAGCAGCTGAAATTACACTAAAGTGTAAAAATTAAATGCCTTTTTTATGCAAAGTCCTGTGCCAGCCGGTATGAGTGGTGGGCACTGGCAGTGGGCACACTACAGTCAGTGGAAGTCAGCCTGACACACACTGGCAGGCAACTAACCTTAGATTAAAGTGTAAAAATGAAGTGCCTTTTTTTGATGCAAAGTCCTGTGCCACATGGGATGACAGGGGTGGGCACTGGCAGTGGGCACACTACAGTCAGTTGAAGTCGGCCTGACGCACACTAGCAGCAGGCAAGCAGCTGAAATTACACTAAAGTGTAAAAATTAAATGCTTTTTTTATGCAAAGTCCTGTGCCAGCTGGTATGAGTGGTGGGCACTGGCAGTGGGCACACTACAGTCAGTGGAAGTCAGCCTGACACACACTGGCAGGCAACTAACCTTAGATTAAAGTGTAAAAAATTAAGTGCCTTTTTTTGATGCAAAGTCCTGTGCCACACGGAATGACAGGGGTGGGCACTGGCAGTGGGCACACTACAGTCTGTGGGCCTGCAGCTCCTCACACACAGGCAGGCCAGGCAACTGCAATATGTATATAAAGGAAAAAAAAAATCAGACTAATGTTGCAGCCCTAAAAAGGGCTTTTTGGGGTGCTGTCAGGACGCTGTCCTTACAGCAGAGATCAGATGAGTCTTTCAGGACTGGAGTGGACACTGAATTCACTAGCCTAGCTATCGATTTCCCAATTAAATCAGCAGCAACTACACTCTCCCTCCTCTCACTAAGACTGCAGCTTCAGAATGAATCTAAAATGGATGCTGTTCAGGAGGTGGGAGGGTCTGGGAGGGAGGGTATGCTGCTGATTGGCTGGAATGTGTCTGCTGACTGTGAGGTACAGGGTCAAAGTTTGCTCAAGGATGATGTATAGGGGGCGGACCGAACATCGCATATGTTCGCCCGGCAGAGGCGAACGCGAACAAGCTATGTTCGCCGGGAACTGTTCGCCGGCGGATAGTTCGGGCCATCTCTAGTGCTGACGAGAAACTAGAAAAAGCAAGGGTTCACAAAGTGCCATGGATCCACTCTCATTGTACTTAACTGCTTATTTGTATATTGATTAAAAGTACTTTTCCTCCATAATGAATAAACTGCTGAGAGAAATGTATTATTAAGGTTCCTGTGCCACAATACTGTCTTAAAGTAAGCCGACCAATAATTGGCTTTGTGATAGAGTTAGACAAAACTGTTTAGCCATGCACCACATTTATAATCCAGTCTATCATACTCTGTGATAAATGTGTTGTATGTCTTAATAGCCTGTCTAAGTTTACACAATCTATTGGTTTAGTAAATGTGCCCAGGGGCACCTGGTTTAGGGGGAACCTGTCAGCAGCAAAATCCATACCAAACCGCCAGCATTACCTTCAAGTAGCTGGCGGTGAGTTTCTAATGATGATTTTCTTACTGCATTCAGACGAGGCAGAAGTATGAGAAACGTTCTTTTATCCTCCGTCAGTGCTATTTTCCAGTCAGGCTTGAAGTCAAGGGGGCAACAGCCTCCTTGCTTCAAGTCAAGGTAACCGCACCCCCTTCCTTGCCCCTTCACTGTGACTGACAGCACTTATGCCCGACAGCAGGCTGGCTTTGCCGAACAGCAGGCTGTCAGTCACAGGCGAAGGGGCAAGAAAGAGGGCACGGTTTGGAATGGCTTTTGCCGCTGACAGGTTCCTTTTAAAAATGAATTTCCTAGTTGCATACTCTCTTTAAGTTACTAAATTAAATTCTGTAAATATTCTTAATATTCTGTTTTATTAAACGTGTGTAGCTGTTTTTGCTTAAGCTTCTGATATTATATTAGAATGAAGCAGTTACTTACATTTTATTACTCTATGTGAATTACAATTCAACAGTAATTTGTGTCTTTGGACTTTGTTATAATGGAACAATCAGTTATTTGTTATAACAAATGTGAGAGCCTAATGCATCTACCACAGTGAAATAAAGGTCTGTAAGACTTGATGAAGAAAATAAATTCAGAGAGGTAAAACACAAACTGTAAGCACTTATGAAATTTGATTGAGCACGTTTGTAATGCCGTATTCAAAAATGTCAAGAAATGTTCAAGAAAATAAATTGCTCATAAATGCCAAGCTATCAAGCATAAATCATCATTCATAAAATTTAATTTAGGGCAATATTGCCACTTTTATACATTTTTATAAAACTATAGAAAACTTTTTCTGCTTGTGTGTTTAATTTGGAGAATATTAGACATTTTTTTAACTTTTTCTTGCAGCATAGATTTGTTTTTGAATTTGGCTAGGGTATTACCTTCATGGCATTTTTGGTTCTTTGATACCACCAGATGTTAAGTAGTAATCCAGTAAGGCGATTCCTAGACTTTTATACAGGCATTGAAATATAACTTAGATTGTCCCTCATCAGGGCAGAGAGAACTGGATTAGCTAAATGAAATGCCTTGGTCAGGATCTGGTGGGTACTTTTCTCCTCATGGAGAGCACCTGAGCATTTAGTAGGCATTAGGAGTCTTATAAGCCTGGCAATGCTCCTCTGGGTTTCTGGGTAAGTTATATGCATATTAACTTTCCTTTTAAAAGGAAAATAAAAGCTTATTTGGAAGGAAAGCTAATTCTTTCTCTCTCAAATCTCAAAAAATTCAGATTCTAACAAATCCAAATTTTTCAACTAGCTCAGAACTAATTTCAATTTGGTAAAATGAATTTGCTCATCTCCAATTCTAAACCTGATAAGATGTTGGGCTCCACCATCTTGGAGACCTTAAATGGCTGATAATATTAGGTAGGCATTATTCTTAGGCCTCATGCACACGACCGTTTTTTTATGCTGTCCGCAAAAAAGGGTTCCGTTGTTCAGTGATCCGTGTCCGTTTTTGCCTTCCGTTGTGTTTCCGTGTGTCTTCCGTTTTTTTTGCGGATGCAAAAAAAAAAAAAAAAAACATGTAAAGATAAACATAAATACTTTTAATACAAAAATGGCCCCAATAAAAAAGAAGCCACACAAGGCTGTATAAAGTTAAAATTAGAAACTGTACAACATGTACACTTGAAACATAAACTTTCACAAGTCCAAAAATTCCCTGAAGGACACACTTGTTGAAGATGGGCCTAGCCTAACCTGGGCAGGGTCTGGCCCAACAGATGGAAAATTGCCCCCAGTACTAGAATGGCCCGGTGGTTAGTTGGGGTTCTGGAATCCCCGAAAAGATGGCCCTGGCCAAGGTGACCCATGTTGTGGTTGCTGTTGGTAGGTGGTGGGCTGCTGAAAGGGGGGCGCCATTATGTTTCGCCTTAGCTCATTAATTTGAGAATGTATGTCTCCCTGGTATTGGGAGGCATACATTTCCATCACTAAGAGTACTGAGGCTATGCACAAAGTCTGGCGAGGACTAGCTACACGCCTCAGAAATGGTGTCAGGCCCAGTAATAAACGTTCCTCCTGGCCCTCACTCCTCGTCTGCCCCAGCAAATCTATCACGCGCACATCGAGAACTTCTTGAGTGGCGAGACGAGAGGAAGCCAGGCGTCTACTCCTCCTTGTCCTGGCCTCAGTTTGACTTTGGGGTTCGGGAGTGGCCTGGGTGGCGACAGGAGGTGCCTGCCCTGCTTCAGAATACTCCTCTGCTGGCGTTGGGGCAGGGCTGGGTCCCGGGGAAAAGTCAGGTGGAGTCTGCTCTTGGCCCAATTCAGATCCCTCCTGGTCCTCCGAACTGTCTTCAGCACTAAATGTTAAGACGAAAAGAAAAAGATTTAGCCACATCAGGAAAAGGACTCACACATTTCCTAATTTAGCTATTCACAATGCACGTCTGGAATTTTAAAGAAGGTAAGGCAAGTAATATTACTGACCAGCACATATTAACAAAATTACACCCTTTACAATATGGGCTAAAGTCAAAATGAAAACATTCAAACACTGGCCCACATAGTGTGCTTATTTTGCAGTAAGAATGGCAAAGGCTGATGGCTGATTGGAGCTGACCAGCACAAAAACTTTGAAACGTACTTAGGAGCTAACCAACAGCTGATTTTCAAGACATGGAGAATCGTGCATTGCAACCTTGGGAACATACCGTTTTTACAATATTAAGACACTCCAGTAACGTAAGAACATACCAAACATGGAAGTACGTTCTTCTATACATCCCTGGATCTGATGGAAGCTGTTATGGCACCAGATGGGGTTAAAAGCAGAGTGTGCCTGGCGTGCATGCTGTACCTGCGCTCCCTGGATTTTGTGTGGCTGACATGGCCCATAACAGGTGGGAACTAGTGTTAGGGACCACTCATAGAGGCAACCTAACGTGGTAAGTGGCTTATTACTCTTTGGCCAAAATGTACACTAATGCCTCATTTAACATCCAGCATAGAGGCAGGACAGAGTGCTGGTTGCAGAGTGCCATTGCATTTGTGTTTTTGCGTTTGTATGTGTATTTCGCCATAGCAATGTGCACCTGCATATAGGGTTGTGCAGACTGAACCCCCCACGTTCTTCTATATTGTTCCAGTAGACAATTACATATGTGAAGCAGTGACCTAAACTCATATGAAATCAAAGTAAAATACTTACGGTCTTACGTCCATCACATCCTCCAGAAAGCGAAGTTGCCTGGAATATATATATGGCCTTTTCTTAGGAGTCCCTTGTCTGCCACGGCCCCTTTCATTGAATTCTCGCCGAAATTGGTCCCGGCAACTGTTCCAGCGTGTTTTGGTGTTCTTGACTGTGAATACAGCAAAATGGAAAACATAACATTAACAACATGCCCCCTGAAAAAGGATCCAGAAAGAATACTAAATAACCGGCAACATACGAAATACAAACCAAACATTCACACCACATAGTACACTAGGGAAGGTGTGCCTATCATAAGGTTCAAAAAATGCAGCAAGTTGTAAATTAGTTGTGCTAGGCCTTAGGCAAAAACAACTTTATGATATGGCAACTGGAAATATGTTTTGAAAACCATTCAAACAGGGTCACATACCTCCGGAAAAAAAAACAGACACACACTTGGAAGACAATACTATACTGGGAAGGTTTGGACAGGTCAAACCAAAAGGTGTCTAATGTTCAAAAGTGGCATACGCATATATAGAAAAAACACATTCATAACACAACCTATTTAAATATGGGCCACAAATAGATACCAAGAAACCAAGCTGATGCAAGTACAAGATTAAAAGCAGTCAGAACCAACACCGGGCCTAAACACAGATCAAAACTACCTAGCTTGCGCTTACCCAATTCCGCACGACCATGGGCATCAGCCTTCTCCCATTCCTTGGGCTTCATTTTCCGGGCCACTTTCTCCCATGCAGCGTCCTTCCGCAGCCGATCTTGATAAATAGGTGCCCGGCTGTCCCACAACTCGGGCAGTTGCTGGACCAGCTGGATCAGCTTCTCCACATTCCACTTTGGCATGGTTTGGGTTGGAGAAATCAATGCCAAAAACAGAGCTACCAAACTTCTGGCAGTTGGAGTGAAATCAACCTGCTCTTGGCAAACTGACAGTTTGGAACTTCCTGTCTGTTTTTTTTTTTTTATAAATGCCACACTGTCTGGTTGACAGTATGCCAGCAAACTTTATTAAAACACGGACGCGGACGCGGTCGCGGATGCGGACACGGATGACATATGGTTGTGCATCCGCATTTTTCGCGGTTCCATTGACTTGAATGGGTCCGTGAACCGTTTTTCACGGACAAGAATAGGACAGGTTATATTTTTTTGACGGACTGGAATCACGGACCACGGACGCGGAGGACAAACGGTGCATTTGCCGAGGTTTCCACGGACCCATTGAAAACCAATGGGTCCGCAGAAAATCACGAAAAACGGAGCAACGGACACGGAATCAAACAACGGTCGTGTGCATGAGGCCTTAGGCTGCTATTCCATGACTGTCCTCACTGTTTCTTGTTTCCAGCAGTAAATAGGTTCCTGGAGCTAAGTGGCTATCGCAGAAAATTCCTGATAGCATTTGTTTACTGCTGTCATGTGATACCAGATAAGGCTACTTTCACACTAGCGTTTTCAATTCTGCTATTGAGATACATGATATGATCTCAATAGCAAAAGAAAACGCTTCAGTTTTGTCCCCATTCATTGTCAATGGGGACAAAACTGAACTGAACGAAATGAAATTCACCAAAATGCATTCCGTTCTGTTTGGTTGCGTCCCCATCGCGGACAGAATAACGCTGCTAGTATCGTTTTTCTGTCCGCGATGTGGTGCAGAGCAAGACAGATCCATCCTGAGACACAATGTAAGTCAATGAGGACGGATCCGTTTTCTACTGTGTCGGACACAATAGAAAACGGATCAGTCCTCCATTGACTTTCAATTGGGTTCATGACGGATCCGTCATGGTTATAGAAGACATAATACAACCAGATCTGTTCATGACGGATGTATGCGGTTGTATTATTGTAAAGGAAGCATTTTTGCAGATCCATGATGGATCCGCAAAAAATGCTAATGTGAAAGTAGCCTAACATGTCATTGTGCTGTGATGACAACAAGAAGTGGAAGAAGAACCCAGATGCCAGATATTATGGGAATATTGCCACATTTAAAAGAAAAGCATATTAGATTACGTTGATTTTTGTCATGTTAATTCAAATAATCTGAATGTAAAAGACAAAAAACTACTGCAATTAGGCACAATCATGTTATTTCATCAGTCTCCATTATAGACAGCCATAAATCATAATAAAAGTTAGCAACATACATACATAAACAGGAACAGGCTAAACATTACTACTGTAATATTTTGGCAGATGTACTTTGTATTGTTATGGAATATTGTGCTGAATAACAACAAGACTATAAAAATGTATTAGTGTTTTCTGTTGCATGACACATCCTTACTGCAATGCAGAGAATATGATTATTGGATTAACAACAACAGTTTGTCTATCGAGGGCTATAAGATAGAAAGCTGAAGAAATAAGAAGCAAATAGGACTCCTTGTATATTTAGAGTTGCAAAACTAGTCATTGGTAAGAGTAAGTGCGAACATAAAATTCATAAAGTCAATTGAGATAAACCCTTCACTGGCTAGAATATGGCTTTTGGGGTTGAAAAGATTTTTACTAAAAATGAATTGTTAATATTCCCCACATTTCTGTAGAAGCAGAAGTAAACAAGTGCACAGCTCAATAACTGCTGTTTTGTGCAATGAGCATCCCCATTGGATTAAAGTAGTAAAGAATTTAAGCCGGCAGTACCTATTTTACATGTTCATTATTCAACCTCAGAGATCCCTTAAGCTTTGTTATGTCTCACAATCTGATTTCATGATAAGAACTTGTGATCTCTATCATGCTGTTTTTTATCTTAATGCCAAGATGACAGGATATACACAAGATGTGTACAAATAACATTAAAAGGGCGTTGTTTTTAAAGCATGTACCCTAATTATGCATATTCTGTATAAAACAGCAGCACTGTACCAGGAAATGTATTGAAGTCTTGTATATTTATATTTTAATAATGCAATTATTTGTACAAGTGATAAGTGTAGTGACTTATATTTCCATTTTCACATATACAGCAGTGTGCCACCCATATGCCTAGCTGGTAATTTGCCCTTAAGCAGCACACTTCCATGACTGGAGGATGCTTATTTCCAGCATGGTCAAAGAGGACAGGTCAGGCTTGTATTCTTTTCAAACTCCCCATTAGGCAGTTTCCCTGCTACTCGTTCTGGATGTGTATAAATAAATGTTCACTTCTCAAAGGGGACATGCCTATATCACCTTATGGAGTGCACCAGAGATAGCTTATGGAGTTTTATAGACCAGGCAATGCTTCCCTTGGATAGATATGTAGATTAGTTCACTTCCTAGAAAAACAAAACTATCTTTGAGAGATATCATATCACTGGTATTTTCGGAAAGAGAATATTTATATACTCAAACTCTTTTTTGTCCAAAATATGGCCATTCATAACTTTCTCCTATATAGCAACAAGTTCATCGTAAAAATTGGTCGTAGCGTCACTTTTACCTTTTTATATGTATATTGATCCCCCAACTGTGTATACATTTCCGTATAATAGTCATCCCTATCCTAAAGCCCCACGCCTCCCCCACTTCTCAGCAGGTTTTATGATCCGGTTGACATCCTTCCTCAACTCCTGGAGAGATTCCCTTTCTTTTTTAGTAATATTATGTTTCTTTCTTGTCAATTGTATTTTTTAAAATTCACCTAAAACAATCCTATTAAATTCTTCTACATAGTTGTTGTTACTTATCTGGGGAATGAAATACAAATTGTCTTTCAGGCCTGAATGTACAGTAGGAAGGTATCATCTTTTTTTTATCCCTGTAATTTTCAAATATTGCACGTTCTTTAGACTGGAAGTATTTTTTACATTAATATTTCTGATGTATTTGTGTATATCCACATAAGTTTGGAATGTGTTCATTTTGGCAGTAGGTACATGTTAAGACCCTTAAATCAAAACGTTTATCTTTGTTTGGTTTAGAACCTTACTACTCAAATAGAAAATCCCTAACAGATCTATCCTTCCCTCATCTTCATTTTATTTTGGTTGTTCAGCTGTGTGTTTATATTTTCTTCACCCTCTACTAATTTTCTCTCCTGGAGGGCTTAATATAGATTTTAAAATGAAATACCATTTGAAATAAAGGGATAGGGGAATATTCTGTATATTTTTTTTTTTAAAAATAACAGATATGTATTGCTGCAGTTTAAAAAATAATAATTACAAATAGGTATCGGATTACATAGGTAAGGATAATTCTATGCCTAAAATGAAAAACATCACTCTAGGTCTTTTGTTGCTATTAGATATGGGCGGGTAATCTCATGCTTTTATACTGGGTATTATACATATTTATATTTTGTGTATTTATTTATGTATGCATTTCAGACTATTAGATGCATCTATTATGTTTCTTGTGTACATCCCCCAAGGATTCATATGAGCTTCCCCATCCCACACACACAGACGCACACCCACTTTATTCCTAGAATCAGAAAACATTTTACAGATCTAAACAATTATGTTCAGTTCCCATATCCTGGACAGTTCCAGACATCTAGAGTAGAGCATGGGGAGGGGGTGGCTCCTTCCAAACATAATGACATTTTTATTTTACTTTTTATTTAAGATTTTTGTAAGATTTTTTTATTTTATTTGTTTCTATTTTTTTCTTGTCTTTTATGTAGGTAGATGTTTTATTATGTTATTTTGCAGATGTTTTTGATGTTTTTTATGATAGCTTTTAAAGGGGTTGTGCAGTGTCAGGATATTAATGACCTATCCTCAGGATAGATCATCATTATCACATTGGCAGGAGTCCTCCTTCCTGCACACCCTGGGGATAAGCTGTTTGAAGGAGTAGCAGCGCTCATGCTGGCACTTCATGATGCTTCTAAATTGCCAGGTTGTGGTCTTGTCTGAAGCAACAGTGAAGTGTAGTTAAAAGCTGCACTTTTCATTCAAGTGAATGTCAGATAACTTCACAAGTGTGTTGGACAATCAGAGAAATGGTAGAGGTCCCCAGCAGGAACTCAAAATGAATTTCTGGTAGCCAGAAACCTGGAAATAAAGAGAGTTGAGGAGATGTCAACAAGGGGGAAAATGTGAAAACAATATAGGCACCTCATGTTGGTGTCCTGGAAAGGAAGGCCTGGGCCCAGTCCCGCCAAAGAGATTAGAAGTGGTCAACACCATATGAGATAAATTGTAGAACTTGTCGGGGGGCTGCTGCACGGTGTGAAACTGACCTTTCCTGGACTGCTGAGGGACAATGGTCTGAACTCAGTGCCTCCTTCTACTTGCATCGCAGGCTGCTGTCCATAGCACAGAGAATGATGCCAGGAATCTAACAGAGCTCTCTAAGCTGTGAAAGCAGTAGAAAATATGACCATATGACCTTCCTATAGGTGTTCCTTGGGGGTTGGCACATAAATTGTGACAATTTCCACCTTTTTTTTGGCGGTCCTCAAAAAATGGATGACACACAGAGACAGCATGGCTAAAGTTTGTGGACCGGTAAAATGGATGCACAACAGAAGCACAATGGACTCAAATTTAGGGGAAATGATTCATGGTTTGTGGGCAGCAAAACAACAATGGCTATGTGCATATGGTCTAAATCGCAACTTGAGATCAGGAAGGAATGTTAGGATTGGCTAACACCCCAAGGTTGTTTCCACTGATCAATATGGAAAAACAATATTTTTTAAAATTTGCTCTTTATTTCTGTCTCCCATACACTGGTTGAACTTGGTCTATGTCTTCTTTCAGCCATACTATGCAAATTTGAGGCAAATATGATGTACAATATCAATAGAGCGTGTATGTCTGTGTCTTTATAAGAAACAGCTGTGTGTGCCCAAATTTTTTTTTTAAGTTTGAAGGTACATCAATACTGTTGTTTGTGTCACATTGTCCAGCAGCACATTTATAAAGTATTACCATTTTTCAGGTCCTATAAAGTAGCAAATCTAAAAGGACTGACTCTACTCACAGTTGTAATAAAAATGTCATCTTTATTAAACATCCATAGGTAAAACACATTAAAACACAGTGACCAAACACACACAACACATCACAGGGAGGTAGTAATTAGTGTTGCTGGGGCCGATGTTGGGGCCGAACACATTGGGATGCTCGGGTACTCTACAGAGTACAATGGGAGAACCAGAAAATTAAACCAGGCTCCCTCTGCTCTGAAGAAGGGAGGATGTCTGGTTCAGAGGAAAATGACAGAAATTGAGGGAAACACCACTGAAATGGTCTTGGACTCCCAGGTCATATACAAGGAGATATATAACTTATACCAGCTGTACATGTATAATTATATACAGGAGATGCCCAGGTTATACGAGCATGGTCCATATCACTATATACAAGAAGATGTCTAACTTATACCAGCCGTAAATATATAATTATATACAAGAGATAGCCAGGTTATACCAGCATGGTCCATATCACTATATACAAGAAGATGTCTAACTTATACCAGTCATAAATATATAATTGTATTCAGGAGATAGTCAGGTTATACGAGCATGGTCCATAAAAATAGATATTATGCAAAAAGGCTGAGATGTACCATTTCTTCAGAATGTTATTCAGATACAAAGAATGTGTTTCACTTCATGCTTTGCTGCTTGGACGGACAGTTGATTATCTGAGATATCTAGTAGGGGTGGAGACTCGAAGATCGGGCTTGAGCACATGGGGTGTTCGGCCAAACACCGCCGAGTGCCAAGCATTGCGATGCTCGAGTCGAACCGGTGTTCGGCCGAACATGCCTGCTCAACACTAGTAGTAATTATTATTTGGTCCCACATAGAGTTAATACCCAAAAGTACATATACAGGCATCATACACTCGGGTACTATCTTATCGTATATGCACTTAAATTGTTGATCTAACACAAACCTTACCCTATAACCTTTGTGTATATTTAAGATTCCAGCACAACATGTAAAGCTGTTTAATGCTGTATAATGATGATAAATTAGTTGTATGAAAAACAAAAAAGCAAAAAAAAGCATCAACAAGATGCTAAACACAAAGGTAATAAATGTCAAAACATGTTTGTGCAGGCATCATGAAGATGTTTATTACAGATCATTGGCAAAATACCTTAATTGTATGAGTGTCTTAAAAAATAATAGTAGTCATTAACCTTTTTCAGTGTGAGCCTTAGCATGCATATCATTATTTTAATTGTCAAGTCATAAAGTCTCCTTAAAATCAACTTGACTTACCAAAATATTTCAAGCAAGCAGAATACACATTAAAGTTACACTTAAAAAAAAAATATAGAAATTAAGTAATATAGCGCATATGTCATGGCGTGATGACGTGATGATGTGAGGTCCACGTCACGTCCTCCTCCAGGCCTCTCCTCTCCCCCGGCGTCTGCCTCCCGATTGTCGATGTGCCGGCTCCAGGCTCACTGATGGACTGTTGTCCCTATCAAGCCGTCCCTATCAAGTCTCACTGTCTCTCTCCCTGGCTTGAGGCCAGGGTTTGATCTGGCGCGCTGCTGGTGCTGTGTTGGCTGGTCCGGTGCTGCTGCTAACGTGCTGGTTTGTGGCCGGCTCATGCTGTCTCCTGCTCTCTACTGGTGTCTCCGGTGCGGTTTTCGCCTGTCTCTGGTACAATGTGGTCTCGCTGGGCTCGCTCTGCTCCTGTTGTTCCTGCCGTGGGTCAGTGACTGGACTGTGCCTCTCGCTTGACCTTTGTGTTTGCCTGCCGTCTGCTGCTGAATAACGGAACCTACTCCCCCCTGACTGGTCTTTTATTATTGTGCTCAGGGCCGGTGCAAGGATTTTTGCCAACACAAACAAAGCTACATTTTGGCGCCCCCCCCCCCCTAATCTTGTGTAATAATTATAAACAATATGCGCTCTGCGCTCATCACCTACCACCTACCCTACAGCAGTCGACAGTCCGTCTGGGCTGGCTGTGTGAGTCACAGTCACCAACAGCTGCTCCAGTCCCTGCTGCTGAGCCACTCACCAGTCACACACCCCCTGAGAACCCCCGTGACCGTGTTGCTGTGCTGCCGCTCTGTGAGTGAGGATCGGGGCCGCATGGCACATGCAGGCTAGGATGGGTGGCCGGGGGCCTTGCAGCGCAACTTTCCCCAAGTGATTTAAAAAAAAATAATTTAATTTTTCTGCCCCCCTCTTCTCTGCGCCCTAAGGCAGCTGCTTGGTCTGCCTTATTATAGAACCAGCCCTGAATGTGCTTCTTCTCTCCTGCTTCCCTCCTGCTTCTCTGGACTACGTGCTGGTTCACTTGATATTTGCTACCTGTTACCTGCTACCTGCTACCTGCTGTATGGAAACTGGAGATCCTTGGAATCCTGGATTGGAGACCCCGTACCTGGACACGTGAGAGCACCGGAATGGTGCAGATTTGTTTTATTCTACCCCCTACCCCTGTGTAGCTGATAGTGCCCCTTGGCCTAATTAGAGAGCAAGCTGTATGCGTATCTACATAAATAAAAGCCCAAAAAAAGGAAAAAATAAAAGGAGAAGGGGAAAAGTATAAACAATAAAGTATATAAAATAAAATAAAAAAAAAAGAGAGGAAAAACAAAAACAAAAAAAAGGGGGGGAAAATGATCTTTCAAAAGAAAGATAAGAAGAAAGAAGATTAAAGGAAAGGAAAAGAAAATTAAAAGAAAGGAAGAAGGAGAAAGGAGGGAAACTAAGGGGGGGAAAATAACATAAAAAATGGCACCCAAACGCCGTTAAATAGACATTTCTGCAATTAGACAGGGAGCAAGACCAGTTGAAGTGGGGAAAATTGAGCACTACTTGAAATGACCTGGTGTTCAAGAAAAAGGGACACTTAAGGGGAGACCTTTAAAAAAGAATGTTAATATCTCCTCTCCAGATGATCCCCCTGAGGCTGAACAGGTGGACGTGGACATGGAGGGTGGCGAGGAAGAGTTTTCTAGTCACTCGAAAGTAGACCCAGTTGGGGTCAGTACAGAGTGATATATCATTGATCCGGGATGATTTGGTGAAAATCCGTGATCGGGTTTTTAATATGGAGAAAACAATCAATCATCTACAGGCAGATATTACAAAACTACAAGTAAAATCCTCATCACTCGCCACTAAAAATGAACGTCTTCAAGCTAAGCTCGTTGACCTAGAAAATAGATCTAGGCAATATAATATACGAGTTGTTGGATTCCCAGAGGGCATGGAGGGTCAACAATTAGTGTTGAGCGAACAGTTCGAAAATCGTTCGGGTCCGTACCGAATTTTGGGGTGTCCGTGACACGGACCCGAACACGGACATTTTCAAAAAAGTTCGGGTTCGGGTCCGGTGTTCGTCGATTTCTTCCCGCTTTCTGAAGGGCTGCATAGCAGCCAATCAGCTAGCGTTTTACTTCTTGCCCTAAGAGCCCATCACAGCCATGCCTACTAATGGCATGGCTGTGATTGGCCAAGTGCAGCATGTGACCCAGCCTCTATTTAAGCTGGAGTCACGTAGCGCCGCACGTCACACTGCTCTGACTAGTGTAGGGAGAGGATGCAGCTTCTGTGAGGGCGAGATAGGCAGGGATAAAGAAGTGATTGAATGATCTACCTTTCTACACCTGTGCATCAGAACAACTCAGCTGAGCTGTTCACTAAAAGTCACTATTTTGTTGAGACTGGCCAGAGCGATTTTTACTGGCACATGTAACTGGGCTGACCGGCGGTGGCCATTTTGGGACTTGTGGTGCGCCAGCACTTGCTGCCACAGAGACTAAACCAAAGCTCCAAAGAAGTGAAAAATCTACACCTGTGAATCAGAACAACAGCGATTCAGCTGCTCAGTCAAAGTCTATTTTTTTTCTGGCTGGGCAGACTGTTTTCTGGCACATGTTACTGGGCTGATAGGCGGCGGCCATTTTGGGACTTGTGGTGCTACAGCAAAAGCTGCCACAACGTCCATTAATCTGATGTAATAGTCGATTTTTTCATCGATATACTACATCAGGGGTTTGGCTGTGCTTGTGTCACCCATACTAACTGCTAAGATATTTAATATATCAGTGGTGAAACTGAAAGTAACCCACTTGGATAGCAAATCCCATGAATGTGCTGTTCCAGCTAGGCTAGCCAGTGCCACTACTTTGTCCAATACTGTCAGCCAGAATTTTTTTTTTTTTATGTGCCAGAAATATAAATTAGAAAAAGCTTTCACCGTAATAATAAAATTATTCTGGTGTTAGACCAGAAGAAGCACTCCTGTTGTAATTAATACTGTAAAAAGGCGTAGGCAATATTTCTAACAGTGTGGGAAATTTATCTAGAAAAACTAGCATTTTAAAAATTCCGGTGTTCTGAAATACCAGCAGTCCTCTTGTAATTAATACCGCCAAAAGTCATTATTGTCCAGTGTTGTAATTTTGGTGAAAAAAAGGCCAATTTAATCAATCTGGTGTTTGTTAGACCAGAAACACTAGGCCTCACGTTTTCACTCCTGTAAAAAGGAAATATATCTCCCCGTGTGGGAAACTATGTACCAAAACTAGCATTTTAAAAATTCAGATGTCCAATTTGCAGCAGTTTTCTTGTAAATAATATCGCCAAAAGGCATTATATCGTCCAGTGTTGTAATTTTGGTGAAAAAAGGCCAATTTAATCAATCTGGTGTTTGTTAGACCAGAAACACTAGGCCTCACGTTTTTACTCCTGTAAAAAGGAATTATATCTCCCCGTGTGGGAATCTATGTACCAAAACTAGCATTTTAAAAATTCAGATGTCCAATTTGCTGCAGTTTTCTTGTAATTAATACCAGAAAAAGGAATTATATCTTCCAGTGTGGAAATTTATGTACACAAACTAGCATTATAAAAATTCTGGTGTCCAATTAGCAGCAGTGTTCTTCTAATTAATACCGCCAAAAGGCATTATTGTCCAGTGTCGTAATTTTGGTGAAAAAAAGGCCAATTTAATCAATCTGGTGTTTGTTAGACCAGAAACACTAGGCCTCACGTTTTTACTCCTGTAAAAAGGAATTATATCTCCCCGTGTGGGAATCTATGTACCAAAACTAGCATTTTAAAAATTCAGATGTCCAATTTGCAGCAGTTTTCTTGTAAATAATACCGCCAAAAGGCATTATATCGTCCAGTGTTGTAATTTTGGTGAAAAAAGGCCAATTTAATCAATCTGGTGTTTGTTAGACCAGAAACACTAGGCCTCACGTTTTACTCCTGTAAAAGGAATTATATCTCCCGTGTGGGAAACTATGTACCAAAACTAGCATTTTAAAAATTCAGATGTCCAATTTGCAGCAGTTTTCTTGTAAATAATATCGCCAAAAGGCATTATATCGTCCAGTGTTGTAATTTTGGTGAAAAAGGCCAATTTAATCAATCTGGTGTTTGTTAGACCAGAAACACTAGGCCTCACGTTTTTACTCCTGTAAAAGGAATTATATCTCCCGTGTGGGAAACTATGTACCAAAACTAGCATTTTAAAAATTCAGATGTCCAATTTGCAGCAGTTTTCTTGTAAATAATATCGCCAAAAGGCATTATATCGTCCAGTGTTGTAATTTTGGTGAAAAAAGGCCAATTTAATCAATCTGGTGTTTGTTAGACCAGAAACACTAGGCCTCATGTTTTTACTCCTGTAAAAGGAATTATATCTCCCGTGTGGAAACTATGTACCAAAACTAGCATTTTAAAAATTCTGGTGTCCAATTTGCTGCAGTTTTCTTGTAATTAATACCAGAAAAAGGAATTATATCTTCCAGTGTGGAAATTTATGTACACAAACTAGCATTATAAAAATTCTGGTGTCCAATTAGCAGCAGTGTTCTTCTAATTAATACCGCCAAAAGGCATTATTGTCCAGTGTCGTAATTTTGGTGAAAAAAAGGCCAATTTAATCAATCTGGTGTTTGTTAGACCAGAAACACTAGGCCTCACGTTTTTACTCCTGTAAAAAGGAATTATATCTCCCCGTGTGGGAATCTATGTACCAAAACTAGCATTTTAAAAATTCAGATGTCCAATTTGCAGCAGTTTTCTTATAAATAATACCGCCAAAAGGCATTATATCGTCCAGTGTTGTAATTTTGGTGAAAAAAAGGCCAATTTAATCAATCTGGTGTTTGTTAGACCAGAAACACTAGGCCTCACGTTTTTACTCCTGTAAAAAGGAATTATATCTCGCCGTGTGGGAAACTATGTACCAAAACTAGCATTTTAAAAATTCAGATGTCCAATTTGCAGAAATTTTCTTGCAAATAATACCGCCAAAAGGCATTATATCGTCCAGTGTGGGAATTTATGTACACAAACTAGCATTATAAAAATCCTGGTGTCCAATTAGCAGCAGTGTTCTTGTAATTAATTCCGCCAAAAGGCATTATTGTCCAGTGTTGTAATTTTGGTGAAAAAAAGGCCAATTTAATCAATCTGGTGTTTGTTAGACCAGAAACAGTAGGCCTCACGTTTTCACTCCTGTAAAAAGGAATTATATCTCCCCGTGTGGGAATCTATGTACCAAAACTAGCATTTTAAAAATTCAGATGTCCAATTTGCAGCAGTTTTCTTGTAAATAATATCGCCAAAAGGCATTATATCGTCCAGTGTTGTAATTTTGGTGAAAAAAAGGCCAATTTAATCAATCTGGTGTTTGTTAGACCAGAAACACTAGGCCTCACGTTTTTACTCCTGTAAAAGGAATTATATCTCCCGTGTGGGAAACTATGTACCAAAACTAGCATTTTAAAAATTCAGATGTCCAATTTGCAGCAGTTTTCTTGTAAATAATATCGCCAAAAGGCATTATATCGTCCAGTGTTGTAATTTTGGTGAAAAAAGGCCAATTTAATCAATCTGGTGTTTGTTAGACCAGAAACACTAGGCCTCACGTTTTTACTCCTGTAAAAAGGAATTATATCTCCCCGTGTGGGAAACTATGTACCAAAACTAGCATTTTAAAAATTCAGATGTCCAATTTGCAGCAGTTTTCTTGTAAATAATATCGCCAAAAGGCATTATATCGTCCAGTGTTGTAATTTTGGTGAAAAAAGGCCAATTTAATCAATCTGGTGTTTGTTAGACCAGAAACACTAGGCCTCATGTTTTTACTCCTGTAAAAAGGAATTATATCTCCCCGTGTGGAAACTATGTACCAAAACTAGCATTTTAAAAATTCTGGTGTCCAATTTGCTGCAGTTTTCTTGTAATTAATACCAGAAAAAGGAATTATATCTTCCAGTGTGGAAATTTATGTACACAAACTAGCATTATAAAAATTCTGGTGTCCAATTAGCAGCAGTGTTCTTCTAATTAATACCGCCAAAAGGCATTATTGTCCAGTGTCGTAATTTTGGTGAAAAAAAGGCCAATTTAATCAATCTGGTGTTTGTTAGACCAGAAACAGTAGGCCTCACGTTTTCACTCCTGTAAAAAGGAATTATATCTCCCCGTGTGGGAAACTATGTACCAAAACTAGCATTTTAAAAATTCAGATGTCCAATTTGCAGCAGTTTTCTTGTAAATAATATCGCCAAAAGGCATTATATCGTCCAGTGTTGTAATTTTGGTGAAAAAAGGCCAATTTAATCAATCTGGTGTTTGTTAGACCAGAAACACTAGGCCTCACGTTTTACTCCTGTAAAAGGAATTATATCTCCCGTGTGGGAAACTATGTACCAAAACTAGCATTTTAAAAATTCAGATGTCCAATTTGCAGCAGTTTTCTTGTAAATAATATCGCCAAAAGGCATTATATCGTCCAGTGTTGTAATTTTGGTGAAAAAGGCCAATTTAATCAATCTGGTGTTTGTTAGACCAGAAACACTAGGCCTCACGTTTTTACTCCTGTAAAAGGAATTATATCTCCCGTGTGGGAAACTATGTACCAAAACTAGCATTTTAAAAATTCTGGTGTCCAATTTGCTGCAGTTTTCTTGTAATTAATACCAGAAAAAGGAATTATATCTTCCAGTGTGGAAATTTATGTACACAAACTAGCATTATAAAAATTCTGGTGTCCAATTAGCAGCAGTGTTCTTCTAATTAATACCGCCAAAAGGCATTATTGTCCAGTGTCGTAATTTTGGTGAAAAAAGGCCAATTTAATCAATCTGGTGTTTGTTAGACCAGAAACAGTAGGCCTCACGTTTTCACTCCTGTAAAAGGAATTATATCTCCCGTGTGGGAAACTATGTACCAAAACTAGCATTTTAAAAATTCAGATGTCCAATTTGCAGCAGTTTTCTTGTAAATAATATCGCCAAAAGGCATTATATCGTCCAGTGTTGTAATTTTGGTGAAAAAAGGCCAATTTAATCAATCTGGTGTTTGTTAGACCAGAAACACTAGGCCTCACGTTTTTACTCCTGTAAAAAGGAATTATATCTCCCCGTGTGGGAATCTATGTACCAAAACTAGCATTTTAAAAATTCTGGTGTCCAATTTGCTGCAGTTTTCATGTAATTAATACCAGAAAAAGGAATTATATCTTCCAGTGTGGAAATTTATGTACACAAACTAGCATTATAAAAATTCTGGTGTCCAATTAGCAGCAGTGTTCTTCTAATTAATACCGCCAAAAGGCATTATTGTCCAGTGTCGTAATTTTGGTGAAAAAAAGGCCAATTTAATCAATCTGGTGTTTGTTAGACCAGAAACACTAGGCCTCACGTTTTTACTCCTGTAAAAAGGAATCATATTTCCCCGTGTGGGACTCTTTGTACCAAAACTAGCATATTAAAAATTCTGGTGTCCAATTTGCAGCAGTCTTCTTGTAATTAATACCGGAAAAAGGAATTATATCTTCCAGTGTGGGAATTTTGGGGCTAAAAAATAATATATTTTATTGTGGTGCGAGTTGAATCGCAACAATGAGGAAACATTCTATTAAGGGACTAGGACGCCGTCGTGGTGGTGTCCGTGGAGCCTCTGTTGTTGGCAGAGGACGTGGCCGTTCGGCCTCAGGCGCACAAAGTAGTGAACCAACTCCCTCAAGTAGCCGGCAGAATTTACAGCGATATTTGGTGGGGCCCAATGCCGTTATGAGGATGGTAAGACCTGAGCAGGTACAGGCATTATTCGATTGGGTGGCCGACAGTGCTTCCAGCACGTTCACCACATTGTCTTCCGCCCAGTCTTCTGCTGATAGCGCACAGGTGGCACCTGAAAACCAAGCCCATCAGTCTGTCACATCACCCCCATGCATATCAGGGAAACTGGCTGAGCCTCAAGTTATGCAGCAGTCTCTTATTCTGTTTGAAGACTCTGCTCCCACGGTTTTCCAGGGGCGTCCACCTAGCCCTTCCCCAGCGGTGGAAGACATTCCATGCACTGACGCACAACCACTTATGTATCCAGATGATGAGGACATGGGAATACCACCACAGCAGAGTGACCGAGTCTCTGATGATGACAAAACACTGGTGCCCACTGCCGCGTCTTATTGCAGTGTGCAGACTGAACAGGAGGAGGTCAGGGAGGAAGACTGGGTGGAAAACGATGCACAGGACGATGAGGTCTTAGACCCCACATGGACTGAAGGTCGTGCCGCTGACTTAAATAGTTCAGAGGAAGAGGCAGTGGTGAGACTGAGACAACAGCGAAGCCAAAGAGGGAGCAGGGGGCAAAAGCAGAACAGCCGCCGTCCAGAGAGTTTGCCTGCTATTGGCCAGCGCCAACAGGGACCCAGCACCCCAAAGGCATCTTCAAGGAGTTCCCTGGCATGGCACTTCTTCAAACAATGTGCTGAGGACAAGACCAGAGTGGTTTGCACGCTGTGCTATCAGACCCTGAGGCGAGGCATTAACGTTCTTAACCTGAGCGCCACCTGCATGATCAGGCATCTACATGCAAAGCATGAACTGCAGTGGAGTACACACCTTAAAAACAAGGAACCCGCTCAGGCTCCCCCTGCTCCCTCTACCGCTGCTGCCTCGGCTTCCGCCTCGAGAGGAATGTTGCCACCTGCCGAGCAGCAAACAGAGGATGTGCCACCGACACCACCACCACCACCGCCACCGTCACCTAGCATCTCCACTATTTCACACAGCAGCGTTCAGCTCTCCATCTCTCAAACCTTTGAGAGGAAGCGCAAATTCCCACCTAGTCACCCTTGAGCCCTTGGCCTGAATGCCAGCATTTCTAAACTACTGGCCTTTGAAATGCTGTCATTCCGGCTGGTGGACACAGACAGCTTCAAACAGCTGATGGCCATGGCTGTCTACCCCAGTATGTGGTTCCCAGCCGCCACTACTTCTCCAAGACAGCCGTGCCTTCCCTGCACATGCAAGTGTCCGATAAAATCAAGTGTGCACTGCGCAACGCCATTTGTGGCAAGGTCCACCTAACCACAGATATGTGGACCAGTAAGCACGGCCAGGGACGCTATATCTCCCTAACTGCACACTGGGTAAATGTAGTGGCGGCTGGGCCCCAGGCGGAGAGTTCCTTGGCGCACGTCCTTCTGCCGCCAAGGATCACAGGGCATCATTCTTTGCCTCCTGTAGCCTCCTCCTCCTACTCGGCTTCCTCCTCCTCCTCCGCTTCCACCAGCTCATCCAGTCAGCCACACACCTTCACCACCAACTTCAGCACAGCCCGGGGTAAACGTCAGCAGGCCATTCTGAAACTCATATGTTTGGGGGACAGACCCCACACCGCGCAGGAGTTGTGGCGGGGTATTGAACAACAGACCGACCAGTGGTTGCTGCCGGTGGGCCTCAAGCCCGGCCTGGTGGTGTGCGATAATGGGCGAAATCTCGTGGCAGCTCTGGGACTAGCCGGTTTGACGCACATCCCTTGCCTTGAATTTGGTGGTGCAAAAGTTCATTCACAACTACCCAGACATGTCAGAGCTGCTGCATAAAGTGCGGGCCATCTGTGCGCACTTCCGGCGTTCACATCCTGCCACTGCTCGCCTGTCAGCGCTACAGCGGAACTTCGGCCTTCCCGCTCACCGCCTAATATGTGACGTGCCCACCCGGTGGAACTCCACCTTGCACATGCTGGAGAGACTGTGCGAGCAGCAGCAGGCCATAGTGGAGTTTCAGCTGCAGCACGCACGAGTCAGTCGCACTGCGGAACAGCACCACTTCACCACCAATGATTGGGCCTCCATGTGAGACCTGTGTGCCCTGTTGCGCTGTTTAGAGTATGCCACCAACATGGCCAGTGGCGATG
This sequence comes from Bufotes viridis, assembly GCA_033119425.1. Classification (NCBI taxonomy): domain Eukaryota; kingdom Metazoa; phylum Chordata; class Amphibia; order Anura; family Bufonidae; genus Bufotes; species Bufotes viridis. The sequence goes on from CM065590.1 coordinate 252,461,224, forward strand.
CCACTGTTATCAGCGTGACGATACCAATTCTATGTCTCCTAGAGAAAACGCTTAGGGCGATGATGGAAGAGGAGGTGGGCCAGGGCCAGAAAGTCGTTTTTAGCACTTTCAGGCCAGTCTGTTAGAAGTGGCTCAGAGGGAGGTTTTTTGCAACAGCAGAGGGCAGGTACAAATGTGGCCAGCCAGGGACCACTACTGGAGGACGAGGAGGATGAGGAGGAGGTGGAGGAGGATGAGGATGAAGCAGGTTCACAGCGGGGTGGCACCCAGCACAGCGCAGGCACATCCCTGGTGCGTGGCTGGGGGGATACAGAGGATGATGACGATACGCCTCCCACAGAGGACAGCTTGTACTTACCTCTGGGGAGCCTTGCACACATGAGCAATTACATGCTGCAGTGCCTGCGCAACGACAGCAGTGTTGCCCACATTTGAACGTGTGCTGACTACTGGGTGGCCACCCTGCTGGATCCACGGTACGAAGACAATGTGCCCACTTTACTTCCTGCACTGGAGCGTGATAGGAAGATGCGCGAGTACAAGCGCACACTGGTAGACGCGCTCCTGAGAGCATTCCCAACTGTCACAGGGGAACAGGTGGAAGGCCAAGGCAGAGGAGGAGCTAGAGGTCGCCCATGCAGCAGTGTCATGGCCAGCTCCTCTGAGGGCAGGGATAGCATGGCAGAAATGTGGAAAAGTTTTGTCTCCACGCCACAGCTAACTGCCCCACCACCTGATACGGAACGTGTTAGCAGGAGGCAACATTTCACTAACATGGTTGAACAGTAATTCTGAAAACATCTCCACGTACTGACGGATGGTTCGGCCCCATTCAACTTCTGGGTTTCCAAATTGTCCACGTGGCCAGAATTTGCATGTTATGCCTTGGAGGTGCTGGCCTGCCCGGCGGCCAGCGTTTTATCTGAACGTGTATTCAGCACGGCAGGGGGCGTCATTACTGACAAAGGCAGCCGCCTATCCGCAGCCAACGTGGACAAGCTGACGTTTATAAAAATGAACCAGGCATGGATCCCACAAGACCTGACCCTCCCTTGTGCAGAGTAGTCCTTAATAACTGCCTTAAACCATGTTGTCTTGTACTCCTGGCCACTTCTTCATTGAAAAATCAATTTTTGAAATTAAGTAGGATCTTGGGGTGCAACCCAGAGTTGAATGAACCTTCCGTCTGTCTGGGTGCCGGGGCAAAAGTACATGAAATTGTCCTTCTCCTGTGCTGGGTGATATGAATGTTATACTTGTGCTGTCTGACATGTCTCCTTTGTGTGGGTGCAGGGGGCCAAAGTCACTGAAAGCGGCCTTCTCCCGTGGTGGCTGATATAAATGCCTGAATCTCTGCTGTGGGACCTCTCTCCTCTTTCTGGGTGCAGGGGTCAAAGAAACAAAAGGTGGCCTACTCCTGTGGTGGTTGATGTAAAACTGATGCTTGTGCTATCTGACCTGTCTCCTCTGTGTCGGTGCTAAGGCCTAAGTCACTGAAAGCGGCCTTCTCCTGTGCTGGCTGATATAAATGCCTGAATCTCTGCTGTGGGACCTCTCTCCTCCGTGTGGCTGCAGGGGTCAAAGTCTCTAAAAGTGCCCTTCTCCTGTGGTGGTTGATGTGAAACTGATGCTTGTGCTATCTGACCTGTCTCCTCTGTGTCGGTGCTAAGGCCTAAGTCACTGAAAGCGGCCTTCTCCTGTGCTGGCTGATATAAATGCCTGAATCTCTGCTGTGGGACCTCTCTCCTCCGTCTGGGTGCAGGGGTCAAAGTCTCTCAAAGTCGCCTTCTCTTGTGCTGGGTGATGTAAAACTGATGCTTGTACCATCTGATATGGGTGCAGGGGTCAAATTAACTAAATGGTGGCCTACTCCTGTGGTGGGTGATATGAGGCCTTAATATGTGCTGTGAAAACCTCTCTCCTCCGTCTGGGTGCAGGGGTCAAAGTCTCTCAAAGTGGCCTTCTCTTGTGCTGGGTGATGTGAAACTGATGTTTGTGCCATCTGACATGGTTGCCAGGGTCCCATTAAATGGTGGCCTACTCCTGTGGTGGGTGATCTAAATGCCTGATTCTCTGCTGTGAAACCTCTCTCCTCCGTCTGGGTGCAGGGGTCAAAGTCTCTCAAAGTGGCCTTCTCTTGTGCTGGGTGATGTGAAACTGATGTTTGTGCCATCTGACATGGGTGCCGGGGTTCCATTAAATGATGGCCAACTCCTGTGGTGGGTGATCTAAATGCCTGATTCTCTGCTGTGAAACCTCTCTCCTCCGTCTGGGTGCAGGGGTCAAAGTCTCTCAAAGTGGCCTTCTCCTGTGCTGGGTGATGTGAAACTGATGTTTGTGCCATCTGACATGGTTGCCGGGGTCCCATTAAATGATGGCCTACTCCTGTGGTGGGTGATCTAAATGCCTGATTCTCTGCTGTGAAAACCTCTCTCCTCTGTCTGGGTGCTGGTCCGAAATAAATGAGAGTGGCCTTCTCCGGTGGTGGTTGATATGACGCATGATTCCTTGATGTGGGACCTCTCTCCTCTGTCTGGGTGCTGGTCCAAAATACATGAGAGTGGCCTTCTCCGTTGGCGGTTGATATGACGCATGATTCCTTGCTGTGGGACCTGTATCCTCTGTCTGGGTGCTCGTCCAAAATAAATGAGAGTGGCCTTCTCCGGTGGGGGTTGATATGACGCATGATTCCTTGATGTGGGACCTGTATCCTCTGTCTGGGTGCTGGTCCAAAATAAATGAGAATGGCCTTCTCTGGTGGTGGTTGATATGACGCATGATTCCTTGATGTTGGACCTCTCTCCTCTGTCTGGGTGCTGGTCCAAAATAAATGAGAGTGGCCTTCTCCGGTGGGGGTTGATATGACGCATGATTCCTTGCTGTTGGACCTGTATCCTCTGTCTGGGTGCTGGTACAAAATAAATGAGAGTGGCCTTCTCCGGTGGGGGTTGATATGACGCATGATTCCTTGCTGTGGGACCTGTATCCTCTGTCTGGGTGCTGGTACAAAATAAATGAGAGTGGCCTTCTCCGGTGGGGGTTGATATGACGCATGATTCCTTGCTGTGGGACCTGTATCCTCTGTCTGGGTGCTGGTACAAAATAAATGAGAGTGGCCTTCTCCGGTGGGGGTTGATATGACGCATGATTCCTTGCTGTTGGACCTGTATCCTCTGTCTGGGTGCTGGTCCAAAATAAATGAGAGTGTCCTTCTCTGGTGGGGGTTGATATGACGCATGATTCCTTGATGTGGGACCTCTCTCCTCTGTCTGGGTGCTGGTCCAAAATATATGAGAGTGGCCTTCTCCGGTGGTGGTTGATATGACGCATGATTCCTTGCTGTGGGACCTGTATCCTCTGTCTGGGTGCTGTTCCAAAATAAATGAGAGTGGCCTTCTCCGGTGGTGGTTGATATGACGCATGATTCCTTGCTGTGGGACCTGTATCCTCTGTCTGGGTGCTGGTCCAAAATAAATGAGAGTGGCCTTCTCCGGTGGGGGTTGATATGATGCATGATTCCTTGATGTGGGACCTGTATCCTCTGTCTGGGTGCTGGTCCAAAATACATGAGAGTGGCCTTCTCCGGTGGTGGCTGATATGATGCATGATTCCTTGCTGTGGGACCTGTATCCTCTGTCTGGGTGCTGGTCCAAAATAAATGAGAGTGGCCTTCTCCGGTGGTGGTTGATATGACGCATGATTCCTTGATGTGGGACCTCTCTCCTCTGTCTGGGTGCTGGTCCAAAATACATGAGAGTGGCCTTCTCCGGTGGTGGTTGATATGAGGCATGATTCCTTGCTGTGGGACCTGTATCCTCTGTCTGGGTGCTGTTCCAAAATAAATGAGAGTGGCCTTCTCCGGTGGTGGTTGATATGACGCATGATTCCTTGCTGTGGGACCTGTATCCTCTGTCTGGGTGCTGTTCCAAAATAAATGAGAGTGGCCTTCTCCGGTGGTGGTTGATATGACGCATGATTCCTTGCTGAGGGACCTGTATCCTCTGTCTGGGTGCTGGTCCCAAATAAATGAGAGTGGCCTTCTCCGGTGGTGGTTGATATGAGGCATGATTCCTTGCTGTGGGACCTCTCTCCTCTGTCTGGGTGCTGGTCCTAAATAAATGAGAGTGGCCTTCTCCGGTGGTGGTTGATATGACGCATGATTCCTTGCTGTGGGACCTGTATCCTCTGTCTGGGTGCTGGTCCGAAATAAATGAGAGTGGCCTTCTCCAGTGGTGGGTGATATGACGCATGATTCCTTGCTGTGGGACCTCTCTCCAATTGATATTGGTTTATTTTTATTTATTTTATTTTATTTTATTTTAATTCATTTCCCTATCTACATTTGTTTGCAGGGGATTTACCTACATTTTGCTGCCTTTTGCAGCCCTCTAGCCCTTTCCGGGAGTCTTTTACAGCCTTTTTAGTGCCCAAAAGTTCGGGTCCCCATTGACTTCTATGGGGTTCGGGTTCGGGATGAAGTTCGGGTTGAGTTCGGATCACGAACCCGGACATTTTCCGGAAGTTCGGCCGAATCTCTCGAACCCGAACATCCAGGTGTTCGCTCATCTCTATCAACAATTAATGGATCAGTTAAAATCTCTGATATTTGAAAACCTGGGTAGTGAACATTTCTCCCCGCTGTTCCAGATGGAGAGGGCCCATCGAATTCCAGGAGGAAAAATAATACCGAGAAAGCAACTACGGTCAATTTTGATCAAACTATTATCTTCCATAGATAGAGACGTTATCCTTAAAAGAGCCAGAGAATGTTCTCCTATTATATACCAGGGTAATAAATTATCCTTGGTTCCGGAATTTGCTCAAGAGACACAAGAGACACAAGATAAGAGAAGGAGTTTTTTTGAAATTAAGAAGCGCCTAGCTTCCAAAGGCATTAAGTACTCCCTCTTATATCCACATGCTGCAGTGCCTGCGCAACGAAGCAGAGTTGCCCAATTTTAGTGTGCTGACTACTGGGTGGCCACCCTGCTGGATCACGAGTACAAATACATGTGCCCACTTTACTTCTGCTGGGCGTGATAGCAGACCATGTACAGGCTGCTGCACTGGTGACAGCGCTCTGAGAGCATTCCCAACTATCACAGGGACAGGGTGGAAGGCCAAGGCCAAGGCAGAGGAGGGGCTAGAGGTCGCCCACGCAGCGGTGTCCGCGACCAGCTCCGTCTGAGGACAGGGTTAGCATGGCAGAAATGTGGAAAAGTTTTGTCTCACGCCACAGCTAACTGCCCACCACCTGATACGGAGCGTGTTAGCAGGAGGCAACATTTCACTAACATGGTTGAACAGTACATCTGCACACAACTCCACGTACTGACGGATGGTTGGCCCCATTCAACTTCTGGGTTTCCAAATTGTCCACGTGGCCAGAATTAGCATGTTATGCCTTGGAGGTGCTGGCCTGCCCAGCGACCAGCGTTTTATCTGAGCGTGTATTCAGCACGGCAGGGGCGTCATTACTGACAAGCGCAGCCGCCTGTCCACAGCCAACGTGGACAAGCTGACGTTTATAAAAATGAACAGGCATGGATCCCACAAGACCTGACCCTCCCTTGTGCAGAGTAGTCCTTAATAACTGCCTTAAACCATGTTGTCTTGTACTCCTGGCCACTTCTTCATTGAAAAATCAATTTTTGAAATTAAGTAGGATCTTGGGGTGCAACCCAGAGTTGAATGAACCTTCCCTCTGTCATAGGTGCCGGGGCCAAAAGTACATGAAAGTGTCCTTCTCCTGTGCTGGGTGATATGAGATGTTATACTTGTGCTGTCTGACATGTCTCCTTTGTGTGAGGTGCAGGGGCCAAAGTCACTGAAAGCTGGCCTTCTCCTGTGGTGGCTGATATAAATGCCTGAATTCTCTGCTTGTGGGACCTCTCTCCTCTTTCTGGGTGCAGGGGTCAAAGAAATCAAAAGGTGGCCTTCTCCTGTGGTGGTTGATGTGAAACTGATGCTTGTGCTATCTGACCTGTCTCCTCTGTGTCGGTGCTAAGGCCTACAGTCACTGAAGCGGCCTTCTCCCTGTGCTGGCTGATATAAATGCCTGAATCTCTGCTGTGGGACCTCTCTCTCTCCGTTGTGGGTGCAGGGGTCCAAGTCTCTGAAAGTGGCCATTCTCCTGTGGCTGGTTTGATGCTGAGAGGCTGATGCTTGTGTCCTCATCTGGCCTATGTGTCTGCTCCTTGGTTCTGGGTCCCAAGTCACTGGCGGCCTTCTCCTGTGGTGGGTGATCTAAATGCATGATTCTCTGCTGTGAAACCCTCTCCTCCGTCTGGATGCAGGGTCCAAAGTCTCTCAAAGTGGCCTTCTCTGTGTGCTGGGTGATGTAAGCTGATGCTTCTGTCCATCTGACATGGTTGCCGGGGTCCTATTAAAATGGTGGCCTACTCCTGTGGTAGGTGATCTAAATGCCTGATTCTCTGCTGTGGAAACCCTCTCCTCCTGTCTGGGTGCAGGGGTCAAAGTCTCAAAGTGGCCTTCTCCTGTGCTGGGTGATGTGAAACTGATGTCTTGTGCCATCTGACATGGCTGCTTGTGGGTCCCAGTTAAATGATGGCCTACTCCTGTAGTGGGTGATCTAAATGCCTGATTCTCTGCTGTAGAAACCTCTCTCCTCCGTCAAGTGCAGGGGTCAAAGTCTCTCAAAGTGGCCTTCTCCTGTGCTGGGTGATGTGAAGCTGATGTTTTGTGCCATCTGACATGGTTGCCAGGGTCCCATTAAATGATGGCCTACTCTGTAGTTCGGGTGATCTAAATGCATGTCCTTGGTTCCGGAATTTGCTCAAGAGACACAAGAGACACAAGATAAGAGAAGGAGTTTTTTTGAAATTAAGAAGCGCCTAGCTTCCAAAGGCATTAAGTACTCCCTCTTATATCCAGCCAAATTGAGAGTGATTTTTGATGGAACTTCTCACTTTTTTGAGAACCCGGATCAAGCTGTGGACTGTCTAGATCGAGCTGGCATATGATTATTTGTCAACTTTATCTTAGGGGGGCTTTGGGAAGGGTTGGAAGTCTGGGGGAGGAGTAGTGGCCAATGTTGAGAGGTTTACTGGAGGATCCGGGTAGACCACTAGAGGGAGGGAATTGGGAGGGCTCAGGCATGCCCGGGTTTTTGTTTTGTTTTATTTTTTTATTTTTTTATATAAGAAATGCCAGTTAAGATTGTATCATGGAATGTAAGGGGCCTTGGAGAGGAGGTAAAAAGACAAGCAGTTATGGATTCAGTGAGGAGACACCTCCCAGCAATAATTTGCCTAGTTGAAACTCATCTTAGAGACACGACAATTTCCCGGTTGGGAATGGGTTGGTCCTCTCAGAAATATCACTCAACATTTAATGGCTCCTCAAAGGGAGTTTCGGTCCTGATCCATTGTGCGATTGATTTTAGCTTAATTGATTCTGAACTTGACAGTCAGGGAAGATTTATTTTCCTTTATGGTAGATTCTGCGGTCAGCCGTATATATTTGCCTTTTTTTATATACCTCCTCCTTTTTCTATGCAGCCCCTTAATAGTGTTTTGTCATTTATGGAACAGATGCCAGAGTGTTAGATCATATTAATGGGAGATTTTAATGCGGTTATGGATCCTAGTAGGGATAGATTATCTATGGATGCATATTTAGGGAGACACACGAGGGCCTCCCCTCTATTTCAGTTTTGCCAAGAGACTGGTTTGGTGGATATATGGGAGTATTATGGAAAGGGGAAACAGGTATACTCATGTGTCAGCAAAGGAGGGAGAGCAATGTCTAGAATAGATCTGGCTTTGACGAATAGTAATAACTTAAAGAATATAAAAGCGATTCGATATGGGGTCAGAACAATTTCAGATCATTCTCCTCTCTCAATAGATTTAACCCCTGAGGAACACTACGTTAGTTCAAGGTCTTTTTTCAAGCTGAATCCATACTGGCTCACCATTATTGAGTACCAGGAGTACATTAATCAGCTTATCAAGTAAAGTAGATAGGCACACTCACCATCCCTTTAAAATCTACTTTATTGCAGAGAAAATATATAGACAGGGGGACTCACATGGACAGCATATTCACTGAAAAAACAGCGACGGCCGTTTCGCGGATTCACCGCTTCATCCGGCTGTTCAGTCAATCAAAAGATCGCGCTCGCGCTGGTTATAAGTGTCACTGCCGGTGGGACACAACCTGCCCATCACCTAGCAACGTATAACATTCCACAAACAGCGCCTGCGCTACACAGTGATTCAAGAAAAACATATTAAAAACAAAAACAAAAGCAGCATATTAGATATATGGAGAGCAATGGACCGCAGTAAATCGCGATCAAGCCAAACTCTACCATGTCTACTCTGGACATTTTAGAGAGGGTACCGGGTCACTATACATAAGCAGAGACGCGAAAATTACGGATGCAAAAATTGCACCCGGTTAAAATCGCGGCTACTGCAACAACCACAACAATAGCAATCGTGTCATGTGAACATCGACAGGTCATTGCGTTCATTCAAACCCAAATGCCATGTAGCATCAGCTTTTATGATAAATTTTGCTTCCTTCTGTAGCAGTGAGCGATGTCTATCCCCTCCATATATTGGTGGGGGTACATGCTCCAAACCTGCAAATCTCAACAGATTAGCGTCTCCTCCATGCCGATGTCTCACATGCTCGATTAAACGAGTGCATCCTTTTCCTGTACGAATTGAGTTGCGGTGTTCGCGTATACGCTCCAATAGGGACCTCTTGGTTTTCCCTATATAGAAGGCACCGCAAACACAAATCAAGACATAAACCACGAAGGTTGTCCTGAACGTAATGACCTGACTAACATAATGTTCAATACCTCCAAAAAACAAATGGGTTCTGTGATATTATACCCCATAGGGTTGAGATGTACTGGTTTGTCCCCTTCCTTTTTGTTCCCCTGATAAACGGGGATGTTATTGAAATGCTTCTTCAAATATAATTTGCGGACGTTCTTAAACAGGTCGATTTCAAATAGAGTCCGAGCGTAATAGCGAGCGTAAGGAAAAGGATTGGTTGTCATTAAGAAAACCCTTGGGAAATTACCGTTGCGGCAACTGTTCACTATGTAGCTACATGTTGCAAGGGCGCCATTTGTTTTTTGGAGGTATTGAACATTATGTTAGTCAGTTCATTACCTGCAGGACAACCTTCGTGGTTTATGTCTTGATTTGTGTTTGCAGTGCCTTCTATATAGGGAAAATCAAGAGGTCCCTATTGGATCGTATACGCGAACACCGCAACTCAATTCGTACAGGAAAAGGATGCACTCGTTTAATCGAGCATGTGAGACATCGGCATGGAGGAGACGCTAATATGGAGGGGATAGACATCGCTCACTGCTACAGAAGGAAGCAAAATTCATCATAAAAGCTGATGCTACAGGCCATTTGGGTTTGAATGAACGCAATGACCTGTCGATATTCACATGGCACGATTGCTATTGTTGTGGTTGTTGCAGTAGCCTCGATTTTAACCGGGTGCGATTTTTGCATCCGGAATTTTCGCGTCTCTGCTTATGTATGGTGACCCGGTACCCTCTGTAAAATGTCCAGAGTAGACATGGTAGAGTTTGGCTTGATCGCGATTTACTGCGGTCCGTTGCTCTCCATATATCTAATATGCTGCTTTTGTTTTTGTTTTTAATATGTTTTTCTTAAATCACTGTGTAGCGCAGGCGCTGTTTGTGGAGCGTCATACGTTGCTAGGTGATGGGCAGGTTGTGTCCCACCGGCAGTGACGCTTATAACCAGCGCGAGCGCGATCTTTTGATTGACTGAACAGCAGGATGAAGCGGTGAATCCGCGAAACGGCCGTCGCTGTTTTTTCAGTGAATATGCTATCCATGTGAGTCCCCTTGTCTATATATTTTCTCTGCAATAAAGAAGATTTTAAAGGGATGGTGAGTGCGCCTATCTACTTCACTTGATGCGCTGCATTTGTTCTTTTGAGGCTACAGCACCCCGATCCTGAGATTGTCGGATGAGGCCATAGTGAGGCTCCCACACGAAGTATACAGGTACAGGGCAGTGCCCTCATTCCTTCTATGTGGCCATTAATCAGCTTATTTCCACTTGTTCGGAAGTTAATTATCCCTCTGCTAGTATCAACTCGGTCTGGGTTGCCTTGAAAGCATACATGAGGGGGGTCCTCGTGAGTGACATTACAGCAATGAGGAGGGGCTTTAGGAAAAGGGAGGAGGAAATGGTTAAGAGGGCAACCCAGGCAACGAATCAGTTCACTGCACTACACTCAGAGTGCTTTTTGGATGAGATGCAGAAAGCAAGCCTTGCCCTCAAGGAATTTTTCTTTGAAAAAGCTCAGCACAGTTTATTTTTTAAAGGGCAAAAACATTTTGCAGAATCTGGGCGACCAGGTAGACTACTTACTAGAATCATTGCACAACAGGATAATAAAAAAACGGATATCACTTTAATTTTTGGGGCCGATGGAGAGACTGTTCGTAATCCGGAGGGAATTAGAACATTTTTTTTAGATTATTTTTCCCAAGTGTATAGGTCAGTGCTGCCCATATCTACTAGATCTATGGATCGATATCTGGATGCAATTTCTCTTTCGGTACTGACAGACTCCCAGAGGACCTCTCTAGAAAGGTAAGTGACTCTACAAGAGATTTAGAGGGCACTTAAAATGATATCGAAAATATGGGGTCATTATTTTACCACATCTTGTAGAGGTTTTTACACAGGCATTGCAGGGAGCTGCTCTCCCCAATTCAATGTCGGAAGCATTGATAGTCTTAATTCCAAAAAAAGATAAAGATCAGCGGGAATTGGATTCTTATAGACCAATTTCCTTATTAAATACTGATGTTAAATTAGTCTCCAAGGTCCTTGCTAATAGACTCTCTAAAGTAATTACGTCTGTTATTCATCCTGACCAAAATGAATTTATGCCTGGGAAGGGGTAATATTATAACATGCATTGTCTTTTTGCTAACATCCAGTCCCCCTCGGATGGCAGGCTGAGGATTAATGATATGTTGACGGGGAGCTTTCCATTGGAAAGAGGAACCCGTCAGGGATGTCCTCTTTCCCCGCTCCTTTTCAACATTTATATTGAACCTCTGGCGGCTAAAGTTAGAAAAGATCCGAGGGTGTCAGGTTTTGGAGTTATGGGAATGGAGGACCGAACTTCTTTATATGCTGATGATGTTATGTTTTTTATACAGCAGTCAGAAAATACACTACCTCGGGTTATGGAGATTGTTAATGCTTACAGCGAGGTCTCAGGCCTGGAAGTTAATTGGGCTAAGACTTGCCTTTTACCGTTGGATGAATTACCTACTGGATCTAGAGTTTATGGTTTGACCGTTTCTGAGTCATTGAAGTACTTGGGGATTGTGGTGACCGCCAAGGTTCAAGATTATATACAGTTTAACTTAATACCAGTATTGACTAAAATTAGGTCTAAAATTAAGGTATGGCAGAAAATTGCGCTCATTAGAGCAGATAGGATATCTTTAATCAAAATGGTGGTTCTTCCCAAAATTACTTTATCTACTCCGAAACTCCCCCATTTGGATTGAGGATACATTTTTCAAGATCATAGAAAGAATGATTAATGATCTATTATGGGGGAGAAAACGTGCGAGATTGAAGGTGGACTACTTTTCCATGATGTATGAACAGGGGGGCCAAAATCTCCCATATTTTAAGGGATATTTTGTTGCCTCACAGCTACATTTTTTCATTGATTGGGAAAATAGCCCCCTATGTATCAAATTAGTAATAGAAGCAGGTTTTTCAGATTTTCTTACACTATTGGAAACCAGTTATCTATCTAAGAACGCACGAGAATATATAGCCTTCATATATAGCCTTCTCTAGTATGTTTACAAGAGCTTGGAAGACGATTAGGAAATGGTGTAAAGTTACAGCATCACTGATTTGTACTCCATTATGGCATAATAAAAGGTTTTATACTCTTTTGAATCTGGAGGCTAGCCATTACTGGAGGACAAAAAATATTCAATATTTCAGTCAAGTGGTAAAAAATGGGCAAATTTTGTCTCTTTTGGAGCTTACTCAAAAGGAAAATCTGGGTGAGGTAGCATGGTGCCCATATTTTCAGTTATGTTTTGCACTTTCTTCTATTCCAGACAAGCACTTTTTTAATATAGAAGCTCTGCTTTTTCTTCAAAGGCTATTACAAAAAAAAAAAAAAAACACATATGAAAATTCAAATTTCACATTGTTATAAACACTTAATTAAATCTTACTTTTTTGAGCGTCACTCTCCAGGACAAAAATCCTGGACCACCACACTTGAAAACTTTGCTCCTTTGGTCTGGGAGAATATTTTGAAGAATATAACTTACCTTTCACACAATTTTAATTACACTGTAGTACAGTTTAATATTATTCACAAGATATATATAACACCGTTGTGGCTACAGAAGAGAGGATTTAGGACTTCTTCCAACTACCCGCGTTGTGACTGCCCTGGAGCGGACCATCTACACATGTTTTGGGATTGTCCTCCAGTGAAGGAGTACTGGCATTTGGTTCAAACAACCTTAATACAAAAACTCCAAATTCAGATTCCCTTTGTGCCTGGAGTATGGATCTTGGGTGATTTCTCTGAGATAGTTTGTCAGTTTTCAAAATTTTTGGTTAAAGTGTCCTTTTTAGCTAGGCTCATTATCTCCAGGTTGTGGTTTGCCTCGTACTCTCCAGATCATCAAATGTGGTTAAATCTAGTTAATAAAGTTAAAAAGTACGAGCAGATTCTTTATAAACAAAGAGGGTCTAATGTAAAAAAATTGAGATATGGAATTGGTGGAATGAATAAAGGGGGAGAGGTTTTTGTCTTTTTTTTCTCTTTTCTCCAGGCATGCTTGAGGGGGTGATTGGGGGGTAATACCTGTTACTGTTAACTTTTTTTTGTTACTATGATATTGTAATTGATATAAAGAAAAAGAAAATAAAGATTTAAAACTTTAAAAAAAATATAGCGGCATATGTGGTTTTCTATAGACCAACTGAAACCAGCAATAATATTAGCTGTGACTAGGACTGCATGCTGTATTGAGCTGGAGACTGCATATTCCTTTTAAGCAGATAAATAGAATTTAGTAGTAATAATTCTTGAACCTTAGTTTCTGCACAGATTTGTATTACATAAATCGTAAGCAATATTTGCTGTTGTCATCACTTCTCTTGATATAATGCAGAAGGTCAGGTCAGGCCCAAACACATACCTCTTGAAAGTCAAAGCTACCGTGAATGGTTTATGATTTCCTGTGTTGGGTGGCCAGCAAGCTGAATCACATAACCATATTTTTTATGTCAAACTTAAGATCAAACTGTACACTATATAGCTTTATGCTTTAATAAGAAAACTGAACTAAAATACATTAATAAATAGTAGCAAATAGGATTAATAATATGTTTAAATTCTGTATTCCCAAGTAGAAAACAAATATATAATTTAAGGGATTGTCCTAGGTAGTGAACTATTTTTGAAGAATAAATGAATGCTACTCCATATATCAGTTCTCTAACCTCTAATCTTTCAAATAAATGGGTGACCATGTAATACATGATTCCAGCAAGTCAAGACAGGAGAGGAGCCTTTGCTCTTCACTTCTGGCTCAAGAAGAGGGCTTTAAAAATTTTGATTCTATGATGTTCACATGCACTAATAGTGCAAAGGAAGTAGTTTCTCATGAGTTTACACTGCATTGAGTTAACTGATTAGAAAACCAGGGCAAATGTCAGCACTCGGTAAGGCTGTTCTTCATGATATAAACAAGTAATAAATAAAATATATATTTAGCATGTTGCATGTAGCATGTCAACATATTGGTCTACATTTAGGGGGGAATTAATAAAAGACTGTCATTTTAGACCATTCTATTACATCCCCTGCACTCCTTTTACTTTTACTCCAGAAAACTGGCATGGAAGGGGGAAATGATAATTTCCCCTTAAGGTTTAATGTGACAGCATATGGAATGTCGTTTAAAATATTCCAAAAGGCTCCTTGGTAAAGATTAGTGTTAAGCGAACAGTTCGAGCATAGTTCGGGTTCGTACCGAAATTTGGGGTGTTCGGGACCCGGACACGAACATTTTCTAAAAAGTTCGGGTTCGGGTTCTTTGTTCGGCGATTTCTTCCCGCTTTCTGAAGGGCTGCACAGCAGCCAATCAGCTATTGTTTTACTTCTTCCCCTAAGAGCCCATCACAGCCATGCCTACTAATGGCATGGCTGTGATTGGCCAAGTGCAGCATGTGACCCAGCCTCTATTTAAGCTGGAGTCACGTAGCGCCGCACGTCACACTGCTCTGATTAGTGTAGGGAGAGGACGCAGCTGCTGTGAAGGCGAGATTAGGCAGGGAAAAGTCTGCAAAAGCACCTAATGAAGTGATCGATCTACAGCTGTGAATGATTGAACTTCTGCTAGTTACTTGCTCACTGGTTTTTAGGTTGCACAGAGCGTTTTTCTGTCACTTATTTTCTGGGGTGATCGGCGGCCATTTTGTGACTTATGGTGCACCAGAACAAGCTGCCACCAAGTCCATCAATCCATCAATACTAGTCTTTTTGTGCTATATCCTACATTAGGGGTTTGGCTGTGCTAATTGTCACCCCTAGAAACTCAGGATAGCAATTTCTATATTTTATTAGGGGGTTAAATACAATTGCCAAAATATTAATCCCCTAAATCTGGTGTTCCAGCTTTGGCTAGCCAAGTATAATACTGTCTGCTGTTTGGCAAAGGATAGATTATTTTCTGTGGTGAAATTCAATTGTCAAAATAGCAATCCCCTAAATCTGGTGTACCAGCACTGGCTAGCAAACTATAATAGTGTCCGCCAAAACATATATTTTGTTCTGGGGTGAAACTCAATTGGCAAAATAGCAATACCATAAATCAGTGGTTTCAGCTGTGGCTGGCCAAGTTTCATAATGTCCTGCAAAGGATATATTTTGTTCTGGGGTGAAATTCAATTGTCAAAATAGCAATACCATAAATCAGTGATTTCAGCTCTGGCTGGCAAACAATAATAGTGTCCGCCAAAACATACATTTTGTTCTGGGGTGAAATTCAATTGCCAAAATAGCAATACCATAAATCAGTGGTTTCAGCTCTGGCTGGCAAACTATAATATAATCCGTCAAAACATATATTTTGTTCTGGGGTGAAATTCAATTGCCAAAATAGCAATACCATAAATCAGTGGTTTCAGCTCTTGCTGGAAAACTATAATAGTTTCCGCCAAAACATATGTTTTGTTCTGGGGTGAAATTCAATTGCCAAAATAGCAATACCATAAATCAGTGGTTTCAGCTGTGGCTGGCCAAGTTTCATGGTGTCCTGCAAATTATATATTTTGTTCTGGGGTGAAATTCAATTGCCAAATTAGCAATACCATAAATCAGTGGTTTCAGCTGTGGCTGGCCAAGTTTCATAGTGTCCTGCAAAGGATATATTTTGCTCTGGGGTGAAATTCAATTGTCAAAATAGCAATACCATAAATCAGTGATTTCAGCTCTGGCTGGCAAACTATAATAGAGTCCACCAAAACATATATTTTGTTCTGGGGTGAAATTCAATTGCCAAAATAGCAATACCATAAATCAGTGGTTTCAGCTGTGGCTGGCCAAGTTTCATAGTGTCCTGCAAATTATATATTTTGTTCTGTGGTGAAATTCAATTGCCAAAATAGCAATACCATAAATCAGTGGTTTCAGCTGTGGCTGGCCAAGTTTCATAGTGTCCGCAAAAACATATATTTTGTTCTGGGGTGAAATTCAATGCCAAAATAGCAATACC
The DNA here is from genome assembly GCA_033119425.1 of Bufotes viridis. NCBI lineage: Eukaryota > Metazoa > Chordata > Amphibia > Anura > Bufonidae > Bufotes > Bufotes viridis. The sequence continues at coordinate 252,477,044 of CM065590.1, forward strand.
ATAAATCTGGTGTCACAGCTGTGGATGGCAAAGTATAATAGTGTCTGCCAAAATATATATTTTGTTCTGGGGTGAAATTCAATTGCCAAAATATCAATACCATAAATCAGTGGTTTCAGCTCTGTCTGGTCAAGGTTCATAGTGTCCTGCAATGGAAATATTTTGTTCTGGGGTGAAATTCAATTGCCAAAATAGTAATACCATAAATCTGGTTTCACAGCTGTGGATGGCAAAGTATAATAGTGTCTGCCAAAACATATATTTTGTTCTGGGGTGAAATTCAATTGCCAAAATAGCAATACCATAAATCAGTGGTTTCAGCTGTGGCTGGCCAAGTTTCATAGTGTACTGCAAATTATATATTTTGTTCTGTGGTGAAATTCAATTGCCAAAATAGCAATACCATAAATCAGTGGTTTCAGCTGTGGCTGGCCAAGTTTCATAGTGTCCGCAAAAACATATATTTTGTTCTGGGGTGAAATTCAATTGCCAAAATAGCAATACCATAAATCTGGTGTCACAGCTGTGGATGGCAAAGTATAATAGTGTCTGCCAAAATATATATTTTGTTCTGGGGTGAAATTCAATTGCCAAAATAGCAATACCATAAATCAGTGGTTTCAGCTCTGGCTGGTCAAGGTTCATAGTGTCCTGCAATGGATATATTTTGTTCTGGGGTGAAATTCAATTGCCAAAATAGCAATACTATAAATCAGTGGTTTCAGCTGTGGCTGGCCAAGTTTCATAGTGTCCGCAAAAACATAAAGTTTGTTCTGGGGTAACATTCAATTGCCAAAATAGCAATACCATAAATCTGGTGTCACAGTTGTGGATGGCAAAGTATAATAGTGTTTGTCAAAACATATATTTTGTTCTGTGGTGAAATTCAATTGCCAAAATAGCAATACCATAAATCTGTGGTTTCAGCTGTGGCTGGCCAAGTTTCATAGTGTCCATAAAAACATATATTTTGTTCTGGGGTGAAATTCAATTGCCAAAATAGCAATACCATAAATCAGTGTATTCAGCTGTGGCTGGCCAAGTTTCATAGTATCCTGCAAATTATATATTTTGTTCTGGGTTGAAATTCAATTGCCAAAATAGCAATACCATAAATCAATGGTTTCAGTTGTGGCTGGCCAAGTTTCATAGTGTCCGCAAAAACATATATTTTGTTCTGGGGGGGAATTCAATTGCCAAAATAGCAATACCATAAATCTGGTGTCAAAGCTGTGGATGGCAAAGTATAATAGTGTCTACCAGAGGAAGAGGCAGTGGTGAGACCGAGCCAACAGCGTAGCAAAAGAGGGAGCAGGGGGCAAAAGCAGACCAGCCGCCGCCAAGAGAGTTCGCCTGCTACTGGCTACCGCCACAAGGGACCGAGCACCCCAAAGGCAGCTTCAAGGGGTTCCCTGGCATGGCACTTCTTTAAACAATGTGCTGACAACAAGACCCGAGTGGTTTGCACGCTGTGCCATCAGATCCTGAAGCGAGGCATTAACGTTCTGAACCTTAGCACAACCTGCATGACCAGGCATCTACATGCAAAGCATGAACTGCAGTGGAGTAAACACCTTAAAAACAAGGAACTCACTCTGGCTCCCCCTGCTCCCTCTTCTGCTGCTGCCTCGGCCTGTTCCTCCGCCTCGGGAGGAACGTTGGCACCTGCCGCCCACCAGAGGATGTGCCACCGACACCACCACCTGCGTCACCAAGCATCTCCACCATGTCACAAGGCAGCGTTCAGCTCTCTATCTCACAAACCTTGGAGAGAAAGCGAAAATTCCCACCTAGCCACCATCGAGCCTTGGGCCTGAATGCCAGCATTTCTAAACTACTGGCCTTTGAAATGCTGTCATTCAGGCTGGTGGACACAGACAGCATTAAACAGCTGTTGTCCATGGCTGTCCCACAGTATGTTGTTCCCAGCCGCCACTACTTCTCCAAGACAGCCGTGCCTTCCCTGCACAACCAAGTATCCGATAAAATCAAGTGTGCACTGCGCAATGCCATCTCTGGCAAGGTCCATCTAACCACAGATACGTGGACCAGTAAGCATGGCCAGGGACGCTATATCTCTCTAACTGCACACTGGGTAAATGTAGTGGCAGCTGTGCCCCAGGCCGAGAGTTCTTTGGTGCACGTCCTTCCGCCGCCAAGGATGGCAGGGCATCATTCTTTGCCTCCTGTAGCCTCCTCCTCCTACTCGGCTTCCTCCTCCTCTGCTTCCACCAGCTCATCCAGTCAGCCACACACCTTCACCACCAACTTCAGCACAGCCCCGGGTAAACGTCAGCAGGTCATTCTGAAACTCATATGTTTGGGGGACAGGCCCCACACCGCGCAGGAGTTGTGGCGGGGTATTGAACAACAGACCGACGAGTGGTTTCTGCCGGTGGGCCTCAAGCCCGGCCTGGTGGTGTGTGATAATGGGCGAAATCTCATTGCAGCTCTGGGGTTCGGGTTCGGGATAAAGTTCGGTTCGAGTTCGGATGCTGAAACCGAACATTTTCGGGAAGTTCGGCCCCGAACTTCCAGGTGTTCGCTCATCTCTACTGACAAACGCAGCCGCCTGTCCACAGCAAACGTGGACAAGCTGACGTTCAAAAAAGGGACCAGGCATGGATCCCACAGGACCTGTGCCTCTGTTGTGCAGAATAGACATTTATAACTGCCTCCCCCTCAACCATGTATTCTTGTACTCCGGGGCACTTCTTTATTGAATCCTCATTTTTTTAACTTTACCATCATCTTGCAGTGCAACCCAAAGTTGAATGAACCTCTACTCTGTCTGGGTGCTGGGGCCGAAATAACTGAAAGTGGCCTTCTCCAGTGGTGGGTGATATGCCGCATGATTCCTTGCTGTGGGACCTGTATCCTCGGTCTGGGTGCTGTGCCAAAATAACTGAAAGTGGCCTTCTCCAGTGGTGGGTGATATGACGCATGATTCCTTGCTGTGGGAACTATCTCCTCTGTCTGGGTGCTGGCCGAAATAACTGAGAGTGGCCTTCTCCGGTGGTAGGTGATATGACGCCTGATTCCTTGCTGTGGGACCTCTCTCCTCTGTCTGGGTGCTGGGGCCGAAACAACTGAGTGGCATTCTCCAGTGGTGGGTGATATGACGCATGATTCCTTTCTGTGGGACCTGTATCCTCGGTCTGGGTGCTGGGCCGAAATAACTGAAAGTGGCCTTCTCCAGTGGTGGGTGATATGACGCATGATTCCTTGCTGTGGGACCTCTCTCCTCTGTCTGAGTACTGGGGCCGAAATAACTGAAAGTGGCCTTCTCCAGTGGTGGGTGATATGACGCCTTATTCCTTGCTGTGGGACCTCTCTTCTCTGTCTGGGTGCTGGGGCCGAAATAACTGAAAGTGGCCTTCTCCAGTGGTGGGTGATATGACGCATGATTTCTTGCTGTGGTACCTCTCTCCTCTGTCTGGGTGCTGGGGCCGAAATAACTGAAAGTGGCCTTCTCCAGTGGTGGGTGATATGACGCCTTATTCCTTGCTGTGGGACCTCTCTCCTCTGTCTGGGTGCTGGGGCCGAAATAACTGAAAGTGGCCTTCTCCAGTGGTGGCTGATATGACGCCTTATTCCTTGCTGTGGGACCTCTCTCCTCTGTCTGGATGTTGGGGCCGAAATAACTGAAAGTGGCCTTCTCCAGTATTGGGTGATATGATGCCTTATTCCTTGCTGTGGGACCTCTCTCCTCTGTCTGGGTGCTGGGGCCAAAATAACTGAGTGGCATTCTCCAGTGGTGGGTGATATGACACATGATTCCTTGCTGTGGGACCTCTCTCCTCTGTCTGAGTGCTGGGGCTGAAATAACTGAAAGTGGCCTTCTCCAGTAGTGGATGATATGACGCATGATTCCTTGCTGTGGGACCTCTCTCCTCTGTCTGTGTGCTGGGGCCGAAATAACTGAAAGTGGCCTTCTCCAGTGGTGGGTGATATGACGCATGATTCCTTGCTGTGGGACCTCTCTCCTCTGTCTGGGTGCTGGGTCCAAAATAACTGAAAGTTGCCTTCTCCAGTGGTGGGTGATATGACGCATGATTCCTTGCTGTGGGACCTCTCTCCTCTGTCTGTGTGCTGGGGCCGAAATAACTGAAAGTGGCCTTCTCCAGTGGTGGGTGATATGACGCATGATTCTCTGCTATGGGACCTCTCTCCAATTGATATTGTTTAATTTTTATTTATTTTAATTTATTTCCCATTGACTTCAATAGGGTTGGGGTTGGGGTTCGGGATAAAGTTCGGGTCGAGTTCGGATCCCAAACCCGAACATTTTCGGGAAGTTTTGGTACATAATTCTCTTTAGAGATTAGCAAATTTTTCAAAAATTTGTTTCGGCGGTTCAGCTGAATTTTTTTTGAAAAAATGTGGGTTGAGACAAACAAATTTGTGGCAAATTACGTTAAAAAACGGCTATTTCCTGGCTGCAGAGAGCCTTTATAGTGGTGTAAAACACTGTGCCTTGCAGTAACAAGCATATGTAGTCTGCTTTGGTAGTGAAATAATACTGTGAGTCCGTATGACATGCAGCTGACAAGTGTCACATTCAGAATCACTACACACTTAACTGATTTGGGCAGTCATGCCAACTAGCCAAATAAGTCACGTATGAACTCAGCCTTACTGGTCAATGTTAGCACCAAAAAGAAGCGCACTCATTTTACTCCATCATCAGCTGATTCCACCTAGAAGTACACAACCTGTTCTATTAAACGTTTTTACAAGTAGAGCCCCCGGACAGAGTGCAGAGGGTGTCAGCAGTAAGTTTCTGTTGATGTTACTGATTATTTTGCCCTTCCTCTGATCCGTCAGAACAATAACCCCCAAAAAACAAATCCTGTCTGTGGAGCATCCGCCTTTACTCGGTCAGCATTTGGTCAGTAAGCCATTAGTATTGCTAATGCCAAATAAAACAGGAGTGGATCCAAACCTTAGATGGCATGTGCATGAAATATTTGCATGTTTTCTGTGTTTTGTACCCACTCCTGCTTTTGGCTACCAAATCATAAGCCAATTCTGATGGGACCAGCCGCTACACAAACAGGACCCATTGTGCATCTCCATTTTCCTTCTCTCTGATAGATCAGAAGAAGGGTCAAATAAATGATGATGTCAGCCCGGCCAAAAGGCAAAATAGTGGCCCAGTCATGAAGTATGGAGGGTGGGAACAGCATGAGAAGTCCACAGAGTGGCCCTATCACATACTGTTCAGGGGGAAACAGCATGAGGAAGCCACAGAGTGGCACATAGACAGTATGGAGGTGGAGGCCACAGAGTGGCAGGATGACATAGTGTGGAGGTGGCAGCAGCATAAGGAGGCCACAGAGTGGCAAGGTAACATAGTGTGGAGGTAGCAGCAGCATGAGAAGACCACAGACTGTCACAATGACAGTGTCTGGAGGTGGCGGCAGCATGAGAAGACCACAGAGTGGCCCAATGACAGAGTCTGGAGCTGGTAGCAGCATCATGAGGCTATAGAGTGACAAGGTGACATTGTGTGGAGGTGGCAGCAGCATGAGGAGACCACAGAGTGGCACAATGACAGGGTCTGGAGGTGGCGGCAGCAAAAGCAGACCACAGAGTGGCCCAATGACAGAGTCTGGAGGTGGCAGCAGCATGAGGAGACCACACAGTGACAGAATGACAGTGTCTAGAGGTGGCAGCAGCAAGATGAGACCACAGAGTGGCATAATGACAGAGTCTGGAGTTGGTGGCAGCATCAGGAAGCCACAGAGTGGCAAGTTGACATACTGTGGAGGTGGGTGGCAATACCATTACCCGCTGAAGATGATGGGTGAAAGAAAGAGCACTTGGCATCAGATGTGTAGCATCAGGCAGGTGACAGCATCAGAATAGTAGCTGAGGTAGGTAGCTAGAAGAACCCGGTCTTTTTTGTCAAAGTATTGGTGTGGCACCATGGATGATCTAGTCTGATGCATCAGACATTGGTGTCTGGAAATTCTGGCTGATCCACGCCTGATTCATCTTGATGCAGTGTCCCACTATGTGCTATATGTGGGCACTTTAAACTCTTGCTAAATGTCATATCAAATGTGTTGTGGTATCCCTTTAACAAGTTGGCAGTGTCATTTTCCTTTATTTGCCTCTAGGTGGTGCTGGCACCACTTATATATAGAGCTGGGGTGTGTGCGAAGTCAGTGTGTGTTTGTTAAGGGTGAGAATGAAGAGAGGAGGAAGTTAATAGAGGAGGGGAATCAGAGCAGTCCACAATGTAGCTGCTATTTTAGCCCCTTGGCCTTAGCCAGGCTAAGGGAGTATAGAGAACACTATTACAGCAGCACAGCACGGACCAGTGAGTCTGCGTCTGGATATAGAAAAAGTCTAGTGGAGGTTAGAGTTAGTCAATGGACTTCACAAGCACCAGTCCTGAGAGCATGTGATAAGGGGTATATGGAATAAGGATACCGTTGGTCGATCTGTGTACGGTGGAGGAAATTAATAAGCTTGGTGCCGGTCGGTATAGAGATTGGAAAGATGGGGATATTCGAGAGAAGATCCAGCGAAGGAGCCACTAGTGTTGAGCGCGAATATTCGAATTGTGAATTTTTATCGCGAATATAGAAAGACGAGAATTCGCGAATATTTCGAATATAGTGATATATATTCGTAAAACCTAATACTAGTTTTTTTTTTCCGTCTGATTCCATTACCTAGTATACCTAACTGCTTCTTGCTTGTGGGCCAATGTGAGAAGGCTGCAATATTGTAGTCTGTAGTGAATTAGGATATTCTTCATTATATTTTTTATTTTCTCTTTTGCAAAAAATCAGCAATGTAATATTCGCGTAATGCGAATTTTCTAAAACAAGAATATATAGCACTATAGATTCCGTAAAAATCTGCTCTATAAAAATATCACACGGCCTAACCCCTCACGCAAATACCGTAAAAAAATAAATTAAAAAAAATGGTGTAAAAAAAGCTATTTTTTGTCACCTTGCATCACAAAAAGTGTAATACCAAGTGATCAAAAAGGCGTATGCCTCCCAAAATAGTAACCATCTCACCCTGCAAAAAATAAGTCCTTACATAGGACAATCGCCCCCAAAAAATAAAAAAATATGGCTCTCAGACTATGGAGACACTAAAACATAATTTTTTTTTTTTCTAAAATGCTATTTTTGTGTTAAAGTAAAATAAATTAAAAATAAGTACACATATTATGTATCGCCGCGTCAGTAAAAACCTGCTCTATAACAATATCACATGATCTAACCCTTCAGGTAAATACCATTTAAAAAATAAAATAAAAACAATGTTAAAAAAAAACATTTTTGTCACCTCATATCTCAAAAACTGTAATACCAAGCGATCAAAAAGTTATATGCACCCAAAAATAGTGCCAATCAAACCATCATCTCCTCCCGCAAAAAGTGTTACCCCCACATAGGACAATCGCCCAAAAAAAATAAAAAAAAATATGGCTCTCAGACGATGGAGACACTAAAACATGATTTGTTTTGTTTTAAAAAAATGATCATATTGCGCAAAACTTAAATAAATAAATAGTAGACATATTTGGTATCGGCGTGTCCGTCGCAACCTGCTCTATAAAAATAACACATGACCAAACCCCTCAGGTGAACACAACAAAAAAAAAACGGTGTCAAAAGCCATTTTTGTCACCTTACATCACAAAAAGTGTAATAACAAGCGACCAAAATGTCATATGCACCCCAGGATAGTTCCAATCAAACCATCATCTCATCCCACAAAAAATGAGCCCCTAAATAAGACAGTCACCCAAAAAATAAAAAAATAAATATGGCTTTCAGAATGTGGAGACACTAAAAAATAATTTTTTTCAAAAATGTTTTATTATGTAAAACTGAAACAAAACCTCCCTAAAAAGTAGCTATATTTGGTATTGCCGCATCCATAGCAACCTGCTCTATAGAAAAAGCACACAATCTAACCTGTCAGTTCAATGATGTAAATAACACAAAATAAGAACGGTCCGAAAATGGCTATTTTTTTTGCAAATTTTACATTTTAATCCATTTTTCCAGTAACAAAGCAAGGGTTAACAGCCAAACAAAACTCAACATATATTGCCCCGATTCTCTAGTTTGCAGAAACACCGCATATGTGGCAGGGCGTAGAAGGAAGGTAACGGCATATGGTTTTTGGAAGGCAGATTTTGCTGGACTGGTTTTTTGACACCATGTCCTATTTAAAGCCCCCCTGATGCACCCCTACAGTAGAAACTCCAAAAAAGTGACCCTATTTTGAAAACTACGAGATAAGGTGGCAGTTTTTTTTTATTATTTTAGGGTAAATATGATTTTTGGTTGCTCTGTATTACACTTTTTTTGAGGCAAGGTAACAAAAAATTGAAATTCTGAAATTTCAACTCCATTTGCTAACAACTCTTGTGGAACACCTAAAGGGTTAACAAAGTTTGTACAAACGGTTTTGAATACCTTCAGGGGTATAGTTTCTTAGATGGAGTGAACTTTTTTGGAGTTTCTACTCTAGGGGTGCATCGGGGTCTTCAAATGGGACATGGTGTCAAAAAACCAGTCCAGCAAAATCCGCCTTCCAAAAACCATATGACGTTCCTTTCCTTTTATGCACTGCCGTTTGGCCATACAGCACATATGGGGTGTTTCTGCAAATTACAGAATCGGGGCAATAAATATTGAGTTTTGTTTGGCTGTTAACCCTTGCTTTGTTACTGGAAAAAATTTATTCAAATGGAAAATTTTCCAAAAAAAAAATCGAAATTCTGAAATTGTATCTCCATTTGCCATTAACTCTTGTGGAAAACCTAAAGTGTTAATGACGTTTGTAAAATCAGTTTTGAATACCTTGAGGGGTGTAGTTTCTAGAATGGGGTCATTTTTGGGTGGTTTCTATTATGTAAGCCTCACAAAGTGACTTCAGACCTGAACTGGTCCCTAAAAAGTGGGTTTTTGAAAATTTCTGAAAAATTTCAAGATTTGCTTCTAAACTTCTAAGCCCTGTAACGTCACCCAAAAAATATATGATCGATACATGAAGTAGACTTATGGGGAATGTAAATCAATAACTTTTTTTGGCGGTATTACTATGTATTATAGAAGTAGAGAAATTGAAACTTGAAAACTTCTCCAAATTTTTGGTAAATTTGGTATTTTCTTATAAATAAAAATGAAATTTTTCGACTTCATTTTACCACTGTCATGAAGTACAATATGTGACGAAAAAACAATCTCAGAATGGTCTGGATAAGAAAAAGCGTTTTAACCTCTTGCCGCCACGCTAACGCCGATGGGCGTCAGCGCGGCGGCTCTCTCAGGTCTCAGTCACGCCTATCGGCGTCATCTCGTGAGACCTGAGATTTCACATGAACGCGCGCGGCGTGCGCGCGCTCATGTGATCGGAGCCGGGACAACTGAAACTACAGCCTGCCAGCGCTGATCATGCGCTGGCAGGCTGTAGATGCGAAAAACGCATTTAAACAGCATATCAGACGCTGTTTTTTAAACAGCGCCTGATATGCCTAATGCTCAGCTCGCCTGGTGGTCCCTTTGTTTGGGACCACCAGAGGAAAATAGGAAAAGTGCACCAATCACTACACACACACCCCCACCCCCATCACTGATTAACCCCTGATCACCCATGTCACCCCCCTGATCACCCCCTGTCACCTCCCTGTCACTAATCACCCCCTACAGGCTCATTCAGACGTCCGTATGTGTTTTATGGATCCATGGATCTGCGGATCCATGGATCTGCGGATCCGCAAAATACGGACACCGGCAATGCGCTTCCGCATTTTGCAGATCCGCACAGAACTATATAGAAAATGCTTTTTCTTGTCCGCAATTGCAGACAAGAATAGGACATGTTCTATATTTTTGCGGAACGGAAGTGCAGACTCGAAGCGCGGATCCGTAATTCCGATCCGAGCGGGACAAAGTCTGTCCCCATAGAAATGAATGGGTCCGCAATTCCGCTCCGCAAACAGAATTTCGGACGTGTGAATGGGGCATAAGGGTCCCCTATCACCGCCAGTTAGCTAGCTACTTGTTAGGTAGCTAGCGCCCAGCCCACCGCACCGCAGTCACTGATTTGGCAGAGATTTTTTCATCCACATTGACCGATGCGAATGAAAAAATCTGTGCCGTTTCATTTTTTTTTTTTCAGCGCAGCGGCTGAACGGAAAAAATCTCATTACCCGTATGCTCAATATACGGAGAATCGCAGAAACTCCTAATGCTGGCCATACGTGTAATGATTATGGAGACCCTCAAATGCCAGAGCAGTACAAACACTCACATGTGACCCCATTTTAGAAAGAAGACACCCCAAGGTATTCCGTGAGGGGTATGGCGAGTTCATGGAAAATTTTATTTTTGTCACAAGTTAGTGGAATATGAGACTTTGTAAAAAAAAATATATATATATATATATATATATATATATCAATTTGCGCTAACTTGTGTCAAAATTTTTTTTTCTGTGAACTCACCATACCCCTCACGGAATACCTTGGGGTGTCTTCTTCCACAATGGGGTCACATGTGGGGTATTTATACTGCCCTGGCATTTTAGGGGTCCTAAAGCGTGAGAATCCAAATGCGTAAAATGCCCTGTGAAATCTCTAAAGGTACTCATTGGTTTTAGGGCCCTTTGCGCATCTTGGCTGCAAAAGTGTCACACATGTGGTATCGCCGAACTCAGGAGAGTAGGGCAATGTGTTTGGGTGTATTTTTACATATACCCATGCTGGGTGAGAGAAATATCGCTGTAAACGACAACTTTTTAAATTTTTTTATTCAAAGTTGGCAATTTACAGAGATATTTCTCTCACTCCAGTATGGGTATATGTAAAAATACACCCCAAAACACATTGCCCTACTTCTCCTGAGTACGGCGATACCACATGAGTGACACTTTTTGCAGCCAAGATGCGCAAAGGGCCCAAATTCCAATGAGTACCTTTAGGAGGGCATTTTTACGCATTTTTCTTCTCACGCTTTAGGGCCCCTAAAATGCCAGGGCAGTATAAATACCCCACATGTGACCCCATTTTGGAAAGAAGACACCCCAAGGTATTCGCTGAGGGGCATAGTGAGTCCATGAAAATTAAACTTTTGTCAAAAGTTAGCGGAAAGGGAGACTTTGTGAGAAAAACAATAAAAATCAATTTCCACTAACTTGTGCCCAAAAATTTTTTTCTATGAACTCGCCATGCCCCTCATGGAATACCTTGGGGTGTCTTCTTCCAAAATGGGGTCACATGTGGGGTATTTATACTGCCCTGGCATTTTAGGGGCCCTAAAGCATGAGAAGAAAATGCGTAAAAATGCCCTCCTAAAAGGTACTCATGGAATTTAGCTCTTTGCATCTTGGCTGCAAAGTGTCACTCATGTGGTATCGATCAGGAGAGTAGGGCAAGTTTGGGTGTATTTTACATATACCCATGTTGATGAGAGAAATATCTCTGTAAACTGACAACTTTGTATAAAAAATTTAAAAAGTTGTCGTTTACAGCGATATTTCTCACACGCAGCATGGGTATATGTAAAAATACACCCCAAAACACATTGCCCTACTTCTCCTGAGTACGGCGATACCACATGAGTGACACTTTTTGCAGCCAAGATGCGCAAAGGGGCCCTAAAACCAATGAGTACCTTTAGGATTTCACAGGCCATTTTTACGCATTTGGATTCTCACGCTTAGGTTCCCTAAAATGCCAGGTGAGTATAAATACCCCACATGTGACCCCATTTTGGAAAGAAGACACCCCAAGCTATTCGCTGAGGGGCATGGCGAGTTCACAGAATTTTCATTTTTGGCACAAGTTAGCGGAAATTGATATATATTTTTTTTAATTTTGTTTTTTACAAAGTCTCATATTCCACTAACTTGTGACAAAAATAAAATTTTACATGAACTCACCATACCCATCACGGAATACCTTGGGGTGTCTTCTTTCTAAAATGGGGTCACTTGTGGGGTATTTATACTGCCCTGGCATTTTAGGGGCCCCTAAAGCGTGAGAAGAAGTCTGGAATCCAAATGCGTAAAATGCCCTGTGAAATCTTAAAGGTACCATTGAATTAGGCCCTTTGGCACTAGGCTGCAAAAGTCATCATGTGGTATCGCTGCACTCAGGAGAGTAGGGCACAGTTTGGGGTGTATTTTATATATACCTCTGCTGGTGTGAGAAATATCTCTGTAAACGACAATTTTTAAATTTTTTTATACAAAGTTGTCAGTTTACAGAGATATTTCTCTCACCCAACATGGGTATATGTAAAAATACACCCTAAAACACATTGCCCTACTTCTCCTGAGTACGGCGATACCACATGAGTGACACTTTTTGCAGCCTGGGTCCGCAAAGGGCCCTAAAACCAATGAGTACCTTTAGCTTTTACATGGCTGCTCACAATTTAGCCCCGCCTAAAATGCCAGAACAGTACAAACACCCCACAAATGACCCCATTTCGGAAAGTAGACACCCTAAGGTATTCACTGAGGGGCATAATGAGCCCGTATGAGATTTTTTTTTTTTTGCCAGAAGTTAGCAGAAATGGAAACTTTATTATTATTTTTTTCCTCAGAAAGTGTCATTTTCCGCTAACTTGTGAAAAAATGAAATGATACATGAACTCACCATGCCCCCTGCGAATACTTTGGGGTGTCTTCTTTCTAAAATGGTGTCATTTGGGGGTATTTATACTATCCTGGCATTCTAGCACCTGAAGAAACATGACAGGCGCTCAGAAAGTCAGAGCTGCTTCAAAATGCCGAAATTCACTTTTTTGCACCATAGTTTGTAAACGCTATAACTTTTACCCAAACCAATAAATATACACCTATTGGACTTTTTTTTTTATCAAAGACATGTAGAACAATACATTTAGAGAAAAATTTATATAGAAATGTAGTTTTTTAAAAAAAAAATTACAACAGAAAGTGAAAAATGTCATTTTTTTGCAAAAATGTCGTTAAATTTTTATTAATAGCAAAAAAAGTAAAAATGTCAGCAACAATGAAATACCACCAAATGAAAGCTCTATTAGTGAGAAGAAAAGGAGGTAAAATTCATTTGGGTGGTAAGTTACATGACGGAGCAATAAACGGTGAAAGTAGTGTAGTGCGGATTTGTAAAAATGGGCCTGGTCACTAGGGGGTATAAACCTGTGGTCTTCAAGTGGTTAAAGTTATCACCACATAAAGTGACACTGGTCAGATTTGCAAAACATAGCCGAGTCCTTAAGGTGAAATAGGGCCAAGTCCTTAAGGGGTTAAAAATTGCATTATCACTTGGATAGTGTAGTGCCCAAAATCTGTATTTTTCTGTATCCAGTACCTTACAGCCAGTCAATACAGTGTTTATTGTCAAAATTACATTATCTCTGGAATAGTGTAGTGCCCAAACTCTGTATTTTTCTGTATCCAGTACCTTACTAGAAGCCAATACAGTGTGTATTGTAAAAATTACATTATCTCTTGGCTAGTGTAGTGCCCAAAATCTGTATTTTTCTGTATCCAGTACCTTACTAGAAGCTAATACAGTGTGTATTGTAAAAATAACATTATTTCTGGCCTAGTGTAGTGCCCAAAATATTTACTTTTCTGTATCCAGTACTGTCCTGCATCAGAAAAGTGTGTCTTTAGCAGACAGTAAAACAACCTGCGCCACATCTACAGACAATACCATTAATATAAAGAAGGATAGCACAAAGGGAGGGGAAAGTGGGCGTGATGCTGATGGTGCAAGCAGAGGCCGTGGCCCTGGGCGCAATTAAACTTTGCCTGCTGCCAGTGCACCAGAAAAAACAAAAAAATACACCTTACCCAGCTTCATGTCCAACTTAGCTGGGTGGCACAGGACAACACTGTCCAAGTCGTACCAGTGCAAAAAGGTGGTTGTTTTGCTTGCAGAAGATAATGCTTCCAGTCGGTTAAGCACCATCCTCTCTTCCACGAAGTCCAGTCTCTGTAGCCAAGAGTCTGGTCAACTGAAACCTCACTCTGATCCTCCTTCTTCCCACCATGTCGCGTCTGGCCAAAAAAGTGATCCCACATTCGGATATTCACATGACCTCTTTTCATCGCCAGTACTTGGTTTGGCTCTCTCGCCAAGCACGCTTGAAGAGGTACCTGAGATATTGTGCCCTGATTCCCAACCTCTTGAGCCTTCACAGTCTCAAGAAGATGACAGTGGTGAATGGCAATCATTCATACATGAGGTGGATGATGATGAGACACAGTTGCCAATCACTGAGGCGGTGGTTGGGTCAAGTCAGGAGGATGAGCAGTGTGAGGAAGTGGAAGAGGAGGTGGTGTACGATGAGTTCACTGACCCAACATGAGAAGATGAAAAGCCAAGCGAGGACAGCAGTACAGAGGGGGAGGGATCAGCAGCACCGCAACAGTCTGGAAGAGGCAGTGGGTTTGCAAAAGGGAGACGTTGGCCCACACCATACAGGCCCGCAACCATTACACTGAGCACCCCCATGCATAAATCTACCTTGCCAAGGGGTAGGTGTTCAACAGTATTGCACTTTTTAGAGGAAAGCGCAGACGACAAAAGAGTGGTAGTTTGCAACCATGCTGTACCAAAATGAGGTTTGTGGACAGTGAGGCCTTCTGCAGCCTGATGTCAGCGGCCGTCCCTCGGTAAGCAGTCCCCAGCCACTACTATTTTTCATGGCGTGCCGTGCCTGCCTTACACCAGCATGTGTCCCAAAACATCACCCGTGCCCTGACCACTTACTGGGAAGGTCCACCTCACCACGGACACATGGACAATTGCTGGTGGCTAGGGACGCTACATTTCCCTGACCGCACACAAGGTGAATGTTGTGGAGGCCGGGATTGAGTCAGACCCTGGGATGGCACAAGTGCTACCCACGGCCAGGATTGTGGGCCCTACATCCATTAGAGTCTCCGCCAGCAGCTATGTTACTGGCTCCAACCCCCACTTCTCCTCCTCAGCCGCCTCCTCCTCCACTTCCACCTCCAACAGAAGTCAGCTATCAGTCGCTAGCTGGAAGCAGTGTAGCACTGCTGTGGGTAAGTGTCAACAGGCCGTGCTGAAGCTGATCTGCTTAGGTGACAAACAGCACACCGCCGCAGAGCTGTGGCAGGGTATAGGGACCAGACCAAGCTGTAGATCTCGCCACTAAACCTACAAAAAAGCATGGTTGTGTCCGACAATGGCCGTAACTTGGTGGCGGCTTTGGAGCTCGGCAACCTGACACACATTCCATGCCTAGCCCACGTCTTAAACTTAGTGGTTCAGCGGTTTATCAAAACCTACCCCAATTTGCAGGAGCTACTAGTGAAGGCACGCCGCTTGTGTGCTAATTTCCGAAAGTCGTCCAAAGCTTCAGCCGGCCTGTCAACGCTGCAGCAGCGCTTGCGGCTTCCAGCTCACCGACTGTTGTGCGACGTGAGCACGCGGTGGAACTCTACATTTTACATGTTGGCCAGGCTTTGTGAGTAGCAGAGGGCAGTTGTGGAATACCAGTTGCAACATGGTCGTCGCCTTTCCAGTCAACTGCCACTATTCACAAGCGAGGAGTGGGCATTGATGTCAGACCTATGTCAGGTTTTAAAAAACTGATGAATCCTCACAGATGGTTAGTGGCGATAATGCTATT
The DNA here is from genome assembly GCA_033119425.1 of Bufotes viridis. Lineage (NCBI taxonomy): Eukaryota > Metazoa > Chordata > Amphibia > Anura > Bufonidae > Bufotes > Bufotes viridis. Next base: position 252,492,691 of record CM065590.1, read on the forward strand.
ATCAGTGTAACCATCCGACTGCTGTGTCTAATCAAATGATCGCTGCTCACAATTAAGGAGGATGTTTTGAATGTGGCAGACGAGGTAATGGGGGAGGAGATGAATCAGGGTGATAGCCAGACCTCCCCCAGTTTGTCTTCTCAGCGCCAATTGGGCCATGAAGAGGAGGAGGAGCTGGAGACACTTGCCTCTGCTACAGAGGATAGTTCCCATGGAACATTAATTCCACTGTCCACTGACAATGCTGACAGGTTCACTCAGATAAAAATGAACAAGGCCTGGATTGCCCCTGACTTCTCCACTCCAGAGGAAAGCTAAGCTAATGAGGAACAAAAACGCAATTTAAATGTTTGCTTTATAATGTACTCAAACCAAAAGATTCAGATGCACCCTTTTCACCACAAAAAACGGTAAATGTTTGAATCTTGTTTTATCATCCGCCTCCTCCTCCTCTTTCATGCAGAATATATATGCCCTCACTACAATGTTTTGTAGGGTTTGCTCGGCTTCAGGCCCTCCCTCCAATGTTTTATACGGTCTGCTCACCTGTAGGCCATTACTGCAATGTTTCATGGGGTTTGCTCGGCTTCAGGCCCTCATCTCTAATGTTTTATACGGTCTGCTCACCTGTAGGCCATCACTGCAATGTTTTATGGGGTTCGCTCGGCTTCAGGCCCTCACATCTAATATTTTATACAGTCTGCTCACCTGTAGGCCATCACTGCAATGTTTTATGGGGTTCGCTCGGCTTCAGGCCCTCACCTTCAACGTTTATATGGTCTGCTCACCTGTAAGCCATCACTGCAATGTTTTATGGGGTTCGCTCACCTTCAGGCACTCACTAAAAAATTTTAAAGGGTCCGCTCACCTTCAGGCCCTCAACTATAATGTTTTAGAGGGTAACGAGCAGGCCCTTACTCCAAATGTTTTTGAGGGTCACCAGCAGGCCATCAATCATAATTTTTCAAGGGTGTGTATGATGCCCTCCTTTATGTTTAATAAAGGGTGTGTTGGAGTGCCGTTTCCTTGCAACTTTTGCCAGCCTTTTCACTTAGTGCATAGGCTTTATGAGTGTAGCAGTATACCTGAACAATTATAGCACCATGTGAATGAGGCCCTCCTTTATGTGATATACAGGCTGTATCGGAGTGTTTCTTCCTTGTAATTTTTGGCAGCATTTGCACTGTATATACAATTGAATATACAGGAAAGAATGTTTACTACCAATTTTACCTATAAAAATCTTTTTGTTTTTTTGGGGGGGCGGGATTTTGGGCATGATTTTGTCGCTATGTAAAAGTGGCGGACAACTGGGACAATATGGTTCCCCAGCAGTGACATTGGAGTTCAAGATGCACCCAGACCTGGTCCCTATGCTGTTCCAGATCCATTTTGGCGGTGTTTGTCACTTTCTGACCTTTTCCAATGGACCAGGCACCCGGCCCTCATCCAAACAGGGGGTGCCTGGTTGTCTCCCATTGACTTCCATTATACTCGGGTGCTCGGCCGAGCGCACGAATATCACTACAGTATGTGTTCGGACCGAATACCCGAACACTTTGGTGCTTGCTCATCACTAATACTTGCAAGTATGTCACACATACAGTAGTGCATGTTTTGTAAGTGTATTCTCAAATGAAGTATGCAGAATTTTACAGATATTTTTAGGATGCTCACACGTTAAACAGGAGATATAGCACAGATGATGTTGCTGTCCACAGCATTTATGAAAAAAAGTACTAAATGTTACAGATAATTTTAGGATGCGCAAACTTTATACAGGAAATATAGCGCAAGTAATGTCACTGTCACCACCAGGTAATAAAAAATTACACTGAATGAATGTCACTGATATTTAGGATACACAAACGTTTTACAGGAGGTATAGCACAAGTAATTTCGATGTCACCACCGGCTAATAAAAAAATGACACTGAATGAATGTCACTGATATTTAGGATGCACAAACGTTATACAGGAGTTACAGCGCAAGTAATGTTGCTGTCACCACTGGCTAATAAAAAATTACACTAAATGAATGTCACTGATATTTAGGATGCACAAACGTTATTCAGGAGGTATAGCGCAAGTAATGTCGCTGTCACCACCAGCCAATAAAAAATTACACTGAATGAATGTCACTGATATTTAGGATGCACAAATGTTATACAGGAGGTATAGCGCAAGTAATGTCGCTGTCACCACCAGCTAATAAAAAATTACACTGAATTAATGTCACTGATATTTAGGATGCACAAACGCTATAAGGAGATTGCTCTGATAATGTCGCTGTCACCAGCAACTAAACAATTGCGCTGAATGTCACAGATATTTAGGCTGCGCAAATGTAAAATATGAGATGTAGCAGAGGTTGTGTCACTATCAGAAGCGGCACTAACAATTGCACGCAATTTAGTGTAGGTTGCGCTAATAATATATATTGCAGCTAATATATATATGCAGCCAGATACAACTATAGTCCTTAAAAAGACTTTTGGGTCTTTAACAATTCCGCTCAATTTAGCGCAGGTTGCACTAATAATTATATTGCTGCCAGATACAACAATAGTCCTTTAAAGGACTTTTGGGTCTATTTTCCCTAACATATTACAATTTCACTCCCTGTACCTTCTTCAGCACAGCTCTCCCTGACTAAGACTGAGCCGAACACGTGTCATCGGGTGCTATATAGCACCCGATGAAGCATTCCGGCTAGCCAATCACTGTAATGGCAGTAACCAACATGGCTACGGCATTAAACTTAGCGGCAGTACTTACCCACGCTTGCGGGGAGGAGACTCGAGCATCGCCCAACACTAATGAGGATGTTTGAAATGTAAGGGGAAGTCAAAACTAATTTAAAGACAATAAGATAAATAAGACAATAAAATGGATAAGACAATAAGATATTTCTAGAATCATATATTGTAATAAAAAAGCTGTTCTGTTTGGCCTGATTTGCAATAAAGCAAGCAAATGCCCTCAATCTGGATTACAGACAAAAGTGGTTAATTTCATGACAAGGGTTATCATCTAGAAAAGGGAAAAGTAATTGAGTTAAATAAATGCAGCCCTTCTTTGAGATACCATGGTATTGTCAAAATACAAGACATTGTGATGAATCTGAGGACAAGAAGACAGTTATTTGCCGTTAGAGTTATGATAGAATTGACTTTAAGGTTGGTCAAAGCAGAGGATACAGTAGATCAGTTTAACAGGAAGCTGGAAGTGGTTAGGAAAGATTAAGTTAAAATGAGGAATATTTGTAAAAATAGTTCATTTGGGGACATTTATCCCGCATGCCTGTCTTGATTAGTGTTGAGCGAACAGTTCGAGAATAGTTCGGGTTCGTACCGAATTTTGGGGTCTCCGGGACCCGGACCCGAACCCGGACATTTTCAAAAAAGTTCGGGTTCGGGTTCGGTGTTCGTCGATTACTTCCCGCTTTCTGAAGGGCTGCACAGCAGCCAATCAGCTAGCGTTTTACTTCTTGCCCTAAGAGCCCATCACAGCCATGCCTACTAATGGCATGGCAGTGATTGGCCAAGTGCAGCATGTGACCCAGCCTCTATTTAAGCTGGAGTCACGTAGCGCCGCACGTCACACTGCTCTGATTAGTGTAGGGAGAGGACGCAGCTTCTGTCAGGGCGAGATTAGGCAGGTTAAAGTCAGCAACAGCACCTAATGAACGGATCAATTTACAGCTGAGAATCATTGAACTTCTGCTAGTTACTTGCTCGCTGGTTTTTAGGCTGCACAGAGTGTTTTTCTGTCACTTATTTTCTGGGTTGATCGGCGGCCATTTTGTGACTTGTGGTGCGCCAGAAGAAGCTGCCACCAAGTCCATCAATCCATCAATACTAGTTTTTTTTTGCTATATCCTACATCAGGGGCTTGGCTGTAGCTAATTGTCACCCCTAGAAACTCAGGAAAGAAATTTCTATATTTTATTAAGGGGTTAAATACAATTGCCCAAATACCAATCCCTAAATCTGGTGTTCCAGCTTTGGTTAGACAAGTATAATACTGTCTGCTGTCTGGCAAAGGATAGATTATTTTCTGGGGTTAAATTCAATTGCCAAAATAGCAATACCATAAATCAGTGGTTTCAGCTGTGGCTGGCAAAATAGAATAGTGTCCGAGGTAACGCACACACGTACAGACGCACGCATATCGATTCTTGAATAGTTGTATTATCGCGATAATAAAACTAACAGTGTAAAGTTGACTGTATTGCTCTAAGTTATATTCACGGCATCGAATGTAACTTCTATTACAGCACACCAATACTAAAACTGACTAAGAGACAGCTTTAAGTTCTATTCGAACGCGATTGCAACTTTGGAACTTAAAGTGGTGTACGATTTTAAAAGTTGAGTACTAAAAGTTGGAATCGCAATGCGATTCTTATGTATTTGCTTAATCGCATTGCGATTACAACTTTGAGCTACCGATCACCATGGAACGCCTCCTCCAGTAGAATGTACTGTCGGATGTGAGAATTAAGTTGAAATCGCAATGCGATTATTATATATCTGCTTAATCGCATTGCCGTTTCAACTTAGCATTGCTAAATAATTCCATCCATATTCGCTAACTTACTGACTCAGTAAGTTAACGATATGGATGGAATTATTTAGCAATGCTAAGTTGAAATCGCAATGCGATTAAGCAAATATATAAGAATCGCATTGCGATTTCAACTTAATTCTCAGATCCGACAGTACATTCTACTGGAGGAGGCGTTCCCATGGTGATCGTTAGCTCAAAGTTGTAATCGCAATGCGTTTATTGCGGTATATTATCCCTCTGGGTGTCTTTTACAGCCTTTTTAGTGCCCAAAAGTTCGGGTCCCCATTGACTTCTATGGGGTTCGGGTTCGGGATGAAGTTCGGGTTGAGTTCGGATCACGAACCCGGACATTTTCCGGAAGTTCGGCCGAACCTCTCGAACCCGAACATCCAGGTGTTCGCTCATCTCTAGTCTTGATCCCTGTGTAGCAGAGTGATATGTGCCCAAATTATGTGCATCTCTGGCAATACATATGCCAAAACAGAAGTCTACATAGCTAGGGGCTGGGACAGACTTCAGCTATAATTTATGTCAGAAACTGCTGTAAGTTATAATAAATCAATGTGAAGCAATATCTCCTCCCACTAAGCCATGCCCCTTTTCTTGCCACTTCTGAAAAGTGGCGATAAGATTACAAAATCTCAAATTATGATGCACATACGGTATGGCTTGTGCCATAATTTGTGACTTATTCATGTCCCGTAATCACTAAATGTGCTTAGCGCTACAGTATATAAGCTATATTTAATAGCTATATTTTGTATATTTCTTCTTTTATATGTTTACGCACTCATTTTCCCACTTTGCCATCAGAGATGTATATTTATTTCTGAAAAACTTCTTGGTGTTTGACAAATTAAATGCTTTAAGCTCGAGCTATGTATTGCATATGTTTGTTCTGTCTCATCTTAACAGTGATAAAACTTGGCCTTGAGGTGATTTTAAATTCATGTATGTATGTGTTGGACTGAACTTAACCATCTTTCTTATTTCAAATTGCTAAAATATAAGACCTCAGTAGTTGCTTCCTCTTATTCCTACTTCATTATTAGTAAACCCCTGGAGAACACCACTCTAAACATGGAAAGGTCAAGCTTCCTAGCAAGTCAAATATATTCACTAGACTCCATTACTGGTTAGACTCTATTACTGGTTCTGGCTTGTATTAATCCTACTACAATAAGGACTATGCAGCATTGCAATTTCATTAATGTGATATCGATTAAAAAAAACTTACCAGAAAAACTGATGCTTACAAAAAGAGTATATTACCCAGCTTTATATATGTAATTCTGATCACTTAAAAAAAAAAGTCAGTAAACCAACTGGTAGTCATTTTTTCAAACCACTCAACAATAATAGCACTGATCTTAAATAGACAGTAATGTGCCATTAAGAGATTCGACCAGTAGCATTACTCTACCTCAATAATTTACAAGGGCATTTATTCAGGCTGTATCTCTGCCTACTTTTAAAACAGGTCACTAAAAAGCACTTGAAATTTCACAATGTAAGCTTTACCATAAGGCAAACTATTCAATACTTACAGATTACATGGTTTGTTCTTTGCAAAAAAGAAAAAAAAAAACGCTCATTTATTTTAAACACTCTGGGCAAAACTGACACTGTGCTACATAATTTGTAGCACAGTGTCAGTGTGTAGCCATTTGTAGCCATTTGAAGCCATGTGAAAGAGCAGTGTATGCTCCCTTTGCTCTAAAAAGTTTCTCTCTCTAGTTTATCACAGAGCATCCCCTTATGTCTCACTAATAATTCCCCAGTAATTGAGAGCTATGAAATTCATTAGTTAGTTCTATACATGCAGTCTAATAGACAGAAGTAGGCCGTTTTTATGGTGACACACTGACATTGCATTCTAACCTACTGTGCATCTTTGCAAAGGTCATACATATGGCATGCCAACCCCTACATGAACTACAAATTCAAAGAAAACTGAGAGCGGAATCATTCACCACCTCTCAGCATACCAGAGTCTATTAGTTTTACCCCAATTGTTATAAAGAAAAAAACAACTTTATGATGGCGAGAGATAAACAAATGATCAATTTTGGGTTTGATTTGGCCATATCAAAAGTGCTCCAATTGTCCTGAAAATGTTTCTATGACACTGAGGTCGCCTACCACTCAGTCTTTTTTTCTCTCTTGATTTAAACTTTTTAAAAATATTTTATTCATTCTTATTTTTATCTCTGTCTTACCAAAATTTGCCCAAATCAAATCAGAAAAAATTGAATTTGTATCAAGCTCAAAGTTTTACAGCATTTGAGTCAAATCTACTTAATTTAGAAGTCATTTACTCATCTCTCATGGCGACAGTACCATATCAATATACCTTTTTCCTTCAGGAGTCTAAACTTTATTTATCATAGTGGTATGGCATTCATGAAGCTACAATCATCTTATTTTGTATTGCATCCACCAAGTAGTCACAATGCAAAAACAGAAAAAACTGATTTAATTCCACATACTATTTTGTTTATTCTTAGAAATATATCAGAAACACAAAATTCAATGACAGCATCCTGAGTGATGTGCCCAAACCCTGCATATGGCGATGTTTCAGTGGAATAGAGTTTAGAGCAGCACGGTTGCACAGTGGTGCCTTGCAGTGCTGCTGTCCTGGGTTTGAATCCGACCAAGGACAACATCTACATGAAGTTTGTATGTTCTCCCCTTACATGTATAGGTTTCCTCCCATACTCCACAAGACATACTGATAGGGAACTTATACTCTGAGGCCCATTTGGGACAGTGTGCTGCTAATGTCTGTAAAGTGCTCTGGAATATAGTAGTGCTATGTAAGTGTGTAAAAAAAAAAAAGAAGAGCAGCAGCCAAAATTTGCTGTTGTTAGGGGAGATTAAACAAAATCAGATTCCAGTCCTGCTATATGAAGTATTTTATCCTGAAGAAGGCAGGAAGATAATGATTCATTTTTCCTAATCCTAAAAGCTATTTGCTAAATTTGGCCTGGTTCGCACTTGCGTTAGGGTATTCTGTTATAGGTCACCTGGCCAAGTTGCTCGTGTGACTGGGCCGGAAGAACATTTACCCAGTGGGCTGTGAATGACATATATTGTCCTTGACAACTCCATATGTTAGAAATGATGTGAACTCTACCAGAAACCAAGAGGCAGATCTTCTCCTCAACGTATGTGTGCAGGGAAGGTACTATTTTTTGGAAAAGTAGTGTCAGCTTGGGACTCTCCACTTTGGCTAGGCACAAGCAATCAGTTCTATGAAATGTACAGAGTCAACTACATGGAAAGGGAGGCACTGTAGTATCAGGTGCATGTTCAGCTTCACCACCACTGGATAAGTGCATGCATACTGTTGTCTTTTTGCAATCCACTCATGATTGATTGTTGTCGAAACAAGTGATGAGGAGGAGCATCAGGAGCAATAGAGGATGGGAAGAAACAGTAGCTTCCTTCTGCTGATGTTGACGAGCCATGACAGCTGGAGAGGGGGCGTGGGCCAGTGGGAGATGCAGCAGTTGGTACATCTGCTTGTAACACTAAATCAGTGGCACGTTTTTTCTCATGCCACATCATGCTGACGCTCGATTTGTTGACGTAAGGCCATCGCGCCAATATGCCAATGACACTCTGGCCCTTCACCTTCTTCCCACACATCCTGCATAGCGCCATGCTAACTACTGATGGACAAACATCGGCCAGGACATTTTGCGTTCGCGATCAAATCATTGTGAACCGTGCGTTTGCGGCAGGCCCCATTCACTTTAATGGCAGGCGAATCTGAAAAACCTTCAGGTCATATTTGCAGCCACCAAAAGTGGCACAAATAGTCCCACAACATGGACAGTGACATACCGGAGGGGGATGAATAGCAAAAATTCCCACAAAGATTTTAGGACATGGGAGTACGGGCCCCAAAAAATTAGGCATTCACCTGACAGAAAAGAACAAGTGATGATGTGGCTGGAGGTATATTAGGCGGTCAGTGGATAACAATTTTGCTGTAAGCCAGTGGAGTACAAGCCCTGCTGCGCTGAACGTCCCTTCAGACAGGACACTTGACGAGGGGCAAGCCAACAGTTCCATGGCAAATTGTGCCAGCTCTGGCCACAGGTCAAGCCTGCACACCCAGTAGTCCAGGGGGCCCTTGCTTTTCAGAGCATCCAGATTGGCTGTTAACCCGATGAAGTTGGACACCTGTCGGTCTAGGGGTTCCCTGAGCTGGATCCGGAGGGCAGCTGTCAATGGGTTGGCTGCAAGAATGATCTCATATCCGTAGAGACCAACACATCTTCAAACCGCCCTCTTCTTGCAGGCGCGGTAGGATTGGTACCCGCATATGTTTCACTGCGGGTGGAAATTCCTCGCCCAGCGCCCGCAACAGCAGAATGCAGCATCTCTCACAGCAAGGCCTGGATATGCTGTATTCTGCCAGCCCTCTATGATGCTGGTAACATGTCCGCCATTTTGTGTTTGTACCGGGGGTCTAAGTACGTTGCCACACAGTACTGGTCCTTGCCTTTTATGCTTTTTATACGGGGGTCCCTCTTCAAACACTGGAGCATGAAGGCCCCCATTTGCACTAAATTGGAATCGGTGGAGCACCCTTGCTTCTGCTTATCGCCCAGGAGAATGCTCCTCCTTCTCCTTCTCCCCCAAGCCACCATCCTCCTCTGACTCCTCTTCAGACTCCTGCTGACTTGTCTCAGATGTAGTAGCCCCCCCGGGAATTCATTCAGCATTTCAACTTCCTCATCTTCCAGCTCCTGCTACTTGATGCTCCTGCTCCTCGAACGGCTTGATCAATGACACGACGCAATGCATGCTCCTGAAAGAAGGTGTAAGGTACAATGTCACTAATTGCGCCCTGGCTGCAACTGACCTGTTTGGTGATCTCATCAAATGGCTGCAGAAGTCTGCATGTGTTGCGCATGAGCAGCCACTGGCGCAGTGAAAAAAAACTAAGCTCCCAAGAACCTGTCCTGCTGCAGAGTTTGTACAGGTAGTCATTAACGGCATTTTGCTGGTGGAGCAGCCTATCAAGCATATACAAAGTGGAGTTCCGGCAAGTCAGGCTGTCACAAATCAGACGTCTGAGGGCAGGAGGTTTCTCCGCTTAACCTCAGCAAGGTGAGCCATGGCCGTGTAAGATCTTCTAAAATGGCCAGAGATTTTACTGGCTTGCCGCATGACGTGAGCTGAAAGCAGTGCAGGACCGGTGTGGCTCTTGGCTTCAAGGCACAACAGTCGCAGCACAGCATGGCAACGTCTCACCTAGCACGTCAAATAGGTTCTGGGGAGCTTGGGGGGCTCAGCGGAAGAGGCGGTAGCAGTGGAACAGGAGGAGTTAGCCGAGGAGGAGACAGAGGATGGAGTAGGAGGAGGAGAAGAAGAGGCAGGCCTGCATGCAATCCGTGGCGGTAACACCAAATCCATGAGTTACATGCTTGATGGCCATCAGAAGGTTCACCCAGTGAGCAGTAAAAGTTATGTACCTTCCCTGCCCGTGTTTGCTAGACCACGTGTCTGTGGTCAGATGTATCTTGGCACCGATGCTGTGTGCCAGAGATATATTCACTTGCCGCTGAACATGGCCATTTAGCTCTGGGATGCCCTTCTGGGAGAAATGTTACCTTCTGGGGACCTTCCATTGCAGTGTGCCAATGGCCATACATTTTCTAAAGGCCTCCGAGTCCACCAGTTTCTATGGCAGTAGTTGGCGGGCTAGCAGTTCTGAAAAGCCAGCGGTCAGCCGTTGGGCAAGAGGAATATCCAGCGTCATCAACTTTTTACGCTCGAACAATTGGCCCACGGAAGCCTGCCTTCTGCCATATGAACACGACGGCACGGTGGAAGGTGGAGTGAAGGAAAAATGGGAAGAGAAAGTAGAAGGAGAAGAGGCAAAACGGGGAGCGCCGGGAGTATGGCTTTGTGGGTTCTGACAGCGTTGCTCCCACTGGGCTCGGTGACGGGAGGCCAGCTGCCTTCTTAAGGCAGTCGTCCCTAGGTGAGTGTTGGGCTTACTGCGACTTATGCATTGACAGCTCAGGCTGCAGATGGAAACACTATTGTCAGCAGCTGGCACGTTAATAACAGCCCACCCTGCGGAGCCATGTGTCGGCGTCCTGGGAGCGCCAGATGTAACCGTGGTGGATGGCTCACTCCAGATACATTTGCAGTCTGCTTTTTGCCTCCTGTGCCCAGCGAGTTTTGCCTGCTTCTCCTCCTTCTCCTCCCTCTCTGCTGCTCCATCCCTCCCTCTGAACTCTCCTCCTCTTCCTCTCTTGTGGGCACCCACGTGACGTCCATCGACACGTCATCATCGTCTCATTCACCACCACTGACATTTGATATCTAGGAGAAGGCAGCAACTGCAGGGACCTCCCTCCTTGGGCTGATCTGAGTACTGCTGTCAGACTGCTGGGTGGCGGCCGTTGCTACCTCCTCTTCCTCATCCAATGCCAAGAATGGCTGTGCATCGGAAAGGTCTGGGAATGGATGTGAAAATAATTTCTCTGATTCGAGTTGAGGGGCTGTGGTGGTGGTATCTTTGGGGGTGCATACAGCGGAGAGTGAGAAGGGTGCAGATACAGAGGATGTGGAGGGTGCAGAAGGGGTGAGCCACTCAACCAACTCTGGTGCGTCCTTTGAAGTAATCGCACACACCTTCTCCAACTTCCCACTTAGGCTCTGGCCTGGTGCACCTGCCTGACTCCTACGACCCCTGCGGAACGGCCTGCCTCTTCCTCTGCCTGTCATTTTCAAAATGACCCTGTGCCTAAGTCCCTAGAGAGGAGCATTATTTGTGGAGGCAGATATTTTGCAGCTCTCAATCAGTATTTCGTGGAAGCAGGTATATCAAACCCCTTAATCAGTATTTGGTGGAAGCAAATATATCTCAGCCCTCAATCAGTATTTTATGGAAGCAGGTGTATCAAACCCCTTAATCAGTATTTGGTGGAAGCAGGTAGATCAAACCCCTTAGGCCTCATGCACACGGCCGTTGTTTTGGTACGCATCCGAGCTGCATATTTTGCGGCTCGGGCGCGGACCCATTCACTTTAATGGGGCCGCAAAAGATGCGGACAGCACTTCGTGTGCTGTCCATATCCATTGCTCAGCAAAAAAAATAGAGCATGTCCTATTCTTGTCCGTTTTGCAGACAAGAATAGGCATTTCTACAATAGGCCGCGCTCCGTTCTGAAAATTGCGGAATGGAACGCGGAGCAGCTTCTATGTTTTGCGGATCCGCGGTTTGAGGACCGCAAAACAAATACGGTCGTGTACATGACGCCTTAATCAGTATTTTGCAAAAACAGATATCTCGCAGGCCTCAATCAATATTTGTTGGAAGGAGGTAACATTTTTGCCACTGCCTATTCCATTGGCCATAATGTATAACAACTGTATCGTAACAGATAGCTAACAGATTAGCTATGAATATTAGTACACCACACATTTATGCATACTGCAATAAATTAGATGTGCCACTAACAGTGACCTTTAATATTGACCCACAGTTACTCTACAGCTAAAAGAATGGATTAGCCATAAATCTTGGTGCACTGCACACTTATGTACATGGCAATAAGTCAGACCTGCCGTTAACGGTGGCACAGCAACTGTACAGCTAACAGAATGGATTAGCTATGAATCTTGGTGTACTGCACACTTATGTACACAGCGATAAATTAGACTTAACAGTAACATTGACCTGTAATTCTGACTCACAGTAACTCTACCACTAATGGATTAGCCATGACTCTATGTTAACTGTGTACCATGTTAAAGTAGTTTCCCAAGACCTCGGTCTGCCACATATCTAGCCACATATCCTTCCACCATGCAGAGTTATGTAAACAGCTATAAATTGTAGAAGAGTCTGTATCTAAGCAGACTCCTACGCTCTCCTTACACTTTCACTGCGGTCTCCCTGCAGTCTCCCTCTCCAATATTGTCCTACATTCTCTGTTAACAGTTTTCAGAAGCACTGTCCCTAGTGCATAAGTGTTTTATGTCTCTCCCTATGCTCAACTCACAGGAAAATGGCTGTGACTGGGCGGGATCAGGGTTTTATAGGGCTCTTCCTACCTATGACATCACAGGGGGATGGCTACCTGCAGACTAACTGGCTGCACAGTATTATAGGTGATTTTGCATTCCCGGTAGTGCTGAGCGAGCATGCTCGGACGAACACCAGTTCGGCTCGAGCATCGCTATGCTCGGCACATCGCGGAGTTCGGCCGAACATCACGTGTGCTCGAGAGCGATGCTCAAGTAAACGTGTTTAAATCTAAATCTAAATTTAGCCTCTATTTCTATGCAGAGGATCGCTGTACAGTGAGGGAATCCCTCCCCATATATATCAGAAGTATGAGTAATTAGTATTTAGTAATTACTAATATATATATATATATATATATATATATATAATTGGATATAAAAAGTCTACACACCCCTGTTAAAATGTCAGTTTTCCGTGCTGTAAAAAAATAAGATAAAGATAAATAATTTCAGAAATTTTTCCACCTTTAATGTGACCTATAAACTGTACAACTCAATAGAAAAACAAATTTGACTTGGCAAGATTTGCCCACTCTTCTTTGCAAAAACACTCCAAATCTTTCAGATTGCGAGGGCATCTCCTGTGCACAGCCCTCTTCGGATTACCCCACATATTTTCAGGTATATTCAGGTTTGAGCTCTGGCTGGGCCATTCCAAAACTAAATTCTTCTTGTGGTGAAGCCATTCCTTTGTTGATTTGGATGTATGCTTTGGGTTGAGCACCCGAGCATCCCAAAGTGTTCTATTCGAGCACACAAGCACTTTGGTGCTCGATCAACACTAGTTCCTAGGCTTGTCTCTACTACACCTATTTTCACTTTCTAACACGTGCATACACCATCTTAGGAAGACTGATTAGTTACCATAAACCACAATAGAAATTAATTTAGAATCAAAGTTTTCCTAAACTTCAGACTTAATACCACTTCAGGTGCTTCGCTTCGCTCAACACTAATATCAAGACAACAACGGTAACATTCTGCTGTTAATAGCAAATTTTCTGTGTATTCACTATGTTAAAGGGGTTTCCAAAGCCCTTGGTCTGCCACATATCTAACCACATATCCTTCCACCATGGTATATAGATTCTAAAGCTTTCCTTTTTATCACTGGGTCCCTTTTCTGTGCCTCTACAGCATCCTCTCCTCCTGTGTTTGCATACATGCCTCACTTCCAGTTTTTTGTTGCAACATCAGTAGTGATGTCGCGAACATAAATTTTTCCGTTCGCGAACAGCGAACTTCCGAAAATTTTCGCAAACATGCGAACCGCCATACAGCCATACAACGCGAACTTCCGCAAATTTTCGTGAACATGCGAACCGCCAACAGTGCGAACCGCTATAGACTTCAATAGACAGGCGAATTTTAAAACCCACAGGGACTCTTTCTGGCCACAATAGTGATGGAAAAGTTGTTTCAAGGGGACTAACATCTGGAATGTGGCATGCCGGAGGGGGATCCATGGCAAAACTCCCATGGAAAATTACGTAGTTGACGTAGAGTGTGGTAAGTTGTAATCGCATTGCGATTAATACAGGTTATATTAATCGCATTGCGAATTCAACTTAGAGCTGGGTTCCTAGTGGTTGTATTGCTAGAATATAAAAAAGATAAAGAATATAGCGCTATATTCTCAATCTTTGTTATATTCTAGCAATACAACAACCATTAGGAACTCAGATCTAAGTTTAATTCGCAATGCGATTAATATAACCTGTATTAATCGCATTGCGAATTCAACTTAGAGCTTGGTTCCTAATGGTTGTATTGCTAGACTATAGCGCTATACTATTGTGGCCAGAAAGAGTTTTGTGGCCAGGTTATATTAATCGCATTGCAGTTACAACTACTAACACTGCAGCTTCAGAATGAATCTAAGATTGATGCCGTCCTTGCTTTTTGATAGGAGGTGAGAGGGTCTGGGAGGGAGACTGATGTACTAGCCCTAAAAAGGGCTTTTTGGTGTGCTGTCAGGACGCTGTCCTTACAGCAGAGATCTGATGAGTCTTTCAGGACTGGAGTGGACACTGAATACACTAGCCTAGCTATCAATTTCCCTATTAAATCAGCAGCAGCTACACTGTCCCTCCTCTCACTAAGACTGCAGCTTCTGAATGTATCTAAAATGGATGCTGTCCAGGAGATGGGAGGGAGGGTATGCTGATTGGCAGGAATGTGTCTTCTGACTGTGAGGTAAAGGGTCAAAGTTTCCTCAATGATAGGGGGTGGACCAAACATCGCAGGCATGCTGGGAGTTGTAGTTTCGCAACAGCTGGAGGCATACTGGTCGGGAAACACAGGTCTAGATCATTATTCGGCCCAAATCAATATTCAGCTATATGGCTTAGAAAATATGCTGTCAAACAATGATCCTAGGTTTTGGTATAGACACATGATCTAGACTACCATATTTGCCTATACCAAATGTAAATATGCAACCAAATGTGGCAAAATACACAAAAAAATAAAATAAAAAATGAAAAAAATATAAAAACGCAGATACGTTTTTGATGCGTTTTTGATGCGTTTTCTATCAAAAACGCCCAAATGGCCCCTCAGGGATTCAGATATTTTGCTTTGGAGGCAGCAGAACATTGGTGGTAGTCCTAGTCAACCGTCATATACAATCAAATAGAGGCATCAAATGGATTCGGAAAGCGATTAAAGCTGAGTTCCTAATGGTTGTATTGCTAGAATATAACGTATATTCTAGCATTCTAGCAATGCAACAACCATTAGGAACTCAGCTCTAAGTTGAATTCGCAATGCGATTAATGCAGGTTATATTAATCGCATTGCAATTAAACTTAGATCTGAGTTCCTAATGGTTATTGTATTGCTAAAATATAACGAAGATTGAGAATATAGTGCCATATTCGTTATCTTCATTATATTCTAGCAATACAACCATAATAGGAACTCAGATGTAAGTTGTAAACGCAATGCGAATAATACAGGTTATACTAATCGCATTGCGATTTACAATTACTAACACTGCAGCTTCAGAATGAATCTAAGATGGATGCTGTCCTTGCATTTAGATTGGAGGTGGGAGGGTATGCTGATTGGCTGGAATATTCTGCTGACTGTTAGGTACAGGGTTAAAGTTTACTCAATGATAAAGTATAGGGACGAACGCGAACATCGAATATGTTCGCCCGCCGCGCGGACGCGAACAAGCTATGTTCGCCGGCGAATAGTTCGGGCCATCTCTAATCAGCAATTTCTATATGGCTTTGCTACAATATGCAGTATTAGATAAGTTCAGGGATGTTTACTCAAGTCATTTTTGGCCTCCTCCCTCCATTTACTCCAACCATCTGCCCTTTTACGTTCTGCCCCATATTTATTTTCTTCTGGTCAATATTTAAAAAAAAAAACTATACCACATTTATAGTATACACCCCACAGCTTACAGTATATAGTATAACACCCCATAATATTCAGTATATAGTATAACACACCACAGTATATGCTACCCCACAGTATGCAGTATACAGTAAAACACCTTACAGTATGCAGTACCCTACAGTTTGCAGTAAACAGTATAACACTCCACAGTAACATCATTACAGGTCCTCAAGAAGTGATGGACACACTCTTTCCTTGTTTCCTTGGGTTTTGGGTAGCGATGGGCCCTATAAAGACATCAACCCCAGAGCTAACGCCTCAAACATCAAACATGCCTATTGTAATCTCCCATTGGATCAGCCCTCTCTCACTTTCTTACTTGAATTTCCTCCACCCACTGCTATATATAACATATAACTGCCATCTCCTCCCACATCTACACATTTGAGATCATCAGTCTTCCCAGTGTGCAAGCCAAACACTCCTTCACTACTGTAATGTACTATAAATGGGCTTACAGAACAGTTCATGACTCCGCAGATCAAGCCATATTCTATTATAGTTGTCAGGATGATGTTTCTTTTACAGAGCCGAAATGGATCATGGATCATTGTATATGGGATGTCAAAGGAAGTGATTTGGATTCTGACATGGTGGCCAGAATAACAGCAAAATGATAATTTAAATGTTATTGAAAGTCAGTTTTGGATCTTGGAAAACCCATTTAGTCTCTTATCCACTACCTGACCGCCTAACGCAGGGATGCGTCCTGCGGGCGGCCGGGTCATTCTTCCTTGACGCGCCGGTGCTTCATCTTGTGAGAGGCTTGATTTCCTGTGAATGCGCGCACGTGCGTTCACAGGATCGCGTCCGGAGGATGTTTTACTACAGCCTGCAAGCGCTGATCATGCGCTGGCATGCTGTAGATGTCAGAAAAAATTGCATATCAGACGCTGTTTTGTAAACAGCGTCTGATATGCCTGCTGCCTGCTCTTCTGGTGGTCCCTTTTGCTTGGGACCACCAGAGGACATAAGCAGCTGAATTAAGTGCACCAATCACCCCCCCCCGTCACTGATTAACCCCTGATCACCCCATGTCACCCCCCTGATCACCCCCTGTCACCCCTCCTGTCACTAATCACCCCCTGTAAGGCTCATTCAGACGTCTGTATGTGTTTTGCAGGTCCACAGATCCGCGGATCCGCAAAACATGGACACCAGCAATGTGCTTTCCGCATTTTGCGGATCCGCACATTGCCAGAACTATATAGAAAATGCCTTTTCTTGTAAGCAATTGCGGACAAGAATAGGGCATGCTCTGTCTTTTGCGGAGCTGCGGCCTGATGTTTCGGGGCCGAAACCCGGAAGTTCACGGCCGCAATTCAGCAAATGCTGATGCGGAGAGCACATAGTGTGCTCTCAGCATCACCGCCAGCCCCATTTACACTGAATGGGTCCGCATCTATTCCGCAGAATTGTGGAATAGATGCGGACATTTTTGCGGACGTGTGAATGGGGCCTTACTTCGCAAGCACTCCTATGTCCTTTCCCCTCTCTTTTTTTTTTTTTGAACATTTTTTTGCAGATATTTTTTAATCCATATTGATTGATACGAATGAAGAAATCTGTGCCGTTCATTTTTTTTTTTCAGCCCAGAGGCTGAACGGAAAAAAAAAATCTCATTACCCGTTTGCTCAAAATAAGGAGAATAGCAGAAACTCCTAATGCTGGCCATACGTGTAATGATTGTGGAGACTCTCAAATGCCAGAGCAGTACAAAAACCTCACATGTGACTCTATTTTAGAAAGAAGACAACCCAAGGTATTCCGTGAGGGGCATGGCGAGTTCATGTAAAATTTTATTTTTTGTCACAAGTTAGTGGAATATGAGACTTTGTAAGAAAAAAAAAAATAAGCCAATTTCCGCTAACTTGTGCCAAAAAAAAAATCTTCTATCAACTCACCATGCCCCTCACGGAATACCTTGGGGTGTCTTCTTTCCAAAATGGGGTCACATGTGGGGTATTTATACTGCCCTGGCATTTTAGGGGCCCTAGAGCGTGAAAAGAAGGACATTTTTACGGATTTGGATTCCAAATTAATTCTCATGCTTTAGGACCCCTAAAATGTCAGGGCAGTATAAATACCCCACATGTGACCCCATTTTGGAAAGAAGACACCACAAGGTATTCCGTGAGGGGCATGGCGAGTTGATAGAAGATTTTTTTTTTGGCACAAGTTAGCGGAAATTGGCTTATTTTTTTTCTTACAAAGTCTCATATTCCATTAACTTGTGACAAAAAATAAAATTTTACATGAACTCACTATAATGCTCACGGAATACCTTGGGGTGTCTTCTTTCTAATATGGGTCACTTGTGGGGTATTTATACTGCCCTGGCATTTTAAGGGCCCCTAATGCGTGAGAAGTAGTTTGGAATCCAAATGCGTAAAAATGCCCTGTGAAATCCTAAAGGTACTCATTGGAATTTGGGCCCCTTTGTGCACCCAGGCTGCAAAAAAGTGTCCCACATGTGGTATCACCGTACTCAGGAGAAGTAGGGCAATGTGTTTTGGGGTGTATTTTTACATATACCCATGCTGGGTGAGAGAAATATCTCTGTAAATGACAACTATTACATTTTTTTTATACAAAGTTGACAATTTACAGAGATATTTCTCTCACCCAGCATGGGTATATGTAAAAATACACCCCAAAACACATTGCCCTACTTCTTCTGAGTACGGCGATACCACATGTGTGCCCCTTTTTTGCAGCCTAGGTGCGTAAAGGGGCGTAAAGTCAAACGAGTACCTTTAGGTTTTACAGGGTTGCTCACAATTTAGCCCCGCCCAAAATGCCAGAACAGTAAACACACCCTACAAATGACCCCATTTCGGAAAGTAGACACCCCTAGGTATTCACTGAGGGGCATAGTGAGTCCGTGGGAGATTTTTATTTTTTTTGCCAGATGTTAGCAGAAATGGAAACTTTATTATTTATCTTTTTTCCTCAGAAAGTGTCATTTTCCGCTAACGTGTGAAAAAAAAAGAAATCATACATGAACTCACCATGCCCCTCCGCGAATACTTTGGGGTGTCTTCTTTCTAAAATGGTGCATTTGGGGGGTATTTATACTATCCTGGCATTCTAGCACCTGAAGAAACATGACAGGTGCTTAGAAAGTCAGAGCTGCTTCAAAATGCGGAAATTCACTTTTTTGCACCATAGTTTGTAAACGCTATAACTTTTACCCAAACCAATAAATATACACTTATTGCATTTTTATCAAAGACATGTAGAACAATAGAGTTAGAGAAAAATGTATATAGAAATGTCGTTTTTAAAAAAAAAAAATTACAACAGAAAGCGAAAAATGTCATTTTTTTGCAAAAATGTTGGTAATTTTTTATTAATATCAAAAAAAGTGTCAGCATCAATGATATACCACCAAATGAAAGCTCTATTAGTGAGAAGAAAGGAGGTAAAATTAATTTGGGTGGTCAGTTGCATGACCAAGCAATAAACCGTGAAAGTAGTGTAGTGCAGAATTGTAAAAAGTGGTCTGGTCATTAAGGGTGTTTAAGCTAGGGGGGCTGAGGTGGTTAAATGATCCCTTACTTTTCAGACAGCTTTGTAAGAATCAACAGTACAATCAAACATTAGAAACTTTTTATTTTATATCCTCAAAGAAGTATGTTCTGTTTTGAAGTTATCAGCTCTTTTCTTTCTCTTTCCTAAACTAACATTCTCCCTGAATTCTGTGATAAATCTGTCTTGACAGACCAAGAAAGACTTCAGGATCGCTGAAGGATCAGATTACATGCTGTCCATAGAAGTCTACAGAGAGGGTAAGCAAAAAGGAGGCGTGACCTGCAGTGAGAGATATACAGAAAGACATGTTTGAGCAGCTAAAAGTAAGTGTTCTACTGTCTCACGGCTACTGGTTTAACATCTATACTGTTCATCTCTAAAATGTCTACCATGCTCTTCTGCTTCTCTGTATATGAATAATAGTGATTGGCAGATTGGAAATCTACCTTTGGCATGTCGCTGGCATGATGTTGACATCGGTCCTCTGCAAACCCCTCCCTCTGCAAACCCTGCATGTGCCGCGGTCAGCGCTGACCGCGGTATGTGAAGAGTTTAATCCGCCGCCATGGCCGCATACTGCGATACCAGAAGATGCAGCAGGGGCCTGGCCATCAGTAACAGCAGGGTTTGTGCTGCTGATCGGGCGAGTGCAGCTTCGGCACCCGCCTGATCACATCACATTTATGCAAGTAAGGATGCAGCAATAGACCGCATTCCCTTACGTACATGTATGTGATTACACAGGAAGGGGTTAAAGCCTGCGAAGGGGATGGGGAACAGGACAGTTACTGGGAGCAGTGGGGATGGACATTACTGGGGGCACTGTGGGGGCATTATTATTACCAGGGCATAAAAAAGGGCATTATTATTACTGCCGGCACTGTGGCAACATTATTATTGTCAGAGGCACAATAGGGGGCATTATTGTTAGATGAACTACAGTGAGTTTTGTTGTTGAACTATAGGTGGCATTGTTATAGCTTGAGGCACTATAAGGGGCATAATTTTTTCCGGGGCAGAATAGATGGCATTTTTAATACTGGGGCACTATGGGGGCATTATTATTACAGGGGTATCATATGGGAATTAATACTGGGCACAATAGCTGAGATTATTATTATTATTATCAAGTGTACTATTGGATTATCATTATTACTGGGTGAAATATTGGTGTCAAAGGCATTATTTTTTACTGGGTGCACTATATAGGGCTTTAATATTCACTGTAGGGTAATTACTGCTGGCAACTTGTAATGAGCAGCATAGGCAATATTCGTTTTCACGATATTTAGCAAATTTTTTGCCTAATATTCACCATAAATTCGCAAATTCTAGAATTCATGATCTCCAGTCATTATTTTCTTGATTGCGAAAATCAGCAATTTAATATGCAATCGGCAATGTAATATGCAATATATTTCAAGATGCTAGACACGAATCTCTATCACAGCACAGTAATTCCTATTAAACTACCTAACACCCTGCACTGGATCCTATCAGCTACACTATATCACTATCTAACCTACACTGACTATCTCCCACTGACTATGTATATATATATATATATATATGAGCTAACTAACTATCTAATGTAATTAAATAAGGATCCAGATGACTCAGCAAAGCACAGAGCACAGCAATGACACTGATCTCTCTCAGAACTGCAAAAAACAGCAGTAAATGGCTGCTGGGGAGTTTCCCATATAGTAAGGGGTAGGCAACTTTCATATTGGTTGCTAGGAATGTTGCTAAGCTCAGACAAAGATATCGCAGCCTTCTCATTGGCCCACACGCAAGAAGCAGCGAGGGTACTGATAAAAGAAATCTAGAATATTCCCGATTACGAAGATATAGCACTATATTCTAAATCTTCGAGTATTCTCGAAGTGCCGATATTCGCGATAAAAATTAGCGATTAGAATATTCTCAATCAACACTACTGGCAACACAACTGGGGTTTAATTACTGGGGGCACTATAGGGCGCATTATCATTAGTGTTGAGCGCGAATATTGGAATTGCGAATTTTTATCTCGAATATCGGCAATTCGAGAATTCATGAATATTTCGAATATAGTGATGTATATTCGGAAATATGAATATTCGTTTTTTCTTTGTTTTTTGTTTTTCATCTGATCCCATTACCTAGTATGCCTACCTGCTTCTTACTTGTGGGCCAATGTGAGAAGGCTGCAATATTGTAGTCTGTAGTGAATTAGAATATTCTTCATTATTGAATTTATTTTCTCTTATGTGAAAAATCGACAATGTAATATTCGCGTATGCGAATATTCTAAAACACGAATATATAGCACAATAGAATATAGTGCTATATATTAGTTTTTTAGAATAGTCGTCTTTTTTTTCCATCTGAAGTCATGTTTTCTCCCTGCTTAAGTTGCTTTTGGGCCACTGAGTGTTCACACTAAATTGGAAAAAATGACAAATTTTCGTGTTTTTGAATATTCGCATTATGCGACTATTACATTGCCGATTTTTCGCAATCAATAAAAAATAATCTCGAATACGAATATTCGCGAACATACGATGAATATTCTAACAAATATTCACAAAATATCGCCAATTTGATTATTGCCCCTGCTGCTCATCACTAATTTTCATTACTGGAGGGACTTTTTTTTTTCTAGTATAGTATTTTGGGGCTATTTAGGACTCTGAGGTGTCTGTGTGATAAACTCTGCAGAGACAAGACATGGCTGAGATAAGTCATCATGGCGGTCTGGTCCTAAAAGAGAAGATGAGGAAAGAAAATTTCTACATCAGAGGAGGGGACATTAATGGAAGTACAGTAAGAAGTATGTAATGCTGTATTCTCCTGTATGTGTGGTAGTGCTGAAAGGCTATATGTTAATTAAAGACAAGTGAAGGAGGAGAAGGAAATAACATGACAGCTGTCAGTGGTCAACACGGTGGGGCAACTGGGAAGGTCTTTTGTGCTACTGAGGCAGTATTTGCTGCACTGTGATATTAGGTTCTGTTGGGGCAGTGCATTGTACACTCCGACCAGAACCAAAATACCAATGTGCAGCACAATATACTGTTCCAACAGAACCAAAAACAATAGTACAGAATAATGTACTGCCACAACAAAGTAACCACATTTCACAGTGCAGCACAATATACTATTGTGCTGCACTGTGGTGTTTGGTTCTTCTGGGATGGTGTATCGTGCTACACTTTGGTATCTGCTTTTGTTGCAGAATCAAATATAGCAGAACCGAATACCAAAGTGCAGCACAATATACTGCCCCTGCAGAACCATATATTGAGTATTTATGAGTCTGTGCTGCCACTTATGTGTACTTAATCGACTGAGACACTGTATGCTGAGCCAATGTATCTAACATTATCATGTGTGATACTGTCTGCTGAGTCGCTCTATCTAATCCTATTATGTGTGATACTGTCTGCTGAGCTGTGTATCTAATCCGATCATATGTGATACTGTCTATTGCTTTGCTGTATCCAGCCTTATCATAAGTGGTACTGTCTATTGTGTTGCTGTATTTACTCCTATGATACTTTATTCCTTTACTCCTATTTACTCCTATGATACAGTCTGCTGAGCCGTGTTTCTACATATGTCATGCTGTCTGCTAAGCTGTGTATCTCTCGTGATACACAAACTTTTTTCTGTTTCCATGTCCCCTAATATATGAACACCATAAATTATATGGTGCTACTGAGGCAGTATGTGCTGCACTGTGATATTAGGTTCTGTTGGGGCAGTGCATTGTACACTCCAGAACTAAAATACCAATGTGAAGCACAATGTACTGTTCCAACAGAACCAAAAACAATAATACAGAATAATGTACTGCCACAGCAAAGTAACCACATTTCACAGTAATCAAAATTTTGCGGTGACATAGTGCATTTCTGTAGTTGGTGGAATAAACCCGTACTGTTGTGTACCACAGCATACAATGCTGAAAAAACAGTTTTAAAATTTTGCGGTGAAAAACTGCATTTCTGTAGTTGGAGGAAAAAACACGTGCTGTTGTGCCACAGAGCACTTTTGTATACAATGCTAATAAATCTATTTTTTTTTTGTCAGTTTTGCCGTATCCAAACCCCTGCTCTACATAGGTGACAGGGAGGTAAATTTAAAAAAATCATCTGTTACATTGGAGGGTGACATTTTGCCAGTTTTGCCATATCGAAACCCCTGCTCTGCATAGGTGACAGGGTGGTAAATTTCAAAAAATCATATCTTACATTGGTGGGTGACATTTTTAAAGTTTTGCCGTATACAAACCCCTGCTCTGCATAGGTGACAGGGAGGTTAATATCAAAAAATCATCTGTTACATTGGTGGGTGACATTTTGCCAGTTTTGCCATCTATAAACCTCTGCTCTGCATAAGTCACAGGAAGGTAATTCTCTAAAAATCATCTGTTACATTGGTGGGTGACATTTTGCCAGTTTTGCCATATACAAAGCCCTGATCTGCATAGGTGACAGGGAGGTACATTTAAAAAAAATCATCTGTTACATTGGTGGGTGACATTTTGCTAATTTTTGCCATATACAAACCCCTGCTCTGCATAGGTGACAGGGAGGTAAATTTCTAAAGGGGCGTGGCCGGATGCCGAGCGAGTGAGCCGCATTTCTGAGGAGCTCCGCTCACCCAGCCAAACAGCGGCTCACAGGATCGTCATACAGCTCTACATTCCAGCAAATACTTACCTCTGTACTTACCTTACCTCCTGAGGGCCCCTCCGATGATGACCAGGGGCAAGAAGAAAGCTCCTGGCCCGCAGAAGATGACGGCCTTCTTCCCTTCAGCAAAGCCAGGCACCCAAGATGGCGCCGGCTCCCGCCACGCTGCAGAGTCTTCTCACTCCTCTTCTCCAGGATCAGCCAGCTCCAGTCCTCCTCTCCTGCTGCCCAGCACTCCAGCTTCCAATTCTCCCCTGCAAGACAAAAATAAGACAAAAAGGGTGAGTGATCATGTACAACAATCGATACCATTTACATCAAATACTGATCCTACCCTCCACTCAGATTCCACCATTACAGTGGCAATTATGCAGAATATGCTCACAGAGCTTAAACAATCCATACATTTGGATTTTAAAGAAACAATTACTACGATCCACGCTGAGATAGTGGCCATTGGAGAAAGAACGGCGCATTTAGAGGACAAGATGGAGGAGTTTGTCACTGCGCATAATTCACTTGTAGATGTCCAAAATAACATGGAGGAGGACATTAATAGCATAAAACTGAAGTTGGCGGACCTAGAGGACCGCTCTAGGAGGAACAATATAAGGTTCCGGAACATTCCTGAGTCTGTTACAGATGCACAGCTATTTGAATATCTGACTGATCTAATGGCGGCCTATCTACCAGACGCCTCCGCCAGTGACTTAACTATAGACAGAGCTCACCGGGTTCCCAAACCTAAGTCACTACCACCGTCCATTCCCAGGGACGTTCTGGCAAGAATTCACTTTTTCCGCGTTAAAGAAGAGATAATGAAAGCCTCTTCCAAAAGAGCTACCCTCCCGGACAGATTCAAAGAAATTGCTCTATTTACTGATTTATCCCCAGCGACTCTGGCCAGAAGAAGGGAATTTCAGCAGTATACTAAGACATTGAGGGACAATAACATTCCCTACAAATGGGGGTATCCAGTAAAACTGCTAGTACGGTTCCAGAACTCTTCTTACGTGTGGAACTCTCCTCAAGAGGCGGCTTCATTTATTACCAAGTGGAATCTGGATCCAGCGAAACAACGCCATCCATCTCCTGACAGAGTTTCTGCAGCGTCTTCTCCACCCAGGAAGAAAATTTCTAACCTTTCTCATGAGTGGTCGGTGGTTAGATGAATGACTAATCTCTTTGAGTATTTGCCTTAGTAGGAAATTTCTCACAGTTATTACTAGGCCATGTGGCCGGGTGTGCTATGGATGCTCATGAATGCACATTGTATTCAGGACGCTCTGATCCATATTGATATACACCCCCGACAATTGTTATATCTCTTTGCATTGCACTTTTAGGGATCACTTGATCTCCCTTGATGTTTTGTTTGACATGTTCATATGTTGTTTTTTATTTCTTTTTATGTTCTTGGTATAGTAGGACACACTTCGTCATGACGCCTGAACGTGCTGCATGTCAGAGACCTACACAGCTGTCCAAACATGTCTGGTATAGTACTGGTCTTATCACTGCACCTATACACTACATACATGTATGCTCTATGTATTTACCAGCGAGAGGGCTTTATGTAAGGCTTTCGGGTTGGGAAATACTATACAGCTTCCACTACCATGTCTACTATGGGTATTAATATACTATCACTTAATGTCAAAGGGTTAAACAGCCCATTTAAACGTTCTAAATTATGGTTAGAAATCAAAAAAATGAAAAGTGATATTATCTGCATTCAAGAAACTCACCTGAACACCCCAGACCTATTCCGCCTTCACCATAAGGATTTTCCTTTTTTGTTCCAGGCACCTGCGATAAATAAGAAGGGTGGGGTGCTGATAGGTTTTAAAAATTCAATCTCCTTCGTCCTGCACAAATCAATATTGGATGAGAATGGGAGATATGCTATTGTCATTTGTGATATAAATAATGCTCGCTATACTATTCTCAATTTATATGCCCCTAACAAACATCAGCTTAGATTCATCAAAAAGTCCATTAACAGGGCAAAGGAAATAAAACAGGGTTCCCTAATAGTGTGTGGCGATTTCAATTTGTGCCCAGACCCCTCTTTGGACAGAAACACGGACTCTATACACTCTCCAGCTTCCCCAATATTAAAAGAATATTTACATAATGAGGGTCTATTTGATGTCTGGCGGGTATTGCATGCCAATGAAAGGGACTATTCGTTCTACTCTCATCCCCATAATTCATTTTCAAGAATAGACCTGTTTCTCACGGATAAATGGGTACTCCAAAAAATCCTATCTTCAGATATCCATTCTATTACTTGGTCAGACCATGCCCCCATTACCCTGACTATCAAAGACCTATATGCTAATTGTAGATACTCTCCATGGAGAATGAACAACTCACTCCTCCAATCTGCATCTATTTCAGACAACATCAATGAATCAATTAAGGAATACTTTCTATTAAATGATAATGATTCAGTGTCCGAAACGACACTTTGGTGTGCACATAAAGCATATATTAGGGGTCAATTCCTTAAACACGCCTCTCATCAGAAAAAATTACGTCAGAAGACCTTTGATGATTTAACAACATTGATTAGAGAATTGGAAAAGAAACACAAGGCCTCCCTAGACCCGGCTACTGGGTCCCAACTAAAAATAGCGAGACATAACTTGTATCTGCATTGTCGCAATGCATTCGAATTCCACCTCCGCAGATTAAATGTTGATCATTATGGCCAAGGGAACAAAGTATCCAAACTATTAGCTAATAGGATAAAAAAGAGAGAACTCAGAACTAGAATTCCCTATTTGCTTGATCCCTCAGGTAAAAAAGTGATTAACCCTAAAGAAATAGCTGAAGAATTTGCATCCTACTACTCAAATCTATATAACTTGAAAGACGCCCCGAATACTGTCCAACCAAATACGAGTTCAATCTCCACTTTCCTTGACACACTACAACTTCCATCATTGTCTGAAGCCCAATTAATGGAAATTAATAGGGAAATCTCTGAAGCAGATGTAATTAAAGCCATCTCCACACTAAAATTAAATAAGTCCCCAGGACCTGATGGTTTATCAAATGAATATTATAAAACATTCTCCCACATTCTGACCCCTTACTTGGTACGTACCTTTAATCACATAGCCAGTATGGAGGCAGCCCCAAAAGATATGTTACATGCTCTTATCGTTACTCTCCCCAAACCGGGAAAACCCAGTGATTCCCCTGCTAATTTCAGACCTATTTCCCTTCTAAATTCAGATATAAAATTATATGCTAAAATTCTAGCTGAAAGGTTAGCGGCCATTCTTCCAACCCTAGTTAATAGCGACCAAATTGGCTTTGTCACTAACAGACAATCCTCTGATGGCACAAGAAGGTTTATAGATTTACTAGACGTGGCTAGGATGTCTCGAACGCCTTCTCTGATCCTATCCCTGGATGCAGAGAAGGCGTTTGACAGAATTCATTGGAACTACGTCAGGGAGACGCTGAAGGTGTTTGGCTTTCAGGGATTCTTCCTGCAAGCCACTATGGCGCTTTACTCTCATCCTAGTGCCTCAGTATACACATCCAGCTTTTTGTCTAGCCCCTTCAATATAACAAATGGGACTAGACAGGGGTGTCCTATGTCCCCCTTAATATTCGCCCTGTCTATGGAACCATTTGCAGAACATATTAGATGTCATTCAAATATACATGGTCTCACGACAGGTTCTGTTGTCCACAAAATAGGACTTTTTGCAGATGATGTGCTTATCATTACTTCTAATCCTCTGACATCTTTACCTTTTATCAAAGATATTATATGTAAATTTGGCTGCGCATCCTATTATAAAGTGAACGTGACTAAATCACAAATGCTCAGCTTGGGTCTATCTCACAGATCAATAGCAGACATTTCTAAATCTCACGAGTTTGTGTGGGCAAAGGAGTCTCTTACATATTTAGGTATTCAATTAACCTATCCCTCCTGTAACCTCTTCAAACATAATTATACTCCCCTCCTTGATAAGGTTAAGAAAAGCCTGGACGGTCTCCGCCTCCAATCATTATCTTGGCTGGGAAGATTGGCAGCCATAAAAATGGTGATACTCCCGAAGATACTATACATCTTTAGGAATGTCCCTATATGGGTACCGGATTATTTTATAAAAAAATTACAATCAATACTCAATATGTATTCATGGAACAAACGGAAACCTAGGGTCAAAGCAGCCATTTTATACAGGACTGCCAATCAAGGAGGTCTGAACTGTCCCTCTTTATCCCATTATTATAAAGCTACAATCTTGGCCCAGCTCAAGGGATTATTGCAAAATGACATATCTAAAAATGGGTATTATTAGAACAGCATGTTCTTTCCCCACATGATGTACACTCCCACCTCCTAGCAAATAGTATATTTAATTGCCCCAATCACATATATCTTCTAACGCTGCAAGCAGCCACTAAGACATGGAGGGTTATCACCAACACAGAGGGTAGATTACCAATCAATTTAATGACTGCTCCGCTATCCATATGTGAAATAGCAATACCAAATCTCTCTCTTAGCCTTTGGTCCTCTGCTGGCCTTACGAACATTTCACAACTCTGGATTCAGGGGACATTCACAGATTTTGCATCCTTGAACCAAATTTATGGGATCCCGCACTCAGAATTTTATAAGTTTCTTCAAATTAGACATCTACTGACCAATAAACGTAACTTCATGCACTCACCGGCGGATAATAGACTCCACGACTGGCTATTCTCCACAAATACCTCATGTAAGGGCATTACCTTAGGTTATCAATTACTAAAAAGCACTCCCACAGACCCTTTATCTAGAATCCTAGATCTGTGGCAATCGGATTTAAAAATTACTATCACCCCACATGATTGGCAGGAGGCATTTACTTCTGTCTCTAAAATCTCCAGATGTGTTGACCATTTAGAATCTGCTAGGAAAATTTTATACAGATGGTACAAGACCCCTCTATCTATTCATAATATCTATTCAGACTTTTCCCCATATTGTTGGAGATGTAAAGGTGAAATTGGTTCTTATCTGCATATGTGGTGGCATTGTCCTCCTGTTAAGAGTATTTGGGATCAGGTCTTCTCAGGCATATCTAGTATTACTGGAATATTAACTTCACCTGACCCTGCACTGGCATTGCTATTGATGGGTCTTGACTCTTTCCCGAGAGGTATGAAAACCGTTGTGGCTCATATTATTATTGCTACTCGCATCAAGATAGCTTCGGCTTGGAAATCTGATGACCTGCCTAACATTAAACGTATCTACAGATCGGTAGATATTAATTGTAGGTACGAAAATATATGGGCATCCACCAAACTTAAAAACCCCAATTCAGGGACAACTGGGAGTTGTGGCTTTCCAGTTCATTATGCCGGATAGACCTGAACTCAGATGTTCGTTCATGATACTTGAATTTACAAGAGGGTTATCTGTATGCTAACATAAGGAATAATGTCATGATATAGAATAACCAGTATTCAACTTACGTCGTTGATGTACCTGCTATGTAACTCTATTAACTCCGGCTATACCATAATTGTCACATTTTATTGTTCTGATGTGCTTAAACCTACTTTATCAATGTTATTATATAGTATTTTATTTTATTTGTAATGTGAAATCTCAGGATATTCATATTTGTACCTTACTTACCTCATTTGGTCGCTGCTTGTTAATGCTACCATGCTTGAGTCTACTCTTGGAATAGGCGACTCTATTGTATGTGTAACTTTGATGATTGCTTGAAAAATTAATAAAATTATATGTTCATAAAAAAAAAAAAATTCTAAAAATCATCTGTTACATTGGTGGGTGACATTTTGCTAATTTTTGTCTATATACAAATCCCTGCTCTGCATAGGTGACAGGGAGGTAATTTCAAAAAATCATCTGTTACATTGGTGGGTGACATTTTAACAGTTTTGCCAGTGTTGCCATATCCAAACCATTGCTCTGCATAAGTGAGGTAAATCTATAAAAATAATCAGTTACATTGGTGAGTGACAAACACCTGCTCTGCATAAGGCCTCATGCACACGACCGTTGTTGTGGTCCACGTCCGAGCCGCATATTTTGCGGCTCAGGCGCGGACCCATTCACTTCAATGGGGCTGCAAAAGATGTGGACAGCACTCCGTTGCCCCTGCAAAAAAAATAGAGCATGTCCTACTCTTGTCAATTAAGAATAGGCATTTCTACAATGGGGAGCAGCTTCCGTGTTTGTGGACCCCAAAACACCAACGGTCGTGTGCTTGAGGCCTAAGTGACAGGGAGATAAATTTCAAAAGAATCATCTGTTACATTGGTGGGTGACATTTTGCCAGTTTTGCCAGTGGCGTATCTATCACGAGGCAAACAAGGCATTTGCCTAGGGCGGCACTTCCAATGGGGCGGCGCCGCGGCAAGATGCCTTGTTTGCCTCAGTGATAGATTTTTTTTTGTGTCCGGGCTGCGCTGCTGGGTGTGCGCCGGCGCCGCTCCTCCCCGCCCAGCGCCGTTGTAAGTAATTTATTCACTCCACTTGCCTGAGAGAGCGCGGAAGACTCACACAGGCGCACTGGCAGAGGCATTGAAGTGCGCATGCGCCTGCCAGTGCGCCTGTGTGAGTCTTCCGGCGCTTCTCTCAGGCAAGTGGAGTGAATAAATTACCTACAACGGCCGGCGCTGGGCAGGTAGGAAATGTCTGTGGAATCGGATGACACTTGGGGGAAAGAATCTGTGGATGACACTAAAGAGGGGGAATCTGTGGATGGATGACACTAAAGAGGGGGAAATCTGTGGATGACACTGAGGGGGGAATCTGTGGATGACACTGAGGGGGGAATCTGTGGATGACACTAAAGAGGGGGAAGCTGTGGATGACACTAAAGAGGGGGAAGCTGTGGATGACACTGAGGGGGGAATCTGTGGATGACACTGAGGGGGGGGGGAATCTGTGGATGACACTGAGGGGGGGGGAGAATCTGTGGATGACACTGAGGGGGGGAATCTATGGATGACACTAAGGGGGGGGAATATGTGGATGACACTAAAGAGGGGGGGAATCTGTGGATGACACTGAGGGGGGGGGATATGTGGATGACACTAAAGAGGGGGGGAATCTGTGGATGACACTGAGGGGGGAATCTGTGGATGACACTGAGGGGGAGAATCTGTGGATGACACTGAGGGGGAATCTATGGATGACACTAAGGGGGAATATGTGGATGACACTAAAGAGGGGGAATCTGTGGATGACACTGAGGGGGGATATGTGGATGACACTAAAGAGGGGGAATCTGTGGATGACACTGAGGGGGAGGGAATATGTGGATGACACTAAAGAGGGGGAATCTGTGGATGACACTGAGGGGGGAGAATCTGTGGATGACACTGAGGGGGGAGAATCTGTGGATGACACTGAGGGGGAGAATCTGTGGATGACACTGAGGGGGGAGAATCTGTGGATGACACTGAGGGGGAATCTGTGGATGACACTAAGGGGGAATATGTGGATGACACTAAAGAGGGGGAATCTGTGGATGACACTGAGGGGGGATCTGTGGATGGCACTTAAGGAGGGGGATCTGTGGATGGCACTTAAGGGGTGGATCTGTCTGTGGATGGCACTTAAGGGGGATCTGTGGATGACACTTAGTGGGATCAAGGGAGGGGTGTGAGGTGTGGCTGTCGTTATTCACTTTTAAATACAGGAATACAGGAAAGGATGGAGCCTAAAAGGAAGGGCGGGGTTTACAGAGAAAGGGGTTTGGCCTTGACAGGAAGGGGCGGGTCAAATTTATATTAGGGGGTGCCCGAGTTTAGTCTCGCCTAGGGCAGCACAAAACCAAGATACACCACTGAGTTTTGCCATATACAAACCCCTGGTCTGCATAGGTGATAGGGAGGTAAATTTAAAAAAATCATCTGTTACATTGGTGGGTGACATTTTGCCAGTTTTGCCGTTTACAAACCTCTGTTCTGCATAGGTGACAGGGAGGTAACTTTCAAAAAATCATCTGTTACATTCTTGGGCCATAATGTACCCCTGCACAAATATATTCAGTAAATTAGGTGGCTTTCAGATTTTTAGGTGAGCTGTACCCCTTCTTTCTTTTAAAGTACCCCTGCACTGCATACCTGAATGTGAATTATATTCTGTAAATTCGGCGGTATTTACATTGTTGAGTGCTGTAGCTATATGCTGTAAAATCTCCATGAGGTCTCCATAATAAATCTGCAGTGTGGGGGCCCCTTGTGACTTCTAGGCACTTTTAAAATAATTATTTAGCAGGGCAAATAGATGCCTGATGAAGGGGGCGCGCCATGACCCCTTTTTTCTTTAAAACTACTCCTGCCCTTCATACCTGACTGGGAAATATATGCTGTAAATTAGGTGGCCTTAAGATTGTTGGATTATCCGTACCCCTTCTTTCTTTCAAAGTGCCCCTGCACTGCATAACAGACAAGGAACTTAGTTCATTACAATTGGCGGTTACATTGTTGCCTGACATAAAGCCTGTTTTGGCTGTGAAGCCAAAGGTAGTCACCAACAGCGTGTTTTGTTTTCTTTTTTTTTTTTAAATAAATTGGGGTAGACCCCAAAACATTGGGAAATATAAAAAAGAAAGCAAAGAGTAAGTGAGCTGTAGTATAACAATCGTTTGGTGAGGCCAGTATACATGACTATTCTACATAAGGTACGAACAAATCTTGTGGGATCCATGCCTGTTTTTTTTAATGAACGTGAGATTGTCCATGTTGGCTGTGGACAGGCGGCTGCGTTTGTCTGTGATAACGCCCCCAGCCATGCTAAACACATGTTCAGACAATACTCTGGTTGCAGGGCAGGCCAGCACCTCCAAGGCGTAAAGGTTAAGCTGAGGCCATGTCCTCAATTTGGGAGACCTAGAAGTTGAATGCGGCAGACCCAGTGGCATAGCTAGAAATGACTGGGGCCAACAGCAAATTTTTGAATGGGGCCCCTCTCCCCCAGTAATTTTTTCGCAACTCCTTCCTTTCATGCTGCCCACATTCCTGTGGCTACTAAAGATCGGTCTCTTAGACCAGGCAGCTGTTCCATCCGTTTTCAACAGTGTCTATACTGCCACTGTATATAATTTCATTGTATAATACTGTTTTAGTCCTCCTCCTCCTCCTGGATGGGCCCCTTCTTGGTCAGGGCCCCAAAGTCTGGTCGAGTTAATTTTCTCTTTTTGAAATGTTCTTTGTATAGTTTTTGTTACGATTAATAATAAAAAGTCCTGATAACCGTGGAAATGTTACTCAACAATCTAACCGACAAAATTTATAAAATTATTTGCCTGTCACATCTGCGGCTAAGGCCGCAGGGGTGCTTCAGCCCCAATAAAAGTGAATCTAAGAGCTGGATGAACTGAATTGATTTTTACTGTCAGGTGTTTAGGAATTTCTGAACCACCAAATTCAGCACATGTGCCAGGCAAGGGGTGTGTGTCAAACTGGCTAGGCCCAGAGATGCTACGAGATTTCGCCCATTATCGCACACCACCAGGCCAGGCTCGAAGCTCAGTGTCACCAACCACTCATCGTTCTGTTGTTCCATGCTCATCCACAGTTCCTGCGCAGTGTGGGGTTTGTCCCCCAAACAGATGAGTTTCAGAACAGCATGCTGTCGTTTCCCCCTGGCTGTGCTGATGTTGGTGGTGAAGGTGTTACACTGAAAGGATGAGGAGGTGGTAGAGGAGGAGGACGCGGAGTAGGAGGCAACAGGAGGCAAATAGAAATGCCCTGCAATCCTCGGGGGCGGAAGGAAATGCGCCAAACTTCTATCGGCCTCTGGCACAGCCGCCACTACATTTACCCAGTGTGCTGTTAGGGAGATATAACTTCCCTGCCCGTGCTTACCGGTCCATGTATTGGTGGTTATGTGGACCTTGCCACAGATGGCGTTGCGCAGTGCATACCTGATTTTGTCCGCCACTTGGTTGTGCAGAGAAGGGATGGCTCACCTGAAAAAGTAGTGGCTGCTGGGAACCACATACTGTGGGACAGCCACTGCCATACGTTTTTTTTTTAAATCTCCATCCATCTCCACCAGACAGAATGACAGCATTTCAAAGGACCAGAAATTTTGAAATCCTAACATTCGGGGCCAGTGATCACGGGTGGGTAGGGGGGTACTTCCTCTTTCTATTTATTTTTCTAATTGGGAGATGGACAGCTGAACACTTCCATGGGATAGTGTGGAGATGCTTGGTGATGGTGAAAGATGTGGTGGCGTTGCTGCCACATCCTCTGTTTGCGGAGTGGCAGGTGCCATTGTCACTCACTTGTGCTCAAGTTTAGAACGTTTATTTTTAATTTTTATGTATTTTATGTTATTTTAAGTTATTTCCCCATCCAAATTTGTTTGCAGGGCACTTGTCCTACTCTTGCCCCTATTTTCCTTCAATTTACAGCCCTCTAGCCCATTCCAGGACTTTTTTTAGAGCCATTTTAGTGCACCAAAGTTCGGGTCCCCATTGACTTCAATGGGGTTCGGCTTTGGGGTCAAGTTCAGGTCCCTAAATCGAACTTTGCATTGAAGTTTGGCCGAACCCAGCGAACCCGAACTTGCAGGTGTTCGTTCAACTCTAACTATATTCTCAGTGCCTTTCTGCAGTTAATTGTGGTGAAAGCGTTTAGTGGCCTATTTCATTACAAAAAGAAAAATATATTCATTGCTTCCTCCGCTAGGCGGTCAAGTAGTGATGAGGAGAGTGGTACGGAAGCTTGTGTTGCAAGAAGAGGCTTTGTCGTCAACAGAAGAAGAGGGTGGAAGCTCGCCCGTCTGGCAGCGGCAGAGCCAGCAAGTCGCTAGCGTGGCCGGGAGTCAGCAGGGTGCCAGCAGTGGGAGGTTGGGAGCCAAACGGGCACAGGGTAGACCTACCGCTTTACAGCAGCCTACTTGCACGGAAAGGATTGGTGCACGGGTTCATTAGCGCTGTTAGCAGTCAGCCAGTGGAGTAGTGATGGGTGGAAAATAAGGTACTCGGCGGTGTGGCATTTTATTTGTGAAGCCGCCAGAGGAGGTCAACATGGCCATGCGTAGAATATGTGGGCAGATGGTGAAACGTGGCCAGGGTGCCAATGTTGGCACCACGGCACAGCGTCAACATATGCAGCGTAACCATCAAGTGGCCTGGGAGAACGGTGGATCCAATGTGGTGGTCCAGCTACCACTACATCATCCAGTGGCGCACACCCAGTTTCAGGCAGTTAAGGCTCCACCACCTCAGCCGAAGGGAGCTGTCTGTCAATACCATCTTCTGCTGGTCCAAATGCTCCTGCTCCTACTCTTTGTCAGTCATTCCGTCAGTAATCGATCGAAGAAGCGATTTCCTAGAGACAACAGTATGCATGCACGCATCCAACAGTGAAGAAGCTGAACGTGCTTCTGTCCAAGTTACTGGTGCTTCAGTCCCTCCCTTTCCAAGTGGTGGACTCTGCACCTTTCAGAGAACTGTTGGCTTGTGCCGAGCCAAAGTGGAGAGTCCCAAGCCATCGTTTCTTTGGAAAAAAGGCAGTACTTGCCCTGCACACACATGTAAAACAGAAGGTGGGCCAGTCCTTGAGCCTTTCGGTGTCTGCCAAAGTGCACGGCAGGGCCAACATGTGGATCTGTAATTACGGTCAGGGACAATACATGTCTTTATGGGCCACTGGGTGAATGTAGTTCCTGCACAGCCACACCAGCAACTTGGACAGGTCACACCGCTTCCTCCTCCATGTTGTCACGCCATTGGTCCTGCGACAATGTCCGCCTCTGCCTCCTCTTCCTCCACCATGTCCTCAGCCTCCACTGCAGGGATAAATCACAGTGCCCATCGAGCATACCACATGTGCAGGGCTCGGCGGTGTCATGCTGTTCTGCACCTGGTTTGCCTTGGCGAACAGAATTACACAGGGGAGAACCTGCTCTGTGTGATGCATCAAGAAATCGAATCCTGGCTTTCTCCACGACAACTGAAAATCGGAACCATGCTGATCGACAATGGGAAGAACATGGTGTCATCGCAGCATCAAGTAAAGCTGAGCCAT
This sequence comes from Bufotes viridis, assembly GCA_033119425.1. Lineage (NCBI taxonomy): Eukaryota > Metazoa > Chordata > Amphibia > Anura > Bufonidae > Bufotes > Bufotes viridis. Next base: position 252,529,004 of record CM065590.1, read on the forward strand.
GCGCCCTGCATGGCACACGTGTTCAATCTAGTTTTCAAGTGTTTCCTGAAGTCTTCCACCCATGTGGAAGACACCCTAAAAATGGCCAGGAAACTTTGCATGCACTTCAGCCACTCGTACACTGCAAAACATACACTCTTTGAGCTACAGTGGCAGAACGGCATCCCCCAACATAGGCTGATATGCGATGTTTCCACCGCTGGAATTCCACCCACCATATGTTAGACCGACTATACGAACAGAGAACGGCCATCAACTATTTCTTGATGATGCAAGCGGATAGGAGTACTCCTCTGTGTAACTTCGATGTCAGGCAGTGGCAGCTCATGCATGACACCTGCCGTTTGCTCAGGCCCTTTGAGGACGCCACGTTATTTGTCAGTCGCCAGGAATACGGCATGAACGGCGTCATTCCACTGCTTCATGTCCATAAACAGATGGTGGCAACAATGGCTGGTCAGGGGACAAAAGATGTGGCGCCTTGATCTCCTGGCCACATGAGCCCTGTGGGGGCTGAACTGGAAGAGGAGGAGATGGAGAAGGACATTGGAGCACAGGCAATGCGTAGCCAAATGGGTGGTTTTTCTACTCAGCTGACAGGACAGGAGGAGCAGGAACAGCCAGAGGAGCTACAGGGCGATAAGGAAGACGAGAAAGAGGACCCGGACATACTGTTGCAGTATGCAGTGGAGATGGAGGCAGGGAGTCCCTCCAAGTCACTTGAACAAATGGCCTGATGCATGCTCACTTGCTTGCGTAGTGACAGCTAAATTGTCACCATTCGGCAGAGGGATGACTTTTAGCTCTCTACCTTGTTGGACCCCTCTACCGGTACCAGAATGGGAGGCTTGTGCGATTATGTTTCACTCCCAAGGTTGCTGGTGAGGGGTGGGGTGGCAGGAGCAGTAGTACCAGTTCCATCAGCAGCAGCTTGAGTCTACAGTCACTGATGAGTAGCTTTCTTCACCCGCATAGTGAAGAAACTTCTCACCAGAAGCAGCAGCAGGTAGACCTGAAGCAGGACCTGAAACAGCAGTTGGTGGCATACTTTGACTGCACCCTGCCATCCCATATTGAAGATCTGCTGGACTACTGGGTAGCCAAACTGGATTTGTGGCTGCAACTAGCAGAGTTTGCCCTGGAAAAACTGTCCTGCCCAGCCAGTAGTATGAATGGGTGTTTAGTGCGGCAGGGGCCAAATTTACTTCAAGAAAAACTTGCCTGTCCATCCAAAATGTGGAGAGACTGACCTTTGTCCAGATGAATCAAGTGTGGATCAGCCAGGATTTCCAACCATCAATTCCTGATACGTCAGACTAGATCATCCATGGTGCCACAACAACACTTTGATACAAGAGTACAGACTACAGACTACCTGCCTCAGATACTTCTTTGATGCTACAACCCGCCTCATGCCACACATCTGATGCCAAGTGCTTCTTATTTCACCCACCTTTGTCAGCGGGTACTGGTACTGCCACCCACCTCCCCACTCTGTTACTTTGTGGTCTCCTGATGCAGCTGCTGCTGCCGCCATCTCCAAACTATGTGACCTTGCCACTCTGTGGTATCCTCCTGATGCTGCTGCTACTGCCATCTCCACATTATGTCACCTAGCCACTCTGTGGTCTCCTCCTGCTGCTGCCACCTCCACACTCTGTCATTGTGCCACTCTCTGGCCTCCTCCTGATGCTGCTGCTGCCTACACCTCCACAATCTGTCATTGTGCCACTCTGTGGCCTACCTAGCTGCTGCTAACTCCAGACTCTGTCATTGTGCCACTAGGTGGCCTTCTAATAATGCTGCTGCTCCTGCCACCACCTCCATACTCTGTAAATGTGCCACTCTCTGGCCTACTCATGCTGCTGCCACCTCCCCACTCTGTAATTGTGCCACCCTGGGGCCTACTCATGCTGCTCCCACCTCCACACTCTGTCATTATGCCACTCTGTGGCATACTCATGCTGCTGCCACCTCCACACTCTGTCATTGTGCCACTCTGTGGCATACTCATGCTGATGCCACCTCCACACTCTGTCATTGTGCCACTCAGTGGATGACTCCTGATGCTGCTGCTGCTGCTGCTGCTGACACCTCCACACTCTGCCATTGTACCGCTCTGTGGCCTCCTCCTGATGCTGTTCCTGCCGACACCTCCAGACTCTGTCATTGTGCCACTCTGTGGCCTACTCATGCTGCTGCAAACTCCAGACTCTGTCATTGTTCTACTCTGTGGCCTACTCATGCTGCTGCCACCTCCACACTCTGTAATTTTGCCGCTTTGTGGTCTCCTCATACTGCCGCCACCTACATACTCAGTCATTATGCCACTCAGTGGCTTCCTCTTACTGCCACCACCTAAAGACTCTGTCATTGTGCCACTCGGTGGCCTTCTCCCAATGCTGCTGCTGCCGCCACCTACAGACTCTGTCATTGTGCCACTCGGTGGCCTCCTCATACTGCTTCCATCTCAACACTTTGTCATAGGTCCACTCTATGGACTTCTCATGCTGTTCACACCCTCCCCACTTCATGACTGGTCCACTATTGTGGCTTTTAGCCTGGCTGACACCATCATTTATTTAAGACTTCTTCAGATCTGTCAGGAGGAAGGAAAAACGAGACGCACAACGGATCCTGTCTGTGTAGCAGCTTTAAGTTTTGTATGGTCCCATCAGAAATGACTTATGATTTGGTAGCCAAAAGCAGGAGTGGGTAGAAAACACAGAAGGCATGCAAATATTCCATTCAAATGTCATCTTTGTTTTAGATCCACTCCGTTTTTTTTTTGCCTTTAGCAATACTGATGGATTATTGAGCAAATGCTGACAGAGTGAAGGCGTGTGCTCCACAGAGAGGATCCATTTTTTGTAAGTTATTGTTCTGACGGTTTAGAGGAAGGCTAAAAAAATTGGTGACATCAACACAAACTTACTGCTGACACCCTCTCCCTTCTGTCAGGGGTTCTACTTGTATAAGCATAAGACATCTATGTGGAATCAGCTGACAAGGGTGTAAATGGAGTGCGCTTCTTCTTGACACTAACATCTACCTGTAAGGCTCAGTTGATGCTTGAGTTATTTGGTCAGTTTTGGCCCCGTGACCGCCCAAATAAGTGAAGTATGCAGTGATTCTAATAGCGACGCCTGACATCTGCATGTCACACGGACTCACAGTATTATTTCACTACCAAAGTAGACTCCCTATGCTTGTTACTGCAAGGCACAGTGTTCTACGCTATTATACAGGCTCTCAGCAGCCAGGAAATAGTCGTTTTTTAACATAATTCGCCACAAATATATTCTGATCTAATCCAATTTTTCCCGAAAAATTTGGCGAATCAGTGAACCGAATTTTCGAACAATTTGCTAATTTCTATTTATAATACTTGTTTGACAGAAGGAACATAGACTAACCTCAGGCATCAGGATTTTAATGCAAATGTACAGCAACCATGGCACTTCCTGCATCTCTGAGTATGCTCCCATAGACTTCTATGGGTTCCATATTACAGTTGTGTACTGGTCTGAGCTGTGATAAGGTAGAGTACATTAGCCCTTACTCTGCATGTGCAAAGAGTTTTTTTAAGGTACAAATATAAAGTATAAATACAATTAAAGAAGAATGTATAATTTATAAAGGCTTGAGAATATTTGCATCAATACTTTTTCTTAATTTATTTTTATTCATTTTGGAGTACATGTATTGTACTGAATCTCCTGAGTTTATGTCTGTTACCGAAGGATTTATGTTGTTATAATCAGTAATATATGAATCTTGAGTTGATATCACTCTCACATCTATCTTGCTTAATTCCTTTTTATTTCATGGTTCTATACAATCCCTATGTAATCTTCCAGAAAGATAAATGCATTGATACCTAGAATATAGTGCCATAGGGAAAAAAGTCCACCACAGATAAGAAAACCCATAAAACTTGCATTAATGTTACTGCCGTTTATCACATATAGACATGAAAAATCTACAATATTAGCCTGGTTTTTAGTAACAATGCCATCGGTTTCCATTCTTGCAAACAGCAAGAAAATGCATGTTTATCCTACAATAATAGATTTTGCTCTGTGCCTCCTGAAGCTAAGGTGGGTTTAGTGTGGATCAATCATAAGCTTAAAGCAGCACATAATTACTGCATTTACCATTAAAGTTAAACTTTGCTGGCAAGCGTTATTGTAGCTTGCACAACATATAGAAAGTGCACAATTTAGTATTTTTGGAAGCTACAGAACATGTACAAAAACATGTTTGTCTAAATGTCTTGCAATCTTCTATATGAATTTCTGTAGGTCCAATATGCCTGCTTATGTTATTGAATTTTCAACTTTATCATTTTTACATTAATGTATTATATTTAATATCCAATAGAAATAATATGTTCTTCCACGTAAATCTAAATCTACTATTGGATCTCCTGACCCAATAGTAATTTGCATTGCACCAATTCCAAAATATTGTTCCATGCTATACTTGCATTTGCTTCCAATTTTCTAATTATTCATTTCTTCTATGTATAAAATCACTTCAGACAACATTTAAGACATTGAGTTTTGTTAATAAAAGCATGGAAACAAAGTTTGCTGGGGCTAAATGTAGTAGTCAAAAATCTGCAGGTTTAAACTTTGTCAAGTTACAAAATATCTAGACTGGTAACTAGAGATGAGCGAACTTTAAAAAAAAGTTCGGCGTTCGGGTTGTGGTAACTCGCGCATCCCGTTATGGATTCCACTATCGCGGCATATGGAATCCATAAGGGGCGGCTTCCACCAACCCGAACTGTTGAACAGCCGAAGGACCTGGGGTGACGTCACCGTAATGTGATCAGTGCAGGGGGCGTGGCTCAGCCCCCATCAGGGCGGCTATTCCATCTACAGGCAGGGTACTAACAGAGACAGGGTCAGCTTTAGGGTAAGAGCCCATAGCTTTATACATCAGGCCCAGCACCTGCCTTCCTGAGCCCCACAAAGTCGAGCACCTGCTCATCGATTATACATTATTTACTTATTTTTCTTTTTTCTATGATACTTTGGGTCGATTTTTTTTGGTTTGTTTTAACTTGATTTATTAAAGGCTACGTTTTAAGGGTGGTAGTCTGTGATTATTCTTAGTGTGTTTTTTGCCACCTTGTATTTAGTATACCGACAGACTGGTTATAGTCTGAACTGTGAAATTTTGCTAGAAATTTAGCCAAGAAAATTTGGATATGCTATGAGAAAATCCAGGAGACGACTTTTCTTGAATTATGGGTCATGAAACATGTGTCCACCATGATCCTGAGACCAAACAAGAGTCCATACAATGGAAGCACAAGGGGTCACTAACTTCAAAGAAATTTACTGTGCAGCTGGAAAGATCATAGAAACTGTTTTTTTGGGATAAAGAAAGCTTTTTAGTACTAGAATTCATGCCAAACACAGCAATTACTGGAGACACCCATGCTTCAACAATGAAGGCATTACATGAGGTAGTCCAAGAGAAATGCCATGGGAAGTTGTCGGCAGGTGTGTTGCTGCTTAATGACAACGCACCAGATCACATGTCTCTCAAATCACAAGCTGCTATCAGAGAATGCGGCTTCATGAAGCTTAACCATCCACCTTACAGTCCAAACCTGGCTTCCAGTGATTACTTTCTTTTTCGGAACCTGAAAAAATATCTGCATGGGCGACGATTTCCTGATGATAATGCAGTCAAAGAGGTGGTAACAGGGTTACTGCAGCAACAAGAAGTCTCTTATTCTGAGGACATCCGATCACTGGAGGCGAAGTGGAATAAGTGTTTTGAAGTCAAGGGGGATTACATTGAAAAGCAGTAAGTTCAATTTTCTCAGAAATTTTTGTTATCATATTAGATAAAATAGATAATTTATTCAACACCCCTCATATGTTAATATATAAAACTATGCTACTAATTGCTAACAAGTAATCCAAGGAATAGTGTTGAGCGCGAATATTAGAATTGCGAATTTTTATCGCGAATATCGCAACTTCGATAATTCGTGAATATTTAGAATATGATGATATATATATATTCGCTAATTCGAATATTCGCCATTTTTCCAATATCTGAAAGGCGAAAACATGACTTGTCCCTGCTTCCTTCTTGTGGGTCAATGAGTCATTGGGCCTTAAGCAACTTAAGCAGGAAGGAATCATGTTTTCATTTTCAATGGCAATCCATCAACCCAACTCTGACGTTAATTCTCAATGCGAGTATATGTTTGCATCGCGAATTAAACTTAGAGCTGGGTTCCTAATGGTTGTTGCTAGAAGATGATTGAGAATATAGCGCTATATCCTCAATCTTCGTCAATTATAGCAATGCAACCGTTAGGAGCTCAGCTCAAAGTTTAGTTCGCGATGCGAGTATATGTTCGCATCGCGAATTAAACTTTGAGCTGAGCTCCTAATGGTTGGTTGAACTTGCTACTTGCTGGAAAATAGCGAAGATTGTGAATATAGTGCTATATTCGTGAATTCGTTATAATCGTAATATTCTAGCAAGCCATTGCCAACCTTTAGGAACCCAGCTCTAAGTTGAATTCGCTATGCGAGTATTGCAGGTTATATTAATCGCAATGCGAATTCAACTTAGAGGTGAGTTCCTAATGGTTGGCTTGCTTCTTATCTATCTTATGACCGAGTCGACCAAGACAACCCATTAAATGAACCTAATAGTATACTTCCCTTATGCGGTGAGATTTATGCGCATATGTAACTGACAATTTTTTGCATGACATAAACTATCTTACATACAGAGAATTATAAATCAGTAATGAGAATTGTTACTGTGATGTATAATCACCCTCTTTATGTAGGAAACGGTATTTTATGTCATGCGAAAAATTGGCAATTACATATGCGCGTGAATCGCACCGCATAAGGGAGTATGATATTGTGTTCATTCAATGGGTTATCTTGGTCTACTCGAATAGACGAATATTGCGAATATAGCAGTATATTCGCTATCTTCTCTATATTCGACCAAGCAAGCCAACCTAATAGTATACTGCCCTTATGCAGTGCGATTCACGCGCATATGTAATTGCCGATTTTTCGCATGACACAAACTATCTTACATACAGAGGACAATTATAAATCAGTAATGAGAATTGTTACTGCTGTATAATTTGCCTCTTTATGTAGTAAACTGCATTTTACGTCATTCTAAAAATCGGCAATTACATATGCTCGTGAATCGCACCGCATAAGGGCAGTATGATATTGGGTTTATTCAAAGGATTGTCTTGGTTGGTTTACACGAATAGACGAATATTGCGAATATAGCACTATATTCGCTATTTTCTTTATCTTCGTCTATTCGACCCAGCAAGCCAACCTAATAGTATACTGCCCTTATGCGATCCGATTCACGTGAATAAGTAATTGCTGATTTTTCGCATTACATAAAATACAGTAAAGAGGAAAATTATACATCAGTATTCAGTAATTAGAATCATTTAGAATACAATATTTGAATTTTTGTAATTGCGTAGGGGCATTTTCGAATATGTAGAATATAGTGATATATTATCCATGCAAATTTATTTTTCTTTTTTTTCTTTTCTACAGTGTATGAGGTGACTCATCATTATCATTTTCCCTCCCTTCTCCTAGCTTGAATAGCCAATGAGAATGTTTTGTCACAACTTAGCAACATCCCTAGCAACCAATAGGAAACTAGACTACCCCTTCACTATATAAGTGATGACATCACCCAGCAGCCATTTTGTGGTGTTGGATTTGTTGGGGCTTGGAGCTGTGCTATTTTGTCTGCTGTGCGATTTATATAATCTTGATTTAATTTATAATATTCTAGTTAGTTAGTTTCAGGTAGTGATTAGGGAATAGTGTAGTTTAGTTTTATAGCTGATAGGGTCGAAATAATTGGAGATAGTTTAGTAGTTTAGTAGAGTTTGCAGAAAAATATAGTTAGTGTTAGGGCCTAGTGTAGCAGATAGGGTTCAGTGCAGGGTTAAGTGGAGGGCATTGAGTTAGGTAGGTAGCTGTAATATATAATATGGATAGATAGATAGATAGATAGATAGATAGATAGATAGATAGATAGTGATTGATAGTTTAGGTTAGGTATTAGGGCTACAGTTAGGGAATAGTAAAGTTTAGATTTTTCAGGGCAGGGTGTAGTTTAGGTTAGTTAGTGATATAGTATAGTGTAGGGTCTATCTGTCTGTTTTGTCTGTCAGTTAGTGTCCGTCCAGTTAGTGTATTCGTTTTTTTTTTCCATTTTTTGTTAATTTTAAAAAGTCTTTTAGTCTAAGTTAGTGTCTGTGTCAGGTTAAGAAAAAATAAATAAAAAATTTGAAGTTTTATATGTTTTTTGTTTAGTCTAGTTCTGTCTGTCCTCCGTTAAAAAAAAAACTTTTTTTTTGTCTGTGTGTCAGTTAGTGTCTGTCTTAGGTTTAAAAACAATAAAAACTACAAAAAAAGTTTATAGGTTTACAAGTTTACTGTAGTTTTTTCTGTCTTACATTTAAAAAAACCCGTCTTGTAGTCTCTGTGTGTCAGTTACTGTTTGTGTCAGGTTTAAGAGTTTCCGTTTTAAGTGTTTGGCATTTAGTGCAGTTTTGGTAGTCGTCCGGTAAAAAAAAAAAAAAGATTTTTAGTCTCTGTGTGTCAGTTAGTGTCTGTCTTAGTTTAAAAAAAAAAAAAAAGTTTTGAAGTTTTACGTGTTTTGTGTTTAGTGTAGTTTTGTCAGTCCTCCGTTAAAAAAAAAAGTCTTTTTAGTCTTTGTGTCTGTTAGTTTAGTCTTAGGTTAAAAAAAAATAATAATTTGATAGCTTTACGTGTTTAGTGTCGTTTGTTACAGTTTTTGTCCTTCCATTTTTCACCCATCGTCCCCACCCCAATAAAGTTTTCCCCTAATCCCCAGTGTGAGTGTACCGGGCCCTGCAGGCAGCCGTGGACGTGGTCGGGGTAACAACAGGGGAGTTGGTTCCCGCGCTGGACCACTCCCAGCACGGGGACGCTCCTCAAGCCACGGACAGGCAGACGCAGGTGGCAGGGGTGTCCGCCTGATCCGTGACTTTTCACAAGTGGCAGCCGGCCCATTACTTCACAGGATGCAGAGGCTGTCTTGGCTCTCGTGGCCGATTCTAGTGCCACTGAGTCCTCTGCCCTGGCTGCCAGCAACTGCAGCACACCGCCTCCTGTAGAACCAACCCCCAGCCCCAAGAATTGTCCCCTCTCATGTTCAAAGAGTTTGAGACTGAGAGGGACATCTTGGGGGAGGCAATGCAGGAGGCGGAAATACTGTTCAGCCCTGCGGATGGGCAGGACCTGTTGGAAGGGATTGAGGATGAGGAGGAGGAGGGGCCTATAAATCCCCCCATGAAATCCCTTCCAACTGGTGCGTGTGGTGTTAGCCACACAACCCCTGCACCTATACAGACCCAGGCGCCAGTGAGGGGACAGGAGCAAGCCAGCACCACCCCATCTGACAGGAGGTCGGTGCGGAAGTCGTCTGTTTGGGCTTAGCTGGGTACCAAGGCCCTCAACCAGCACATCCGAGTCAACCACTGGCGGGAGTGGGAACAGATGCGGGGTGGTCAAAGCAGCAGTGCCACCAGCAGTGTGCAGGAGACAGCAGCTCCTGCCACTGTACTGCAGCCACCCCAACCCCTTCCACCAACTCATTCCCACTCCCCCGCTCCCTCTAATAGAGGTACTGGTACCGGCAGCCATACCTCTGCCTCTACTGCACCCTCCTCTGCCGTCCGGCGCCAGCCATCTATTGCAGATGCTTTTGAACGCACCGCGCCCTACGCCCCCAGGGACCGTCGCGTGCGTTCACTCAATGGGCTCCTGGCAAGGGTTATCGCCCAACATCTGCTGCCTTACAATCTGGTGGATAGCAAAACATTTAGGCAGATGTTGGAACAGGCCCAACCCAGATGGCGTGTCCCCAGCCGCCATTACTTTACCAGCACCGGCGTCCCTGCCCTTCACCAGCACATTGTGCGGAATGTATCCCTGTCGCTGGATCATGCTGTCAGCGACAGGGTGCATCTCACAATGGATGCCTGGACCAGCAGGCATGGGCAGGCACGACATATAAGCTTCACAGCCCATTGGGTGTCCCTCCGAGGCGCCGGGGAGGGATTGGCGGCATCTGATTTTGTGGTGCCGCCCCGAGGTGTCCAGGGGAGAACTGCTGCTCTCCCGCAAGCCACTGTCTCCACAGCTGCTGAGCCCCCCAGCAAGCGTCCCCGTTGCTGGGCAAGTGTGGGGCACGTCCGCTGCCAGGCCGTGCTCCAGCTTGTGAGCTTAGGGGACCGGAGACACACTGGACCTGATGTTCTGTCCGCACTAGAGGCTCAGGTTCAGAAGTGGCTGACACCCCGAAGGCTCCAAGCAGGTATGGTTGTCTGTGACAACGGCAGCAACCTACTCGCCACCCTTCATGCTGGCAGTCTGACCCATGTGCCCTGCATGGCACATGTCCTCAACCTAGTGGTACAGAAGTTCCTTTGTATGTACCCAGGGTTGAGTGACATTGTGCTGAGGGTACGTAGGATTGCCAGCCACATCAGACGCTCCCCAACTGCCGCCGCGTCCCTGTCCAAACTATAGAGGGACAACAGCCTGCCCCCCCACAGGCTGATTGTGGACAGCGTGACGCGGTGGAACTCCACCCTCCACATGCTGGAGAGGTTGTGGGAGCAGCGACGGGCGGTGAGGGAATACCTGCTGGACCTAGGCACTTCAGTGCCATCACACCCACTCCCCTACATCACCAATGCAGAGTGGGGGGCAGATACAGCAGGTCTGCTACGTGCTGGCCCCATTCGAGCAGATGACAAAGATGGTCAGCGGGGAGCATGTCGGTCTGAATGATGTGCTCCCCCTAGTGTTCCTGCTGGACAGGACACTAGATCGCCTGCTCGAAGCAGGGGAGAGTGCCTTGGTGGAGCATGAAGAGTCAACCATGCTCCACCAGGACCAGGCCCAGGGCGAGGAGGAGGAGGAGGAGGAGGAATCAGTGTACGTCCAGGAGTCTGGGCCTGGTCAGTAGGGAGAGCCGGTGCTGGAGGCACCTTTAGTCCGGCGGTGGGGCATCTCCAACTGGGAGCAGCAGCATCAGCAGCAGGAGGACCAAGAGGTGATGGTCCCGGGCAGTCGTGAAGAGTCACAGCGGGCTGTGCTCTTCCTCATGGCTGCCCATATGCTGCGATGCCTCAGGAGGGACCCCCGGATCAAAAAATTTAAGGAGAGGGAAGACATTTGGTTGGCCACCCTTTTAGACCCTCGCTGCAAGGGGAAACTGGAAGAGGCAAACCCTCGGCCTCAAGCTCCAGTTCTCCCCACCCATCTCACCCAGCAGGAGGCTGGCACCAGCAGCACCAGCCGAGCAGGTGACCTTCTGGGTGAGATGAGGCTCTTCTACCAGTCTGCGCGACCCAGTACCAGCAGCAGCATCAGTCACCACCAGCGGCTGACCCGCATTGTGGCAGACTACATGGGGTCGGTAGGTGCTTCTGACAGCATGACCACCGACGACCCCATGGAGTACTGGGTTGCCAGGCTGGACACCTGCCGTGAGCTCGCTCAGTATGCGCTGGAGTTACTATCTTGCCCCCCCTCCAGCGTACTGTCTGAGCAGGCATTCAGCGCGGCAGGTGGGATGGTCACGGACAAGCGGACCTGTCTGTCCACAGACTCCATGGACAGACTCACATTCATTAAGATGAATGAGTCCTGGATCGGCAGTGACTTCATGGCCCCCGCTGTCGGTTCAGGGCGCTGAAGGGTCCCTTATCCATCCCTCTCCTTTTCTCTCCCTCCCAAACATTGTTTTTTAACTGTTCCCTCTGTTTTTAACTTTATATGAATTACTTTTATTATTTATTTATTGATATTTATTTGATCGATATTTTTTGTCAAGTTTGTATCATGTATATATTAATTTAATTTTTTAATTATGAATTTGTTTTGAACATGTTGAGTTACATTTGGGCCTTTAAACATAAAGTCTGCTGCTGTCTGTGCTGCTGAATTTGGCCAAGCTACATGTGGCCATGATAATACACCACTTCTTAAAACCTGGTTGGGAACTGAGAACATGACCTAGCAGCCAATCCTTTACAGCTTTACAGTTTAAACACTCCCCTACGAAATTCTCCCCGCTGCCTGTGATACAATTACCTTACACAATGGGTTGATGTAATTATCACAGGCAGGAGAATACATAGTTTTAAACAATGTCTGCTGTCCTGGAGACAACAGAGGAGTCATTCAATTATCTCTCAGGACAAAGGGAAATCGCCAATACACACGTGGGGACAATAGGACAGACATCACTATTCAAATAAACAATGTCCCAACCATTACAGTAAATATAGGCATTTAACATATCCCCAGATGGCTTGGATCTGAGCGCTCAATATATCCAAACAGCGCTCAGATGCCACAAACACAGTCAAATTACCATGGGGTTTAAGTTTAGCATGGGCTGATGAGAGGGGCCATAATCCTGGGGCAAGAAGTTGTCAACAAGGCTTCTCCAGCACCCATTGGCCAGGTTGGTTTTGCCACACTGTCGTTGATGCTGCTGCATGTCATGAAAATTGTGAGTTACATTTGAGCCTTTTAACATAACGTCTGCTGCTGCCTGTGATGCCGAATTGGGCCAAGCTACATGTTGCCCTGATAATACACCACTCCTTAAATCCTGCTGTTGATGCTGCTGCATGTCATGAAAATTTTGAGTTACATTTGAGCCTTTTAACCACCTCAGCCCCCCTAGCTTAAACACCCTTAATGACCAGGCCACTTTTTACAATTCTGCACTACACTACTTTCACCGTTTATTGCTCGGCCATACAACTTACCACCCAAATGAATTTTACCTCCTTTTCTTCTAACTAATAGAGCTTTCATTTGGTGGTATTTCATTCTTGCTGACATTTTTACTTTTTTTTTTGATATTTTGCTTTTTTTGATGAAATTTTTGCAAAAAAAATGACATTTTTTACTTTCTGTTGGAAAATGTGTCAAATAAAACTACATTTCTCTATAATTTTTTCTCTAAATGTATTGTTCTACATGTCTTTGATAAAAAATGCAATACGTCTATATTTATTAGTTTTGGTAAAAGTTATAGCTTTTACAAACTATGGTGCAAAAAAGTGAATTTCAGTACTTTGACTTTCTGAGCACCTGTCCTGTTTCCTGCTGTACTACAATGCCCAGACAGTAGAAACACCCCATAAATGACCCCATTTCGGAAAGTAGACACCCTAAGGTATTCAATGAGGGGCATAGTGAGTTCATGGAAGTTTTTATTTTTTGTCACAAGTTAGCGGAAATTGATTTTTTTTTCCAAAAATTTCATTTTCCGCTAACTTGTGACAGAAAATAAAAACTTCTATGAACTCACTATGCCCCTCAGCGAATACCTTAGGGTGTCTACTTTCCGGAATGGGGTCACTTGTGGGGTCTTTTTACTGCCCTGGCATGTGTTTTGGGGTGTATTTTTACATATACCCATGTTGGGTGAGAGAAATATCTCTGTAAATTGACAACTTTGTATAATTTTTTTTTAAAAGTTGTCGTTTACAGCGATATTTCTCACACAAAGTATGGGTATTTATAAAAATACACCCTAAAACTCATTGCCCTACTTCTGCTGAGTACGGCGATACCACATGTGTGCCACTTTTTTGCAGCCAAGATGCGCAAAGGGGCCCAAATTCCAATGAGTACTGTGGGGGGTTAGCTCTGGTCTCGAGGATCGTTCACAAAAACTTCCTTCCGGACAACGGATTTCACGTCCAAACAGTGCATTTATTATAGCAGTCTTTTCAAACAACACAACAGGTGCAAAACAATAAACACTGGCCCGGCTAGGCTCTAACTAAACATATTATTTGGATTCCTCACTCACCTAGTGGGTACAGTTCACACCCTGTGAACTGATGCGGCTTTCTCCAGCCCAATATCCCACAGCCTCCTGGCTGTTCAGAGCACTGTTCACACACAGTCTCAGATCAGTGTCCGTTGGGAATTCAGGCTCACCAGTCCTCCTGACTGTGGCCCTGCGACCCTTCCAGGCGTCGCTGTGTTCCCCAATTCCGGGCTATCGCTTAGCCCCGTGGCCCCTCAGCCAACTTGGCCGAGACCACTCACACAGAGCCTCTGCCAAACTCTGTCTCCAAAAGCTCTCTCCAGAGTGGGGGGCCCCACCCATGTCCAACAAGAGGATTAAATAGAATCCCTGGACATGGGCATTGTCCAAAATCCCGGACTGGAGCATGGGGAACAGGCACCCACCCAGCACATTGCCTGTTCCCAGTAAAAGCCCGCCCTGGAACTGGCTGAGCCAGCTATACTAACACTAATACTTGGGCTTTCACTCCACCAAGGCCAGGCCTCTTGGTGACACGCTCTCGGTGCAAACAGCCCTGTCTGACGGCCTCCCTGGGGTTTCACTGCACACCCCAGTGTTCACATTGCCACAGTACCTTTAAGATTTCACAGGGCAATTTTACGCATTTGCATTCCAAACTACTTCTCACGCTTTAGGGGCCCCTAAAATGCCAGGGCAGTAAAAATACCCCACAAGTGACCCCATTCCGGAAAGTAGACACCCTAAGGTATTCGCTGATGGGCATAGTGACTTAATGGAAGTTTTTATTTTTTGTTACAAGTTAGCGGAAATGGAATTTCTTTTTTTTTTCTTACAAAGTCTCATATTCCACTAACTTGTGACAAAAAAATTTTTTTTTACATCAACTCACCATACCCCTCACGGAATACCTTGGGGTGTCTGCTTTCTAAAATGGGGTCACTTGTGTGGTATTTTTACTGCCCTGGCATTTTAGGGGCTTCTAAAGCGTGAGAAGGAGTTTGGAATCCAAATGCGTAAAAATGTCCTGTGAAATCCTAAAGGTACTCATTGGATTTAGGGCCCCTTTGCGCATCTTGGCTGCAAAATAGTGGCACACATGTGGTATCGCCGTACTCAGGAGAAGTAGGGCAATGTGTCTTGGGGTGTATTTTTACATATACCCATGCTGGGTGTGAAAAATATCTCTGTAAATGTCAACTTTCTCCATTTTTTTATAAAAAAGTTGTCAATTTACAGAGATATTTTTCACACCCAGGATGGGTATATGTAAAAATACACCCAAAAACACATTGCCCTACTTCTCCCGAGTATGACGATACCACATGTGTGCCACTTTTTTGCAGCCAAGATGCGCAAAGGGGCCCCAATTCCAATTAATACCTTTACCATTACCATTTTTACGCATTTTTCTTCTCACGCTTTAGTGCCCCTAAAATGCCAGAGCAGTAAAAATACCCCAAATGTGACCCCATTTTAGAAAGAAGACACCCCAAGGTATTCTGTGAGGGGCATGGTGAGTTCATAGAAGTTTTTTTTTTTTTTTTGGCACAAGTTAGCGGAATTTGATTTTTTTGTTTTTTCTCACAAAGTCTCCCTTTCCGCTAACTTGTGACAAAAAGTTTAATCTTTCATGGACTCAATATGCCCCTCAGCAAATACCTTGGGGTGTCTTCTTTCCAAAATGGGGTCACATGTGAGGTTTTTGAACTGCCATGGCATTTGAGGGTCTCCGCAATCATTACATGTATGGCAAGCATTAGGAGTTTCTGCTATTCTCCTTATATTGAGCATGAGAAGAAAAAACAGGCTGCGGGAGAAGAAAAAACAGGCAGCAGGCTCATAAACTTGAATGTTACAAACTTTATAAAACGTGAACATAAAGCTTTTTTTATCAAACCTGATGAAAACTTTTAAAACCTGAACTCAAGATTTTTTTTTTCTTGCTACCTGTTTAATTTTTTTTTTTTTTAACCATTTCACTCTTTATTTTCCTAGCAGAAACCTCTTCTTTCCCATGGGACAATGTGTAAAGTGTAAATCACACAGAGATGGTGCGAAGTATATTATGCACTTTATCCCAAGTGAAAGGAGACGTTTCTACCGTTTCACATTTCTGCTGTAGCACACCAGCACCCCTATGTGTTAGGGTCTCGCAAAACCTAGTATCCTGAGAGACCCTAGAGCCTGAGTGGATAAACTACCTGTGTTGTGCTGTCCCTATGTCCCTAAGTGTACCTGAGTGTGGTACTTTCGGAAACACTCCCCTAGGCATAGGGCAGGGTGGTCAGGACAGTCAGGACAGAAATAACGGGTGTCACGCCTTATTCCACTCCTGCTACAGACATGACATCTTTTTCGGGGTGACAGTTGGGTTGAGGTACCAGCAACGACATTGGGGAAATGTCGCTCGTGTAGACGGCTCACTACACTGGTGGTTGGGGCCACGGAACCTCCTGGATACAGGAGGTTTTCGATGATCTCTTCCTGAAATTTGAGGAAGGATCCTGTTCTCCCAGCCTTACTGTAGAGAACATAGCTATATAACTAACTATATATAGCCAATTGAATTAAATATACAGACACCTTCTTATACCAGCGTCTGGTCCTGCGGGAAAGCAAATACGGGGCCAACATCTGGTCATTGAAATCCACCCCTCCCATGAGCAAATTATAGTCGTGGACCGAGAGGGGCTTTTCAATGACACTGGTTGCCCGTTCAATTTGGACTGTCGTGTCTGCGTGAATGGAGGAGAGCATGTAAACGTCACGCTTGTCTCTCCATTTCACCGCGAGCAGTTCTTGGTTACACAAGGCAGCCCTCTCCCCCCTTGCGAGACGGGTGGTAAGGAGCCGTTGGGGGAAGCCCTGGCGACTAGGTCGCACGGTGCCACAGCAGCCAATCTGTTCTAGGAACAAATGCCTGAAGAGGGGCACACTTGTGTAAAAATTGTTCACATAAAGATGGTACCCCTTGCCTAATAAGGGTGACACCAAGTCCCAGACTATCTTCCCACTGCTCCCCAGGTAGTCAGGGTAACCGACCGGCTCCAGGGTTTCATCTTTTCCCTCATAGATCCGAAATTTGTGCGTATAGCCTGTGGCCCTTTCACAGAGCTTATACAATTTGACCCCATACCGGGCGCGCTTGCTTGGGATGTACTGTTTGAAGCCAAGGCGCCCGGTGAAATGTACTAGGGACTCGTCTACGCAGATGTTTTGTGCGGGGGTATACAAATCTGCAAATTTCTGGTTGAAGTGGTCTATGAGGGGCCGAATTTTGTGGAGCCGGTTAAAAGCTGGGTGGCCTCTGGGACGGGAGGTGGTGTTGTCGCTAAAGTGCAGGAAACGCAGGATGGTCTCAAAACGTGTCCTGGACATGGCAGCAGAGTACATGGGCATGTGATGAATTGGGTTCATGGACCAATATGACTGCAATTCATGCTTTTTGGTTAGGCCCATGTTGAGGAGAAGGCCCAGAAAAGTTTTAAATTCGGAAACTTGGACTGGTTTCCACCGGAAAGGCTGGGCATAAGAGCTTCCCAGGTTGGGGTTTATAAATTGAGTGGCATACCGATTTGTTTCTGCCACAACTAAGGGTCCTTTCACACTGGCGTTTTTGTTTTCCGGCATAGAGTTCCGTCCTCGGCATTCTATGCCGGAAAAATCCTGATCAGGATCATCCCCATGTATTCTGAATGGAGAAAAAATCCGTTCAGGATGCATCAGGATGTCTTCAGTTCAGGACCGGAACATTTTTTGGATGCAGCAAATACCGCAGCATGCTGTGCTTTTTGTTCCGTTCAAAAATCCGGAACACTTGCCGCAAGGCCGGATCCGGAATTAATGCCCATTGAAAGGCATTAATCCGGATCCGGCCTTAAGCTAAACGTTGTTTCGGCTCATCGCCGGATCCGACGTTTAGCTTTTTCTCAATGGTTACCATGGCAGCCAGGACGCTAAAGTCCTAGTTGCCATGGTAAAATGTAGTGGGGAGCGGGGGAGCAGTATACTTACCATCTGTGCGGCTCCCGGGCGCTCCAGAGTGACGTCAGGGCGCCCTAAACGCATGGATTACGTGATCGCATGGATCACGTGATCCATGCGCATGAGCGCTCTGGCGTCATTCTGAGCGCCCGGAGCCGCACGGACTGTAAGTATACCGCTCCCCGCTCCCACTACTACTATGGCAACCAGGACTTTAATAGCGTCCTGGCTGCCATAGTAACCTGAAAGCATTTCGAAGACTGATCAGGATCCTGATCAGTCTTCTAATGCTTTCAGGCGACTTGCGTTCTGACGGATCCGGCGGGACGGAAGTGCCTGCCGGATCCTCAGAACGCAAGTGTGAAAGGACCCTAATTCATAAAGCTCCGCAGTGAAGAACAGCTCAAAAAACCCCAGCGCCGATCCTATCTGAGCTGTCTCCACCTGAACTCCTGACTGGGCGGTGAAAGGGGGAACTACTGGTGCGGCTGAAGTTGGGGGCTGCCAATCAGGGTTTTCCAGCACCTCAGGGACTCTAAGGGCTCTACGGGCCTGTCTGCGTGGTGGCTGCGACGGGGGAATTACTGCACATGCCACCGTACTGCCCTTCTGGTGCTCGCCACTTCATTATGTTGTACGGCAGTGCTGGTAGAAGGTCCAGGATGGGCTGCGCTGCTGGTGTATGCCTCACCTCGTAATCCGGCAGCGCCAGCCCCACTCTGCTGCCCTTGAAACGGATCCTGTGCTACCTGCGGTCTAGCGACACGGGGCCGGGTACCCCTGGTGCTATCAGGGACCTCAACCTCCTCGTCCGAACTTTGGATCAGACTGCCACTGCTTTCAACAAGTTCGTATTCTGACCCGCTAGATTCGTCAGATGAGGGTTCCCATTCCTCATTCGACTGGGTCAGATTCCTGTAGGCCTCTTCAGGAGAATTCCCCTTATTTGACATTTGGGCAACTAAATTTAGGCGGTATTCCCTGAGACTACCCAAGAAAAAGAGCAAGCCAGTCTTACAAATGGCAGGCTAGCGAAGTACAGAAGCCGCTGCGATTGATAAAAAAGATCAAAACTGATTTTTTTTATCGCCGCAGTGCTTGTGAAGTGATTGTGCAGTGATAAAAAAATAAAATAAATTCTGTCACTGCGGCGGGGTGGGCGTGGGTGAACGCACGTGTGGGCAAACACTGCGTTTTGGGTGGGGGGCGAGCTAAAGTGACAGTAATACTATTATAGATCTGACCGTGATCAGTTCTGATCACTTACAGATACTATAAAAGTACAAATGCTGATTAGCGCTACGCTAATCAGCGAATCGGTGACTGCGGTGCGGTGGGCTGGGCGCTAACGGAAGCTAACTACCTACCAAAGGGACCTAAACTAACCTAAACCTAACAGTCAATACTAGTGGAAAAAAAAATGACAGTTTACACTGATCTTTTTTTTCCCTTTCACTAGTGATTGACAGGTGATTGAAAGGGGTGATCAAGGGGTTAATTGGGGTGATGGGGGGTGATCAGGGCCTGAAGTGTGGTGCTTGGTGTACTTACAGTAGAGGTGTGCTCTCTCCTTGGTCCAATCCACGAAAAGGACCCAGGAGAGGGCACAGAAGCCATTTAACACAATATATTTATAAATATAATGTGCTAAATGGCTTGCGATTCGTTTTTTAAAAAAATCATCAGCCTGCCAGCGATGATAATTGGCTGGCAGGCTGATGACCTATACTTGAACTTCTTCTCTAACTTTTTACCGCCGCGCAGTGCGCATGCGCGGCGGCATCAGCGCGAAATCTCGCATCTCACGACATGACGCGCCGAAGCGTCCATTTAGAGCTACAGGACCGCCCGCCGGACGCATCCATTCGTTAGGTGGTCCTGTAGTGGTTAAAATAACGTCTGCTGCTGCCTGTGATGCCGAATCAGGCCAAGTTACATGTTGCCCTGATAATACACCACTCCTTAAATCCAGCCGTTGATGCTGCTGCATGTCATGAAAATTTGGACTTACATTTGGGCCTTTTAACATAACGTCTGCTGCTGCCTGTGATGCCGAATCGGGCCAAGCTACATGTTGCCCTGATAATACACCACTCCTTAAATCCTGATGTTGATGCTGCTGCATGTCATGAAAATTTTGAGTTACATTTGATCGCACAGGGAACAATCATAGAGTCTAGACCTTCACACCTTTTTTAAAGTAAAATTTTGATTGGAAGTGTACTTACCTGCCAGTGCCTGCCGTTATTCTGCCTAGTTACAAATGGAAACTTATGAGTCAGCATTCTAGTATTGTGTTAACTTTAGATGCTGTATGTCCTGATTGTGTGTAGACAACCATTATGGACCTGGTTTTATCTTTTTTACTTTAACAAGTATAGAATTATGAATTCTCTTAACCTGGTTTGCATGTTTTGTATTCTCGCATGTGCTCAACTTATTTATGTATTGTCAATATTTAGACATAAAAATATTTATTTAAATAATCTTTTTAAAAAGACATTTTATCTAGCGTTGTTTGGCTTCATTCACAAAATGAAATGATTTTACTTTATTTTATTATTTTTTATTTTAAATTTAGTGTGGTTTGGGGCGGCTATGTCGTGGTTCACGCTGTAGCACGGTGTGGACCGCATGTGGCCTTTCCTTGTCAAAAGGTCTTCTGCAGTTGGCATTGTACAGGACTGATTGATGAACCTAGGAAAATGTATATATTTTATTTTATTTTTATTTTTTTGTTGTCACACGGATTTAGGATCCAACACGGTGTTGTCTGTCGTTCTGGGAGGGATGGCTGACTTTCGTGTTGACCTCTCTACATGATTGGGTGTGACTGGTGTTGTACTCATCCATGTGGAAATCCGGTTTTGTGAATGGAGCCGTGTAGCAACATGTAAATATGTATAGGTACTTTTCTTGTTTATGTTACTTATTGGCAATTATGTAATGAGGATTTGCACATGCTAATTATATATAACCACTGCTTTAAGATTTTTAGTATAAACTGTGTACTATATGATGTTCTTGGAGACATGCCACTAGAGATGGCCCGAACTATCAGCCGGCAAACAGTTCCCGGCGAACATAGCTTGTTCGCGTTCGCCACAGCGGGCGAACACATGCGATGTTCGGTCCGCCCCCTATACATCATCATTGAGCAAACTTTGACCCTGTACCTCACAGTCAGCAGAAACATTCCAGCCAATCAGCAGCATACCCTCCCTCCCAGACCCTCCCATCTCCTGAACAGCATCCATTTTAGATTCATTCTGAAGCTGCAGTCTTAGTGAGAGGAGGGAGAGTGTAGTTGCTGCTGATTTAATAGGGAAATCCATAGCTAGGCTAGTGAATTCAGTGTCCACTCCAGTCCTGAAAGACTCATCTGATCTCTGCTGTAAGGACAGCGTCCTGACAGCACCCCAAAAAGCCCTTTTTAGGGCTGCAACATTACTCTGCTTTTTTTTTTTTTCTCCATATATGTATTGCATTTGCCTGGCCTGCCTGTGTGTGAGGAGCTGCAGGCCCACAGACTGCAGTGTGCCCACTGCCAGTGCCCACCCCTGTCATCCCATGTGGCACAGGACTTTGCATCAAAAAAAGGCATTTAATTTTTACACTTTAGTGTAATTTCAGTTGCTTGCCTGCTAGTGTGTGTCAGGCCGACTTCCACTGACTGTAGTGTGCCCACTGCCAGTGCCCACCCCTGTCATACCGTGTGGCACAGGACTTTGCATAAAGAAAAAAAGCATTTCATTTTTACACTTTAGTGTCATTTCAGTTGCTTGCCTGCTAGTGTGTGTCAGGCCGACTTCCACTGACTGCAGTGTGCCCACTGCCAGTGCCCACCCCTGTCATCCCGTGTGGCACAGGACTTTGCATCCAAAAAAGGCATTTCATTTTTACACGTTAGTCTAATTTCAGTTGCTTGCCTGCTGCCAGTGTGTGTCAGGCCCACATCCACAGACTGTAGTGTGCCCACTGCCAGTGCCAACCACTGATACCGGGTGGCACACTAGCTTCAAGCTTGCCGATAAATAAGGCATTTAATTTTTACACATTAGTCTAATTTCAGTTGCTTGCCTGCTGCCAGTGTGTGTCAGGCCCACTTCCACAGACTGTAGTGTGCCCACTGCCAGTGCCAACCACTGATACCGGGTGGCACAGTAGCTTGCCGATAAATAAGGCATTTAATTTTTACACATTAGTCTAATTTCAGTTGCTTGCCTGCTGCCAGTGTGTGTCAGGCCCACTTCCACAGACTGTAGTGTGCCCACTGCCAGTGCCAACCACTGATACCGGGTGGCACAGTAGGTTGCCGATAAATAAGGCATTTAATTTTTAGACAGTATTCTAATTTCAGTTGCTTGCCTGCTGCCAGTGTGTGTCAGGCCCACTTCCACTGACTGTAGTGTGCCCTACCAGTGCCAACCACTGATACCGGGTGGCACAGTAGCTTGCCGATAAATAAGGCATTTCATTTTTAGACAGTATTCTAATTTCAGTTGCTTGCCTGCTGCCAGTGTGTGTCAGGCCCACTTCCACAGACTGTAGTGTGCCCACTGCCAGTGCCAACCACTGATACCGGGTGGCACAGTAGCTTGCCGATAAATAAGGCATTTAATTTTTACACATTAGTCTAATTTTAGTTGCTTGCCTGCTGCCAGTGTGTGTCAGGCCCACTTCCACAGACTGTAGTGTGCCCACTGCCAGTGCCAACCACTGATACCGGGTGGCACAGTAGCTTGCCGATAAATAAGGCATTTAATTTTTAGACAGTAGTCTAAATTCAGTTGCTTGCCTGCTGCCAGTGTGTGTCAGGCCCACTTTCACAGACTGTAGTGTGCCCACTGCCAGTGCCAACCACTCATACCAGGTGGCACAGTACCTAGCACGCGTAGTACCTAATCTAAAAAAAAATGACAGGCAGAGGCAGGCCACCCCGCAGGGGCCGTCGTGGTCGTGGTGCTGTGATTCCCACTGTCCCTGGAATAATGCCTAGTGTTCAGAGGCCATGTACCCTGAACCCGAAAAATTCTGAGGACATAGTTGACTGGCTTAGACAGAACACCCAATCTTCAACAGCTTCCGCTAAGAACCTTGACGCACCATCCTCCTCCAGCTCAGCTTCGGTCACCTGCTCTCAAGTTACCACGCACCCGCCCGCCCCCACAACCACCATAGCCGCTTCACTTGATCCGTCAGAGGAGTTTTTTACACATCAGTTGGATGCAATTAGTGATGCGCAACCATTATTGCCAGATGATGTAGATTACAGGGATATGTCTCAGTCAGGCAGGATTACACACATGGACGTACAGTGTGATGATGATGATGATGTTGTACCCGCTGCTGCTTCCTTTGCTGAGGTGTCAGATACAAGTGAAGCGGTTGATGATGACGATGTGTCCGCGGATGCCACGTGGGTGCCTACTCGAAGAGAAGAAGAGGGGGAAAGTTCAGAAGGGGAGACAGAGAGAATGAGGAGACGGAGGGAAGCAGGGGGAGGTCGTCGCAAGGAGTTAGTGGCACAGTCAGACAGCATGTAAAAGAAACTGAGTCGTGGGAAGTCCAACACCCACCTTGGTACAACTGCTTTGCGAAGGCACATGATCTCACATCACAAACGCCTATGGGATCAACACATGAGTACAAGCAGCACACAAACTCAAAGCCACCATGCTCCTCCTGGTCCAGCATCTTCAGCCACGTCAACCACTGCTGTCCTCCCTGCCCCCTCTCAACCAACCGCCACTCCATCTCTCACCTTCTGCAGTTCCTGCTCATCTGCCCACAGTCAGGTGTCTGTCAAGGACGTGTTTGAGCGTAAAAAGCCAATGTCACAGAATCACCCCCTTGCCCGGCGACTGACAGCTGGCTTGACAGAAGTCTTAGCCCGCCAGCTTTTACCATACCAGCTGGTGGAGTCTGAGGCCTTCAAAAAATTTGTCGCTATTGGGACACCACAGTGGAAGGTACCCGGACGAAATTTTTTTTCAAAAAAGGCAATCCCAAACCTCTACCATGTCATTAAAAAGGAAGTCATGGCATCTCTGGCATACAGTGTTGGGGCAAGGGTCCATCTGACCACTGATACCTGGTCTGCAAAGCACGGTCAGGACAGGTATATCACGTACACTGCGCATTGGGTCAACCTGCTGACGGCTGACAAGCATGGAATGTGTGGCTCCGCAGCGGAGTTGGTGACACCACCACGACTTGCAGGCAGACCTACTGCCACCTCTTCTACTCCTACTCCATCCTCTTTGATATCCTCCTCGGCTGAGTCCTCTTCTGCTGCGGCGTCTGGCTGCACATCAACTGAATCCCCTCAGCTCCCCAGGGGTTTTTCCACATCCCGGATACGACAGTGTCTTGGGGTTGACTTGCCTAAAAGCAGAGAGCCACACAGGACCAGCACTCCTGTCCACCCTGAACGCACAGGTGGATCAGTGGCTGACCCTGCACCAACTGGAGATCGGCAAAGTGGTGTGTGACAATGGAAGAAATTTGTTGTCGGCATTGAATTTGGGCAAGTTGTCACATGTGCCGTGCATGGCACATGTGTTGAATCTCATCGTACAACGTTTTGTGTCTAAGTACCCAGGCTTACAGGACGTCCTCAAGCAGGCCAGGAAGGTGTGTGGCCATTTCAGGCGTTCCTACACGGCCATGGTGCACTTTTCCGATATTCAGCGGCGAAACAACATGCCAGTGAGGCGCTTGATATGCGACAGCCGTCAACGAGTATTTGTATGACCAGGGTGCTAGGACAGCCTCTGCGGAGCTGGGAATTTTTTTGCCACGTTACTGGACACTCATGCGCAATGCCTGTAGGCTCATGCGTCCTTTTGAGGAGGTGACAAACCTAGTCAGTCGCACCGAAGGCACCATCAGCGACCTCATCCCATTTGTTTTCTTCCTGGAGCGAGCCCTGCGAAGAGTGCTGGATCAGGCTGTAGATGAGCGTGAAGAGGAAGAGGAAGAGTTGTGGTCACCATCACCACCAGAAACAGCCTTGTCATCATCGCTTGCCGGACCTGAGGCAACGCTGGAAGAGGAGTATGAGGAAGAGGAGTCAGAGGAGGAATGGGGCGGCTTTGAGGAGGAGGAAGACCAACCACAGCAAGCACCGCAGGCTGCTCGTTGTTGTCACCTATCTGGTACCCATGGTGTTGTACGTGGCTGGGGGAAGAACAAACCGTCAATGACATCAGTGAGGACGAGGAACGGGAAATGAGTAGCTCTGCATCCAACCTTGTTCAAATGGGGTCTTTCATGCTGTCATGTCTGTTGAGGGACCCACGTATAAAAAGGATGAAGGAGAATGACCTGTACTGGGTGGCCACGCTACTAGACCCCCGGTATAAGCAGAAAGTGGCAGAAATGTTACCAAATTACCGAAAGTCGGAAAGGATGCAGCAGTTCAAAACCAAACTAAAAAATATGCTTTACACAGCTTATAAGGGGATGTCACAGCACAACGGGAATCTAACAGGGAAGAGGTGAGTGTAATCCTCCTCCTACCACGGCGGCAAGGACTGGACGATTTACAGATGTGTTGTTGATGGAGGACATGCGGAGCTTTTTCAGTCCTACTCATCGCCACAGCCCTTCGGGATCCAGCCTTAGAGAACGACTCGACCGACAGGTAGCAGACTACCTCGCCTTAACAGCAGATATCGACACTCTGAGGAGCAATGAACCCCTTCACTACTGGGTGTGCAGGCTTGACCTGTGGCCTGAGCTATCCCAGTTCGCGATAGAACTTCTGGCCTGCCCTGCTTCAAGTGTCCTGTCAGAAAGGACCTTCAGTGCAGCAGGAGGCATTGTCACTGACAAGAGAAGTCGCCTCGGTCAAAAAGTGTTGATTACCTCACCTTCATAAAGATGAATGAGGCATGGATCCCGAAGGGACTGACAGTGGGGGATACGTTTGACTAACAAAAGGCCTGATTACATGCCTTGGCCTCAAAATGGTCCCCACGCTGCTGTATTTAATGTCTGCATACCGGATGACTTTCGTGAATTCTCCACCACCAACTAGGGTTCAAGCCGCAATGTTTTAGTCACTTTTCTGCCTGGAAAACATCAATTTTTCCGGCCGCTGCTACAATAGCGGCTGCAACAATGCCATTATTTTTCAGGCATGTGTACATGCCTAATTTTTCTGTCCTATGGTGCAGCACTGTGGCTGCAAAAACAAACCAAAAAAAGGCACATACAAGTGTCAATTCCCTTCGTGATCGTTACCTTGTTGTGGTGAAGGGGCTTGCGTATCACAATGAAGCAATCATCACCTCTATGAGTGTGTTGGCAATGTTGCCACACCCCAGATGATAAGGCCGTTGCTTCATTATAGTCAGACCAAAAGCGATCGGACAGCTGGATAATATTTCACAGAAAAAACATTAATTTACCTTTTTTTTAATATGTTGTATGGGTTTTTAATACATAAAATAAAAAATCATAATAAAGTCTCTTAATAGTTTATTAGAAATGATGCAGACAATAAAAAAAATCACCATCAATTCCAATACAAAGCAAGTATAGAGCTCAGAACTAAATTATTTCATGATGTCGTAATGGTTCGCTAATTCGACAATGGTTAATCAATTCGACCGGATAAGGTACGTAACAGGGATTAAACTGATAGGAATAGTACTAGTTAACCGCTTCAGCCCCCCTAGCTTAAACACCCTTAATGACCAGGCCACTTTTTACAATTCCGCACTACACTACTTTTACCGTTTATTGCTCCGTCATGCAACTTACCACCCAAATGAATTTTACCTCCTTTTCTTCTCACTAATAGAGCTTTCATTTGGTGGTATTTCATTGTTGCTGACATTTTTACTTTTTTTGCCATTAATACAAATTTAACGACATTTTTGCAAAAAAATGACATTTTTCACTTTCTGTTGTAAAATTTTTCAAAAAAAAACTACATTTCTATATAAATTTTTCTCTAAATTTATTGTTCTACATGTCTTTGATAAAAAAAGTCCAATAAGTGTATATTTATTGGTTTGGGTAAAAGTTATAGCGTTTACAAACTATGGTGCAAAAGTGAATTTCGGCATTTTGAAGCAGCTCTGACTTTCTGAGCACCTGTCATGTTTCTTCAGGTGCTAGAATGTCAGGATAGTATAAATACCCCCAAATCACACCATTTTAGAAAGAAGACACCCCAAAGTATTCGCGGAGGGGCATGGTGAGTTCATGTATCATTTCATTTTTTTCACAAGTTAGCGGAAAATGACACTTTCTGAGAAAAAAAAAAAAAGTTTCAATTTCTGATAACTTCTGGCAAAAAAAAAAATCTCAGACGGACTCACTATGCCCCTCAGTGAATACCTTGGGGTGTCTACTTTCCAAAATGGGGTCATTTGTGGGGTGTGTTTACTGTTCTGGCATTTTGGGCGGGCTAAATTGTGAGCCGCCATGTAAAACCTAAAGGTACTCGTTGGAATTTGGGCCCTTTGCGCACTCCAGGCTGCAAAAAGTGTCACTTATGTGGTATCGCCGTACTCAGGAGAAGTAGGGCAATGTGTTTTGGGGTGTATTTTACATATACCCATGTTGGGTGAGAGAAATATCTCTGTAAATTGTCAACTTTGTATAAAATTTTTTAAAAGTTGTCGCTTACAGAGATATTTTTCACACAAAGTATGGGTATATATAAAAATACACCCCAAAACACATTGCCCTACTTCTCCTGAGTACGGCATACCACATGTGTGCCACTTTTTGCAGCCTGGATGCGCAAAGTGGCCCTAAAACCAATGAGTACCTTTAGGATTTCACAGGGCATTTTTACGCATTTGGATTCCAGACTTCTTCTCACGCTTTAGGGGCCCCTAAAATGCCAGGACAGTATAAATACCCCACATGTGACCCCATTTTGGAAAGAAGACACCTCAAGGTATTCTGTGAGGGGTATGGTGAGTTCATGTAAAATTTTATTTTTGTCACAAGTTAGTGGAATATGAGACTTTGTAAAAACAAAATTAAAAAAAAAAATATCAATTCTCGCTGACTTGTGCCAAAAAATAAAAATTCTGTGGACTCACCATGCCCCTCACGGAATACCTTGGGGTGTCTTCTTTCCAAAATGGGGTCACATGTGGGGTATTTATACTAACCTGGCATTTTAGGGGCCCCTAAATTGTGAGAATCCAAATGCATAAAAATGGCCTGTGAAATCCTAAAGGTACTCATTGGAATTTGGGCCCCTTTGCGCATCTTGGCTGCAAAAAAGTGTCACTCATGTGGTATCGCCGTACTCAGGAGAAGTAGGGCAATGTGTTTTGTGGTATATTTTTACATATACCCATGCTGCGTGTGAGAAATATCGCTGTAAATGACAATTTTTTACATTTTTTTATTCAAAGTTGTCAATTTACAGAGATATTTCTCTCACCCAGTATGGGTATATGTAAAAATACACACCAAAACACATTGCCCTACTTCTCCTGAGTACGGCGATACCACATGTGTGACACTTTTTTGCAGCCAAGATGCGCAAAGGGGCCCAAATTCCAATGAGTACCTTTTAGGAGGGCATTTTTACGCATTTTTCTTCTCACGCTTTAGGGCCCCTAAAATGTCAGGGCAGTAGAAATACCCCACATGTGTCCCCATTTTAGAAAGAAGACACCCCAAGGTATTCCATGAGGGGCATGGCGAGTTCATAGAAGATTTTTTTTTTGGCACAAGTTAGTGGAAATTGATTTTTTATTGTTTTTCTCACAAAGTCTCCCTTTCCGCTAACTTTTGACAAAAAGTTTAATTTTTCATGGACTTATTATGCCCCTCAGCGAATACCTTGGGGTGTCTTCTTTCCAAAATGGGGTCACATGTGGGGTATTTCTACTGCCCTGGCATTTTAGGGGCCCTAAAGCGTGAGAAGATAAATGCGTAAAAATGCCCTCCTAAAAGGTACTCGTTGGAATTTGTGCCCCTTTGCGCATCTTGGCTGCAAAAAAGTGTCACACATGTGGCATCACCGTACTCAGGAGAAGTAGGGCGATGTGTTTTGGGCTGTATTTTTACATATACCCATGCTGGATGAGAGAAATATCTCAGTAAATTGACAACTTTGAATAAAAAAATTTAAAAAATTGTCGTTTACAGCGATATTTCTCACACAAAGTATGGGTATATGTAAAAATACACCCCAAAACACATTGCCCTACTTCTCCTGAGTACGGCGATACCACATGAGTGACACTTTTTTGCAGCCTGGGTGCGCAAAGGGGCCCTAAAACCAATGAGTACCTTTAGGATTTCACAGGCCATTCTTACACATTTGGATTCTCACGCTTTAGGACCCCTAAAATGCCAGGGCAGTATAAATACCCCACAAGTGACCCCATTGTGGAAAGAAGACACCCCAAGGTATTCTGTGAGGGGTATGGCGAGTTCACAGAAAAAAAAAATTTGGCACAAGTTAGCGGAAATTGATTTTTTTTTTTTTTTTTTTACAGTCTCATATTCCACTAAATAAAATTTTGCATGAACTCACCATACCCCTCACGGAATACCTTGTGGTGTCTTCTTTCTAAAATGGGGTCACATGTAAGGTGTTTGTACTGTCCTGGCATTTGAGGGTCTCCGCAATCATTACACGTATGGCCAGCATTAGGAGTTTCTGCGATTCTCCGTATATTGAGCATACGGGTAATGAGATTTTTTTTTTCCGTTCAGCCTCTGCGCTGAAAAAAAAAAAATGAACGGCACAGATTTTTCATTCGCATCGGTCAATGTGGATGAAAAAATCTCTGCCAAATCAGTGACTGCGGTGCGGTGGGCTGGGCGCTAGCTACCTAACAAGTAGCTAACTAACTGGCGGTGATAAGGGACCCTTATGCCCCATTCACACGTCCGAAATTCTGTTTGCGGAACATAATTGCGGACCCATTCATTTCTATGGGGACAGACTTTGTCCCGCTCGGATCCGGAATTACGGATCCGCGCTTCCGGGTCTGCACTTCCGTTCCGCAAAAATATAGAACATGTCCTATTCTTGTCCGCAATTGCGGACAAGAAAAGCATTTTCTATATAGTTCTGGCAATGTGCGGATCTGCAAAATGCGGAAAGCACATTGCCGGTGTCCGTGTTTTGAGGATCTACGGATCGGATCCGCGGATCCGTGAATCCACGGATCCGTGAATCCACGGATCCGCAAAACACATATGGACGTCTGAATGGATCCTTACAAGGTGTGTGATCAATGACAGGGGGGTGATCAGGGGGTCTAGATGGGGTGATCAAGGGGTTAATAGGTGAGGGGGTGGGGGTTAGTGTAGTGTTTGGTGCAACTTTACAGTGTTACCTGGTCCTCTGGTGGTCGATCCCAGCAAATGGGACCACCAGAGGACCAGGTAGCAGGTATATCAGACGCTGTTCACAAAACAGCGTCTGATATAGCTGTTTAATGCGATTTTATTCGCATCTACAGCCTGCCAGCGATGGATCATCGCTGGCAGGCTGTAGCCTAACTGCCGTGCCGCGCTTCTCTGTGAACGCGCGTGCGTTCACAGGAAATCTCGGCTCTCACGAGATGACGCGCCGACGCGTCATCTCAGAGCTACAGGACCGCCCGCAGGACGCAGTTAAGACACCACTCATATAGGGTGTCACAGCACATTGCTCTGTGCACGCGCAGTGCCCCAATTTGGGAGTATGAGGACCGACCAAGCTGCTTTTTCCATCTCCCGGTTCCTGAAATCAATTCAGTTTGGTGTATGAGAGTTTGGTCTGTCACTGTGAAGGCAGTCGAAGGTACCCGGCCTAAATTTTTTTTCCACAAAAGGCAATCCCTGATATGGGATGTAACAGGGATTAAACTGATGAGAATAGTACTACAGAAAATACCACTCATATCGGTTGTGACAGTAAATTGCACGGCGCAGACGCAGTGACCATGGATTAAAACAGAGAGGAGGGAGCCAGCGTTTTTAACCATCTCCCGTTCGAAAAATCTATTCAATAAATGGCCCCAGATTGGGGACGTTAGAGGATTAAACTGATGAGAATAGTACTACAGAAAATACCACTCATATCGGGTGTGACAGTAAATTGCACGGCGCAGACGCAGTCACCGTAGTTTAAAACAGAGTGGAGGGAGCCAGCGTTTTTTTAACCATCTCCCTGTTCGAAAAATCAATTCAATAAATGGCCCCCAGATTGGGGACGTTAGAGGGATTAAACTGATGAGAATAGTACTACAGAAATTACCACTCATATCGGGTGTGACAGTAAATTGCACGGCGCAGACGCAGTCACCATAGTTTAAAACAGATAGGAGGGAGCCAGCGTTTTTTTAACCATCTCCTTGTTCGAAAAATCAATTCAATAAATGGCCCCCAGATTGGGGACATTAGAGGGATTAAACTGATGAGAATAGTACTACAGAAAATACCACTCATATCGGGTGTGACAGTAAATTGCACAGCGCAGACGCAGTGACCGTGGATAAAAACAAAGGGGAGGGAGCCAGCGTTTTTTTAACCAGCTTGGCTAGCTTGGTATCCAACCTTGTGCAAATGGGGAGTTTGCGGTTGTGCAAATGAACTGTTTGCGGTGCATTAAAAGTGGAGTTTGGTCTGTCAATGTCTGTAAACTGGGCGTAACCCTTACACTACCCGATCGATACAACATCATACCTGATCGTATACACACACTGGATGTTTTAAAGCATGTTATTCCAAACAATTTAGGAATGTTAGTTGATTTATGCCCTTTATGGATTAAAACCCGACTCTGCGTCCACTACGTAATTTTCCATGGGAGTTTTGCCATAGATCCCCCTCCGGCATGCCACAGTCCAGGTGTCAGACCCCTTGAAACAACTTTCCCATCACTATTGTGGCCAGAAAGAGTCCCTGTGGGTTTTAAAATTCGCCTGCCAATTGAAGTCTATAGCGGTTCGCCCGGTTCGCCCGTTCGTGAACATTTGCGGAAGTTCGCGTTCAGAAAATTTTATGTTCGCGACATCACTAATGACTACTACTATCGTGATCCATTTGAGTTATGTGTAGGCCTCATACTACCCTATTTCTATATACCTGCGGATACTTTATGTGAGGATACTGATGAGCTTGGGAACGTACTCTAGGGGCCTTTACTTAAAAAAAAATGTTTTACCATTATAGTGAAAACGTCAAAGTTTTTTAATTTAAAAAATAAAAATAAACAATATAATTACAAAAAAATAAAATAAAACAATTGAACAAATCTTAATAGGGCAATGCCCTCATATTTTTAACAATTTTTTTAAGATCCCCCACGTCCTTGGCATGCCTCTCCTCCATTTCTCGCATGCCGTTTGAGAACTGGAGCTTGAGCTCCCGCAGCTTCCGGAGATGCTGCTCCCGGAAGGCCTTCATCCCAGTCTGGTGCTCCCTCTCCATGTTCCTAATTTTTAGGTCCAATTCTTTCAATACTGTAAAAAAATAAAAACAATAAACAAAATAGACGGTGTCATTTCTGAAGAAACCACATGATGTTGGCTTGAAATCTGATTGGCTGTTGGTGCTCCACCAACTTTTTATAATTTTAATCCCAGTCCTCCAGTGACCAATTTTGCAAAGTTTGAAGACTGTGCCAATAAAAGTCTAAGAGCAGCGGCAGTTTGAATTTTTCCCATTTAAACAAATGCCTGAAATTTGATTGGGCAGTGTAGACTCTGCCCACTTTTTTATAAATTTTAATCCCAGTCACCTAGTAACCCACAGTGCCAAGTTTGGGGACCCTGGCTTAAATACCGTGAGAATGACAGCTTTTTAACATTTTCACACTGAAGTCAACAGTGAAAATTTGTTTGGTTGTTTGTGGCTCTGCCCACTTTTTAATGTCCCCCAAATTTGACACAAATTTTCAGGGTGACCCCATGACTAAGTGACCCAAGTTTGGTGACTTTAACTTGAAAGCTGAAGGAGTTACAAAACGTAATAGTTTTTCTATGAAAGTCGATAGGACAAAATGGGGTCTCCGGGGGGCCGCTCCAGGGGCCCGGAGGGTGGGATCGGTTAACAAAGCACAAGCAAAGTTTGTTAATTGTACTCCTAAAACTGTGGGAGGAGTAGCGTATAGAAAATTGCTAAATTTTCATTGGCCAATGGTATCTCCGCCCACTTCGGGGTGCCCCCAAATATACCCGTTTATTCGGGTTGACACCAACAATATCTGGTCCGAGTTTGGGGAATAATCATGGCTGCTCGGTATGTCTCAATGGGAATGTGGGAATGTATACCTCGGTGAATCAGTACGCCTGTAACTATAGGTTTCAGGGAGGTTTTCTTTAGAAATTATTTTGGGCCTGGGTTTTAATAGTCAGAGACATTGGGTGGGACAGGTCACACCCGTACTACATCTTGGGGTTTACATAACATTGTGGTTAAAAAGGCTGTTAAAATACAGTGTGGATAGGCGATTGGAACGCAGAACAATAATAGAGGGGAACCAGACCTCTGGAAGACTGTAAAGAGTGTTGAGATAGTACTTTTTTGATATCCCGCTTGTACCGAACTGTAAGTGTGGGACTATAGGTTCTCCGATATGTGTGGGCTGAAGAAAGATTATTAGTAAAGCTTTAACAAGCTTATTGTTTGCTCCAAAAAAGTGTGTCTATGGTGAAGACTTAACTGACACGTGTGTGTGTGTGAACAGTAAGTGAGTGAAAACAGCCACAGCACATACTTACACTCCTTGTGGGGGGTGGTGATGAGTTCTTCCTCCTCCTCCTCCTTGTCCTCCTCGTCCCCGTCATCAGCCACTTGAGGGGGTGAGGCGGGTTGGGGTGAAGGTCCACCCTCCGCTCCTGCCTCTGACTCCTCTGGGGGGCCAGGGGCATGCAGTTGCCCTGAGGGTCCGGCCTCCTCCTCTGTCGCAGAGATCTCCCACAGCTGCTGTCTGGGATGCCTGCGCCTGACAGCAGGCAAAGGAACACCTATAATAACAAATTTTACTACTTTTAGAAAAAAATCTTAAAAATGAACATGTGTTTTACATTACTTTTGTATCTTTATTCCAACACTCAGTAATCATTATACCTGGGCATGTCTCCTCTTTAAGTCTGACCATTTTTTCAAAATGGCCAGACGCTTGTGCTTCCCGTCATAGTCCCGCCACAACTCATAGCCAAGCCAAGACTGCTGTTCTTCTCGGCATGGGAGCGGGTCAGGTCGTAGCCCTGCTCTAACATGCGCTGCAGTATAAAAAAAAAGCATATAATCAGATTTTATAACGGTAACTTTAAATCTAATATTTCACTTTATAACACTAATAATTTTTGGTTTGGTGGTTGAGATGATGAATAAATGTTGGTGACTATGGCTAAGGCAGCGCATGGCGAGAGGTTCCCCGGGCTTAAACTACGACATGCAGAGCTTTCAGTTAGACTGTCTCTCGCAGTGCGCTGCCTTGCTGCTGCCGTACCGCCGCCCCCCGCCACCATTATAGTCAATACGGACGAAGCGTCATTCTAGGGGCGTAGGTGAACTAGCGGCAGTACAGATCTGACAGGCGGTTCATCCCCCTGGAATAGTCAGACGTACTCCCCTGCCGCTAATGTTAAAGTCGCCTAATCTTATTTTTTTTTAAATTTGGGATTGTGTTGAAATTGTATGTGTGTGTAGTATGAGATATTGGATATTGGCCATCTGAGGAGAGATGTACCCGTCTAGTGAAGTGATGGTACGGTATGGGGTGTAAGGCTGGTTCGCCTCCTCATGGTGCACCCTGGGTAACGCTAAATGAATCAGCAAATACTGAATGTCAAACATTACTTCTCCTGGCCAACGGGACACTTATTAGAATCTATATACTAGGCATTCTCAAACTACAGCCCTCCAGCAAACAGCGTCCCTCCGGCAAACTGCGGCCCTCCAGCAAACTGCGGCCCTCCTGCTTTTTCTAAACTAAAAATCACATCATTCCATGACAGCCTACAGCTATCATCCTATAGAGGGGCATCATGGGAGTTGTAGTTTTACAACAGCTGGAGGGCCGCAGTTTGAGAATGCCTGCTATAGACTGTGTATGTGTGTGTGTGTTGGGGGTGGGGGGTGGTCAGAGGTGGTGTGGGTTTGAGGGGGGGTCTGGCGGTATGTAGTGGTGGGTATATAGTGTGGGTATATTCTGTGAGGCGGAAGATTAGATGTGCAATGTGAATCATATATAGATTTATCTGCTATCCGTTTTTTTTTAACCATTAGAAAACGTGGTGTGGTGTTAAACAGGCAGGATATGCTCGAACCCACATGCGGTTGTGCATATTTATAGGGGAGCATATCCTGCACTGTAGTCCGTTGCTGATGGCAATCAACAGCAAAAAATGCATACAATGGAAGATGCCAGCAACGGACTACACGAACCACAATAACCATCCTACATAAGGTAACAATTATGTGGATGTGGAGAACAATCAAAAACGTAACAATAGCAAAGACTGGCTGGCATCTTTCATTGTATGCATTTTTTTGCTGTTGATTGCCATCAGCAACAGATTTCCGGCATCAGGATCCCCTGGGCACCCGTAGAAGGCAGGTCCCAATGCCGTTCAAGGCATTGGGCAGCCTCTGCACGGCATCAGTCTGCCTTCTCACACATCGGGTCCCCGTCACAGCAGCACTGTAAACAGCGATGCCGGCGGATACAGCAGGGGCCTGGCTATCAGGGACTGCCATACCCCTGCAGTGATTGGTCAGGCGCAGCTCCTGGACCCACCCGATCATCTCGCCGTGCATGCACAGCGTTTTGCGTTAAGGGGTTAATGACCGTGAACTCCACAATGCCCGCCCCTTTCATAGTGGCCCCTGCCCCGCATGCATATAGCAGTGTAGTTTTGTCGTCATACATGATATGAATGAATATTTAAGGACCTGAAAACTATTGAAACCTGTGATCACTTGTTATGGCAACCTGGGGACATGCCAGCTTCTATTGGCTGATAAGGGACATGTGACGTGTGGATGGCAGTTGGGGGCTTGTTTTGGCTAATGCAGGTCATTTTTGGGGGAATATCTCAGGAATAATACGTCCTATAGAGCAGAGCTGGTCAAGTCGTTTGGTCGGCCATAAATAACAGACAGACAGAAACTCATTTTTATATATATAAGAGATTAGTAGATATTAATGATTTGGGGCAATAAGTATTGTTTTTGAATGCCAACAATGCTTGTTTCCACAAATCATTTCTATGTAAGCACTGCAGTAAGCAAACTATGTGGAATGAGATTTTATATGTATTGCAAAAATTTGAGAATGTTTTATCTCCATAAACATACATTTGAATGTTACAAGCGTGTGACATCATGTACTTATAGCTGTAATGTAATGTTCAATAACTTACTGTGATCAGGATATCTTCCTCCTCTCTGGTGAAATTGTTGCCCACCATCTTTTTTCGCATTGATCGCATGCACCACAACAAAACGTGTTGGAACTGCTCCCAGGAAGAAGCCACGCCTGTATGTGTGCATGCGCATGCGCATAAGCACGCGCACAAACATGCGCACAAACACGCGCACGAGCACAAACGAATAAGTTAAGTTGCTGCCGCCTAACTTGAACAATAACATCTGTACGCACACGAATGTTTCTATGGAAATTATTCGCATTAAAGTCGCGTTGTACGGCTACAGAACTACGAATACGATTGGCTTGTTCGAATTAGCGAATATGGTGAATGCATATATATCGCTATATTCACTAATTCAAAAAATGCATTTGCAATAGGAAAGTTGCCTATTGACAGCTCCAAGTTGGATGCACAATGTGAATTTTATTTTTTTTCACAATGAACAGAATATGAAGTTGAAGACGACTAATTAAGTATTCTGATTGTTGAAAAAATAACGGTAATTTTTTTCGCAATGCGCATCCATCTTAGAGTATTCGTTCATGTTTGCAAGCCAGTAGGAGATATGCCTTTATATAAGAAGTTCAATTAGCTTAATGAGAATAAAATATTCGCATATTATCGCGATTATTTTAATAATGACGAATATATTTGATTTCGGCAAATATATTACGAATATTCGCGATATATCGCGAATTCGAATATGGCACCTCCCGCTCATCACTGCCAAGGAGCAGGCATTAAACACATTAATGTCATGGAGTGTGAATCCTAAATGCAAATCTGTATGAATAGAGTCTAACTACCAGCACATGAGCTGTTATGCTGAAGGAAGATGGCAAGGTGCAGAAAATGCTTGATATTATAGCTTAAACACCGAGACAAAGAGAAGTAGTATCATAGTCTTGTCAGAACTGGAAGAAATAATCGAAAACTGCTCCAGGGAAGCTGCAATGGTAATGAACTCCCCAAGGATTCTATTGCTCTGTCTGGCAGGCTATGCAATGGCACTTTTCATCACTGTGTTGACAGTGATTTGGATGCACAACTTTTGTCTACAAGGAAATGTGTAGCACATCCTTGAGGCAGAAGGAAAAATAGACATGACAAATAAAAAATATTGAGTGATCATTCTACTTAATTGGGCATATACAAATAATAGAAAACTCTGTGGCACAGAAAAAAAGATGCTGATGGTTGGGAAATTCCTTTGTATTTTGAATAGTCACTTTTTGTATTGAACTTGGAGACCAGCCTCATTGACATGTCAGTGTTTTCCCATCAGTCTCAATGAGTAGAGTTGAGTGAACACCTGGAAGTTCGGGTTCGCCGGAACTTCATCACAAAGTTCGAGTTCGGGACCTGAACTCGACCCGAACTTGACCCCGAACACGAAACCCATTGAAGTCAATAGGGACCCAAACTTTTTGGCACTAAAATGGCTGTAAAAAAGTAATGGAAAGGGATAGTGGGCTGCAAATGGAAGCAAAATAGGGGTAAGAGCTGGACAATTGCCCTGCAAACAAATGTGGATAGGGAAATGACTTAAAATAACATAAAATACATAAGAATTAAAAATAATAATCTTGAACTAGAAGGAGGTCGTCCATATTGAATAGGAGTGTGAGGAGGTGGTGTACATGGCGGTATAGGTGGAAGCGGTGGTGGAGGAGGTAGTCACCAACAGCACTGTTTTTTTTATTATTTTAATTTGGGAAGACCCAAAAACATTGGAAAATATAGGTACGGACAAATCCTGTAGGATCCATGCCTGGTTAATTTTAATGAATGTGAGCTTGTCCACATTGGCTGTGGACAGGCAGCTGAGCTTGTTGTCTGTGATAACGCCCCCTGTCGTGCTAAACACACATTCAGACAATACACTGGCTGCAGGGAAGGCCAGCACAGGACATGTGCCCAATTTGGAGACCCAGAAGTTGAATGGGGCAGACCCATCAGTCAGTACGTGCAGGCGTGTGCACATATACTGTTCCACCATGTTGCTGAAATGCTGCCTCTTGTTAAGACTTTCCATATCAGCTGGTGGTGCTGGTCCTTGTGGCGTGCTGACAAAGTTTTTCCACATTTCGGCCATGCTAACCCTGCCTTCTGAGGTACTGACGCTGCCCCAGCTATGTTGGTGACTTCTTCCTCCTCCTCTGCCTTCGCCTTGTGCTTCCACTGAGGCCCAGGTGTCAGGTGGGAATGCCATCAGCAGCGCGTCTACCAGCGTGCAGAATATATTTCCCAGTCAGGTATGCAGTGCAGGGGTTGTGTGAAAGAAAAAATGGGTAAAGTTCACCCAACAATCTAAACGCCGCTGATGTTAAGGAATATATTTCCCATTCAGGTATGCAGTGCAGGGGTAGTGTGAAAGAAAAAAGGGGTACAGATCACCCAACAATCTAAACGCGGCTGAATTTACAGAATATATTTCCCATTTAGGTATGCAGTGCAGGGGTAGTGTGAAAGAAAAAAGGGGTACAGATCACCCAACAATCTAAATGCCGCCGAGTTTACAGAATATATTTCCCAGTCAGGTATGCAGTGCAGGGGTAGTTTGAAAGAAAAAAGGGTTCATGGAGTGTCCCGATTATCCGTCATCTATTCGCCCCACTGAAGGATTATTTTGAAAGTGTGTAGAAGCCACACGGGGCCCCCACACTGCAGATTTATCATGGAGACATCATGGAGATTTTACAGCATATAGCTACAGCACTCAACAATCTAAACGCCAACAAATTTACAGAATATATTTCCTTGTCAGGTATGCAGTGCAGCAGGAACACACCTTTCAAGCCACTTATGAACGACTGGCTGATAACCGTGGAAATGTCCACCCACAATCTAAGAGCTGGATTTACTGATTATATTTCACTGTCAGAAATGCAGTGCAGACCACAAATGTACTTTAAGACAAAAAAAAGTGTTGTTTTTTTTCACCCTCAATGTCCCAGTTGTATTTACTGATTATATTTCACTCTCAGAAATGCAGTGCAGGCGGCAAATGTACTTTATGGCACAAAAAAAGTGATTTTTTTTTTCACCCACAATGTCCCAGTTTAATTTACTGGTTATATTTCACTCTCAGAAATGCAGTGCGGGCCGCAAATGTAATTTTTGGCAAAAATAAGTGATTTTTTTTTTTCACCCATAAAGTCCTAGTTGTATATACTGATAATATTTCACTCTCAGAAATGCAGTGCAAGCCGCAAACATACTTTTTTTCAAAAAAAAATTATTTATCTCCCTAGACTCTAACAGATGGATTTACTGAATTGTCACATATGCAGCACAGGGGTACTTTACAGAAAATAATGTGAATAGTCACCCCCTGGGTCCCTGAACTCACAGACGGATTACCTATATTATTTTCCCTTGCTCTGGCACATATGAAGTGCAGGTGCAATTAAAAAATGGGTATATGTCGCCCACTGAACTATAAGAACAGGATTAAATTATTGTCCTTGCAAATTATTGTCCCTGGCAATATTGTCACTTGCACAAAATGGCCGCCGACGCCCACCTAACTAACATACGGAGTAAAACTTATTTTTCTGTGTCACTGTGCTCAGGGCTCAAAATGTTGCATTGCAACCATAAAACAAATAACTGTAGTTCACAGACAACACCAAGCTCTGATATCAGATTCTTTCCTCATCTCTCCCTCACAGCAGCAGCATCCTGTCCCTACACTAGTAAGAACTGACATGACGTGCGGCGCTACGTGACTCCAGCTATTTAGAGGCTGCCCTGCAGCCTTTAAACAAGCTTTCTTAAAAGGCCGAACACCGAACTCGAACTTCGGGTCCAGGTACAAAAACCCCTAAAGTCCGGTACGAACCCGAACTTTACAGTTCTGATTCGCTCAACACTAATTATGAGCCAAAACCAGGATTGGAGCCTCCACAGACATAAGGTATAAGGTGAAGATCTGCACCTGTTCTGTGTTTAGAGCCACACCTGGTTTTGGCTCAAAATCACTCATGGAAATCACTGACCGAACCCTGACGTGTGAATGAGTCTTTAAGCACCATCCAAGCTGTCTCACTCAGCCAGCTAACATTATACTCTGTACTGATGAGGGGTAAGCACCCCTATAACTGCTGTCTGTGGATGGATATTTAATTTCTTATTTTCTCTTGTGAAACTGAATATTGACTCATATGGAGCCCCATCTAATAGGTGACACTAGCAAGATGGTTATCTTTTTCCGGTGTATACCTGTTTGCACATTATTATCTGACAAAACGTTGCCACTAATCTTCATACACAGCTGATCTCCTTAAAGAGGTTCTACAAGAATTATACAAGATGGCCTTCAGCAAAATGTCATGGAATGTGAAAAATAGAGGTTGCACCCACTTGTAGAGATGCCTGAGGATGTGAGGAAGGAAGTAAAAGGTTGTGGCCTCACTAGGCACTGGGCTGCAGCGCTTGTCATCACAGTGCTGCGCTTTCCTGTGAGCTGTTTAGCCTGACAACATACAGAATCTCAGGATCGGTTACTATCTATAGGAACTTTGCTCTACAATATAAAGTGATTATGTCATCCTGCTTAAATTTTGGTTAAAGAATCAAATTTCTTGTTAAACAGATTTATTAAAATATCACTTCCAGTCATGACTAAGAACCTACCTGTTCGCAATGTGTAGTTTGAATCAGGACCTGTGAAAAAGTTTTATTGCCGTCTTCATGTCACTTAAAATAAAGAAAATTTCACTAAAGAAAGAAGTGGTGCTGGAAAATCCTTTTTTATCAATAAAGTATTGGTGTCATTAAAAAGTACAACTTTTCCCACAAAAAAACAAGTCGCCATATGACTATATTAATTGAAAAATGAAAAAGTTATGGCTCAGGGAAAGCATTGAGTGAAAAACAAAAACGAAAAATTGCAAGGTCCTAAAAGAGTTAAATTATCAGTGCTGATAGTTTCTAATACTTATTTCTAGCTGAATGTGTGTGCTACCAGTATATAGCAAACAAAAAATGGCAGCACAACAATACACATACAAACAAGGAAACTGGGGAGTAGGGATTAGTCTGAATTAAAGTGGTACTATACCTACTATACATGAAAAAAATAGAAACTCTTTGCACACATTTTTGATCAAACGTGTGTCGGGCCAATCTACTAGGCGTCAAAGTGGCTTATGCAGATAGGTACCTAACACTAACAAAACTGCCTCTCCTGGGCTTGAACTTAGCCTACAATGTTCATGGCGGTGTAGGAAACAGCTACATTTATACTATGGAGACCAGCTACAAAAATACCGTGGAGCCTCACTTAAGAGTCTCAAACACAGCAATCCAAAGTGCAAGGCTCCCTGGGAAACATAAAATGCTAAAAGATTGTGGAGCCCCAGTTATGGGTCTACAACACAGTGAAAGCCAGATATCCCTCAAAGGAAGGAAAAACAAGCAAAGGGGTGTCTCCATTACAGAGATCACCAAAACCACCATATTAAGTGGCCCCTATGTCAAGATCCCGCTCTTTTACAAGCTTTAAGGATGTGACAGGGAAGACCAAAGCAAGTTATCCATCCACAGACAGCTGTTTCGGGGTGTTGCCCTCATCAGTGTGGAGTAGGATTCTGGCTAACCGGGAGCGATGCTTTGGTGACTACTCAAACAAAGCAATAGCTGATCTTAGGAGACCAGCTACAAAAATACCGTGGAGCCTCACTTAAGAGTCTCAAACACAGCAATCCAAAGTGCAAGGCTCCCTGGGAAACATAAAATGCTAAAAGATTGTGGAGCCCCAGTTGTGGGTCTACAACACAGTGAAAGCCAGATATCCCTCAAAGGAAGGAAAAACAAGCAAAGGGGTGTCTCCATTACAGAGATCACCAAAACCACCATATTAAGTGGCCCCTATGTCAAGATCCCGCTCTTTTACAAGCTTTAAGGATGTGACAGGGAAGACCAAAGCAAGTTATCCATCCACAGACAGCTGTTTCGAGGTGTTGCCCCTCATCAGTGTGGAGTAGGATTCTGGCTAACCGGGAGCGATGCTTTGGTGACTACTCAAACAAAGCAATAGCTGATCTTAGGGAGACCAGCTACAAAAATACCGTGGAGCCTCACTTAGAGTCTCAAACACAGCAATCCAAAGTGCAAGGCTCCTGGGAAACATAAAATGCTAAAAGATTGTGGAGCCCCAGTTATGGGTCTACAACACAGTGAAAGCCAGATATCCCTCAAAGGAAGGAAAAACAAGCAAAGGGGTGTCTCCATTACAGAGATCACCAAAACCACCATATTAAGTGGCCCTATGTCAAGATCCGCTCTTTTACAAGCTTTAAGGATGTGACAGGAAGACCTAAGCAAGTTATCCATCCACAGACAGCTGTTTCGAGGTGTTGCCCCTCATCAGTGTGGAGTAGGATTCTGGCTAACCGGGAGCGATGCTTTGGTGACTACTCAAACAAAGCAATAGCTGATCTTAGGGAGACCAGCTACAAAAATACCGTGGAGCCTCACTTAAGAGTCTCAAACACAGCAATCCAAAGTGCAAGGCTCCCTGGGAAACATAAAATGCTAAAAGATTGTGGAGCCCCAGTTATGGGTCTACAACACAGTGAAAGCCAGATATCCCTCAAAGGAAGGAAAAACAAGCAAAGGGGTGTCTCCATTACAGAGATCACCAAAACCACCATATTAAGTGGCCCCTATGTCAAGATCCGCTCTTTTACAAGCTTTAAGGATGTGACAGGGAAGACCTAAGCAAGTTATCCATCCACAGACAGCTGTTTCGGGGTGTTGCCCCTCATCAGTGTGGAGTAGGATTCTGGCTAACCGGGAGCGATGCTTTGGTGACTACTCAAACAAAGCAATAGCTGATCTTAGGAGACCAGCTACAAAAATACCGTGGAGCCTCACTTAAGAGTCTCAAACACAGCAATCCAAAGTGCAAGGCTCCTGGGAAACATAAAATGCAAAAAGATTGTGGAGCCCCAGTTATGGGTCTACAACACAGTGAAAGCCAGATATCCCTCAAAGGAAGGAAAAACAAGCAAGGGGTGTCTCCATTACAGAGATCACCAAAACCACCATATTAAGTGGCCCCTATGTCAAGATCCCGCTCTTTTACAAGCTTTAAGGATGTGACAGGGAAGACCTAAGCAAGTTATCCATCCACAGACAGCTGTTTCGGGGTGTTGCCCTCATCAGTGTGGAGTAGGATTCTGGCTAACCGGGAGCGATGCTTTGGTGACTACTCAAACAAAGCAATAGCTGATCTTAGGGAGACCAGCTACAAAAATACCGTGGAGCCTCACTTAAGAGTCTCAAACACAGCAATCCAAAGTGCAAGGCTCCTAGGAAACATAAAATGCTAAAAGATTGTGGAGCCCCAGTTATGGGTCTACAACACAGTGAAAGCCAGATATCCCTCAAAGGAAGGAAAAACAAGCAAAGGGTGTCTCCATTACAGAGATCACCAAAACCACCATATTAAGTGGCCCCTATGTCAAGATCCCGCTCTTTTACAAGCTTTAAGGATGTGACAGGGAAGACCTAAAGCAAGTTATCCATCCACAGACAGCTGTTTGAGGTGTTGCCCCTCATCAGTGTGGAGTAGGATTCTGGCTAACCGGGAGCGATGCTTTGGTGACTACTCAAACAAAGCAATAGCTGATCTTAGGGAGACCAGCTACAAAAATACCGTGGAGCCTCACTTAAGAGTCTCAAACACAGCAATCCAAAGTGCAAGGCTCCTGGGAAACATAAAATGCTAAAAGATTGTGGAGCCCCAGTTATGGGTCTACAACACAGTGAAAGCCAGATATCCCTCAAAGGAAGGAAAAACAAGCAAAGGGGTGTCTCCATTACAGAGATCACCAAAACCACCATATTAAGTGGCCCTATGTCAAGATCCGGCTCTTTTACAAGCTTTAAGGATGTGACA
The DNA here is from genome assembly GCA_033119425.1 of Bufotes viridis. Taxonomy (NCBI): domain Eukaryota; kingdom Metazoa; phylum Chordata; class Amphibia; order Anura; family Bufonidae; genus Bufotes; species Bufotes viridis. The sequence continues at coordinate 252,573,143 of CM065590.1, forward strand.
GGGAAGACCTAAGCAAGTTATCCATCCACAGACAGCTGTTTCGAGGTGTTGCCCTCATCAGTGTGGAGTAGGATTCTGGCTAACCGGGAGCGATGCTTTGGTGACTACTCAAACAAAGCAATAGCTGATCTTAGGGAGACCAGCTACAAAAATACCGTGGAGCCTCACTTAAGAGTCTCAAACACAGCAATCCAAAGTGCAAGGCTCCCTGGGAAACATAAAATGCTAAAAGATTGTGGAGCCCCAGTTATGGGTCTACAACACAGTGAAAGCCAGATATCCCTCAAAGGAAGGAAAAACAAGCAAGGGGTGTCTCCATTACAGAGATCACCAAAACCACCATATTAAGTGGCCCCTATGTCAAGATCCCGCTCTTTTACAAGCTTTAAGGATGTGACAGGAAGACCTAAGCAAGTTATCCATCCACAGACAGCTGTTTCGGGGTGTTGCCCCTCATCAGTGTGGAGTAGGATTCTGGCTAACCGGGAGAGCGATGCTTTGGTGACTACTCAAACAAAGCAATAGCTGATCTTAGGGAGACCAGCTACAAAAATACCGTGGAGCCTCACTTAAGAGTCTCAAACACAGCAATCCAAAGTGCAAGGCTCCTGGGAAACATAAAATGCAAAAGATTGTGGAGCCCCAGTTATGGGTCTACAACACAGTGAAAGCCAGATATCCCTCAAAGGAAGGAAAAACAAGCAAGGGGTGTCTCCATTACAGAGATCACCAAAACCACCATATTAAGTGGCCCCTATGTCAAGATCCCGCTCTTTTACAAGCTTTAAGGATGTGACAGGGGAAGACCTAAGCAAGTTATCCATCCACAGACAGCTGTTTCGGGGTGTTGCCCTCATCAGTGTGGAGTAGGATTCTGGCTAACCGGGAGCGATGCTTTGGTGACTACTCAAACAAAGCAATAGCTGATCTTAGGGAGACCAGCTACAAAAATACCGTGGAGCCTCACTTAAGAGTCTCAAACACAGCAATCCAAAGTGCAAGGCTCCCTGGGAAACATAAAATGCTAAAAGATTGTGGAGCCCCAGTTATGGGTCTACAACACAGTGAAAGCCAGATATCCCTCAAAGGAAGGAAAAACAAGCAAAGGGGTGTCTCCATTACAGAGATCACCAAAACCACCATATTAAGTGGCCCCTATGTCAAGATCCCGCTCTTTTACAAGCTTTAAGGATGTGACAGGGAAGACCAAAGCAAGTTATCCATCCACAGACAGCTGTTTCGGGGTGTTGCCCCTCATCAGTGTGGAGTAGGATTCTGGCTAACCGGGAGCGATGCTTTGGTGACTACTCAAACAAAGCAATAGCTGATCTTAGGGAGACCAGCTACAAAAATACCGTGGAGCCTCACTTAAGAGTCTCAAACACAGCAATCCAAAGTGCAAGGCTCCCTGGGAAACATAAAATGCTAAAAGATTGTGGAGCCCCAGTTATGGGTCTACAACACAGTGAAAGCCAGATATCCCTCAAAGGAAGGAAAAACAAGCAAAGGGGTGTCTCCATTACAGAGATCACCAAAACCACCATATTAAGTGGCCCCTATGTCAAGATCCCGCTCTTTTACAAGCTTTAAGGATGTGACAGGGAAGACCAAAGCAAGTTATCCATCCACAGACAGCTGTTTCGGGGTGTTGCCCCTCATCAGTGTGGAGTAGGATTCTGGCTAACCGGGAGCGATGCTTTGGTGACTACTCAAACAAAGCAATAGCTGATCTTAGGGAGACCAGCTACAAAAATACCGTGGAGCCTCACTTAAGAGTCTCAAACACAGCAATCCTACCTGTTCGCAATGTGTAGTTTGAATCAGGACCTGTGAAAAAGTTTTATTGCCGTCTTCATGTCACTTAAAATAAAGAAAATTTCACTAAAGAAAGAAGTGGTGCTGGAAAATCCTTTTTTATCAATAAAGTATTGGTGTCATTAAAAAGTACAACTTTTCCCACAAAAAAACAAGTCGCCATATGACTATATTAATTGAAAAATGAAAAAGTTATGGCTCAGGGAAAGCATTGAGTGAAAAACAAAAACGAAAAATTGCAAGGTCCTAAAAGAGTTAAATTATCAGTGCTGATAGTTTCTAATACTTATTTCTAGCTGAATGTGTGTGCTACCAGTATATAGCAAACAAAAAATGGCAGCACAACAATACACATACAAACAAGGAAACTGGGGAGTAGGGATTAGTCTGAATTAAAGTGGTACTATACCTACTATACATGAAAAAAATAGAAACTCTTTGCACACATTTTTGATCAAACGTGTGTCGGGCCAATCTACTAGGCGTCAAAGTGGCTTATGCAGATAGGTACCTAACACTAACAAAACTGCCTCTCCTGGGCTTGAACTTAGCCTACAATGTTCATGGCGGTGTAGGAAACAGCTACATTTATACTATGCTCAGAAGCCCTGGGCAGATGGGCAGGGAGTGCTCAATCTAAAAGAGGCAGCTACCCTCAATATATACTACAAGAAAATTTTGACTAGCACATTGTAGCGGACTGGACCCTGTACCAGAGTCTGCCCCAGTTTCTTGGAGAGGCATGCTTGCTAGCCTCTTACCCTGCGACTATGGCCCCAATGACAGTTGGCATTCACAATGGACATTGCTGTGACCTAATCAACAGTCACAATGGACATTACCTGTGACCTAATCATATTCACAATGGACATTGCTGTGACCTAATCAGCATCCACAATGGACCAGCCATGTGGGATTGTGATATATCTGGCTGTATGTTGATTGGTCGCTGTATTTTGTGTGGGAGTGTCTGTGTTTATTGTACGGATTGATTGGTTGTATTTCAAACCCCTGTGGGCCGTACTATGTTTGTGGAGTGTAAATAAAAGAGGCTGTATGCCCCAGGAGAGAGTTCCTGCTTGACCCTCAAAACGAAGTGTCGTCTCGTTATTGGGGGATTTGACTGTATGCTGATTGCCAGGAGTGTAAGCTGTTCATATTGCTTTTCCTGTTCGGCTGCTTCCAGGGTTCGTGCGTCTCTTGTTCGGAAGTTGGTGAATTCGTGTGGTTTGCAGTTTGGGAAGTTGGTGATTGCAGTAGCTGCTGGTCTATCCGGAAAAGGGAATATCGCCTAAACGGAGTTGTGTGCGTAACGGTCCGTTACATTTGGTGGCAGCAGCGGGATCATTTCCACAGCCCAGAAGGACATCTACAGGGCAACACCATTCCTTGGATTACAAAGTGAGGGCAACGCCAGTACCCGTACAGCGCCCTATCTACAAAAGAAAGAACTTCAGGAGAACAAGCATGGCACCCAGCTACACGCAGGAGGAATTTGACAGAGGCTGAGATCACGGCTGATTTTCTTCGGACCCAACCCCGGAGAAATCTGTGCAGTTCGTGAGGAGGATAACAGCAGAGTACCTGCAGTTCATGGCAGATGGTATCGTCCGCCCTCCCCAGCGGCTGAGTACGTTCCGGAGAGCTGAAGGTGCCGTCCTTCCTCCCCAGCGGCCGTGTGTACCCCGGGAGCTGAAGGTGCCGTCCTTCCTCCACAGCGGCAGTGTGTACCCCAGGGAGCTGAAGGTGTCATCCTTCCTCCCCAGCGGCAGTGTGTACCTCAGGGAGCTGAAGGTGCCGTCCTTCCTCCCCAGCGGCAGGGTGTATCCCAGGGAGCTGAAGGTGTCGTCCTTCCTCCCCAGCGGCAGTGTATACCCCAGGGAGCTGAAGGTGCTGTCCTTCCTCCCCCGCGGCAGTGTGTACCCCAGGGAGCTGAAGGTGTCGTCCTTCCTCCCCAGCGGCAGGGTGTATCCCAGGGAGCTGAAGGTGCCGTCCTCCCTCCCCAGCGGCTGTGTGTACCCCAGGGAGCTGAAGGTGCCGTCCTTCCTCCCCAGCGGCAGTGTCTACCCCCGGGAGATGAAGGTGTCATCCTTCCTCCCCAGCGGCAGTCTACAGTTCAGAGAGAGGGGCTTGTTACACCCTCTCTCCAGCGGCAGCCTGACCCACCAAGGGGAGATGTTACGCCCCCCAACGGTGCAGATGGGACCGTGGTCTCTGCACTTGCAGCACAAGGGGCAAGGATGGTCGGTCCTGTCCGCCAGCCACAGAGCGGTTTATCCAGAGGGGAGACAGTCGGTCTCCTGCCCCCACAACCAGGCTCCCACCAGGCTACTTCCGTGGTAGCGCTGGCCCCAGGGCAGAGTACCGCCGGTCTCTGCCCACTCAGCAACCCACCTAGGCAGTCTACCAGTCCCCCGCACAGCCGTAGTGAGGCACCCGGACATGGACAAGTTGCTACTTTATCCAGGTGTAGTAACCATTTATTGTGGGTGGGCTGTACTGCTGTTTGTGCTTCGTGGGTGGGTTGCTGGACTAACCAGGGCACTGACCGGCAGGAGGTCAGATACCCTGTTAGTCTCTTTGGTAAAGGGAGAAATGTAGCGGACTGGACCCTGTACCAGAGTCTGCCCCAGTTTCTTGGAGAGGCATGCTTGCTAGCCTCTTACCCTGCGACTATGGCCCCAATGACAGTTGGCATTCACAATGGACATTGCTGTGACCTAATCAACAGTCACAATGGACATTACCTGTGACCTAATCATATTCACAATGGACATTGCTGTGACCTAATCAGCATCCACAATGGACCAGCCATGTGGGATTGTGATATATCTGGCTGTATGTTGATTGGTCGCTGTATTTTGTGTGGGAGTGTCTGTGTTTATTGTACGGATTGATTGGTTGTATTTCAAACCCCTGTGGGCCGTACTATGTTTGTGGAGTGTAAATAAAAGAGGCTGTATGCCCCAGGAGAGAGTTCCTGCTTGACCCTCAAAACGAAGTGTCGTCTCGTTATTGGGGGGGGATTTGACTGTATGCTGATTGCCAGGAGTGTAAGCTGTTCATATTGCTTTTCCTGTTCGGCTGCTTCCAGGGTTCGTGCGTCTCTTGTTCGGAAGTTGGTGAATTCGTGTGGTTTGCAGTTTGGGAAGTTGGTGATTGCAGTAGCTGCTGGTCTATCCGGAAAAGGGAATATCGCCTAAACGGAGTTGTGTGCGTAACGGTCCGTTACACACATTAACTAGCACATTCTTTGTATGTGTAATGTTGTGCTGCAATACTTTTTTTGTGTGTTTTCTGCATGCTAGCTTTATGGGTGTGCACCTGCAACTATGAATGTGCTAGTCTAAATTTTCTTGTTGAGCACTCCTCGCCCATCTGCCCCGGGCTTCTGAGCAGAGTATAAATGTAGCTGGCTTTTACACCGCCCTAAACATTGTAGGTTTAGGTCAAGCCCAGGAGAGGCAGTTCTGGTAGTGTTAGATAGATACCCATCAGCAGAAGCCACCTTGATGCCTGGTAGATGGGCTTGACACACGTTTGATCTAAAATGTGCGCAAAAAGCTTCTATTTTTTCATGTATAGTAGGTATAGTACCACTTTAATTCAGAATAATCCCTACTCCCCAGTTTTATTGTTTGTTTGTGTAATATTGTGCTGCCATACATTGTTTTATTTGCTTTCTGCATGCTAGCTTTATGGATGTGCACCTGACATAATGAATGTACTAGTCTAAATTTTCTTGTAGTATTATCAGTATATATGCAGCTAGTATTATAATTGGCCAACCCCTTTAAATTCTTTGTTTGGCAGTATTGAGGAATCCTGTTAAATAGGACTTTCACAACCAAAGTTTGGTAATTATACTTTGTTTTACTTACAGAGATATTGGAATTTTTCTTTAACACGGCTTTACCATTTTGACAAAATTGACAACAGGAAGTTCTGTCATTTTAGTAATCATAATTGAATAAGATTCATACTTTGCTATTAAATAAATATGCTGAAAAATGAAAGAAGATTGTCTGAGAAGTTGATTTCAAAAGTGACAACCAATATATTTTCACTTCCTGATGTCACTCTTATAAAGACAGGCCCTATAACAAATCATTGAAATCCCAGCTCAAACAAGCAGAATTGTCAAACAATAATGATAATTTCTGGTTTACAAGTATATAGTTAGTTTTACATTTTTTGCGTGGAAATCCTCTTTAATTAATGCTTTGAACTAATATGGAAGGGGGGGGGGGTCACATTCAAACTAGAAAAGTACACCCACCTTAGACATGTACATTAAACTCTAAATGCACTGTGACTACATTTCCCATGGTGCGTTTAATGATCTGGTTCTACAAAGTATACTATTTTCCTGTTTGTATTTCCTAGCTAGACATTTTGGTTGTATTGTACATACAGTACATTGCAGCCCATGCAGAATTTTATGTAAGAAATCAGACAATGGGGTTTGAATAAATTGAATATGAGAAGCTCTGCAAATCCAAAGCAACATGTAATGTGCAATCAACTGATTGTGTGCCTCTTAAATAGGCATGCTTGATGCATTATGATGATTAAGACTCAGTCATCAAGAAACATCAGACTAGGATTTCTAACTTTTTCCTTTCATTATTCCTTTTTATTATTAAATAACTCAAATATGTGTTTTATGTTTGATAATAATATGGTCAAAGCCTGTTTTTCAATTACCTTTCTTGAAGCCTCATTCTTGTTTTAATTATAATGTAAAGCCAAAAGAATGTAATGTTCACATAGCTGCTAAGATTCAAAGGCAGACAGAAGAAATAATGCATTTAATTTCACCTGAATATTACACAAAGGAAACTTTGAAATAATTTTTGAAGGTTCTTTTCTATTTTGAATAAGGTAGAGAAATCGTTTTTTGTCTTTTCAAGGCCAGATAACATGTAGAATTGTATTCAAGTGATAATAGTACGGCAATTAAATGATTCAGTTAACATGGATTTAACATAAATGACATATCTAATTGATTTTTTTTTTATAACGGTAAAACGCATTATTTGTTTTCATTGATAAATCCATAATCAGGTAAAATCCCTTTTAAACGTGCAGGGAGAACAGGCAATGATTGGCAAGGAACATTACTATGTACTTTAGTTCCTGTTCATTGCCCGCTCATTAAAAGCATTTATATGCAGCAATGAGTACGGCTGTATGGGCTGAATGATTGTTAGTATGATCAATTGACCAAATAGAGATTAGTAAATTGTTTAAAATTTGATTTGGTCAAAGAAGTTGACCAATTTTATATGATTCTGAGCCAATTCTATCAAAACCAACACGAAAGTGCTCCAATTGGCGCGAAAATATGTGTATAATACCCTGTGGTGTAGGACTCCATTTTGTCTAGTCTTCACTTTAATTTTTTAATTAATTTATCTCTTGCTTTCGATCTTTCTTTCTCCCTCTCTTCCAAAATTCACCCGAATGGAATTGCCAAAAATTCTGATTTGGAAGCAACTTGAATTTTCACAAAATTCTAGTCAAACTTGTTTCATTTAAAATCGATTGACTCATCTCTAGTCTCAATACAATTTCTTGTTTTTCTGCAGCACATTCCTGTTTACATAGGCCAATGTGCTGTCAGAGAAAAAGGATTTTATGTGTCACATAAAAGATGTGAGCATATGACGAATGAGTAGTGTTGAGCGAACAGTTCGAGCATAGTTCGGGTTCGTACCGAATTTTGGGGTGTTCGGGACACGGACCCGGACCCGAACATTTTCAAAAAAGTTCGGGTTCGGGTTCGTTGTTCGGCGATTTCTTCCCGCTTTCTGAAGGGCTGCACAGCAGCCAATCAGCTATTGTTTTACTTCTTGCCCTAAGAGCCCATCACAGCCATGCCTACTAATGGCATGGCTGTGATTGGCCAGGTGCAGCATGTAACCCAGCCTCTATTTAAACTGGAGTCACGTAGCGCCGCACGTCACACTGCTCTGATTAGTGTAGGGAGAGGACGCAGCTGCTGTGAGGGCGAGATTAGACAGGGAAAAGTCTGCAAAAGCACCTAATGAAGGGATCGATCTACAGCTGTGAATGATTGAACTTCTGCTAGTTATTTGCTCACTTATTTTCTGGGGTGATCGGCGGCCATTTTGTGACTTGTGGTGCACCAGAACAAGCTGCCACCAAGTCCATCAATCCATCAATACTAGTTTTTTTTTTTTTTGCTATATCCTACATCAGGGGCTTGGCTGTGATAATTGTCACCCCTAGAAACTCAGGATAGCAATTTCTAGATTTTATTAAGGGGTTAAATACAATTGCCAAAATACCAATCCCCTAAATCTGGTGTTCCAGCTTTGGCTAGCCAAGTATAATACTGTCTGCTGTTTGGCAAAGGATAGATTATTTTCCGTGGTGAAATTCAATTGTCAAAATAGCAATCCCCTAAATCTGGTGTCCCAGCACTGGCTAGCAAACTATAATAGTGTCTGCCAAAACATATATTTTGTTCTGGGGTGAAATTCAATTGCCAAAATAGCAATACCATAAATCTGGTGTCACAGCTGTGGCTGGCAAACTATAATAGTGTACGCATAAACATATATTTTGTTCTGGGGTGAAATTCAATTGCCAAAATAGCAATACCATAAATCTGGTGTCACAGCCGTGGATGGCAAACTTTAGTAGTGTCTGCCAAAACATATATTTTGTTCTGGGGTGAAATTCAATTGCCAAAATAGCAATACCATAAATCAGTGGTTTCAGCTGTGGCTGGCCAAGTTTCATAGTGTCCTGCAAATTATATATTTTGTTCTGGGGTGAAATTCAATTGCCCAAATAGCAATACCCTGAATCTGGTGTTCCAGCTGTTGCAGGCCTAGTTTAAATCTGTCCATAACAGGGTATATTTTGTTCTGGGGTGAAATTCAACTGCCAAAATAGCAATCCCCTAAATCTGGTGTCCCAGCACTGGCTGGCAAATTATAAGAGTGTCCGCCAAAACATATATTTTGTTCTGGGCTGAAATTCAATTGCCAAAATAGCAATACCATAAATCAGTGGTTTCATCTGTGGCTGGCCAAGTTTCATAGTGTCCTGCAAAGGATATATTTTGTTCTGGGGTGAAATTCAATTGCCAAAATAGCAATACCATGGTGTCACAGCTGTGGCTGGCAAACTATAATAGTGTCCGCAAAAACATATATTTTGTTCTGGGGTGAAATTCAATTGCCAAAATAGCAATACCATAAATCAGTGGATTCAGCTGTGGCTGGCCAAGTTTCTTAGTGTCCTGCAAATTATATTTTGTTCTGGGGTGAAATTCAATTGCCAAAATAGCAATACCCTGAATCTGGTGTTCCAGCTGTTGCAGGCCTAGTTTAAATCTGTCCGTAACAGGGTATATTTTGTGCTGGGGTGAAATTAAACTGCCAAAATAGCAATCGCCTAAATCTGGTGTCCCAGTACTGGCTGGGAAACTATAATAGTGTCCACCAAAACATATATTTTGTTCTGGGGTGAAATTCAATTGTGAAAATAGCAATACCATAAATCAGTGGTTTCAGCTGTGGCTGGCCAAGTTTCATAGTGTCCTGCAAAGGATATATTTTGTTCTGGGGTGAAATTCAATTGAAAATATAGCAAAACCCTGAATCTGGTGTTCCAGCTGTTGCAGGCCAAGTTTAAATCTGTCCGTAAAAGGGTATATTTTGTTCTGGGGTTAAATTCAACTGCCAAAATAGCAATCCCCTAAATCTGGTGTCCCAGCACTGGCTGGCAAACTATAATAGTGTCCGCCAAAACATATATTTTGTTCTGGGATGAAATCCAATTGCCAAAATAGCAATACCATAAATCTGGTGTCCCAGCACTGGCTGGCAAACTATAATAGTGTCTGCCAAAACATATATTTTGTTCTAGGGTGAAATTCAATTGCCAAAATAGCAATACCATAAATCAGTGGTTTCAGCTGTGGCTGGCCAGGTTTCTTAGTGTCCTGCAAAGAATATATTTTTTTCTAGGGTGAAATTCAATTGCCAGAATAGCAATACCATAAATCAGTGGTTTCAGCTGTGGTTGGCAAACTATAATAGTGTCCGCCAAAACATATATTTTGTTCTGGGGTGAAATTCAACTGCCAAAATAGCAATCCCCTAAATCTGGTGTCCCAGCACTGGCTGGCAAACTATAATAGTGTCCGTTAAAACATATAATTTGTTCTGGGGTGAAATTCAATTGCCAAAATGGCAATACCATAAATCAGTGGTTTCAACTGTGGCTGGCCAAGTTTCATAGTGTCCTGCAAATTATATATTTTGTTCTGGGGTGAAATTCAATTGCCAAAATAGCAATACCCTGAATCTGGTGTTCCAGCTGTGGTAGGCCTAGTTTAAATCTGTCCATAAAAGGATACCTTTCATCCAGGGCCTAAATACTAGCCCTAAAAGAGATATTCCCCTAAATCAGTGGTTACTGCTGTGCCTGGATTAGTGCAATACGCTACATAAATAAATAGGCAGATAGTGTTAGGTGCCTGTAAAAAAAGGCCTGAATTTGAAATCAATACATTGGGCCAAATATTTTTTTTCTTATTGTTGAGCTTGGTGAACGGTAACAATGAGGAAAACATCTAGTAAGGGACGCGGATGCGGTCGTGGTGGTTTTAGTGTACCCTCTGGTGCTGGGAGAGGACGTGGCCATTCTGCCACAGCCACACATCCTAGTGAACCAACTACCTCAGGTTCCAGTACCCGCCAGAATTTACAGCAATATTTGGTGGGGCCCAATGCCGTTCTAAGGATGGTAAGGCCTGAGCAGGTACAGGGGCTAGTCAATTGTGTGGCCGACAGTGGATCCAGCACATTCACAACATTATCTCCCTCCTAGTCTTCTGCAGAAAGCGCACAGGTGGCGCCTGAAAACCAAGCCCATCAGTCTGTCACATCACCCCCATGCATATCAGGGAAACTGTCTGAGCCTCAAGTTATGCAGCAGTCTCTTATGCTGTTTGAAGACTCTGCTGGCAGGGTTTCCCAGGGGAATCCACCTAGCCCTTCCCCAGTGGTGGAAGACATAGAATGCACTGATGCACAACCACTGATGTTTCCTGATGATGAGGACATGGGAATACCATCTCATCGCAGTCCGCACGTCTCTGATGATGACGAAACACAAGTGCCAACTGCTGCGTCTTTCTGCAGTGTGAAGACCGAACAGGAGGTCAGGGAGGAAGACTGTGTGGAAGACGATGCAGGGACGATGAGGTCCTAGACCCCACATGGAATGAAGGACGTGCCACTGACTTTCATAGTTCAGAGGAAGAGGAAGTAGTGAGACCGAGCCAACAGCGTAGCAAAAGAGGGAGCAGGGGGCAAAAGCAGAACAGCCACCTCCAAGAGAGTTCGCCTGCTACTGTCCACCAGGGACCGAGCACCCCAAAGGCAGCTTCAAGGAGTTCCCTGGCATGGCACTTCTTTAAACAATGTGCTGACGACAAGACCCGAGTGGTTTGCACGCTGTACTATCAGATCCTGAAGCGAGGCATTAACGTTCTGAACCTTAGCACAACCTGCATGACCAGGCATCTACATGCAAAGCATGAACTGCAGTGGAGTAAACACCTTAAAAGCAAGGAACTCACTCTGGCTCCCCCTGCTCCCTCTTCTGCTGCTGCTTTAGCCTCTTCCTCTGCCTCGGGAGGAATGTTGGCACCTGCCGCCCACCAAACAGAGGATGTGCCACCGACACCACCACCTGCGTCACCAAGCATCTCCACCATGTCACATGGCAGCGTTCAGCTCTCCATCTCACAAACCTTGGAGAGAAAGTGTAAATTCCCACCTAGCCACCCTCGAGCCCTGGGCCTGAATGCCAGCATTTCTAAACTACTGGACTGTGAAATGCTGTCATTCAGGCTGGTGGACAGAGACTGCTTCAAACAGCTGATGTCCATGGCTGTCCCACAGTATGTTCTTCCCAGCCGCCACTACTTCTCCAAGACAGCTGTGCCTTCCCTGCACAACCAAGTATCCGATAAAATCATGTGTGCACTGCGCAATGCCATCTGTGGCAAGGTCCACCTAACCAGAGATACGTGGACCAGTAAGCATGGCCAGGGACGCTATATCTCCCTAACTGCACACTGGGTAAATGTAGTGGCAGCTGGGCCCCAGGCGGAGAGTTCCTTGGCGCACGTCCTTCTGCCGCCAAGGATCGCAGGGCATCAATCTTTGCCTCCTGTAGCCTCCTCTTCCTACTCGGCTTCCTCCTCTTCTGCTTCCACCAGCTCATCCAGTCAGCCACACACCTTCACCACCACTTCAGCACAGCCCGGTGTAAACGTCAGCAGGCCATTCTGAAACTCATATGTTTGGGGGACAGGCCCCACACCGCGCAGGAGTTGTGGGGGGGTATTGAACAACAAACCGACTAGGTGTTTCTGCCGGTGGGCCTCAAGCCCGGCCTGGTGGTGTGTGATAATGGGCGAAATCTCGTCGCAGCTCTGGGACTAGCCGGTTTGACGCACATCCCTTGCCTGGCGCATGTGCTGAATTTGGTGGTGCAGAAGTTCATTCACAACTACCCCGACATGTCAGAGCTGCTGCATAAAGTGCGGGCCATCTGTGCGCGCTTCCGGCGTTAATATCCTGCCGCTGCTCGCCAGTCTGCGCTACAGCGGAACTTCGGCCTTCCCGCTCACCGCATCATATGCGACGTGCCCACCAGGTGGAACTCCACCTTGCACATGCTGGAGAGACTTTGCGAGCAGCAGCAGGCCATAGTGGAGTTTCAGTTTCAGCATGCACGCGTCAGTCGCACTGCGGAACAGCACCACTTCACCACCAATGATAGGGCCTCCATGCGAGACCTGTGTGCCCTGTTGCGCTCTTTCGAGTACTCCACCAACATGGACAGTGGCGATGACACCGTTATCAGCGTTACAATACCACTTCTATGTTTCCTTGAGAAAACGCTTAGGGAGATAATGGAAGAGGAGGTGGCCCAGGAGGAGGAGGAGGAGGATGAGGGCTCATTTTTAGCACTTTCAGGCCAGTCTGTTAGAAGTGGCTCAGAGGGAGGTTTTTTGCAACAGCGGAGGCCAGCCAGGGACCACTACTGGAGGACGAGGAGGATGAGGAGGAGGTGGAGGAGGATGAGGATGAAGCAGGTTCACAGCGGGTTGGCACCCGACACAGCTCAGGCCCATCACTGGTGCGTGGCTGGGGGGATACGGAGGACGATGACGATACGCCTCCCACAGAGGACAGCTTGTCCTTACCTCTGGGGAGCCTGGCACACATGAGTGACTACATGCTGCAGTGCCTGCGCAACGACAGCAGAGTTGCCCACATTTTAACATGTGCGGACTAACGGGTTGCCACCCTGCTGGATCCCCGATACAAAGACAATGTGCCCATCTTACTTCCTGCACTGGAGCGTGATAGGAAGATGCGTGAGTACAAGCGCACGCTGGTAGACGCGCTCCTGAGAGCATTAAAAAATGTCACAGGGGAACAAGTGGAAGCCCAAGGCGAAGGCAGAGGAAGAGCAAGAGGTCGCCAATGCAGCAGTGTCACGGCCAGCTCCTCTGAGGGCAGGGTTAGCATGGCAGAAATGTGGAAAAGTTTTGTCTCCACGCCACAGCTAACTGCACCACCACCTAATACGGAACGTGTTAGCAGGAGGCAGCATTTCACTAACATTGTTGAACAGTACGTCTGCACACCCCTCCACGTACTGACTGATGGTTCAGCCCCATTCAACTTCTGGGTCTCCAAATTGTCCACGTGGCCAGAGTTAGCATTTTATGCCTTGGAGGTGCTGGCCTGCCCGGCGGCCAGCGTTTTGTCTGAACGTGCATTCAGCACGGCAGGGGGCATCATTACTGACAAACGCAGCCGCCTGTCCACAGCCAACATGGACAATCTAACGTTCATAAAAATGAACCAGACATGGATTCCACAGGACCTGTGCCTCCCTTGTGCAGAATAGACATTTATAACTGCCTCCCCCTCAACCATGTATTCTTGTACTCCAGGGCACTTCTTTATTGAATCCTAATTTTTTTAACTTTACCATGATCTTGCGGTGCAACCCAAAGTTGAATGAACCTCTCCTCTGTCTGGGTGCTGGGCAGAAATAACTGAAAGTGGCCTTCTCTAGTGGTGGGCGAAATGACGCATGATTCCTTGCTGTGGGACCTCTCTCCACGGTCTGTGTGCTGGGCCGAAATAACTGAAAGTGGCCTTCTCCAGTGGTGGGTGATATGACCCCTTATTTCTCGTTGTGGGACCTCTCTCCTCTGTCTGGGTGCTGGGGCCAAAATAACTGAAAGTGGCCTTCTCCAGTGGTGGGTGATATGACGCATGATTTCTTGCTGTGGGACCTCTCTCCTCTGTATGGGTGCTGGGGCCGAAATAACTGAAAGCGGCCTTCTCCAGTGGTGGGTGATATGACGCATGATTCCTTGCTGTGGGACCTCTCTCCTCTGTCTGGGTGCTGGGGCTGAAATAACTGAAAGTGGCCTTCTCCAGTGGTGGGTGATATGACGCATGATTCCTTGCTGTGGGACCTCTCTCCTCTGTCTGGGTGCTGGGGCCGAAATAACTGAGTGGCCTTCTCCAGTGGTGGGTGATATGACGCATGATTCTCTGCTATGGGACCTCTCTCCAATTGATATTGGTTAATTTTTATTTATTTGATTTTATTTTAATTCATTTTCCTATCCACATTTGTTTGCAGGGCATTTGCCTACATTTTGCTGCCTTTTGCAGCCCTCTAGCCCTTTTCTGGACTATTTTACAGCCTTTTTAGTGCCCAAAAGTTCGGGTCCCCATTGACTTCAATGGGGTTTGGGTTCGTAATAAAGTTCGGGTAGAGTTCGGATCCCGAACCCAAACAATTTTGGGAAGTTCGGCCGAACTTCTCGATCCCGAACATCCAGGTGTTCGCTCATCTCTACAAATGAGCAGTTGCTCATTCATAGGGTGATCAACAACACCTTTACACGGGTGTTTATCAGGAACAAGTGCTCATACCAATGCTCATCAATTAATGTCCTAATCCTCAGTCCATGTAAAAGGGCCTTAATGATTTTTAGTGACCAGAATATATGTTTCTATCACTTCCTTGGTGTGTTTAAATATAGATAGAGAGAAGCTAATTAGTGGCTATACTGCATTCTGATGGCATACCAAGGGCCAAAAGAAGCCCTAGTCTCTTTCCAAACCTGGAAGTAACTACTGACAGTGAATTCAACTCAGGAAGAGTAAGGTAGCGGAAGAGGAACACCCCACATGTTGACCATACACAATGAGGAAAGGAGATTTCCCAATTGACTTATCAAATTGTTATTGTAAGAGAACTCAGCACAAGGAATCAACAAAACAAAGTCATCATTGCGTGCAGAAATAAAGTGTTGCAAACAGTTAACAAGTGTTTGGTTAATACGTTCCATTAGCACAATGAATTGTTGATGTTAAAGGCTATGTACACCTTCAGAGGCTATTTTTGCTTATGATTGCATTTTACTCATTTTTAGCTTAAATAATTTTTTCAATTGGTCTTGATCAAAAATATTGAGCTGTTCTGTCACAAAGAGTTAACTGTTTTTCAAGGTGTGTGACTGGTAATTTCACTTTAATTTTGTGTCGGTCATCTAATAAACCTTATCTCTAAACTACTAAAAGGTCATAAACACTTGTTTAAGTCACATTCTTATCAGTAAGACAAGAACTAATCTATAATGAGTGTTTATAAGGTCAGAGAGCACAGATAAGGAGCCCTTCAGCTCCTTGACTGACACAAAAGAGAAAAAATTCAAAGGCTACTACTACAGCATCTCAGCCATGTACACAAAAAAGGGCTCCATATTTTTAATAAAGACCAATTGATTTTTAGTACAATGCAATAATAAAAAAAAAATATCCCCCAAAGGTGTACATAGCTTTTAAGCTGAGAAAAGGTCCAGTTTGATGTCCAGCTGTTTACAGATGGCTTTCAAGAACTTGTAAATAAATTGAACTCCCTGGTCAGACACAATGTGTAAGGCCAACAAGGAAAGAGGAAGGTTAGTCATAAAATCCATAGCAATATTCTGTCACCGGGTATCAGGTACTAGCAGAGAAAGCAAGGGACCTGGAGTTTGTTTTTTATTAGGATAGGATATTAAAAGGGTACATATTCCTTGATATCCTCAGAGATTATAGGCCACCAATAATGTTAAGAATATCAAAGTGGCAGTTTTGCGCAGATCTGGGTGAGTGAGTTTTAAGTGATGCCCTATGCCAGGACTAGTGATGTCGCGAACATAAAATTTTTCGTTCGCGAACAGCGAACGCGAACTTCCGCAAATGTTCACGAACGGGCGAACCGGGCGAACCGCCATAGACTTCAATTGGCAGGCAAATTTTAAAACCCACAGGGACTCTTTCTGGCCACAATAGTGATGGGAAAGTTGTTTCAAGGGGTCTAACACCTGGACTGTGGCATGCCGGAGGGGGATCTATGGCAAAACTCCCATGGAAAATTACGTAGTGGACGCAGAGTCGGGTTTTAATCCATAAAGGGCATAAATCAACTAACATTCCTAAATTGTTTGGAATAACATGCTTTAAAACATCCAGTGTGTGTATACGATCAGGTATGATGTTGTATCGATCAGGTAGTCTAAGGGTTACGCCCACTTTACAGACATTGACAGACCAAACTCCCCTTTTAATGCACCGCAAACAGTTCATTTGCACAACCGCAAACTCCCCATTTGCACAAGGTTGGATACCAAGCTAGCCACGTCCCGGTGATGTCATTGAAGGTTTCTTCCTCCACCCAGCCACGTACAACACCAAGGGTCCCCAGAAGGTGAATTGAATTGATTTTTCGAACGGGGAGATGGTTAAAAAAAAACTCTGGCTCCCTCCCCTTTGTTTTAAACCATGGTGACTGCGTCTGCGCCGTGCAATTTACTGTCACACCCGATATGAGTGGTATTTTCTGTAGTACTATTCTCATCAGTTTAATCCCTCTAACGTCCCCGACTCCCCAATCTGGGGGCCATTTATTGAATAGATTTTTCGAACGGGGAGATGGTTAAAAAAACGATGGCTCCCTCCACTCTGTTTTAAACCACGGTGACTGCGTCTGCGCCGTGCAATTTACTGTCACACCCGATATGAGTGGTATTTTCTGTAGTACTATTCTCATCAGTTTAATCCCTCTAATGTCCCCAATCTAGGGGCCATTTATTGAATAGATTTTTCGAACGGGGAGATGGTTAAAAAACGATGGCTCCCTCCACTCTGTTTTAAACCACGGTGACTGCGTCTGCGCCGTGCAATTTACTGTCACACCCGATATGAGTGGTATTTTCTGTAGTACTATTCTCATCAGTTTAATCCCTCTAACGTCCCCAATCTGAGGGCCATTTATTGAATAGATTTTTCGAACGGGAGATGGTTAAAAACGCTGGCTCCCTCCACTCTGTTTTAATCCACGGTGACTGCGTCTGCGCCGTGCAATTTACTGTCACACCCGATATGAGTGGTATTTTCTGTAGTACTATTCTCATCAGTTTAATCCCTCTAACGTCCCCAATCTGGGGGCCATTTATTGAATAGATTTTTCGAACGGGGAGATGGTTAAAAAACGCTGGCTCCCTCCACTCTGTTTTAAACCACGGTGACTGCGTCTGCGCCGTGCAATTTACTGTCACACCCGATATGAGTGGTATTTTCTGTAGTACTATTCTCATCAGTTTAATCCCTGTTACGTCCCATATCAGGGATTGCCTTTTGTGAAAAAAAATTTAGTCCGGGTACCTTCGACTGCCTTCACAGTGACAGACCAAACTCTCATACACCAAACTGAATTGATTTGAGGAACCGGGAGATGGAAAAGCAGCTTGGTCGGTCCTCTTACTCCCAAATTGGGGCACTGCGCGTGCACAGAGCAATGTGCTGTGACACCCTATATGAGTGGTGTCTTAACTAGTACTATTCCTATCAGTTTAATCCCTGTTATGTACCCTATCCGGTCGAATTGATTAACCATTGTCGAATTAGCGAACCATTACGACATCATGAAATAATTTAGTTCTGAGCTCTGTACTTGCTTTGTATTGGAATTGATGGGGATTTTTTTAATTGTCTGCATCATTTCTAATAAACTATTAAGAGACTTTATTATGATTTTTTATTTTATGTATTAAAAACCCATACAACATATAAAAAAAAAAAGAGGTAAATTAATGTTTTTTCTATGAAATATTATCCAGCCGTCCGATCGCTTTTGGTCTGACCATAATGAAGCAACGGCCTTATCATCTGGGGTTGTGGCAACATTGCCACCACACTCATAGAGGTGATGATTGCTTCATTGTGATACGCAAGCCCCTTCACCACAACAAGGTAACGATCACGAAGGGGAATTGACACTTGTATGTGCCTTTTTTTTTGGTTTGTTTTTGCAGCCACAGTGCTGCACCATAGGACAGAAAAATTAGGCATGTACACATGCCTGAAAAATAATGGCATAGTTGTAGCCGCTATTGTAGCAGCGGCCGGAAAAATTGATGTTGTCCAGGCAGAAAAGGGACTAAAACATTGCGGCCCTAGTTGGTGGTGGAGAATTCACGAAAGTCATCCGGTATGCAGACATTAAATACAGCAGCGTGGGGACTGGGGACCATTTTGAGGCCAAGGCATGTAATCAGGCCTTTTGTTAGTCAAACGTATCCCCCACTGTCAGTCCCTTCGGGATCCATGCCTCATTCATCTTTAAGAAGGTGAGGTAATCAACACTTTTTTGACCGAGGCGACTTCTCTTGTCAGTGACAATGCCTCCTGCTGCACTGAAGGTCCTTTCTGACAGGACACTTGAATCAGGGCAGGCCAGAAGTTCTATCGCGAACTGGGATAGCTCAGGCCACAGGTCAAGCCTGCACACCCAGTAGTGAAGGGGTTCATTGCTCCTCAGAGTGTCGATATCTGTTGTTAAGGCGAGGTAGTCTGCTACCTGACAGTTGAGTCGTTCTCTAAGGCTGGATCCCGAAGGGCTGTGGCGATGAGTAGGACTGAAAAAGCTCCGCATGTCCTCCATCAACAACATATCTGTAAATCGTCCAGTCCTTGCCGCCGTGGTAGGAGGAGGATTACACTCACCTCTTCCCCTGTTAGATTCCCGTTGTGCTGTGACATCCCCCTTATAAGCTGTGTAAAGCATATTTTTTAGTTTGGTTTTGAACTGCTGCATCCTTTCCGACTTTCGGTAATTTGGTAACATTTCTGCCACTTTCTGCTTATACTGGGGGTCTAGTAGCGTAGCCACCCAGTACAGATCGTTCTCCTTCATCCTTTTTATACGTGGGTCCCTCAACAGACATGACAGCATGAAAGACTCCATTTGAACAAGGTTGGATGCAGAGCTACTCATTTCCCGTTCCTTGTCCTTACTGATGTCATTGATGGTCTGTTCTTCCCCCCAGCCACATACAACACCATGGGTCCCAGATAGGTGACAACAACGAGCACCCTGGGGTGCCTGCTGTGGTTGGTCTTCCTCCTCCTCAAAGCCGCCACATTCCTCCTCTGACTCCTCTTCCTCATACTCCTCTTCCAGCGTTGCTGCAGGTCCGGCAAGCGATGATGACAAGGCTGTTTCTGGTGGTGATGGTGACCACAACTCTTCCTCTTCCTCTTCACGCTCATCTACAGCCTGATCCAGAACTCTTCGCAGGGCACGCTCAAGGAAGAAAACAAATGGGATGAGGTGCGACTGACTAGGTTTGTCACCTCCTCAAAAGGACGCATGAGCCTACAGGCATTGCGCATGAGTGTCCAGTAACGTGGCAAATAGATTCCCAGCTCCGCAGAGGCTGTCCTAGCTCCCCGGTCATACAAATACTCGTTGACGGCTTTTTCTTGTTGGAGCAGGCCGTCGAACATTAGGAGTGTTGAATTCCAACGTGTCGGGCTGTCGCATATCAAGCGCCTCACTGGCATGTTGTTTCGCCGCTGAATATCGGAAAAGTGCGCCATGGCTGTGTAGGAACGCCTGAAATGGCCACACACCTTCCTGGCCTGCTTGAGGACGTCCTGTAAGCCTGGGTACTTAGACACAAAATGTTGTACGTGAGATTCAACACATGTGCCATGCACGGTACATGTGACAACTTGCCCAAATTTAATGCCGCCAACAGATTGCTTCCATTGTCACACACCACTTTGCCGATCTCCAGTTGGTGCGGGGTCAGCTACTGATCCTCCTGTGCGTTCAGGGCGGACAGGAGTGCTGGTCCTGTGTGGCTCTCTGCTTTCAGGCAAGTCAACCCCAAGACAGCGTGACACTGTCGTATCCGGGATGTGGAATAACCCCTGGTGAGCTGAGGGGATTCAGTTGATGTGCAGCCAGACGCCGCAGCAGAAGAGGACTCAGCCGAGGAGGATATCGAAGAGGATGGAGTAGGAGTAGAGGAGGTGGCAGTAGGTCTGCCTGCAAGTCGTGGTGGTGTCACCAACTCTGCTGCGGAGCCACACATTCCATGCTTGTCAGCCGTCAGCAGGTTGACACAATGCGCAGTATACGTCATATACCTGCCCTGACCGTGCTTTGAAGACCAGGTATCAGTGGTCAGATGGACCCTTGCCCCAACACTGTATGCCAGAGATGCCATGACTTCCTTTTCAATGACATGGTAGAGGTTTGGGATTGCCTTTTTTGAAAAAAAATTTCGTCCGGGTACCTTCCACTGTGGTGTCCCAATAGCGACAAATTTTTTGAAGGCCTCAGACTCTACCAGCTGGTATGGTAAAAGCTGGCGGGCTAAGAGTTCTGTCAAGCCAGCTGTCAGTCGCCGGGCAAGGGGGTGAATCTGTGACATTGGCTTTTTAAACTCAAACATGTCCTTGACAGACACCTGACTGTGGGCAGATGAGCAGGAACTGCTGAAGGTGAGAGATGGAGTGGCGGGTGGTTGAGAGGGGGCAGGGAGGACAGCAGTGGTTGACGTGGCTGAAGATGCTGGACCAGGAGGAGCATGGTGGCTTTGAGTTTGTGTGCTGCTTGTACTCATGTATTGATCCCATAGGCGTTTGTGATGTGAGATCATGTGCCTTCGCAAAGCAGTTGTACCAAGGTGGGTGTTGAACTTCCCACGACTCAGTTTCTTTTGGCACAGGTTGCAAATGGCATTGCTGTTATCAGAGGCAGACACACAAAAAAAAAGCCAAACTGCTGAGCTTTGCAATGACGGCATTCTGGTGGTGGCAACAGCATGCATTGACTGGCGTGCTGTCTGGCTGACCCCAGGTGCCGATACATGCTGTATGACTGTGCCACTAACTCCTTGCGACGACCTCCGCCTGCTTCCAACTCGTCTCCTCATTCTCTCTGTCTCCCCTTCTGAACTATCCCCCTCTTCTTCTCATCGAGCAGGCACCCACGTGGCATCCGTGGACACATCGTCATCAGCAACCGCTTCACTTGTATCTGACACCTCAGCAAAGGAAGCAGCAGCGGGTACAACATCATCATCATCATCATCACACTGTACGTCCAAGTGTATAATCCTGCCTGACTGAGACATATCCCTGAAATCTACATCATCTGGCAATAATGGTTGCGCATCACTAATTGCATCCAACTGATGCGTAAATAACTCCTCTGAAGGATCAAGTGAAGCGGCTGTGGTGGCTGTGGTGGTAGTGGTGGTGGTGGCGGCGGGCGGGTGCGTGGTAACTTGAGAGCAGGTGACCGAAGCTGAACTGGAGGAGGATGGTGCGTCAAGGTTCTTAGCGGAAGCTGTTGAAGATTGGGTGTCCTGTCTAAGCCAGTCAACTACGTCCTCAGAATTTTTCGCGTTCAGGGTACGTGGCCTCTGAACACTGGGCATTATTCTAGGGACAGTGGAAATCACAGCACCACGACCACGACGGCCCCTGCGGGGTGGCCTGCCTCTGCCTGTCATTTTTTTTTAGATAAGTGGTACTACGCGTGCTAGGTACTGTGCCACCCGGTATCAGTGGTGGGCACTGGCAGTGGGCACACTACAGTCAGTGGAAGTGGGCCTGACACACACTGGCAGCAGGCAAGCAACTGAAATTAGACTACTGTCTAAAAATTAAATGCCTTATTTATCGGCAAGCTACTGTGCCAACCGGTATCAGTCGTTGGCACTGGCAGTGGGCACACTACAGTCAGTGGAAGTCGGCCTGACACACACTAGCGGCAGGCAAGCAACTGAAATTAGACTGTGTAAAAATTAAATGCCATATTTATCGGCAAGCTACTGTGCCACCCGGTATCAGTGGTTGGCACTGGCAGTGGCCACACTACAGTCTGTGGAAGTGGGCCTGACACACACTGGCAGCAGGCAAGCAACTGAAATTAGACTACTGTCTAAAAGTTCAATGCCTTATTTATCGGCAAGCTACTGTGCCACCCGGTATAAGTGGTTGGCACTGGCAGTGGGCACACTACAGTCAGTGAAAGTGGGCCTGACACACACTGGCAGCAGGCAAGCAACTGAAATTAGACTGTCTAAAAATTAAATGCCATATTTATCGGCAAGCTACTGTGCCACCCGGTATCAGTGGTTGGCACTGGCAGTGGGCACACTATAGTCTGTGGAAGTGGGCCAGACACACACTGGCAGCAGGCAAGCAACTGAATTTAGACTACTGTCTAAAAATTAAATGCCTTATTTATCGGCAAGCTACTGTGCCACCCGGTATCAGTGGTTGGCACTGGCAGTGGGCACACTACAGTCTGTGGAAGTGGGCCTGACACACACTGGCAGAAGGCAAGAAACTGAATTTAGACTACTGTCTAAAAATTAAATGCCTTATTTATCGGCAAGCTACTGTGCCACCCAGTATAAGTGGTTGGCACTGGCAGTGGGCACACTACAGTCTGTGGAAGTGGGCCTGACACACACTGGCAGCAGGGAAGCAACTGAATTTAGACTACTGTCTAAAAATGAAATGCCTTATTTATCGGCAAGCTACTGTGCCACCCGGTATCAGTGGTTGGCACTGGCAGTGGGCACACTTCTGTGGAAGTGGGCCTGACACACACTGGCAGCAGGCAAGCAACTGAAATTAGACTGTCTAAAAATTAAATGCCTTATTTATCGGCAAGCTACTGTGCCACCCGGTATCAGTGGTTGGCACTGGCAGTGGGCACACTACTGTGGAAGTGGGCCTGACACACACTGGCAGCAGGCAAGCAACTGAAATTAGACTGTCTAAAAATTAAATGCCTTATTTATCGGCAAGCTACTGTGCCACCCGGTATCAGTGGTTGGCACTGGCAGTGGGCACACTACAGTCTGTGGAAGTGGGCCTGACACACACTGGCAGCAGGCAAGCAACTGAAATTAGACTGTCTAAAAATTAAATGCCTTATTTATCGGCAAGCTACTGTGCCACCCGGTATCAGTGGTTGGCACTGGCAGTGGGCACACTACAGTCTGTGGAAGTGGGCCTGACACACACTGGCAGCAGGCAAGCAACTGAAATTAGACTATTGTCTAAAAATTAAATGCCTTATTTATCGGCAAGCTACTGTGCCACCCGGTATCAGTGGTTGGCACTGGCAGTGGGCACACTACAGTCAGTGGAAGTGGGCCTGACACACACTGGCAGCAGGCAAGCAACTGAAATTAGACTGTCTAAAAATTAAATGCCTTATTTATCGGCAAGCTACTGTGCCACCCGGTATCAGTGGTTGGCACTGGCAGTGGGCACACTACAGTCTGTGGAAGTGGGCCTGACACACACTGGCAGCAGGCAAGCAACTGAAATTAGACTATGTCTAAAAATTAAATGCCTTATTTATCGGCAAGCTACTGTGCCACCCGGTATCAGTGGTTGGCACTGGCAGTGGGCACACTACAGTCTGTGGAAGTGGGCCTGACACACACTGGCAGCAGGCAAGCAACTGAAATTAGACTGTCTAAAAATTAAATGCCTTATTTATCGGCAAGCTACTGTGCCACCCGGTATCAGTGGTTGGCACTGGCAGTGGGCACACTACAGTCTGTGGAAGTGGGCCTGACACACACTGGCAGCAGGCAAGCAACTGAAATTAGACTGTCTAAAAATTAAATGCCTTATTTATCGGCAAGCTACTGTGCCACCCGGTATCAGTGGTTGGCACTGGCAGTGGGCACACTACAGTCTGTGGAAGTGGGCCTGACACACACTGGCAGCAGGCAAGCAACTGAAATTAGACTGTCTAAAAATTAAATGCCTTATTTATCGGCAAGCTACTGTGCCACCCGGTATCAGTGGTTGGCACTGGCAGTGGGCACACTACAGTCTGTGGAAGTGGGCCTGACACACACTGGCAGCAGGCAAGCAACTGAAATTAGACTGTCTAAAAATTAAATGCCTTATTTATCGGCAAGCTACTGTGCCACCCGGTATCAGTGGTTGGCACTGGCAGTGGGCACACTACAGTCTGTGGAAGTGGGCCTGACACACACTGGCAGCAGGCAAGCAACTGAAATTAGACTGTCTAAAAATTAAATGCCTTATTTATCGGCAAGCTACTGTGCCACCCGGTATCAGTGGTTGGCACTGGCAGTGGGCACACTACAGTCTGTGGAAGTGGGCCTGACACACACTGGCAGCAGGCAAGCAACTGAAATTAGACTGTCTAAAAATTAAATGCCTTATTTATCGGCAAGCTACTGTGCCACCCGGTATCAGTGGTTGGCACTGGCAGTGGGCACACTACAGTCTGTGGAAGTGGGCCTGACACACACTGGCAGCAGGCAAGCAACTGAAATTAGACTGTCTAAAAATTAAATGCCTTATTTATCGGCAAGCTACTGTGCCACCCGGTATCAGTGGTTGGCACTGGCAGTGGGCACACTACAGTCTGTGGAAGTGGGCCTGACACACACTGGCAGCAGGCAAGCAACTGAAATTAGACTGTCTAAAAATTAAATGCCTTATTTATCGGCAAGCTACTGTGCCACCCGGTATCAGTGGTTGGCACTGGCAGTGGGCACACTACAGTCTGTGGAAGTGGGCCTGACACACACTGGCAGCAGGCAAGCAACTGAAATTAGACTGTCTAAAAATTAAATGCCTTATTTATCGGCAAGCTACTGTGCCACCCGGTATCAGTGGTTGGCACTGGCAGTGGGCACACTACAGTCTGTGGAAGTGGGCCTGACACACACTGGCAGCAGGCAAGCAACTGAAATTAGACTGTCTAAAAATTAAATGCCTTATTTATCGGCAAGCTACTGTGCCACCCGGTATCAGTGGTTGGCACTGGCAGTGGGCACACTACAGTCTGTGGAAGTGGGCCTGACACACACTGGCAGCAGGCAAGCAACTGAAATTAGACTATTGTCTAAAAATTAAATGCCTTATTTATCGGCAAGCTACTGTGCCACCCGGTATCAGTGGTTGGCACTGGCAGTGGGCACACTACAGTCTGTGGAAGTGGGCCTGACACACACTGGCAGCAGGCAAGCAACTGAAATTAGACTGTCTAAAAATTAAATGCCTTATTTATCGGCAAGCTACTGTGCCACCCGGTATCAGTGGTTGGCACTGGCAGTGGGCACACTACAGTCTGTGGAAGTGGGCCTGACACACACTGGCAGCAGGCAAGCAACTGAATTTAGACTACTGTCTAAAAATGAAATGCCTTATTTATCGGCAAGCTACTGTGCCACCCGGTATCAGTGGTTGGCACTGGCAGTGGGCACACTACAGTCTGTGGAAGTGGGCCTGACACACACTGGCAGCAGGCAAGCAACTGAAATTAGACTGTCTAAAAATTAAATGCCTTATTTATCGGCAAGCTACTGTGCCACCCGGTATCAGTGGTTGGCACTGGCAGTGGGCACACTACAGTCTGTGGAAGTGGGCCTGACACACACTGGCAGCAGGCAAGCAACTGAAATTAGACTATTGTCTAAAAATTCAATGCCTTATTTATCGGCAAGCTACTGTGCCACCCGGTATCAGTGGTTGGCACTGGCAGTGGGCACACTACAGTCAGTGGAAGTGGGCCTGACACACACTGGCAGCAGGCAAGCAACTGAAATTAGACTGTCTAAAAATTAAATGCCTTATTTATCGGCAAGCTACTGTACCACCCGGTATCAGTGGTTGGCACTGGCAGTGGGCACACTACAGTCTGTGGAAGTGGGCCTGACACACACTGGCAGCAGGCAAGCAACTGAATTTAGACTACTGTCTAAAAATTAAATGCCTTATTTATCGGCAAGCTACTGTGCCACCCGGTATCAGTGGTTGGCACTGGCAGTGGGCACACTACAGTCTGTGGAAGTGGGCCTGACACACACTGGCAGCAGGCAAGCAACTGAAATTAGACTGTCTAAAAATTAAATGCCTTATTTATCGGCAAGCTACTGTGCCACCCGGTATCAGTGGTTGGCACTGGCAGTGGGCACACTACAGTCTGTGGAAGTGGGCCTGACACACACTGGCAGCAGGCAAGCAACTGAAATTAGACTGTCTAAAAATTAAATGCCTTATTTATCGGCAAGCTACTGTGCCACCCGGTATCAGTGGTTGGCACTGGCAGTGGGCACACTACAGTCTGTGGAAGTGGGCCTGACACACACTGGCAGCAGGCAAGCAACTGAAATTAGACTGTCTAAAAATTAAATGCCTTATTTATCGGCAAGCTACTGTGCCACCCGGTATCAGTGGTTGGCACTGGCAGTGGGCACACTACAGTCTGTGGAAGTGGGCCTGACACACACTGGCAGCAGGCAAGCAACTGAAATTAGACTGTCTAAAAATTAAATGCCTTATTTATCGGCAAGCTACTGTGCCACCCGGTATCAGTGGTTGGCACTGGCAGTGGGCACACTACAGTCTGTGGAAGTGGGCCTGACACACACTGGCAGCAGGCAAGCAACTGAAATTAGACTGTCTAAAAATTAAATGCCTTATTTATCGGCAAGCTACTGTGCCACCCGGTATCAGTGGTTGGCACTGGCAGTGGGCACACTACAGTCTGTGGAAGTGGGCCTGACACACACTGGCAGCAGGCAAGCAACTGAAATTGGACTATTGTCTAAAAATTCAATGCCTTATTTATCGGCAAGCTACTGTGCCACCCGGTATCAGTGGTTGGCACTGGCAGTGGGCACACTACAGTCAGTGGAAGTGGGCCTGACACACACTGGCAGCAGGCAAGCAACTGAAATTAGACTGTCTAAAAATGAAATGCCTTATTTATCTTCAAGCTACTGTACCACCCGGTATCAGTGGTTGGCACTGGCAGTGGGCACACTACAGTCTGTGGAAGTGGGCCTGACACACACTGGCAGCAGGGAAGCAACTGAATTTAGACTACTGTCTAAAAATGAAATGCCTTATTTATCAGCAAGCTACTGTGCCACCCGGTATCAGTGGTTGGCACTGGCAGTGGGCACACTACAGTCTGTGGAAGTGGGCCTGACACACACTGGCAGCAGGCAAGCAACTGAATTTAGACTACTGTCTAAAAATGAAATGCCTTATTTATCGGCAAGCTACTGTGCCACCCGGTATCAGTGGTTGGCACTGGCAGTGGGCACACTACAGTCTGTGGAAGTGGGCCTGACACACACTGGCAGCAGGCAAGCAACTGAAATTAGACTGTCTAAAAATTAAATGCCTTATTTATCGGCAAGCTACTGTGCCACCCGGTATCAGTGGTTGGCACTGGCAGTGGGCACACTACAGTCTGTGGAAGTGGGCCTGACACACACTGGCAGCAGGCAAGCAACTGAAATTAGACTGTCTAAAAATGAAATGCCTTATTTATCGGCAAGCTACTGTGCCACCCGGTATCAGTGGTTGGCACTGGCAGTGGGCACACTACAGTCTGTGGAAGTGGGCCTGACACACACTGGCAGCAGGCAAGCAACTGAAATTAGACTGTCTAAAAATTAAATGCCTTATTTATCGGCAAGCTACTGTGCCACCCGGTATCAGTGGTTGGCACTGGCAGTGGGCACACTACAGTCTGTGGAAGTGGGCCTGACACACACTGGCAGCAGGCAAGCAACTGAAATTAGACTGTCTAAAAATTAAATGCCTTATTTATCGGCAAGCTACTGTGCCACCCGGTATCAGTGGTTGGCACTGGCAGTGGGCACACTACAGTCTGTGGAAGTGGGCCTGACACACACTGGCAGCAGGCAAGCAACTGAAATTAGACTATTGTCTAAAAATTAAATGCCTTATTTATCGGCAAGCTACTGTGCCACCCGGTATCAGTGGTTGGCACTGGCAGTGGGCACACTACAGTCTGTGGAAGTGGGCCTGACACACACTGGCAGCAGGCAAGCAACTGAAATTAGACTGTCTAAAAATTAAATGCCTTATTTATCGGCAAGCTACTGTGCCACCCGGTATCAGTGGTTGGCACTGGCAGTGGGCACACTACAGTCTGTGGAAGTGGGCCTGACACACACTGGCAGCAGGCAAGCAACTGAAATTAGACTACTGTCTAAAAATTAAATGCCTTATTTATCGGCAAGCTACTGTGCCACCCGGTATCAGTGGTTGGCACTGGCAGTGGGCACACTACAGTCTGTGGAAGTGGGCCTGACACACACTGGCAGCAGGCAAGCAACTGAAATTAGACTAGTGTCTAAAAATTAAATGCCTTATTTATCGGCAAGCTACTGTGCCACCCGGTATCAGTGGTTGGCACTGGCAGTGGGCACACTACAGTCTGTGGAAGTGGGCCTGACACACACTGGCAGCAGGCAAGCAACTGAAATTAGACTATTGTCTAAAAATTCAATGCCTTATTTATCGGCAAGCTACTGTGCCACCCGGTATCAGTGGTTGGCACTGGCAGTGGGCACACTACAGTCAGTGGAAGTGGGCCTGACACACACTGGCAGCAGGCAAGCAACTGAAATTAGACTGTCTAAAAATTAAATGCCTTATTTATCGGCAAGCTACTGTACCACCCGGTATCAGTGGTTGGCACTGGCAGTGGGCACACTACAGTCTGTGGAAGTGGGCCTGACACACACTGGCAGCAGGGAAGCAACTGAATTTAGACTACTGTCTAAAAATGAAATGCCTTATTTATCTGCAAGCTACTGTGCCACCCGGTATCAGTGGTTGGCACTGGCAGTGGGCACACTACAGTCTGTGGAAGTGGGCCTGACACACACTGGCAGCAGGCAAGCAACTGAATTTAGACTAGTGTCTAAAAATTAAATGCCTTATTTATCGGCAAGCTACTGTGCCACCCGGTATCAGTGGTTGGCACTGGCAGTGGGCACACTACAGTCTGTAG
Source organism: Bufotes viridis (assembly GCA_033119425.1). Lineage (NCBI taxonomy): Eukaryota > Metazoa > Chordata > Amphibia > Anura > Bufonidae > Bufotes > Bufotes viridis. The sequence goes on from CM065590.1 coordinate 252,602,237, forward strand.
AAGTGGGCCTGACACACACTGGCAGCAGGCAAGCAACTGAAATTAGACTGTCTAAAAATTAAATGCCTTATTTATCGGCAAGCTACTGTGCCACCCGGTATCAGTGGTTTGCACTGGCAGTGGGCACACTACTGTGGAAGTGGGCCTGACACACACTGGCAGCAGGCAAGCAACTGAAATTAGACTGTCTAAAAATTAAATGCCTTATTTATCGGCAAGCTACTGTGCCACCCGGTATCAGTGGTTGGCACTGGCAGTGGGCACACTGCTGTGGAAGTGGGCCTGACACACACTGGCAGCAGGCAAGCAACTGAAATTAGACTGTCTAAAAATTAAATGCCTTATTTATCGGCAAGCTACTGTGCCACCCGGTATCAGTGGTTGGCACTGGCAGTGGGCACACTACAGTCTGTGGAAGTGGGCCTGACACACACTGGCAGCAGGCAAGCAACTGAAATTAGACTGTCTAAAAATTAAATGCCTTATTTATCAGCAAGCTACTGTGCCACCCGGTATCAGTGGTTGGCACTGGCAGTGGGCACACTACAGTCTGTGGAAGTGGGCCTGACACACACTGGCAGCAGGCAAGCAACTGAAATTAGACTGTCTAAAAATTAAATGCCTTATTTATCGGCAAGCTACTGTGCCACCCGGTATCAGTGGTTGGCACTGGCAGTGGGCACACTACAGTCTGTGGAAGTGGGCCTGACACACACTGGCAGCAGGCAAGCAACTGAAATTAGACTGTCTAAAAATTAAATGCCTTATTTATCGGCAAGCTACTGTGCCACCCGGTATCAGTGGTTGGCACTGGCAGTGGGCACACTACAGTCTGTGGAAGTGGGCCTGACACACACTGGCAGCAGGCAAGCAACTGAAATTAGACTATTGTCTAAAAATTCAATGCCTTATTTATCGGCAAGCTACTGTGCCACCCGGTATCAGTGGTTGGCACTGGCAGTGGGCACACTACTGTGGAAGTGGGCCTGACACACACTGGCAGCAGGCAAGCAACTGAAATTAGACTGTCTAAAAATTAAATGCCTTATTTATCGGCAAGCTACTGTGCCAACCGGTATCTGTGGTTGGCACTGGCAGTGGTCACACTACAGTCTGTGGAAGTGGGCCTGACACACACTGGCAGCAGGCAAGCAACTGAATTTAGACTACTGTCTAAAAATTAAATGCCTTATTTATCGGCAAGCTACTGTGCCACCCGGTATCAGTGGTTGGCACTGGCAGTGGGCACACTACAGTCTGTGGAAGTGGGCCTGACACACACTGGCAGCAAGCAAGCAACTGAAATTAGACTGTCTAAAAATGAAATGCCTTATTTATCGGCAAGCTACTGTGCCACCCGGTATCAGTGGTTGGCACTGGCAGTGGGCACACTACAGTCTGTGGAAGTGGGCCTGACACACACTGGCAGTAGGCAAGCAACTGAATTTAGACTACTGTCTAAAAATTAAATGCCTTATTTATCGGCAAGCTACTGTGCCACCCGGTATCAATGGTTGGCACTGGCAGTGGGCACACTACAGTCAGTGGAAGCAGGCCTGACACACACTGGCAGCAGGCAAGCAACTGAAATTACACTAAAGTGTAAAAATGAAATGCCTGTTTTTAATGCAAAGTCCTGTGCCACACGGGATGACAGGGGCGGGCACTGGCAGTGGGCACACTACAGTCTGTGGAAGTCGGCCTGACACACATTAGCAGCAGGCAAGCAACTGAAATTACACTAAAGTGAAAAAATTAAATGCCTTTTTTTGATGCAAAGTCCTGTGCCACACGGGATGACAGGGGTGGGCACTGGCAGTGGGCACACAACAGTCAGTTGAAGTCGGCCTGACACACACTGGCAGCAGGCAAGTGTCGCTTGTAGGGATCACAGCACTCAGCAGATAATTGGCAGTTATGTAGGGTGCTCGTTTCTTGTTGGCCCTGACTCCACTTCCAGGGGCCTGAGTATTATAGACAATATATTTGAAACGGCACACCAAAATTTTTTGATTGCAATTATACTTTTTATTCAGCCAGACATTTATGCTTTGTGCAACGTTTCGGGCTTACATAGATAGCCCTTCATCAGGCTGTATATCAAAACAAAAAAGAGAAAATAAGAGAAAAATAAGAGGCATATAATCAATATATAGTGCATAGTGGAAATATACAATATAGAAATGTGAACAAGTGCATACATAAGTACACAAATACATATATACATAAGTAGGTCAATGGTTGTTTGACCTGTAACCTTAGGTCATATTACTAAGAGGGTATTTCATATAGACGTTTATGTTATGTACAACTGATGTATAAGGTAGTTTGGAACAATGGGGTACATTTGACAATCTTAATAGCAAGTGGTGTACCAACGAAAACAAGTGCCTGTGGGGATGAGGTATCTGCCTAATGATACATAGTGCAGTTACCTGCTGCATAGAATCGCCTGGGGCACAGTGTGGATCCGATTATAATATACATGAAGCTAACATCTAGCATCTAATCCACTATATAAAACGCATATGTAGAAAGCCTCTCTGTGGAAAGGAGTGGAGGTCAGAAATGCAGGTCCAAGAGACCCTTACCTTTTAGATCCATTTGCAGGGAATGGCGCTGGCTTGAGCGCCAAACATCGCTAGATGCGCTTAAAAGGATGTAAAAGGGGGCGTGTATGGGGGCAGTGACAAAGGTCACATGTTAGAGGCAAGCGTGCCTCATGTTGTTAATCAGTGCAGGGGCGCTTCCTGTGTAGTACTGGGCGCGTGCGCTGTGTACAAGCCGGGTGGATGTGGGTGTGGCCTATAGTGAGGGCACCGCTGATGTGTGCTGTTGCTGACTGCGCATGTCCGCGGTTTACGTCGGCCATCTTGGAAGAGGGCAATTTGCCCTCTATGTGATTTAATCCACAGAATACATATTGTAAGAAAAGAAGCTAGGCTTCTATATATTGGAGCAACTGTATAAGTGTTTGGGGTCAATACCTGGGACCTATAAAGGCAAGATATATGACGTCTGGAGGATAAATAACAAGTGATGGAGATAACACATGGTGAGCACTTTAGTTATGCATACATAACATATAGATAAAGAGCATAATACATAGTTTGAACATTATTTTTGCACAATTTGCAAGTAAATTCAGATAGATTACAGGTACCCGTGACGAGCTTAGAAGGAAGGTTGATCATAGTGTGTGTTGAGCGAGTTTCCCCACATCGCTATGAGACGACACTAGACCTGTTGAAAACAGGGGGAGATATGATTAGAAACATTCATACACAAATTACTCCCACCAATATTCTTTATTCAAACCGCATGGTTGGAGGGTGTTGAGGCGTTTAATCCAACTCATCTCTCTCTCCTGAAGCGCCTTCTCACGGTTACCACCACGGCGTAGTGGTGGGACCCAATCAATCACCTGGTAGCGTAATTGGCTGACTGAGTGTTTGTGGGCGGTGAAGTGATCTACCAGTGGTGCATCACTTCTTCCAAGGCATATGTTGGATTTGTGTTGTCCAATACGGTCTTTTATTTTCTGTGTGGTCTCGCCCACATATCCGAGACCACAAGGGCATTTCACTAAATACACCACAAAGGAGGTGAGACAAGAAAAATGTCCACGTATTTGGAATAGTTTACCGGTTAGGGGATGCGTGAAAGTGGGACCTTTTGTTACATTCCCACAATGTGCACATGACAAGCACAGGTAAGTTCCCTTCACGGGTGAGCCCATAATGGTAGATTGAACTGATTGTGGGCAGTTGGAGCCTATATCTGATTTAACCAGTAGATCACGTACATTTCTACCTCGTTTATATGCCATAATAGGTTTTTTGGAAAAGATGTTTGGAAAATTCCTGGATAATATGTGCCAGTGTTTCTGGACTGCGTTTCTGATGTCTGGACTAGAATGGGAGAAAGTGGTTACACATGGGATACGTTCACTGTTGGTTTTAGGGGAATGGTCTCTGGGAGTTAGTAGGTGGTTACGTGGGAGTTTTTTAACTTCTTCAACATGTTCCTCTAAAAGAGGTTTGGGGAAGCCCCTCCTGGAGAATTTGTCAGTCATTTCTCTGAGTCTGAGGTCTAAAAGGGATTCTTCTGACACAATTCTTTTGACTCTCATGAGTTGTGATCTCGGTAGTGACCGGACTAAACCGGGGGGGTGGTGGCTATCGAATCTAAGAAGACTATTCTTGTCTGTAGGTTTTTTATACAAGTCTGTAGACAGTGTATTGTTGGTCACCTTGAGTAGTACATCTAAGAAAGAGATTTCGGTGTGACTGGAGCTCAGGGAGAGAGAGATGGACTCAGTACTTGAGTTAATGGTTTCATGGAATGCTGTTAATTCCGCCTCAGGACCCTGCCAGACACAAAACACGTCATCTATGAATCTTAGCCAACATTTTGCATATTGGATGAACCGAGGGTTAGTATACACAAATTTTTCTTCAAAAGAGTTCATGTACAGGACTGCAAATGTCGGGGCCACATTACACCCCATTGCGGTCCCAGAGACCTGCAGATAAAATTGGTCCTCAAATAAAAAGTAATTACGAGTTAGAACGAAAGATAATAGTGATAATATAAAATTCTGTTCCCCTGTTGAAAATTCGTTCGTAGTATTGAGTATGTCTCTGACACACTCGATACCTTCCTTGGTTGGTATGTTCGTATATAGACTGGTCACGTCCATCGTGACCAAGAGGGCTTTTTCCCAGTCCAGATGAATGTCCTGAATTTTATTCAGAAAATTGGTGGTATCCAACAGGAATGATTTACCTGTTTGAGCATAAGGTCTTAGTAATGCGTCCAATAGTTTGGCAGCAGGTTGGAATAGGGAATCACACCCTGACACAATCGGTCTGCCAGGCGGGTGATCTCTATTTTTGTGGACCTTCGGTAAGGTGTAGATTACCGGGATCCGGGGGCGTCCGGGACCAAGTATTCAGCTGTCTTTTTATTGCTTAAGCCATCCTTGAGGGCTTCTTCAATAATGTGAGTTAGTTCTTTGTAGAACTTGAATGTTGGGTCGCAGGTAAGGGGTTGGCAGCAGGCAAGCAACTGAAATTAGACTAAGGTGTAAAAATGAAATGCCTTTTTTTGATGCAAAGTCCTGTGCCACACGGGATGACAGGGGTGGGCACTGGCAGTGGGCACACTACAGTCAGTGGAAGTCGGCCTGACACACACTAGCAGCAGGCAAGCAGCTGAAATTGCACTAAAGTGTAAAAATTAAATGCCTTTTTTTATGCAAAGTCCTGTGCCAGCCGGTATGAGTGGTGGGCACTGGCAGTGGGCACACTACAGTCAGTGGAAGTCAGCCTGACACACACTGGCAGGCAACTAACCTTAGATTAAAGTGTAAAAATGAAATGCCTTTTTTTGATGCAAAGTCCTGTGCCACACGGGATGACAGGGGTGGGAACTGTCAGTGGGCACACTGCAGTCAGTGGAAGTCGGCCTGACACACACTAGCAGCAGGCAAGCAACTGAAATTAGACTGTCTAAAAATTAAATGCCTTATTTATCGGCAAGCTACTGTGCCACCCGGTATCAGTGGTTGGCACTGGCAGTGGGCACACTACAGTCTGTGGAAGTGGGCCTGACACACACTGGCAGCAGGCAAACAACTGAAATTAGACTATTGTCTAAAAATTCAATGCCTTATTTATCGGCAAGTTACTGTGCCACCCGGTATCAGTGGTTGGCACTGGCAGTGGGCACACTACAGTCAGTGGAAGTGGGCCTGACACACACTGGCAGCAGGCAAGCAACTGAAATTAGACTGTCTAAAAATGAAATGCCTTATTTATCGGCAAGCTACTGTACCACCCGGTATCAGTGGTTGGCACTGGCAGTGGGCACACTACAGTCTGTGGAAGTGGGCCTGACACACACTGGCAGCAGGCAAGCAACTGAATTTAGACTACTGTCTAAAAATTAAATGCCTTATTTATCGGCAAGGTACTGTGCCACCCGGTATCAGTGGTTGGCACTGGCAGTGGGCACACTACAGTCTGTGGAAGTGGGCCTGACACACACTGGCAGCAGGCAAGCAACTGAAATTAGACTGTCTAAAAATGAAATGCCTTATTTATCGGCAAGGTACTGTGCCACCCGGTATCAGTGGTTGGCACTGGCAGTGGGCACACTACAGTCTGTGGAAGTGGGCCTGACACACACTGGCAGCAGGCAAGCAACTGAATTTAGACTACTGTCTAAAAATTAAATGCCTTATTTATCGGCAAGCTACTGTGCCACCCGGTATCAGTGGTTGGCACTGGCAGTGGGCACACTACAGTCTGTGGAAGTGGGCCTGACACACACTGGCAGCAGGCAAGCAACTGAAATTAGACTGTCTAAAAATGAAATGCCTTATTTATCGGCAAGGTACTGTGCCACCCGGTATCAGTGGTTGGCACTGGCAGTGGGCACACTACAGTCTGTGGAAGTGGGCCTGACACACACTGGCAGTAGGCAAGCAACTGAATTTAGACTACTGTCTAAAAATTAAATGCCTTATTTATCGGCAAGCTACTGTGCCACCCGGTATCAGTGGTTGGCACTGGCAGTGGGCACACTACAGTCAGTGGAAGCAGGCCTGACACACACTGGCAGCAGGCAAGCAACTGAAATTACACTAAAGTGTAAAAATGAAATGCCTGCTTTTGATGCAAAGTCCTGTGCCACACGGGATGACAGGGGCGGGCACTGGCAGTGGGCACACTACAGTCTGTGGAAGTCGGCCTGACACACATTAGCAGCAGGCAAGCAACTGAAATTACACTAAAGTGAAAAAATTAAATGCCTTTTTTTGATGCAAAGTCCTGTGCCACACGGGATGACAGGGGTGGGCACTGGCAGTGGGCACACTACAGTCAGTGGAAGTCGGCCTGACACACACTAGCAGCAGGCAAGCAGCTGAAATTGCACTAAAGTGTAAAAATGAAATGCCTTTTTTTATGCAAAGTCCTGTGCCAGCCGGTATGAGTGGTGGGCACTGGCAGTGGGCACACTACAGTCAGTGGAAGTCAGCCTGACACACACTGGCAGGCAACTAACCTTAGATTAAAGTGTAAAAATGAAATGCCTTTTTTTGATGCAAAGTCCTGTGCCACACGGGATGACAGGGGTGGGCACTGGCAGTGGGCACACTGCAGTCAGTGGAAGTCGGCCTGACACACACTAGCAGCAGGCAAGCAGCTGAAATTACACTAAAGTGTAAAAATTAAATGCCTTTTTTATGCAAAGTCCTGTTCCAGCCGGTATGAGTGGTGGGCACTGGCAGTGGGCACACTACAGTCAGTGGAAGTCAGCCTGACACACACTGGCAGGCAACTAACCTTAGATTAAAGTGTAAAAATTAAATGCCTTTTTTTGATGCAAAGTCCTGTGCCACATGGGATGACAGGGGCGGACACTGGCAGTGGGCACACTACAGTCTGTGGGCCTGCAGCTCCTCACACACAGGCAGGCCAGGCAACTGCAATATGTATATGGAGAAAAAAAAAGCAGACTAATGTTGCAGCCCTAAAAAGGGCTTTTTGGGGTGCTGTCAGGACGCTGTCCTTACAGCAGAGATAAGATGAGTCTTTCAGGACTGGAGTGGACACTGAATTCACTAGCCTAGCTATCGATTTCCCTATTAAATCAGCAGCAACTACACTCTCCCTCCTCTCACTAAGACTGCAAATTCCGAATGAATCTAAAATGGATGCTGTTCAGGAGATGGGAGGGTCTTGGAGGGAGGGTATGCTGCTGATTGGCTGGAATGTGTCTGCTGACTGTGAGGTACAGGGTCAAAGTTTGCTCAATGATGATGTATAGGGGCGGACCGAACATCGCATGTGTTCGCCCGTTGAGGCGAACGCGAACAAGCTATGTTCGCCGGGAACTGTTCGCCGGCGGATAGTTCAGGCCATCTCTAATATGGACGTCTGAATGGAGCCTTACAGGGAGGTGATCAATGACAGAGGGGTGATCAGGGAGTCTATATGGGGTAAACAGGGGTTAATAAGGGTTTAGTAAGTGACGGGGGGAAGTGTGTAGTGTAGTGTGGTGCTTGGTGCTACTTACAGAGCTGCCTGTGTCGTCTGGTGGTCGATCCAAGTAAATGGGAACACCAGAGGACCAGTTAGCACGTATATCAGATGCTGTTAACAAAACAGCGTCTGATATACTTATTTGATGCGATTTATTTTACATTTACAGCCTGCCAGTGAATGATCATCGCTGGCAGGCTGTAGTATAACTTTACAGCCACACGCCGCTGTGAACATGCGCGCATGCGCGCGTTCACAGGAAAACTCGCGTCTCGCGAGATGACGCCTAGATGCATCAACAAGGAATAACCCGGCCACCCGCAGGACGCATCCCTGCGTTAGGCGGTCGGGTAGTGATTAAGGAAGGGATCGTGGTCCTAGGCGGTGATTTAAACGCCACACTTCATCCGACTATCGACTCCTCTACACAAAAATCCGCCCAAACACTTAGAGCTCTATGTTCCATTAGAGAGGGGTTTTGGAGATTACAGTTTGTCGACTATTGGCGCACATTAAGTCCCAATTCCCCGGATTACACTTTTTATTCCCACATACAGTACACGGCTCCTATAGCAGTTTAGATTATTTATTTGTCTCGAAAGAACACCTCCAGTTCTGCTCTGAGGTCAGAATAGGTTCTATTCACCTATCCGATCACACCCCAGTTTTCCTCCATATTCAAGCTCCTTCACGCTCCCCTAGAGTCTTCAACTGGCACCTCAATGAATCTTTGCTTGGAGATCCACAAACTAGAGATAAGATTACAACTTTACTAGAGGAGTTCTTCTCTCTTAACAAAGACTCTGCCTCCTCAGCCCAATCCCTTTGGGACCCTCACAAACCTTACATTAGAGGTCACATTATTAGCATAGGCACTCACCTTAAAAATTTTAGAGGGGAAAGGATTGAGGACCTTTATCGAAAAATCCAGTCCCTTGAATCTAAACATAAAAGACCCTTTTCGAAACCTATTTACATGAGATCTCGAGTCTTAGAGCAGAATTAAAATCGCTTTTACAAGCTACAACGGCTAATTACTACTTGAGCTCTCAGCACAAATACTATGCCCATGGCAATAAAGCCTCTAAATTTGTTTTGCGCAGGATAAAATATAGGAACTCTGCAAACTATATTCACCTGCTACTGTACATACTTCCTCTGTGGACCCAATATATTCCTCTTCCCAAATAGCTGCCCAGTTAAGGACCTTTTACGAACAGCTCCATAATTTACCTGCCTCAGTGACCCTAGAATCTTGCGCTTCCATCATCTCTTCTTTTCTTGATTCCCTGACCATCCCCACCCTCTGAGATACCTCAAAACACTCCTGATCCGCTCCTTTGATGTTAGAAGAGTTAACTATTGCTCTCCGTCAGACCCCGCTTAGCAAAAGCCCAGGCCCAGATGGGCTCCCGGCCTCATATTACAAGACTTTTTAGACACAACTCCTACCACACCTCCTCGATTTCTTTAATCTCTCACTAAGGGGTACTTTGCTCTCCAGGGACATGATCATAGCACACATTGTCCTTATTCCAAAAGAGGGGAAAGACTCTAGACATTGTGCCAACTATAGGCCAATATTTCTCCTCAACCTTGATCTTAAGCTGTTGGCCAAAATGCTAGCCAACCGACTCGAAAACTTTCTCCCTGACTTGGTACATGGAGATCAAGTGGGCTTTGTGTACAGTAGGGAGGGTGGTGATAATACCGCCAGAGTGATCAATGCCCTGTGCTACACCAGCACTTCTTCACGGCGTCTGCTCCTGTTAAGTACAGATGCCGAGAAGGCATTTGACAGGATAAACTGGGCATACGTTAAACAAGTCCTGTTGCGTTTTGGGCTGCCTGATTTCTTTGTTCAAGCCACCTTTGCGATGTATTCACAAGTTACAGCAATGGTCATGGTCAATGGGGACCTTTCTGCCCCTTTCAGCATCCATAACGGCACCCACCAAGGATGCCCCCTATAACCCCCTTCTTTTTGTCTTAGCATTGGAGGCATTGTTAATCATGTTGCGTATGGACTTAGACATTGAGGGAGTGAGACTGGGAGCATAAAATCGCTGCTTTCGCAGATGATGTCCTGATAATGACTGCAAACCCCAAAACTTCTCTTCCTGTTATCCAAAATCCCCTAGTAAATAGTAAATATAGCTTAATATCAGACTTTTAAATCAATGCGAAGAATTATATAATACTATGTACTGGTCTATCTCTTATAGATAAGCAATCTATAATGAGGGATTCCCCCTTTGACTGGAATGCCCCTCATTTGACTTATTTGGGAGTCAAGATTGGTCTTCGCATATCTGACTTGTTTTCTTTAAACTTTACTCCTCTTCTACCACTCTCTTTCCACGGCTATTGATAAACTTTCCTTGTCTGCACCCACATTATCTTGGTTTGGACGCAAAAACGTGCTTACTTCTCTAATTATCCCATGGCTCACCGATCTCCAGAGAGCTCTCCCTATTCCTATTCCCAAATCCTTTTATGCTGCATTGAGGAAGAAATTCTGCGCCTTTATATGGAATGGGAAGAAGCCAAGATTGTTGCTTTCTCTTTTATCCCATCCAATACCGGTGGGTGGTATCCGTCTTCCAGACCCAGAACTATACAGGAAAGAGATACTTTTAGCAAGAGCGGTGGAGTGGTTATGGAACTGCCCTGACAAACCCTGGGTCTCCTTAGAAGGTCACTTAATAGGTAGGTCCCTTCGTTCTGTTTTACTAGGCTACCCTAGCCCACCCTCTGTCTCTCTCTCGTCATATCTTATTCTCCAAGCTACTCTGAATGCCTGGGGTTAGTTATGCTCATCTCATAACTCAGTCCCTTTCCTGAAGCCACCGAGGAAGCCAGTTTCACAAATTTATAACCGTTTGAAAATGTCACCCCTTCTCGTAAAGCCCGCTTCTATTCGGGCTTGGGAGAGGGATTTGGGTAGAGAAATATCTTTCTCTGAACTTCCTGGCCTCTTCTTATCGGCTCATAAAGCATCTAGATCCATCCGTATACAAGAGAACGGGTTTAAAATTTTAACAAGATGTTATATCACTCCTGATAAGTCCTGCCTCTTTTCTAATACGGCCTTGGACAGGTGCTGGCGGTGTCTTATCGGTAGGGGAACATTCTTTCATAATTGGTGGGATTGCCAGTGATAAATAAGTGGTGGAAGGAGATTTTTCATATCAGTAACCGGGTGTGCCATACGTCTATCCCGGCATCCCTGAGTGGGGCTTTATTAAACTGTTTCAATGGTGAGACAATGACCTCCCCTCCCTACTTGTTTAGGCAGCTTCTTATTGCGGCCCGACTCCTCATCCCCAAGTTTTGGCTCCAGACCACCCTTCCATCAATAGCCCAATGGAAACTGAAAGTAGATCAGCTCTACCGTTTTAAGGAAATGTCCTCGTGGGAAACATAAGCTCACCCACGCTTCCTAAAACAATGGGGACTTATGGGCTACTCATAGGTTCCAGGAAATCGGTTCCAAGAAAAGTTAGGAGCAACAACCTGTGGTTCTTTTTAAAAGTTTACTGTGTATGAACCACTGCTGTTCTTTGTGCTACCCACGATGGCTTGGCAGGGTGGCTTTACCCTTTAAGGGTTTATGTTGCTCTCTTTCCATTTTGCATTCTTTATACCGACCTTCCCTATCTCCTGTTGAACATGTCTCATTTTTGTTTATGAGATATATGCCTACTTGTGATACCTAATATGTATTGCTGTCAATACCTTGTATCATCCCTTCAACTTGTGATATGTGATTTTTTACATATGAACACTTTGTACCATGTTGTACTGTTAAATTGTTAACCTGTTATTGGGTGTTTTACCCATAAAAATAAAAATTGTTAAACAAAAAAAAAAACTAAAAGCGACGAATATTTTTTTCTTTTTGTACTAAAATAGGCCACTAAAATGCTTTCACCACAAATAACTGCAACAGTGAAGTGCGGATACATTTTTCTTTTTGTACTGAAATAGGCCACTAAACGCTTTCACCACAAATAACTGCAACAGTGAAAAGCATATATTTTTTTCTTTTTGTAATGAAACAGGCCACTAAATGCTTTCAAACATAGCACTTGCACCTCAATAACAAGAACAAATAGCTGGAATGACAGAGCTGTGTAATCGCTATTTGGATCCTCAAATAATCTTTCCCTGCACTTGTAAATTGTTTTTCTAGCACTGTCCCTAGTGCCTTCTGACATCTCTCCCTGCACTAAGATGATGTGAAATGATTCCTCCCTATCCTTTCCATGCACTTATAAATTGTTTTTTCAGGGGCTTTATCTCACAATGAGGTTTTTCCTATTGCTGTCCCTAGCGCCTTCTCATGTCTGTCCCTGCACTCAGAATGCTGGAAAATGTCTGAATCCAAGATGGCAGCCGTATGTATAGGGCTGTGACATCACAGGGATGGCTAGCTGCTGACTGGCTGCATGCATGGCATTATAGGCCATCCCGCCTTCCCAGGTGCCTTTCTCCATGTCCTAACACGTGCAGCAGCCATTTTAGGAAATAATGTGATTCGTTACCACGAAGCGTGAGGAAATTCTGCTTCGGTGCTAATCAAATTTTTCCTCAAATTTAGATTGAATTCAACTTCATCAACTTCGACTCATTCATCTCTAATTATTAGGAAGATTTCTGTATTGACCATTAATATATCACTACATTATAATTAGATATTTTTTTCAAAGTAAACAAGCCCAAGTTTGACAACCTGTCTCGGTACTGCAAATAATCAATTACTAATTAATATATATGTATATCTGATAAATAGGATTGAGCAAAGCGGAAAAGTTTGGGTTCGGTGTTCGTCGATTTCTTGGCGCTTTCACTTGTCTGCCCTTAGAAGCCATTACAGCCATGCCTACTAATGGCATGGCTGTGATTGGCCAAGAGCAGCATGTGATCCAGCCTCTATATAGGCTGGAGTCACGTAGCGCTGCATGTCACTCTGCTCTTCAGTGTAGGGATAGAATGCTGCTGCTGCTATGAGGGAGAGATTAGAGAAGAATTCTGCTAATCTTGGTGGTGTGTTCAATCTTCAAACTACAAAGATTATTGAGGGTGCTATGCTATATTTTTGTACCCAGCCCTGAGCCCAGTGACACTGAAAAATAAGTTTTAATCCATCTGCTAGTTCGGTGGGCGCCGGCGGCCCTTTTTGCAAGTGCAGTGCCCTTGCAACTGCATGTGTGCGAGAGACATTACTTTATTTCTATTCTGGTAAATTATTATTCAATTATATTATGTATACTTTAGACCCAGGAAGAAGTACAACAGCGGCTTAAAAAGATTAAAATCACGAGGACCGGATGGCATACACCCCTGTATCCTAAGGGAATTAAGTGATGGCATAGCCAGACCTTTATTTCTGATATTTACGGACTCTATACTGACAGGGAATGTTCCACAGGATTGGCGCATAGCAAATGTGGTGCCAATATTCAAAAAGGGTCAAAAAACAGAGCTTGGAAATTATAGGCCGGTAAGTTTAACATCTGTTGTTGGTAAACTGTTTGAAGGGTTTCTATGAGATGCTATCTTGGAGTATCTCAATGAACATAAGCAAATAACGCCATTTCAGCATGGCGGGATCGTTCATGGCAAACAAATTTAATCAGTTTCTATGAGGAGGTAAGTTCTAGACTTGACAGCGACGAATCAATGAATGTCGTATATCTGGACTTCTCCAAAGCATATGACACTGTACCTCATAAAAGGTTAGAACTTAAAATAAGAATGCTCGGACTGGGAGAAAATGTCTGTATGTGGGTAAGTAACTGGCTGAGTAATAGAAAACAGAGGGTGGTTATTAACGGTAGATACTCAGATTGGGTCACTGTCACTAGTGGGGTACCTCAGGGTTCAGTATTGGGCCCTATTCTCTTCAATATATTTATTAATGATCTTGTAGAAGGCTTGCACAGTAAAATATCATATATTTTTGCAGATGACACTAAACTGTGTAAAGTAATTTATACTGAAGAGGACAGCTTTCTGCTACAGAGGGATCTGGATAGATTTGAAGCTTGGGCAGAGAAATGGCTGATGAGGTTTAACACTGACAAATGTAAAGTTATGCACATGGGAAGGAATAATGCAAGTCACCCGTACATACTAAATGGTAAAACACTTGGTAACACTGACATGGAAAAGGATCTAGGAATTTTAATAAATAGCAAACTAAGTTGTAAAAACCAGTGTCAGGCAGCTACTGCCAAGGCCAATAAGATAATGGGTTGCATCAAGAGGGGCATAGATGCCCGTGATGAGAACATAGTCCTACCACTTTACAAATCAGTCAGACCACACATGGAGTACTGTGTACAGTTCTGGGGTCTTGTGAACAAGGCAGACATAGCAGAGCTGGAGAGGGTTCAGAGGAGGGCAATTAAAGTAATAACTGGAATGGGGCAACTACAGTACCCTGAAAGGTTATCAAAATTTGGGCTATTCATTTTTGAAATAAGACGACTGAGGGGAGATCTAATATCTATGTATAAATGTATCAGGGGTCAGTACTGATATCTCTCCCGTCATCTATTTATCCCCAGGACTGTGACGAGGGGACATTCTCTGCGTCTGGAGGAAAAAAGGTTTGTACACAAACATAGAAAAGGATTCTTCACGGTAAGAGCAGTGAGACTATGGAACTCTCTACCTGAGGAGGTGGTGATGGTGGGTACAATAAAGGAATTCAAGAGGGGACTGGATGTATTTCTGGAGTGTAATAATATTACAGGTTATAGCTACTAGAGAGGGGTTGCTGATCCAGGGAGTTATTCTGATTGCCTGACTGGAGTCGGGAAGGAATTTTTAAGTGGGGAAAATTGGTTTCTGCCTCATGTTTTTTTTTTTGCATTCCTCTGGATCAACTTGTAGGAAACAGGCCGAACTGGATGGACAAATGTCTTTTTTTGGTCTTATATACTATGTTAATTTGTAGTCTGTCACATTTTTTTGTGACCTAAAGCGATTTTTTATCTGTCTGCAACAGGCACTGCATATCTGACAGTCTAATAAAACTGCTAAATACTGCAGTTACCTTGGTGATATAAAAAAGCACACTTTTTTTGCAAGATAGTAAATTTACTGGCTATGCTGCATTTCTGACAGTCTAATTAAAACGTTACATACTGCAGTTACATTGATTCTATAAAAAAGCACTTTTTTGTGCTAGATAGAAAATTTGCGTGCTACGCTGTATTTCTCACAGTCCAATATAACCGTAACATACTGCATTTACATTGGTGCTATTAAAAAAAACACATGTTTTGTGCTAGATAGGTGACAGGGATGTAAATTTGTAAAATTCATCTGTTACATTGGTGGGTGACATTTTGCCAGTTTTGCCGTATACAAACCCCTGCTCTGCATAGGTGACAGGGAAGTAAATTTGTATAAATCGTCTGTTACATTGGTGGGTGAAATTTTGCCAGTTTTTCTGTTTACAAACCACTGAAGACTGGGTGGAAGATGATGTGGAGGGCGATGAGGTCCTAGACCACACATGGAATCAAGGTCATGCGAGTGACCTGTGCAGTTCGGAGTGAGATGCGGTGGTCGCACAGAGCCACCAGCACAGCAAAAGAGGGAGGAGGGTGCAAAAGCAGAGTGGCCGTCCCCTAAACAGTACACTTGCACAACAAAGCCAGCTCCAAGGAGATCCCTGGCATGGCAGTTCTTCAAACAATGTGCAGAAGAAAAGACACAAGTGGTTTGCACGCTGTACAGTCAGAGCCTGAGGCGAGGCATAAACGTTCTAAACCTGAGCACAACATGCATGACCAAGCATCTAAGTGCAAAGCAGTCTCAGGCTCCTCCTGCTCCCTCTTCTGCTGCAGTCTCGGCATTTTCCTCCACCTCTGGAGTGACCCTGCAAACAGGGGATGTATCAGCAATGCCAACGTCCGTCACCTTCAACAAGCAGCACCACAATGACCCATGGCAGTGTTCAGCTTTCCATCTTCCAAACAATGGAGCGAAAGAGGATGTACCCCCCTACCCACCCGCAAACCCTGGCCCTGAATGTTAGCATTTCAAAATTCCTGGCCTTTGAAATGCTGTCATTATGTCTGGTGGAGACAGACAGTTAAAAAAACCTTATGGCGTTGGCTGTCCCACAGTACGTCGTTCCCACCCACCACTACTTTTCCAGGCAAGCCCTCCTTTACATGCACAAAAAAGTAGGGGACAAAATCAGGTGTGCACTGCACAACGCCATCTGTGGCATGGTCCACATAACTACTGATACGTGGAACAATAAGCACGGGCAGGGACGTTATATCTCCCTAACAGCACACTGGGTAAATGCAGTGGCGGTTGGGCCTGAGGCAGATAGCTGTTTGGCGCATATCCTTCCACCACCGAGGATTGCAGGGAATTTTTCTTTGCCTCCTGTTGCCTCCTCCTCCAACACCTCCTCATCCGGTCAGCGTAACACCTTCACCAGCAACTTCAGCACAGCCAGGGGAAAACGACAGCAGGCTGTTTGGAAACTCATCTGACAAACCCCACACCGCACAGGAGCTGTGGACGGGCAAGGAACAACAGACCGATGAGTGGTTGGTGCCACTAAGCCTCAAGCCTGGCCTGGTGGTGTGGGATAATGGGCGAAATCTTGTAACAGCTCTGGGCCTAGCGGGCTTGATGCACATCCCTTGCCTGGTGCATGTTCTGAATTTGGTGGTGCAGAAATTCCTGAAAAACTACCCGGATATGTCATAGCTGCTGCAGAAAGTGCGGCCCATCTGTGCATGCTTTTGGCGTTCTCACGCTGCTGCTGCTCTCCTGTCTGCACTGCAGCGTAACTTCGGCCTTCCCACTCACTGCCTCATATGCGACGTGCCAACAAGGTGCAACTCCACCTTGTACATGCTGGAGAGACTGTGCGAGCAACAGCAGGCGAGTTTCAGCTGCAGCACACATGGGTAAGTCGCTCTGCGGAACAGCACCACTTCACTGCCAATGAGTGGGCCTCCACGTGTCTACCTTGGTGCACTGTTTCGACTACTCCACCAAGATAGCCAGCGCCAATGACGCCATTCTCAGCGTTACTATCCGACTTTTATGTCTCCTTGAAAAAACACTTTGGCCGATGATGGAAGAGTATGTGGCACTGGAGAAAAAGGGATCATTTCCACGGTTATAAGGCCAGTCATTTACAAGTGGATCAGAGGGTGGGTACCTGCACCAACATGTACCAGGTACACAATTGTCCAGGCAGGGTACAATTCATGAGGATGAGGAGAAAGGGGAGGATGAGGAGGAACTATGTTCACAGCAGGGTGGCACCCAAAGCAGCTCAGGGCCATGGCTGGGGGGATACCGAGGACACATACGATACACCTCCCACAGAGACCAGCTTGTCGTTGTCTCTAGGCAGCCTGGCACACATGAGCGACTACATGCTGCAGTGCCTGCGCAACGACCGCCGAGTTGCCCACATTATAACTTCTGCTGATTACTGGGTGGCCACCCTGCAGGATACCCGTTACAAGGACAATGTGCCGTCCTTTTTTCCCTCACTGGAGCATGATCAGAAGATGCGCGGGTACTAGCGCACGCTGGTAGACGCACTGCTGATGGCATTCCCACCTGACACCGAGGCCTCAGTGGAAGAACAAGGAGAAGGCAGAGGAGGAGGAAGAGGTCGCTAATGCAGCCGGGGCACTGCCAGCACCTCAGAAGGCAGGGTTAGCATGGCCGAAATGTGGAAAAGCTTTGTCACCACGCCACAACAACCAGCACCACCAGCTGATATTCAATGTCTTAGCAGGAAGCAGCATTTCAGCAACATGATGGAGCAGTATGTGTGCACACGCCTACACGTATTGACTGATGGGTCTGCCCCATTCAACTTCTGGGTCTTCAAATTGGGCACATGGCCTGAGCTTGCTCTTTATGCCTTGGAGGTGCTGGCCTACCCTGCAGTTAGTGTATTTTCTGAACGTGTATTTAGCACGGCAGGCGGCATTATCACAGACAAGCGCAGCTGGCTGTCCAATGCTAATGTGGACAAGCTCACGTTCATTAAAATAAACCAGGCTTAGATCTCACAGGACTTGTCTGTACCTTGTGCAGAATAGACATTTATACCAGCCTCAACCATCCATTCTTGTACTCAAGTGCACTTATTCTTTGTTTTATTTTTTTATATGTCCCAATATTTTGGAGGCTAACCCAATAAAATAAAAAATAAAAAAAAAACACAAACAATGTTGGCTACCTCCTCCACCTCCACGGTCGCAACCTACTTTACCTTCTATTCCACATCCACCTCCTCCTCCTAGTTCAAGATTGTTATTTTAAATTTTTATTTATTTTATTTTAAGTTATTTCCCTATCCAAATGTGTTTGCATTGCCCTTAAGCACATTTTGCTGCCTTTTGCAGCCCTCTAGCCCTTTCCATGACATTTTTAGAGCCATTTTAGTGCCCAAAAGTTCAGGTCCCCATTGACTTTAACTTCCAGGTGTTCGCTCAACTCTACTGATAATCATAGTTTTTAAATTTCTGTATGTAAAATGTATTTCTGCACAAAGATCATAAAATTTTTTATTTTCTTTTGGTCCCTTGTTCTTGCTTTTGCTAGCCTACTTTTGCAGGCATAGGTTTTTGTGCTTATTTTAACCCCTAGCTTATAGTTAACTATTTTCTGCATACACATGATACACTTGTTTAGAGCTCATCCATCTAAAGGGCACAAAACATTTTGCATTAATGTCTGCTTTGTTTTTACTTAGTGTCATTTAAAGGCTATGTAACCCTTTAGAGGCAATTTTGTTATGATTGCATTTTACTCATTTTGGGCTAAAAATATTTTTTTTTCAATTGGTCTTTATTAAAAATATTGAGACGTTCTGTCACAAAGGGTTAGGCCAGTTGCAGACTAGCATCTGAGATCTGGAAAGGAACAGGCTGATGGACCTTTGCCCACTCCGGAGGTAATGCATCTTTTTTTTCCAGCTTATTTTTGTCATATTTTCTGGAATGCGACCAGATTTCCTTTGGTTTCTATTATAGTGAAGGGGGCCTGGACGGAGCCTTATAAACCCCCGGCAATGCTGGAGTGTGCAAAGGTCTGTCAGACTGTTTCCTGCCTGAACTGCCTGTCGGATCTCTCATGCTAGTCTACAACTAGCCTTAACTGTTTTTCTAGTTGTGTGAATGGTACTTTCGCTTTGTGCATCTAAGAACCCTAATTTCTAAATTACTAAACACTCATTTAAGCCACATTCTTATCAGAAAAGAACTGAGCTATAATGTTTGTTTATAAGGTCAGAGATAAGGAGCCCATCAGCTAGACTGCCTGACTGAACAGAGTAAACATTTAAATCCTGTTACTAGATAAACTCAAGGCTGAAAATCTCAAAAATGTAAATAAAGACCAATTATGATTTTTAACTCATAATGAGTACAATACAATAAATACATTGCCCCCAGAGCTGAACTTATTATAATTAAGTAATACAGCTTTAAATGCTAAATTAACTAAGGTTTCCAATGTGTCACCATAGTAGCACCTGTATAAATACTTAGAGGCATGACTTGAAGATCTTGGGCCGGTCCCTCAAATAATATGTGAATCTACACCCCACCCCATTTACCATGTTCCATTTATACTGGTGCTTTTATGTGGTATTTGGGCTCCTACAGGCAGCAGGGCCAAGATGTGTCTCTTTAGCTGTGAACTCTTTATAGCTACCCGCTCTCATATGGTGTACACTACAATGTACAATTAATAATGCAATTCATAGTGTTTCCCTAAAACTTTGTCAGGCACAGTGCCCCTAAAGGGTCAGCCACAGTGTCCCTTATAAGAACCACGTACAGTACCTTAAAACAGTGCTATTCAATGAGAACTCACAATTAGAGCAAGCCTCAATATGCCAAAAAAGGAAGTCCAACCAATAACCACCTCCTTTAAGTTGTCTCACTGCTTCCTTCCTATATAAGAGAAACATTTCAGTCACAGCCCTTAATGTAAATTGCTATTTTTGTGCTATAGGTCAGGACAGGAGAACATTTCTGTAGAACTAAGAAAATATTTAATGTTTAAGAACACAAAGGAAAAATGCATCATAAATATAAATATGTAGGGGCGTGGCTGGTGGCGCATGGAGCTAGACGCATGGTGAGTGAGCTCCGCCCCCTTTAAGCCTACATACCGGCTCACCGCGACATTTCATTGGCTAAAAAGCCACTAACCACTGTCCACAAAGACCCTACCACTACCCACCATGGGCAAGATAAAGAAGAAGCCTGCTTCAGCGAAATTGACGGAGAGCTTCCCCTGCTGGTGCGGCCCAGCACTCAGGCTCTCCGACAGCGCTGGAGTGCCGAACTCCCTTGCAGCAGATACCTCCATTTCCACATGGTGCCAGCGGATCCCCAGCGCTGCGACAAGGTATTGAAGGGGCCGTATATGTACAGGCTCTGGGCCTGGGAAGCAGCATAGCAGCACAGGGGAGGTCACCATTAACCCTGCAACAGCAGAATCCATTATATGTATCGGGCCAAACAGTGGGGGATAAACCCATTGCAGAAACTCTCCTTATAACCTTAATGGGAGACCTGTGGAAGTCCTTACAAGAGGATGTCAGGGACACACTAATGTCTTTACAAAAAGAAATAATGGCAGTGGGCCACAGAACCTTGAGAACAAGATGGCGGAATATGCACAGGCACACAATGTGCTAGTGGATGCTAATAATGAAAAAGATGAGAAAATAGTGGCTCTACGGGCCAAAGTGATTGATCTTGAAGATCGTTCCCGCAGGAATAATATTAGTTTTCGGGGTACACCGGAATCGGTTAAACAGGAGGACTTACACAGTTTTCTTGTGGATCTGTTCACAGTCCTACTTCCTGATCTCTCACAAAGGGAACTATTAATTGACCAAGATCACAGGGTTCCCAAGCCCAAACGTCTACCCTCAGATATCCCGCGGGATGTGCTGGCTCACATTACTTTCTATCACGTTAAAGAGAGACTAATGGCTGCAGCCTGGGAGAATCCAACCTTGCCGGAAAGATTTCAAGCCATATCTTTGTATACTGATCTATCGGCTGCGACGCTAGCTAACCGCAGGAAATTCCAAGAGGCTGCTAAGCTACTCCGCTCGCATGGTATTCCATACAGATGGGGATTCCCAGCTAAACTTCTCATCTCCTACAAGGGCAGAAAAATTTTAGCTTCCAACGCTGAAGACGCTATGGCCTTGCTTGACAGCTGGAATCTTCTACAGTACTCAAGGGGCGGGATCAAAAACTCCTTCGCCGACCAGAATAGAAGAAGAATGGGCCGTTGTCCGGGAGAAGCATCCATCCACAATGTGATCTACCGGACTTGGTGGCTATAAATGTATTCAGCTTTTTTTCTCTTGCTTTATAACTCTTTTATTGCAATCCTTTTTGGGCTTTAACGACCGTTTATATGTTCTTACACCCCCCACTGGGACGCGCTCTTAATGCGTCCGCTTTTGAAGTTCATATGAGACTGGTATAGTTTGTTCTTTACTTGTTTTGTTTATATTCTAGCCGTGTTGTTGTTTTGTTTATATTCTAGCCGTGCTCAGTATTATTGTCTTAAGTATTCGTGCTGTGAGTCCAGAAAGCAGGGTTTAGTTTACTTGGTGGGAAATGGTACCTATAGCATGTCTTTTTGTAACACAATATGGTACTTAAATTTACGTCTATTAACGCAAAAAGGCTTAACAGCCCTTTTAAATGATCTCAGTTCTAGAAAAATGCCACTTCTGATAAATCTGACATTGTGCGTCTTCAAGAGATGCATTTTCTCACAGCTGATGCTTACAGGCTCAAACATAAGAAATTCCCTTATGTATTCTACTCCACATTAGATAATAAAAAGAAAAGAGGGGTTTCCATTGCCATAAGAGACTCAGTGGCTTTCAAACCAATTGATTCTATATTGGATCCTGGTGGGCGATATGTAGTACTAGTTTGTGAACTTAATAACGTTCTGTTTACAATAGTAGCGTTATACACTTCAAATAAAGGTCCTCTAAAGTTTGTACGCAAACTATTCACTTTGGTATCAAAGGTGAAAAGAGGCTCGCTAATGGTTATGGAAGATTTTAATTCTTTAATGTGGCCAGCACTAGATTCCTCTGCTCCAGAGAAACCAAATGAACCGTCTAAATTATTTGATCTCACACAAAAAGAAGGTCTCATTGACATATGGAGAGCCAAACACTCTGACTAGTGCGATTATAGCTTTTTCTCGCAGGCTCATAACACTTTTTCCAGAATAGACCTCATTTTGACAGATAATAATACACTGACAAAAGTATTGACCATGCTCCGGTGCATGCTACTGTATCCGAACAATTCCCATCGGGCACGCGCACGTCCTGGCGAATGAATGAGTACATACTGCACTCGGCTAAATACCTGCCAGGTTCTACTACAGCTCTGAAAGAGTTTTTTCTCCATAATGATACTGGCGAGGTAGATATCCGATATGTTTGGTGTGCCCATAAAGCTTATGCCAGAGGACACTACCTGAGTCTCGCGGCCAAAGACAAAAAAGAAAGAGAACAGCTTAAACTACACCTAGTGAATTCTATTATTAAGCAATTTAAATAAACAAAATGTTTTGCCCTCGCAGGGAACAAGAACTGAAAGGTTTGCGTGACAATCTTCATGATCTGGAGCTTTATAAATATGATATGGCCCTGAGACTAGAGATGTCGACGAACAGTTCCCGGCGAACATCGCATGTTCGGGTTAGCCGCGGCGGGCGAACATATGCGATGTTCGGTCCGCCCCCTATACGTCATCATTGAGCAAACTTTGACCCTGTACCTCACAGTCAGCAGACACATTCCAGCCAATCAGCATAACCTCCCTCCCAGACCCTGCCACCTCCTATCACAACGCAAGGACAGCATCCATCTTGGATTCATTCTGAAGCTGCAGTGTAAGGCCCAATTCACACGTCTGCAATTTTGTCCGCATCCATTCCGCAATTCTGTGTGCTCTCCGCTTCCGCATTTGCGGAGCCGCGGCGCCGAAGGGAAACACAACACACTACGGACGTCTGAATGGGGCCATAGTTAGAGCAGGGAGAGTGCTGCTGCATTAATAGGGAAAGCATTAGCTAGGCCAATGTTCTGTGTCCACTCCAGTCCTCAAAGACTCATTTGCTATAAGGACAGCATCCTGACAGCACCCCAAAAAGCCCTTTTTAGGGCTGGTACATCTGCTTTTCATATATATATATATATATATATATATATATATATATTGTGGTAAGGTGCAAGGTACCGTGGTCGATGGCAGGTACGTGTCACTGAGGTTCCTGGCCTCGGTGAGGTAACAGCCGGGTTTTCCTGTGTCAGCAGCAGCTAGTGCTGCTTGACACCTTGAAATTTAGTTTGGCTGCAAAGCCAATCCGGGCCGGCTCTTACTGGGAGTAGGCAAAGAGTTGGGTGGGTGCCTACTCCCCACGGTCCAGTCCGGACTTTTGCCGGGCCTTTAAAAGGCAGCCGCCTCAGCAGCTGGGAGAGTGTGATTGTCCTGGAGCTGCAGATGGTGCTGTGGAGCTCTCTGGGCTGGAAGCAGGAGCCCAGCAAGGAGGAGTGCAGACGGCCTGGAAGCCTGAGGTGGATTATCTTGCGGCTGGGCCGACAGCCAGGTGCGAACCCGCACCTAAAACCTCCCAGGTGATTAGAACCTGTGTTTGGACATTTTGTTTAACCTCACGTTTTCTGATGTGTGTGATTTAACACCAAGTGACTGTTCGCTGTTTATTTTTGATGCAAGTGTGAATAAAACACTGTTTGCTGCACCTTCTGGACTCCCTTTTGCCTCTATACTGCACCCGCACCGCTGTCTACCAGAGCGACTCCCCACAATATATATATATATATATATATATATATATAGCAGTTGCCTGCCCGTGTGTGAGAGGCCAAAAGGCCCACAAACTATATTGTGTGCACTCCACTCATATAAGGTGGCACAGTACCTTGCAGATAAAAAAAGTCATTTCATTTTTACCCTTTAATATAATTGCAGTTGCCTGCCAGTGTGTGTCAGGTCCACTGACTGTACTGTGTCCACTGCCCACCACTCATATAGGGTGGCACAGTACATTGCACGGCACACGCGCAGTGACCTAAAATTCAAACGAAGCGGACCGAGCATTTGTCTTTTTCCACGTCCCGGTTCCAAAAATCTATTCACTACACCGGTCCTGGCCCTGATAAGGGACAAAACAGAGATTAAACTGATAGGAATAGTACTTAGTTAACACTAGTTGCATTGGTGGCAAATTCCATTGCAAGTGCCCAAAATTAGAAGGATGCGGACAGAGCAAGCTTTTTTCTCTATCCCCCCATGCAAAGATTTAATTCAATACACGTCCCCTGATAGGGGACTTAACAAAGATTAAAATAATAAGAATAGTAGTTCACACTATTTGTATTAGTGGCAAAGTACATTGCACGGCGCACGCGCAGTGCCCCAAATTGGACGGAAGAAGACCGACCAACCATCTTTTTCTATCTCCCGGTTCCTAAAATCTATCCCATACACCGGCCCCTGATAGGGGACAAAACAGAGACAGCCTCTGCGGAGCTGGGTATTTTTTGGCCGCGTTACTGAACGCTCATGCCCAATGGCTGTAGGCTCATGCGTCCTTTTATGGAGGTGACAAACCTGGTCAGTCAAACCAGAGGACAAAAATAAGAGGACAGCCTCTGCGGAGCTGGGTATTTTTTGGCCGCGTTACTGAACGCTCATGCACAATGGCTGTAGGCTCATGAGTCCTTTTGTGGAGGTGACAAACCTGGTCAGTCAAACCCAAGGCAACATCATCGACCTTATCCCATTTGCGTTTTTTCTGGAGTGTGCCCTGTGAAGAGTGCTGGATCAGGCCGTAGATGAGCATGAAGAGGAAGAGTTGTGGTCACCATCACCACCAGAAGCAGCCTTGTCATCGTCGATTGCTGGACCTGCGGCAACGCAGAGAGAGGAGTCTGAAGAAGAGGAATCAGAGGATAAAGGTGGCTTTGAGGAGGTGGAAGACCAAGCACAGCAAGCATCCCAGGGGGCTTGTTGTCACCTTTCGGGGACCCTTGGTGTGTTACGTGGCTGGGTGGAGGAAGAGACCTTTATGGTTCCTCCAAAATGCCAGTCACTCCATACGCGTTTCGGGGTATACTGAGGAAGGGGCGTATACCCCGAAACGCGTATGGAGTGACTGGCATTTTGGAGGAACCATAAAGACACAGAGAAACACTATAAGTCCGCGGCTTGTGTCTTACATTGGTTTTACCTGCAGCAAAGGAGACCTGAGAGCTATACTCCTGGCATTGGCCGTTCTGCCGAGCGATTCCCCGGCTACAACTCCTCCAGCTACAGGACCTGTGAAGCAAAGGCATAAGGCACACCCACTCCTGCTACGTCACAGTCACGTGAATACAGCTGATCACGTGACACGCTAATCTCCATTGCGATCCAGCATGGGACGCCGCGCTTGGTCGGATTAAGACTGCATTTTACAAACACAGGAGCGGTAAAGTATAATTTAAGTGCCGACTTTTATTGACTTTTACTGCCTGCTACCTTGCTAATGGACGTAATTGCACTACCACTTACCAGTGTGGAAGTTCTGGGATAAGGAACACTCTAAACAGCTATTATAGAGTGGACCTCGTTTTCCATTTATCCAGCTACATTCATCCAGCTTATATTGTCTATGCATTTCAATAGCCTATACCATACTACTACATGAGGACTTTCATGAATTGCATCATATGATTTTTATTGCATTTATATGAAGTGTATGATTTTTACCTTGTGTATAATAAATGTACTAGTTTGGCAACAGGATCCAGTTGTCCTATATATTTAGAGTGCCCCCCATTCTATATCGATTGTTTTTCTTCTCTGGGCTTGGGTACAGCCAGGGGTGAGCACCTATTTCATAATTTGATACATTTAGTGAGCCGCCAGACTACCATATAAATTAGAAAAAGCTTTCACCGTAATAATAAAATTATTCTGGTGTTAGACCAGAAGAAGCACTCCTGTTGTAATTAATACTGTAAAAAGGCTTAGGCAATATTTCTCCCAGTGTGGGAAATTTATCTAGCAAAACTAGCATTTTAACAATTCCGGTGTTCTGAAATACCAGCAGTCCTCTTGTAATTAATACCGCCAAAAGGCATTATATCGTCCAGTATTGTAATTTTCCCCGTGTGGGAATCTATGTACCAAAACTAGCATTATAAAAAATCTGGTGTCCAATTAGCAGCAGTGTTCTTGTAATTAATACCGCCAAAAGGCATTATTGTCCAGTGTTGTAATTTTGGTGAAAAAAAGGCCAATTTAATCAAACTGGTGTTTGTTAGACCAGAAAAACTAGGCCTCACGTTTTCACTCCTCTAAAAGGAATTATATTTCCCGTGTGGGAAGCTATGTACCAAAACTAGCATTATAAAAATCTGGTGTCCAATTAGCAGCAGTGTTCTTGTAATTAATACCGCCAAAAGGCATTATTGTCCAGTGTTGTAATTTTGGTGAAAAAAAGGCCAATTTAATCAATCTGGTGTTTGTTAGACCAGAAAAACTAGGCCTCACGTTTTCACTCCTCTAAAAAGGAATTATTTTTCCCCGTGTGGGAATCTATGTACCAAAACTAGCATTATAAAAAATCTGGTGTCCAATTAGCAGCAGTGTTCTTGTAATTAATACCGCCAAAAGGCATTATTGTCCAGTGTTGTAATTTTGGTGAAAAAAAGGCCAATTTAATCAAACTGGTGTTTGTTAGACCAGAAAAACTAGGCCTCACGTTTTCACTCCTCTAAAAAGGAATTATATTTCCCCGTGTGGGAAGCTATGTACCAAAACTAGCATTATAAAAAATCTGGTGTCCAATTAGCAGCAGTGTTCCCGTAATTAATACCACCAAAAGGCATTATTGTCCAGTGTTGTAATTTTGGTGAAAAAAAGGCCATCTTAATCAAACTGGTGTTTGTTAGACCAGAAAAACTAGGCCTCACGTTTTCACTCCTCTAAAAAGGAATTATATTTCCCCGTGTGGGAATCTATGTACCAAAACTAGCATTATAAAAATCTGGTGTCCAATTAGCAGCAGTGTTCTTGTAATTAATACCGCCAAAAGGCATTATTGTCCAGTGTTGTAATTTTGGTGAAAAAAAGGCCAATTTAATCAATCTGGTGTTTGTTAGACCAGAAAAACTAGGCCTCACGTTTTCACTCCTCTAAAAAGGAATTATATTTCCCCGTGTGGGAATCTATGTACCAAAACTAGCATTATAAAAAATCTGGTGTCCAATTAGCAGCAGTGTTCTTGTAATTAATACCGCCAAAAGGCATTATTGTCCAGTGTTGTAATTTTGGTGAAAAAAAGGCCAATTTAATCAATCTGGTGTTTGTTAGACCAGAAAAACTAGGCCTCACGTTTTCACTCCTCTAAAAGGAATTATATTTCCCGTGTGGGAATCTAAGTACCAAAACTAGCATTATAAAAAATCTGGTGTCCAATTAGCAGCAGTGTTCTTGTAATTAATACCGCCAAAAGGTATTATTGTCCAGTGTTGTAATTTTGGTGAAAAAAAGGCCAATTTAATCAATCTGGTGTTTGTTAGACCAGAAAAACTAGGCCTCACGTTTTCACTCCTCTAAAAAGGAATTATATTTCCCCGTGTGGGAATCTATGTACCAAAACTAGCATTATAAAAAATCTGGTGTCCAATTAGCAGCAGTGTTCTTGTAATTAATACCGGAAAAAGGAATTATATCTTCCAGTGTGGGAATTTTGGGGCTAAAAAATAATATATTTTATTGTGGTGCGAGTTGAATCGCAACAATGAGGAAACATTGTATTAAGGGACGAGGACGCGGTCATGATGGTGTCCCTGTGGAGCCTCTGTTGCTGGCAGAGGACGTGGCCGTTCGGCCTCAGGCGCACAAAGTAGTGAAACAACTCCCTCAAGTAGCCGGCAGAATTTACAGCGATATTTGGTGGGGCCCAATGCCGTTATGAGGATGGTAAGGCCTGAGCAGGTACAGGCATTAGTCGATTGGGTGGCCGACAGTGCTTCCAGCACGTTCACCACATTGTCTTCCGCCCAGTCTTCTGCGGAAAGCGCACAGGTGGCACCTGAAAACCAAGCCCATCAGTCTGTCACATCACACCCATGCATATCAGGGAAACTGGCTGAGCCTCAAGTTATGCAGCAGTCTCTTCTTCTGTTTGAAGACTCTGCTCCCACGGTTTTCCAGGGGCGTCCACCTATCCCTTCCCCAGCGGTGGAAGACATTCCATGCACTGACGCACAACCACTTATGTATCCAGATGATGAGGACATGGGAATACCACCACAGCAGAGTGACCGAGTGTCTGATGATGACGAAACACAGGTGCCCACTGCCGCGTCTTATTGCAGTGTGCAGACTGAACAGGAGGAGGTCAGGGAGGAAGACTGGGTGGAAGACGATGCAGAGGACGATGAGGTCTTAGGACCCCACATGGACTGAAGGTCGTGCCGCTGACTTAAATAATTCAGAGGAAGAGGCAGTGGTGAGACCGAGACAACAGCGAAGCCAAAGAGGGAGCAGGGGGCAAAAGCAGAACAGCCGCCGTCCAGAGAGTTCGCCTGCTATTGGCCAGCGCCAACAGGGACCCAGCACCCCAAAGGCATCTTCAAGGAGTTCCCTGGCATGGCACTTCTTCAAACAATGTGCTGAGGACAAGACCAGAGTGGTTTGCACGCTGTGCCATCAGACCCTGAGGCGAGGCATTAACGTTCTTAACCTGAGCACCACCTGCATGATCAGGCATCTACATGCAAAGCATGAACTGCAGTGGAGTACACACCTTAAAAACAAGGAACCCGCTCAGGCTCCCCTGCTCCCTCTACCGCTGCTGCCTCGGCTTCCGCCTCGAGAGGAATGTTGCCACCTGCCGAGCAGCAAACAGAGGATGTGCCACCGACACCACCACCACCACCGCCACCGTCACCTAGCGTCTCCACTATTTCACACAGCAGCGTTCAGCTCTCCATCTCTCAAACCTTTGAGCGGAAGCGCAAATTCCCACCTAGTCACCCTTGAGCCCTTGGCCTGAATGCCAGCATTTCTAAACTACTGGCCTTTGAAATGCTGTCATTCCGGCTGGTGGACACAGACAGCTTCAAACAGCTGATGGCCATGGCTGTCTACCCCAGTATGTGGTTCCCAGCCGCCACTACTTCTCCAAGACAGCCGTGCCTTCCCTGCACATGCAAGTGTCCGATAAAATCAAGTGTGCACTGCGCAACGCCATCTGTGGCAAGGTCCACCTAACCACAGATACGTGGAACAGTAAGCACGGCCAGGGACGCTATATCTCCCTAACTGCACACTGGGTAAATGTAGTGGCGGCTGGGCCCCAGGCGGAGAGTTCCTTGGCGCACGTCCTTCCACCGCCAAGGATCACAGGGCATCATTCTTTGCCTCCTGTAGCCTCCTCCTCCTACTCGGCTTCCTCCTCCTCCTCCTCTGCTTCCACCAGCTCATCCAGTCAGCCACACACCTTCACCACCAACTTTAGCACAGCCCGGGGTAAACGTCAGCAGGCCATTCTGAAACTCATATGTTTGGGGGACAGGCCCCACACCGCGCAGGAGTTGTGGCGGGGTATTGAACAACAGACCGACCAGTGGTTGCTGCCGGTGGGCCTCAAGCCCGGCCTGGTGGTGTGCGATAATGGGCGAAATCTCGTGGCAGCTCTGGGACTAGCCGGTTTGACGAACATCCCTTGCCTGGCGCATGTGCTGAATTTGGTGGTGCAAAAGTTTATTCACAACTACCCAGACATTTCAGAGCTGCTGCATAAAGTGCAGGCCGTCTGTGCGCGCTTCCGGCGTTCACATCCTGCCGCTGCTCGCCTGTTAGCGCTACAGCGGAACTTCGGTCTTCCCGCTTACCGCCTTATATGCGACGTGCCCACCCGGTGGAACTCCACCTTGCACATGCTGGAGAGACTGTGCGAGCAGCAGCAGGCCATAGTGGAGTTTCAGCTGCAGCACGCACGGGTCAGTCGCACTGCGGAACAGCACCACTTCACCACCAATGATTGGGCCTCCATGTGAGACCTGTGTGCCCTGTTGCGCTGTTTAGAGTACGCCACCAACATGGCCAGTGGCGATGCCACTGTTATCAGCGTGACGATACCAATTCTATGTCTCCTAGAGAAAACGCTTAGGGCGATGATGGAAGAGGAGGTGGGCCAGGGCCAGGAGGAGGAGGAGGAGGATGACGGGTCGTTTTTAGCACTTTCAGGCCAGTCTGTTAGAAGTGGCTCAGAGGGAGGTTTTTTGCAACAGCAGAGGGCAGGTACAAATGTGGCCAGCCAGGGACCACTACTGGAGGACGAGGAGGATGAGGAGGAGGTGGAGGAGGATGAGGATGAAGCAGGTTCACAGCGGGGTGGCACCCAGCACAGCGCAGGCACATCCCTGGTGCTAGGCTGGGGGGATACAGAGGATGATGACGATACGCCTCCCACAGAGGACAGCTTGTCCTTGCCTCTGGGGAGCCTGGCACACGATTACATGCTGCAGTGCCTGCGCAACGACAGCAGAGTGGCCCACATTTTAACGTGTGCTGACTACTGGGTGGCCACCCTGCTGGATCCACGGTACAAAGACAATGTGCCCACTTTACTT
This sequence comes from Bufotes viridis, assembly GCA_033119425.1. Classification (NCBI taxonomy): domain Eukaryota; kingdom Metazoa; phylum Chordata; class Amphibia; order Anura; family Bufonidae; genus Bufotes; species Bufotes viridis. The sequence continues at coordinate 252,633,017 of CM065590.1, forward strand.
CCTGCACTGGAGCGTGATAGGAAGATGCGCGAGTACAAGCGCACACTGGTAGACGCGCTCCTGAGAGCATTCCCAACTGTCACAGGGGAACAGGTGGAAGGCCAAGGCAGAGGAGGAGCTAGAGGTCGCCCACGCAGCAGTGTCACGGCCAGCTCCTCTGATGGCAGGGTTAGCATGGCAGAAATGTGGAAAAGTTTTGTCTCCACGCCACAGCTAACTGCCCCATCACCTGATACGGAACGTGTTAGCAGGAGGCAACATTTCACTAACATGGTTGAACAGTACATCTGCACACAACTCCATGTACTGACGGATGGTTCGGCCCCATTCAACTTCTGGGTTTCCAAATTGTCCACATGGCCAGAATTAGCATGTTATGCCTTGGAGGTGCTGGCCTGCCCGGCGGCCAGCGTTTTATCTGAACATGTATTCAGCACGGCAGGGGGCGTCATTACTGACAAACGCAGCCGCCTGTCCGCAGCCAACGTGGACAAGCTGACGTTTATAAAAATGAACCAGGCATGGATCCCACAAGACCTGACCCTCCCATGTGCAGAGTAGTCCTTAATAACTGCCTTAAACCATGTTGTCTTGTACTCCTGGCCACTTCTTCATTGAAAAATCAATTTTTGAAATTAAGTAGGGTCTTGGGGTGCAACCCAGAGTTGAATGAACCTTCCGTCTGTCTGGGTGCCGGGGCCAAAGTACATGAAAGTGTCCTTCTCCTGTGCTGGGTGATATGAATGTTATACTTGTGCTGTCTGACATGTCTCCTTTGTGTGGGTGCAGGGGGCCAAAGTCACTGAAAGCGGCCTTCTCCTGTGGTGGCTGATATAAATGCCTGAATCTCTGCTGTGGGACCTCTCTCCTCCGTGTGGCTGCAGGGGTCAAAGTCTCTAAAAGTGCCATTCTCCTGTGGTGGTTGATGTGAAACTGATGCTTGTGCTATCTGACCTGTCTCCTCTGTGTCGGTGCTAAGGCCTAAGTCACTGAAAGCGGCCTTCTCCTGTTCTGGCTGATATAAATGCCTGAATCTCTGCTGTGGGACCTCTCTCCTCTTTCTGGGTGCAGGGGTCAAAGTCTCTAAAAGTGCCTTTCTCCTGTGGTGGTTGATGTGAAACTGATGTTTGTGCCATCTGACCTGTCTCCTCTGTGTCGGTGCTAAGGCCTAAGTCACTGAAAGCGGCCTTCTCCTGTTCTGGCTGATATAAATGCCTGAATCTCTGCTGTGGGACCTCTCTCCTCTTTCTGGGTGCAGGGGTCAAAGTCTCTAAAAGTGCCCTTCTCCTGTGGTGGTTGATGTGAAACTGATGCTTGTGCTATCTGACCTGTCTCCTCTGTGTCGGTGCTAAGGCCTAAGTCACTGAAAGCGGCCTTCTCCTGTGCTGGCTGATATAAATGCCTGAATCTCTACTGTGGGACCTCTCTCCTCCGTCTGGGTGCAGGGGTAAAAGTCTCTCAAAGTGGCCTTCTCTTGTGCTGGGTGATGTGAAGCTGATGTTTGTGCCATCTGACATGGTTGCCGGGGTCCCATTAAATGGTGGCCTACTCCTGTGGTGGGTGATCTAAATGCCTGATTCTCTACAGTGAAAACCCCTCTCCTCCGCCTGGGTGCAGGGGTCAAAGTCTCTCAAAGTGGCCTTCTCTTGTGCTGGGTGATGTGAAGCTGATGTTTGTGCCATCTGACATGGTTGCCGGGGTCCCATTAAATGGTGGCCTACTCCTGTGGTGGGTGATCTAAATGCATGATTCTCTGCTGTGAAAACCTCTCTCCTCCGTCTGGGTGCAGGGGTCAAAGTCTCTCAAAGTGGCCTTCTCTTGTGCTGGGTGATGTGAAGCTGATGTTTGTGCCATCTGACATGGTTGCCGGGGTCCCATTAAATGGTGGCCTACTCCTGTGGTGGGTGATCTAAATGCCTGATTCTCTGCTGTGAAAACCCTCTCCTCCGCCTGGGTGCAGGGGTCAAAGTCTCTCAAAGTGGCCTTCTCTTGTGCTGGGTGATGTGAAGCTGATGTTTGTGCCATTTGACATGGTTGCCGGGGTCCCATTAAATGGTGGCCTACTCCTGTGGTGGGTGATCTAAATGCATGATTCTCTGCTGTGAAAACCTCTCTCCTCCGTCTGGGTGCAGGGGTCAAAGTCTCTCAAAGTGGCCTTCTCTTGTGCTGGGTGATGTGAAGCTGATGTTTGTGCCATCTGACATGGTTGCCGGGGTCCCATTAAATGGTGGCCTACTCCTGTGGTGGGTGATCTAAATGCATGATTCTCTGCTGTGAAAACCTCTCTCCTCCGTCTAGGTGCAGGGGTCAAAGTCTCTCAAAGTGGCCTTCTCTTGTGCTGGGTGATGTGAAGCTGATGTTTGTGCCATCTGACATGGTTGCCGGGGTCCCATTAAATGGTGGCCTACTCCTGTGGTGGGTGATCTAAATGCCTGATTCTCTGCTGTGAAAACCCCTCTCCTCCGTCTGGGTGCAGGGGTCAAAGTCTCTCAAAGTGGCCTTCTCTTGTGCTGGGTGATGTGAAGCTGATGTTTGTGCCATCTGACATGGTTGCCGGGGTCCCATTAAATGGTGGCCTACTACTGTGGTGGGTGATCTAAATGCATGATTCTCTGCTGTGAAAACCTCTCTCCTCCGTCTAGGTGCAGGGGTCAAAGTCTCTCAAAGTGGCCTTCTCTTGTGCTGGGTGATGTGAAGCTGATGTTTGTGCCATCTGACATGGCAGACGGGGTCCCATTAAATGGTGGCCTACTCCTGTGGTGGGTGATCTAAATGCATGATTCTCTGCTGTGAAAACCTCTCTCCTCCGTCTGGGTGCAGGGGTCAAAGTCTCTCAAAGTGGCCTTCTCTTATGCTGGGTGATGTGAAGCTGATGTTTGTGCCATCTGACATGGTTGCCGGGGTCCCATTAAATGGTGGCCTACTCCTGTGGTGGGTGATCTAAATGCATGATTCTCTGCTGTGAAAACCTCTCCTCCGTCTGGGTGCAGGGGTCAAAGTCTCTCAAAGTGGCCTTCTCTTGTGCTGGGTGATGTGAAGCTGATGTTTGTGCGATCTGACATGGTTGCCGGGGTCCCATTAAATGGTGGCCTACTCCTGTGGTGGGTGATCTAAATGCCTGATTCTCTGCTGTGAAAACCCCTCTCCTCCGCCTGGGTGCAGGGGTCAAAGTCTCTCAAAGTGGCCTTCTCTTGTGCTGGGTGATGTGAAGCTGATGTTTGTGCCATCTGACATGGTTGCCGGGGTCCCATTAAATGGTGGCCTACTCCTGTGGTGGGTGATCTAAATGCATGATTCTCTGCTGTGAAAACCTCTCTCCTCCGTCTGGGTGCAGGGGTCAAAGTCTCTCAAAGTGGCCTTCTCTTATGCTGGGTGATGTGAAGCTGATGTTTGTGCCATCTGACATGGTTGCCGGGGTCCCATTAAATGGTGGCCTACTCCTGTGGTGGGTGATCTAAATGCATGATTCTCTGCTGTGAAAACCTCTCTCCTCCGTCTGGGTGCAGGGGTCAAAGTCTCTCAAAGTGGCCTTCTCTTGTGCTGGGTGATGTGAAGCTGATGTTTGTGCCATCTGACATGGTTGCCGAGGTCCCATTAAATGGTGGCCTACTCCTGTGGTGGGTGATCTAAATGCATGATTCTCTGCTGTGAAAACTTCTCTCCTCTGTCCAAAATACATGAGAGTGGCCTTCTCCGGTGGTGGTTGATATGAAGCATGATTCCTTGCTGTGGGACCTGTATCCTCTGTCTGGGTGCTGGTCTGAAATAAATGAGAGTGGCCTTCTCCGATGGTGGTTTATATGACGCATGATTCCTTGCTGTGGGACCTGTATCCTCTGTCTGCGTGCTGGTCCAAAATAAATGAGAGTGGCCTTCTCCGGTGGGGGTTGATATGACGCATGATTCCTTGATGTGGGACCTCTCTCCTCTGTCTGGGTGCTGGTACAAAATACATGAGAGTGGCCTTCTCCGGTGGTGGTTGATATGAAGCATGATTCCTTGCTGTTGGACCTGTATCCTCTGTCTGGGTGCTGGTCCCAAATAAATGAGAGTGGCCTTCTCCAGTGGTGGATGATATGACGCATGATTCCTTGCTGTGGGACCTGTATCCTCTGTCTGGGTGCTGGGCCGAAATAAATGAGAGTGGCCTTCTCCGTTGGTGGTTGATATGAGGCATGATTCCTTGCTGTGGGACCTGTATCCTCTGTCTGGGTGCTGGTCTGAAATAAATGAGAGTGGCCTTCTCCGTTGGTGGTTGATATGACGCATGATTCCTTGCTGTGGGACCTGTATCCTCTGTCTGGGTGCTGGTCCAAAATAAATGAGAGTGGCCTTCTCCGGTGGGGGTTGATATGACGCATGATTCCTTGATGTGGGACCTCTCTCCTCTGTCTGGGTGCTGGTCAAAAATACATGAGAGTGGCCTTCTCCGGTGGTGGTTGATATGAAGCATGATTCCTTGCTGTGGGACCTGTATCCTCTGTCTGGGTGCTGGTCCCAAATAAATGAGAGTGGCCTTCTCCAGTGGTGGATGATATGACGCATGATTCCTTGCTGTGGGACCTGTATCCTCTGTCTGGGTGCTGGTCCAAAATAAATGAGAGCGGCCTTCTCCGGTGGGGGTTGATATGACGCCTTATTCCTTTATGTGGGACCTGTATCCTCTGTCTGGGTGCTGGTCCAAAATACATGAGAGTGGCCTTCTCCGGTGGTGGTTGATATGACGCATGATTCCTTGCTGTGGGACCTGTATCCTCTGTCTGGGTGCTGGGCCGAAATAAATGAGAGTGGCCTTCTCCGTTGGTGGTTGATATGAGGCATGATTCCTTGCTGTGGGACCTATCTCCTCTGTCTGGGTGCTGATCCAAAATAAATGAGAGTGGCCTTCTCCGGTGGGGGTTGATATGACGCCTTATTCCTTTATGTGGGACCTCTCTCCTCTGTCTGGGTGCTGGTCCAAAATACATGAGAGTGGCCTTCTCCGGTGGGGGTTGATATGAAGCATGATTCCTTGCTGTGGGACCTGTATCCTCTGTCTGGGTGCTGGGCCGAAATAAATGAGAGTGGCCTTCTCCGGTGGTGGTTGATATGACGCATGATTCCTTGCTGTGGGACCTGTATCTTCTGTCTGGGTGCTGAGCCAAAATAAATGAGAGTGGCCTTCTCCGTTGGTGGTTGATATGAGGCATGATTCCTTGCTGTGGGACCTGTATCCTCTGTCTGGGTGCTGGTCTGAAATAAATGAGAGTGGCCTTATCCGTTGGTGGTTGATATGACGCATGATTCCTTGCTGTGGGACCTGTATCCTCTGTCTGGGTGCTGGTCCAAAATAAATGAGAGTGGCCTTCTCCGGTGGGGGTTGATATGACGCATGATTCCTTGATGTGGGACCTCTCTCCTCTGTCTGGGTGCTGGTCCAAAATACATGAGAGTGGCCTTCTCCGGTGGTGGTTGATATGAAGCATGATTTCTTGCTGTGGGACCTGTATCCTCTGTCTGGGTGCTGGTCCCAAATAAATGAGAGTGGCCTTCTCCAGTGGTGGATGATATGACGCATGATTCCTTGCTGTGGGACCTCTCTCCAATTGATATTGGTTAATTTTTATTTATTTTATTTTAATTCATTTCCCTATCTACATTTGTTTGCAGGGGATTTACCTACATTTTGCTGCCTTTTGCAGCCCTCTAGCCCTTTCCGGGAGTCTTTTACAGGCTTTTTAGTGCCCAAAAGTTCGGGTCCCCATTGACTTCTATGGGGTTCGGGTTCGGGATGAAGTTCGGGTTGAGTTCGGATCACGAACCCGGACATTTTCCGGAAGTTCGGCCGAACCTCTCGAACCCGAACATCCAGGTGTTCGCTCATCTCTACCCACGAGACCTGAGATTTCATGTGAACTGCAGCCCGACAGGTAAGAACTTAATCTACAGCCTGCCAGCGCTGATCATGCGCTGGCAGGCTGTAGATGTCAGTTCATTGCATCCAAATCGCAGATCAGACGCTGTTTTCTTTCTGATATGCCTGCTGCCCGCTGCTCTGGTGGTCCCTTTTGCTTGAGACCACCAGAGAACACGGGCAGCTATGTAAGTGCACCAATCACCACACACCAACCCCCAACCCCCCCGTCACTAATTAACCCCTTATTAACCCATGATGACCCCATATTAACTCCCTGATCACCTCCTGTCACCCCCATGTCATTGATCACCCCCCTGTAAGGCACCATTCAGACGTCTGTATGTGTTTTGCGGATTCACGGATCCGCAAAACACGGACACCGGCAATGTGCTTTCCGCATTTTGCGGATCCGCACAGTGCCAGAACTATATAGAAAATGCCTTTTCATGTCCGCAATTGCGGACAAGAATAGGACATGTTTTATATTTTTGCGGACCCGGAAGTGCGGGACAAAGTCTGTCCCCATAGAAATGAATGGGTCCGCAATTCCGTTCCGCAAAATGTGGAACAGAATTGCGGACATGTGAATGGGGCCTAAGGGTCCCTTATCACCGCCAGTTAGTTAGCTACTTGTTAGGTAGTTAGCGCCCAGCCCACCGCACCGCAGTCACTGATTTTGGCACAGATTTTTTCATCCACATTGATCGATGTGAATGAAAAAATCTGTGCTGTTCATTTTTATTTTCTTTTTTCAGCCCAGAGGCTGAACGGAAAAAAAAAAAATCTCATTACCCGTATGCTCAATATAATGAGAATAGCAGAAACTCCTAATACTGGCCATACGTGTAATGATTGCAGAGACCCTCAAATGCCAGGGCAGTACAAACACCTCACATGTGACCCCATTTCGTAAAGTAGACACCCCAAGGTATTCGCTGAGGGGGCATATTAAGTCCATGAAAGATTGAACTTTTTGTCACAAGTTAGCGGAAAGGGATACTTTGTGAGAAAAAACAAAAAAAAATAATTTCCTCTAACTGGTGCCAAAAAAAATAAATCTTCTATGAACTCGCCATGACCCTCACGGAATACCTTGGCGTGTCTTCTTTCCAAAATTGGGGTCAATTGTGGGGTATTTATACTGCCCTGGCATTTTAGGGGTCCTAAAGCGTGAGAAGAAGTCTGGAATCCAAATGCCCTCCTCAAAGGTACTCATTGGAATTCGGGCCCCTTTGCGCATCTTGACGGCAAAAAAAGTGTCACACATGTGGTATCGCCGTACTCAGGAGAAGTAGGACAATGTGTTTTGGGGTGTATTTTTATATATACCCATACTGTGTGTTAGAAATATTGCTGTAAACGACAACTTTTTCCATTTTTTTATACAAAGTTATCAATTTACAGAGATATTTCTCACACCCAGCATGGGTATATGTAAAAATACACCCCAAAACACATTGCCCTACTTGTTCTGAATACGGCGATACCACGTGTGACACTTTTTTGCAGCCTGGGTGCGTAAAGGGGCGTAAAGTCCAACGAGTACATTTAGGTTTTACATTGCTGCTCACAATTTAGCCCCGCCCAAAATGCTAGAACAGTAAACACACCCCACAAATTACCCCATTTTGGAAAGTAGACACCCCAAGGTATTCACTGAGGGGCATAGTGAGTCTGTGGATGATTTTTTTTTTTTTGCCAGAAGTTAGCAGAAATGGAAACTTTATTATTATTTTTGTTTCCTCAGAAAGTGTAATTTTCTGCTAACTTTTGAAAAAAAATGAAATAATACATGAACTCACCGTGCCCCTCTGCAAATACTTTGGGGTGTCTTCTTTATAAAATCGTGTCATTTGGGGGGTATTTATATTATCCTGGCATTCTAGCACCTGAAGAAACATGACAGGTGCTCAGAAAGTCAGAGCTGCTTCAAAATGCGGAAATTCACTTTTTTGTACCATAATTTGTAAACGCTATAACTTTTACCCAAACCAATAAATATACACTTATTGGATTTTTTTTTATCAAAGACATGTAGAACAATAAATTTAGATTAAAATGTATTGTGGTAAGGTGCAGGGTGCCGTCGTGGATGGCAGGTATGTGTCACCGAGGTTCATAGCCTCGGTGAGGTAAGAGCCCGTTTTTGTTGATGTCAGCAGCAGCTAGTGCTACTGACAGAGTTTAAATAGCATGGCTGCAAAGCCGATCCGGGCCGGCTCTTACCGGGAGCAGCTAAAGTGTAGGGTGGGTGGCTGCTCCCCACGACCCAGTCCTGGTTTTGGGCTGGGTTTAAAAGCTCAGCCAGCTCAGCAGCTGGAGGTGGTGATTATCCTGGAGCTGCTAACAGGGCTGAGGAGTTCTCTGTCCTGGAGGAAAGAGCTCAGCAAGGAGGTGTTTTGTTCCTGGCTACCTGAAGCTGGATTCTCCTGCGGCTGGGCCGACAGCGTGGTGCGAACCTGCACCTACACCTCCCAGGTGACTGAACCTGTGTTGGCCTGTTTTTGTTTTGCCACGTTATTTCCGTTGTGTGTGAACTGTCACCAAAGAGACTGTTTTTCATTTATGGTGTGCAAGTGTGAATAAAACACTGTTTGTTGCACAATCTGGACTCCTTGTTTTGCCTCTAAACTGCACCCGCACCGCTGTCTACCAGAGCGACTCCCCACATTTGGTGGAGGATGCGCGCATGCGCAGTGAGGCTGGCGTGAACGCCGAAGTTTTGTTTTTCTAAAGTGCATGGAATATATTAAGCCAGCAAAGCTGCAAGCAGGAGTTTCTGGCAACATGGAGGCTGCTGTGAAGGCTCTCATAGAGGCTAACGTGCAGCAGCGGGAGACCAACCAACTACTGCTACAACATGTGATGGCGTTACAGGCGGCAGGAGCGTCCCACCACGTCCATGATGCCCGGAAGCGGTCCGTGCGGCGATCCCAAAAATGACCCCGCAGACGACGTTGAGACATACCTGGCGGTTTTGAGAAGGTCGCCGTGAGGGAAAAGCTACCCCGTGACCAGTGGGCCGAGGTGGTTGCTCCGTTCCTGGCATCCGGACCCCAGCAAGTTTTTTTGATTTGGCAGACGACCAGGCTGCTGACTATTCCACGGTGAAGGGGAGATCCTGGCCAGACTGGGGGTAAACGTGTTGGTCCGGGCTCAGCGGGTCCACCAGTGGGACTTCAAAGTGGCTGAACCCGCCAGGCCGCAGTACTATGGCCGCAGTACTATGAGTTGCTGCACAGGTTGCAAAAATGGCTGCAGCCTGAGGTTCTAAGTCCGACTGCTATGCTGGACCGGCTGCTGGCTGACATGTTTTGGAGGGCCTTGCCTTACCCCCTTCAACACTGGATTGGCCAGGTATCCCCACCGATGCCCTTGAGATGGTCGACCTGGTGGAGCGATATGAGGCCACCAGAAACCTGCAGGGGGTTCTTTTGGGAGGGGGCCAGTCAAACCCGGAAATCTCCACCCCAGTCCCGGCGGCCGGCCAAACCCGCCCGGGATGTACCTCTTGCAGATCCGTCCCCAGTGGTCTGTTGGCAGTGTCGGGAGCCTGGACACATAAGGGCCAACTGTCCACAGTGGGGGAACCCATGGAGACTAATTATGGGTACCGGGCTTCCATGTATGCCCGGAGACTGTGTGCGACCGGCATCCCGGGACAATAGACAATCGTCATCTGTGCCAGGTGCAAGTCGGGGATAACCTGGCAGTGGCGCTGTTGGACTCAGGGAGCCTGGTAACCCTGGTAAGTGCTGCCCTGGTACAGCCCACCCAGTATACGGGCCGGACAGTGGGTATGGTGTGCATACACGGAGACTATCCCACTGCTGTAATGTCTCTGTCCACGGCGGTCGGCACCTGGACTTGTGAAGTGGCGATCTCCACAAAGCTGCCCTATGAACTAATAATTGGGAGAGACTTCCCTGGTTTTCCGTCACTGTGGCCTGAGATGAAAGTGACTAATAGCCCTGAGACAGGGGTAACCCTAGCAGAGTGGCCTGATACCCCTGGAAGGCCAGAACCCTGGGAGCCCGAGTCTGAAGGGCCAGCGGTAGGGGTGACCACTGCTACAGCGGTAGTGGGGGAGACAACCCCACTGAGTGTAATGGTGGGAGACACGGAGGACTTGCCACCGGGACCTGAGTTGGCAGACCTCAATGTCTCCGGGAAAATTTTGGGACCGCACAACACCGGGACCAAACCCTAACCAGGGCCTGGGAGAATGTGCTGGAAATTGATGGTAAACCCCAGAAACCAGGGGCTGAATTAATGTTCCCACGATTTATTGTTCTGCAGGATATGTTGTATCGGGTGAACCAAATCCGAGGTGAACCTGTTGAACAGTTGGTGGTGCCCACAGCGTATCGCAAGCTTGTCATGGAGCTTGCCCACCAACATGTTCTTGGGGACACCTGGGGTGGCAGAAAACCCAGGACCGCATACTGCAGCGGTTTTATTGGCCCAGTGTGTTCAAGGAAGTAGAAAATTATTGTAAGTCCTGTCCAACCTGTCAGGTAACTAGCCCCCAGCCACATTTCCGTAGTCCTCTGGTACCTCTGCCAATTATTGAAGTACCGTTTGAGCGAATTGCTATGGATTTAATTGGGCCTGTACCAAAGTCTGCTAGGGGCCACCAACACATTCTGGTAGTTCTCGACTATGCCACTCGGTATCCGGAGGCGGTGCCTCTGCGACATACCTCAGCTAAGCTCATTGCCAAAGAGTTAATGGAGATGTTTTCCCGTGTGGGCCTGCCAAAAGAGGTTCTGACAGACCAAGGGACCCATTTTATGTCCAAAGTAATGAAGGAACTGTGTAAATTGTTGCGTATAAAGCAGTTACGGACGTCCGTTTACCATCCGCAAACAGACGGTCTTGTTGAGAGGTTTAACCAAACTCTAAAAATATGTTAAAAAGGGTGGTGTCTAGAGATGGGAAGGACTGGGACCTGCTTCTGCCCTATCTCATGTTCGCAGTGCGAGAGGTACCCCAGGCCTCTACTGGGTTCTCGCCTTCGAACTGCTTTATGGCAGACACCCTCGGGGCCTGTTGGATATCGCCAAGGAAGCATGGGAAAAACAGCCTGTCCCCCACAAAAGTGTCATTGAGTATGTCGCCCAGATGCAGGAACGGATGGAAAGGGTGTTGCCCTTGGTCCGGGAGCATATGGAGGCAGCGCAACAAGCCCAGAGTAGGGTGTACAACCGTCAGGCTCGGGTACGGGACTTCAATCCGGGAGATCGGGTTTTGGTTCTGGTACCCACCCTTGACAGCAAATTCCTAGCTAGGTGGCAGGGCCCCTATGAGGTGATCGAGAAGGTAGGGGAAGTGAATTACAAGGTACACCAGCCAGGCGGCGCAAGCCGGAGCAGGTGTACCACGTGAATTTACTTAAGCCGTGGAAAGATAGGGACGCGGCCGACGGCCACAGCCCCCGGCCAGGGCTTCTAGGTGAAAAGGGTCCAGCCCCACAGTTCGAGGCCTGTGAAGCCGTAACCACGGTAAAATTGCAGACAGCCTGTCTTCCAAACAAGTTCAGGAAGTCAGGAGTTCCTCAGTCGGAACACGGATGTGTTCTCGACCTCCCTGGCCGCACGTCTCTCATCCGACATGACATCGCCACTGAGCCTCAGGCCAAGGTCCGGTTAAAACCATACCGGGTACCCGAGGCTCAGCGGCGGGCCATCGCGGAGGAAGTGCAGTTAATGTTGAAGCTCGATGTCATTGAGGAGTCGAAAAGTGAGTGGGCCAGTCCCATAGTCCTAATACCCAAGCCGGATGGGACGTTGCGGTTCTGCAACGACTTTCGCAAGTTAAATGAAGTATCCAAGTTTGACGCGTATCCCATGCCCCGAGTAGACGAGCTTGTTGAAAATTTAGGACAAGCCCGTTATTTTTCTGTGCTGGACCTCACTAAAGGGTACTGGCAGGTACCCTTAACGGAGGCGGCTAAGGAAAAACCGCGCTTGTTACCCCGCAGGGCCTGTATCACTACAAGGTGTTACCCTTTGGCCTGCATGGCGCCCCGCCACTTTCCAGAGGTTAATGGACATAGTGCTGCGACCACATCGTCGGTACGCCTCGGCCTACTTAGATGATGTAGTCATCCACAGCACCGACTGGGAAAGCCATTTACCCAAGGTGCAGGCGGTAGTGGATGCCCTGAGGAAAGCTGGACTAACCGCCAATCCAAAAAAGTGTGCGATTGGGTTGAAGAGACCAAATATCTGGGATATGTAATTGGGCGGGAGTCATCAAACCTCAGGTAACTAAGGTAGAGGCCATTCGTAGCTGGCCCCGACCGGTCACCACCAGGCAGGTAAAGTCGTTCCTGGGGATTGTAGGATACTACATGAGGTTTGTGCCCCACTTTGCCACAATAGCAGCGCCATTGACAGACCTGTTGAAGGGGCGAAAGTCTGGGAGGGTTAGCTGGAGTGAGAAGGCGGAGGAGGCTTTCTCCGCGTTGAAGTCGGCCCTGTGTGGGTCCCCGGTTTTGGTGACACCCGACTTCAACAAGGAGTTTGTCGTACAGACCGACGCCTCGGAGGTAGGCCTCGGTGCGGTACTGTCGCAGGAGGTCAACGGGGAAGAACATCCCGTTGTCTTCCTGAGCCGTAAGCTCAGTCCCGCCGAGTCCAGATATAGTATAGTGGAGAGGGAGTGCCTGGCTATCAAGTGGGCACTCGAATCTCTCCGCTACTACCTGTTAGGAGGAGGTTCCGTCTGGTGACCGACCATTCCCCTCAAATGGATGAGTCAGGCCAAGGAGAGGAATGCTCGGGTCACCAGGTGGTTCCTATCCCTTCAAAATTTCAAGTTCTCCGTGGAACATAGGGCAGGTCGTTTGCAGGGAAATGCAGATGCCCTTTCCCGCGTCCACTGGCTCACATGTGTCCACCCCTCAGGGTTGAACAAAGGGGGTGTGTGGTAAGGTGCAGGGTGCCGTCGTGGATGGCAGGTATGTGTCACCGAGGTTCATAGCCTCGGTGAGGTAAGAGCCCGTTTTGTTGATGTCAGCAGCAGCTAGTACTACTGACAGAGTTGAAATAGCATGGCTGCAAAGCCGATCCGGGCCGGCTCTTACCGGGAGCAGCTAAAGTGTAGGGTGGGTGGCTGCTCCCCACGACCCAGTCCTGGTTTTGGGCTGGGTTTAAAAGCTCAGCCAGCTCAGCAGCTGGAGGTGGTGATTATCCTGGAGCTGCTAACAGGGCTGAAGAGTTCTCTGTCCTGGAGGAAAGAGCTCAGCAAGGAGGTGTTTTGTTCCTGGCTACCTGAAGCTGGATTCTCCTGCGGCTGGGCCGACAGCGTGGTGCGAACCTGCACCTACACCTCCCAGGTGACTGAACCTGTGTTGGCCTGTTTTTGTTTTGCCACGTTATTTCCGTTGTGTGTGAACTGTCACCAAAGAGACTGTTTTTTCATTTATGGTGTGCAAGTGTGAATAAAACACTGTTTGTTGCACAATCTGGACTCCTTGTTTTGCCTCTAAACTGCACCCGCACCGCTGTCTACCAGAGCGACCCCCCACAGTATATAGAAATGAAGTTTTTAAAAAAAAAAATTACAACAGAAAGTGAAAAATTTACATTTTTTTGCAAAAATTTCGGTCATTTTTGATTAATATCAAAAAAAGTTAAAATGTCAGCAGCAATGAAATACCACCAAATGAAAGCTCTATTAGTGAGAAGAAAAGGAGGTAAAGTTCATTTGGGTGCCAAGTTGCATGACCGAGCAATAAACCGTTGTGGTGTGCCGATTTGTAAAAAAGGGCCTAGTCACTAGGGGGGTATAAACCTGTGGTCCTTAAGTGGTTAAAGCACGTTATTCCAAACAATTTAGGAATGTTAGGTGATTTATGCCCATTATGGCTTAAAACCCGACCCGCGTCAATTATGTAATTTTCCCTGGGAGTTTTGCCATGGACCCGCCTCCGGCATGCCACAGTCCAGGTGTCAGTCCCCTTGAAACAACTTTTCCATCACTATTGTGGCCAGAAAGAGTCCCTGTGGGTTTTAAAATACGCCTGCCTATTGAAGTCTATGGCGGTTCGCCCGGTTAGCCCGTTCGCTAACATTTGCGGAAGTTCACGTTCGTGACATCTCTACCTGAGACGCTTAAAGGCCCAATATTATGGACAAGATAACAGAGCGAGCGCCTTGTTGGCGTCTAGATTGAAAGCCAAGCAAAGTAAAACAAAACTCACATATATATTGAATGATCAGGGAGTAAAGATTTTTAATCCTCAACTGATAGCAGAGGAGATAGCTGCATATTACTCCTCAGTGTATAATCTTAAAAATGACGCTTGCATGGCCCAGCCTTCGGGGGACACCATAGACAAATTTCTAGAAGCGGTAGACCTTCCAAAGTTTAAACAATCCCAGCTTGAGGTCTTGCAGGCAGTAGTAACAGAGGAAGAAAGTTCTCTAGCTATCAAGGGCTTAAAACCCAATAAATCAGGAGGGCCTGACGAGCTCACTAATAGTTACTATAAACAGTTTGAAAACCTTTTAGTCTCCCCCCTTAAAAAGCTTTTTAATCAGATAATGTCCACTGGGGTAATTCCGGATGAAATGATGGAAGCAACCATTGTTACACTCCCGAAGCCGGGAAAACCCCTGGATACTCCAGGAAACTTCCGTCCAATTTCGCTGATCAACACGGATCTGAAGGTTTATACCAAAATAATAGCCACAAGGGTTGCTGATATACTAACGGACTTGGTCCATAAAGATCAAGTAGGATTTGTGAAAAACCGACAATCTGTGGATAGAACTAGAAGGTTTATGAGCCTAGTGGAAGAAGTAGAATCCCGTTGAACGCCTTCTCTGCTCCTCTCTCTGGATGTTGAGAAGGCGTTCAACAGGGTCGATTGGGACTATTTAGAAAAAATCCTAGACAAGTTTGGAATAGTAGGAGAGGCGAAGGTAGCTATTTTAGCAATGTACACTAAACCATCCGCCAGAGTCTTATCTTCTGGATTTATGTCTCAGCCATTTCCGATATCAAATAGTACACGACAGGGGTGCCCCCTTTTTCCCCTGATATTTACCCTTGTCATGGAGCCTTTAGCCGCAGCCATCTGCTCTGCAGCTGATATTGAAGGAATTAAAGTTGGCGTCATAGAACACAAAATTGGCTTGTTTGCGGATGATGTGCTTATTGCTACATCTAACCCCACATCTTCTCTCTCAGCGGTCATGTTAAAACTTTAGGAGTTTAGTGATATCTCTTATTACAAGCTTAGTGTTAGCAAATCGGTAATTTTAAATATGGGCCAATCGCGGGAAGAGACACTATCAATAACCTCCCACTTCTCGTTTAAAAGGGCATCTGAAGGGATCTCATACCTTGCTATTACCTTAACGTATTCCTCGAAGAATCTCTATAAGGTGAATTATTTACCATTGCTCAACAAGATTTCGGAAGATATTAAACTATTCTCAGCACAGGAAATATCTTGGGTGGGGAGAATAGCTACTGCAAAGATGATGTTGTTACCAAAAGTGCTATACTTATTCAGGAACATCCCAATTCCCTTGTCTAAGAGGTATATTAATAGACTTCAGATTTTATTTACTAATTTTGTATGGAAAAACACTAGACACAGGGTTGCAGCCTCTACTTTATACACCCCTATATCGCAGGGAGGCCTTAGCTTTCGTTATCTGTTGTTATAAATATTATGCATCCTTACTGGACCAAATGAGAGGCTGGTTTGCAAAAAAGGACCCTCCCTTATGGGTCATTATGGAAACATATGCATTGACTGGGGGAGGTATCAAAGATATTCTTCAATGCCCTTTTATTGACCCAATGAGACATGTCCCTAAATATGCATCAATAAAGGCCAGCCTTATGGTGCGGAAATCCGTGATACTGACTAGGAAATTAGTTACAATGCGTTGCTCCCAGATTTCACTAACGGCTTTAGAACATATGCTTCCAGACATAGTGTTTGATACATGGGAGCAAAAAGGTATATCTACAGTGAATGACTTATGGGGTGAAAATGGTTTATTACCCTTTTCTGACATTACTCAAAAATTTGATCTCTCCAACAAGGAGTTCTTTAAATATCTGAGGTTGAGATCCTTGGTGACCTCGCTACCTGAGGACACAGCAGACACTGCTTCCCCTTTTGCTAAATATTTTTTGGGGAACATTCTCAGCTTAAGGGCATTTCCAGATTGTATAAACTCATGTTAGAGGTCTATAATGTGGCTGTACCCTCAGGACTGGAAAGGTGGTCAGCAGACTTAAAACTTCCAACAGACCAAATTTCATGGCAATCAATCTTCTCAGCCCCTAAAAAACACTCTAAATGTTCTACTCACCTAGAAGCCTCTAGGAAAATAGTATACAGTTGGTATATGACACCAGAAATGCTATATTTGATATACCCAGATGTTCCTAACACGTATTGGAGATGTAAAACATTTATGAGAGATATGTTACATATTTTCTGGGGTTGTCCGAAGGTACGGTGGTTTTGGAGGGAGGTGCATAAATTATTATTGGTAACTCTTCAGATGGGGATACCTCACACTCCAGATATCTTTCTCTTACTCAATAGCTTAGATCTGCTCCCTGCGCGCCATCGCACAATGGCTTTTCATATATTGACAACTGCTAAAATACTTCTCGCAAAACATTGGAGGTCAACAGTAGTCCCGTCTATTTCTGAAGTAATTAATAGGGTCTCTTACCATTGTGAAATGGAAAGCACTATAGCATCCTGCTCTGGCTCATTCACTATTTATCTTAACATATGGGAAGTCTGGCGTTTGGTCTTTGCAAAATAAGCTAGGATAAAACTTTTTCTTTGAGTTACAGTGACATTACGCTACTAATGGGAAACAACTAGATGATCCCTAGACATATTATTGTGTTTTCTGCCATTACCATCTACCCTTTATGTGACATTATCTACATTGTACTTGATAATCTGTTTTGCAATAATATACTGATGTAGACACTGACTTAGCTCCACGGCTATGTTAATGTTGTTTCTTTGGATGTTCCAGTGTTGTTAGCATACTTTCGCACAATAACTTGATACAGCTCAGCTCTTATCACTGTGCCAACTTAATAAATGTCTCCATAATTGCACATTTCTGTACACCAAAGATATTGATGATTACGTGCAATATGCTGTATCAATACATTGTATATTTATCTCTATATTTTTCTTCAATAAAAATAAAGTAAAAGGCAAGTACTGTAAAATAGTACTTGTACTTTTATGTTTTTTAAAAAAAAACATTAACACATATGTAGATATTTTTATTAATAGAAATATTTTATCTAAAACTTGCTAAAAACAGTAAATAGGAATTTTTCATGGAATATTTAGCTGAGTGTATTAGACACTTGTCCAATATGTTACTGTCATTGGATGACTTAATCCACGGGTCTGAGAATGAGTGACAATATGCGTCTTTCCAGTTTGACTGAAAGTCAAGACTCAGAGCAAAAGATTAATTATCCCTATCACACCCACTGCTTCAAGAAAACTGTAATCTATCGGTTGGTTAAGCAAGCCAAAAAATAAGATTTGAAATTGGAAACACATGGAATAAAGGAAAAATATCTTTTCCCTCTTTTTGTGGCTTTGTCCAGCAATAAATTGCTTTAATAAAGTGCCTCCATCCTCAAAATGTTACATTACAGAATGATGTTTTCTCATAATGCTTAACTGTATTACATTAAATGGGACATACTAATTCTATTTCTCTTATTTTTTATCTGTTCATTTAACCTCATATATACAGAGAAAAGCAGTATATACACTCCTCACAAAAAGTTAGGGATATTTGGCCTGTGGGTGAAATTTCAGGATAAAATGCACTCTAACCTTCACAGGTGGATTTAATGACCTTCTCTAAACTTTTGATTGCACATATTCAATGTTTCAGTACTTTTTGCACAATTTGCTGTTCTCCAACTAGGAGCTAAATGGTAAAATTCACAATAGGTGTTTGATCCATGCATCGAACAATTAATTCACTGGGTCAATTAGAATTGGTATTTAAACAGTCCTCCTCATAATGCTGTTCACATTTTGACATCATGAGACAACACCTAACAATTGATCAACAGTACCTTGCCATTGCGAGGCTTCAAGCAGGATGTTCTCAGACGGAAGTAGCCCATGTCCATACAGTGTCACAGAATGTCATCAGCAGGTTGCAACAGAGATACAGAGAAACTGGAGAGTCCCAGAAAGGCAAAGTAGTGGACATTCTTTTGCCATATCTCACACTGATGACCGCTTCATTGTGAACAATGAATGCCCTGCTGAACCGGATGACGAATGCCACAGAACCACAGACACATTAGAGGGAGGTGAGAGACACCCAAGTGTCACTTCAGATTATTCAAAACTGTTTAAATCATCACGGTCTGCATCCTAGATGACTTGCAAAGGTACCTGACCACATGCTTCATTGTCTTGCATGGGCCAGAGACCATCTACGCTGGATAAGGGACCTGTAGGCATCTATGCTTTTCACTAATGAAAGCTAATTCACACTGAGCAGAAATGATGGCCACCAACGATGTTGGAGATGTCAAACAGAGCGCTATGCATCAGCCACTGTTGTTATCAAACGAGCCTTTGGTGGTGTTGGTGTTACAGTGCTGGCAAGTGTGTCTACATTTACAATCACAAGTCTTAATAAATGTGCCCCTATATTTTGTGGATGACAAGACAATTTTTTTACAGACATCTGCCTAACAAAAAGTCAGAATAATTACCGTATTTTTTGTACTATAAGACCCCGAAAATCAGACCACCAAGCTCCATCAGACATCGAATAAGACTTTATCAGACCCTCAAGCTCTATCAGCCTCAGATCAGACCCTCAGACCCCCAGCCTCCATCAGCCTCGGATCAGACCCCCCCAGCTTCCATCAGCCACAGATCAGACCCCCTTCAGACCTCAGATCAGACATTAAAAAAAAATAAAGAAAATTACCTTGCTTGCTTCAGACTGCGCTAACGCTCACTCACCGATCCCTCATCTTCTTCCTGCCCACTCTGCACTGTGACCTGATGTTGCACTCAGGTCAAAGTACACACCTACATGCCATACATCCTAACACTGTATGCAGTCAGGACACAGTGCACAGTGGGGCCCAGAAGAAGACCAGGGAGGGTGAGTACAGCAAGTGCAGCGCTTCCTTCACCACTACATGCTCCTCCCACTCCTTCCAAAATGGAATCAGTTTTTGGCATTCAGACTAAAATATATGCTACCACTTTGCCCTCAATTTTGAGTGAAAAAGTGTGTTTTTTTATAGATTTAAAAATTTGTTACATTTTGTGGATGATGAAATTTTTTTTACGGATGCTTTGCTGGCAAAATGACTGATGACATCCAGAAGAATGATATTTTGCAGATGAGAAAATTTAAGGACAGAACACCTGCTGGCAAAAATTCAGTTTTTCCTAAAATGGCATCTGCACGTGTTACAAAGTGAAAGTAAGAAGCCTGGGATCACGAGATCACACATAATGCTGTGCAGCCAGCCAATCCACAAGGAAGAGATGTGGCAAGCGCTCATGCACTAGGGACAGTGTTGCTGAAAATAATTAATAGAATATTGGATAGGGAGATTGCATTTCCGTGTGCTCTAGTGTACTGACATTTAGAGTTAATCCATTATTTTAGTCATACAGTTAGTGTGCCTTAGTATTAAAGGCAGGTGTAATATATCACCATGTGTATCACTGTCAGGTGCACCAACATTCGGAGTTAATCTGTCATTTTAGTGATACAGTTAGTGTGCCACAGTATTATAGGCAGGTGCAATATATTGTCATGTACATCATGTTGTAGTGCACTGACATTCAGAGTTAATCCATTATTTTAGTGATACAATTAGTGTGCCTCAATATAAAAGGCAGGTGTAATATATTACCGTGTGCATCACTGTCAAGTGCACATCATTCAAAGATAATCTGTTATTTTCATGATACAGTTACTGTACACTATGGCCAACAGATTCCAACGAGCAGTGCCAAAAATGCTGTATCCAGCACAAGAAGAAGCAGAAGAAGGGGGAGGGCTGGTAGCAGCTGCAGCATCATGCCAGAGCTGCCACTGTCATCCAGCAGTCATGTTACAGGCAGTTACATTCCAGCCCAGACTTGCAGGAGTGGACTGCGGACTCCTTTAGGCATGAAACTACCGATAAAGGCACTTAGGTGGGAGTACATCGTGCGAGAGGTCATGGACATGTTCAAGAGGATTGCACAAATGACTCGCAAACATATTTAGATGATGATGTAGCTGATCGCACGTAGAGGTAAGGTGAAGAGGGGGCATTATCATAATTAGGGGGAGAGGGTGTCAGAGAGCCTGTGAGACAGCAGGGTTTAAGCAGTGAGTAATCTGGAACCAAGCATGGGAGGAATACACTGTCTGCTACTCAGTAGACTACCTTTGAGGAACAAACTAGCAGAGCACAGGTTCATAAAAGCAGAGGCCGGCAGGCATCACACAGTGGTGGAGGAAAAATGCCATACTCAGAAGTGTGGGAATTTTTTACCAAGTCACTGACATTAGCATGGACATAGAAGGTGAGGCGCGGCGAGGGTGCTAATGTTGGTACGACAGCCCTGCATTAACACATGGAGAGTCCCTTTAAAGTGGCGTGAGAAAACCGTGCCACTTGTTTAGTCTTACCGGCTGATGCAGCAACCGTTGCATCTCCCACCGACGCACACCCCCTCTCCAGCAGTCAGGGCTTATCAACATCAGCACAAGGAAGCTGTCATTCCTTCCCATCGACTTTAATGTAGTCTATTGCTCCTGATGCTCCTCCTCCTTCTACTCTTTGTCACTGGTTTCAACAGAAAACGATTAGCAAGGCGATTGCAAAAAGACAACATTATGCGTGCACTCATCCAACAGTGCAGAAGCTTAACGTGCACCTGGTCAAGTTGCTAGTACTACAGTCCCTCCCTTTCCATGTAGTTGACTCAGCAGATTTCAGAGAACTGTTGTCTTGTGCCCACCCAAGGTGGAAAGTCCCAAACCAACATTATTTTTCCAAAAAAGATGTACCAGCTCTGTAAACGTACATTGAGCAGAATTTGAGCCAGTCCTTGGGCCTCTCTGTGTCTGGTAGAGTTCACACCAGCACTGATGTATGGAGTTGTAACTATGGTCAAGGACAATACATCTCATTCATAGCCCACAGGATAAATGTGGTTCCGGACCAGGCACACCAGCAACTTGGCCAGGTTATGGCAATGCCGCCTCCGCATTGCAATACTGGGATTTTTGTGCCAATTTCCTCCTCTGCCTCCTTATCCCCCACCTTGTCCTCACACTCCTCTCTTGGCACAGCTCACAGTGGTCCTCCAGCATATTACCAAAGCTAGGCATTGTCATGCAGTTCTGCACATCAGCCTGGCTGAACGGAGCAACACTAGGAAGGAACTGCACGGCATAATCAATAAAGAGATCACTAGCTGGATATGGGAACCATGGTTACTGATAACGAAAGAACATTTTGTCTGCGCTGTGGCAAGGACGCACCCTGCATGGTGCAAGTTTTCAATCTCATTGTAACCCGGTTCCTCAATTATTTGACTGCAAGAGCTATTAAAAATGTCCAGGAAACTGTGCAAGCACTTCAGCCATGTAAAACATGCCCTCTTTGAGCTGCAAAGGCAAAATGCTCTTCCCCAACATGACCTGATATGCGACGTTTCCACCTTTGGAACGCCACGCTCCACGAGTAAAACTGCCTGTACGAGCAGGGGTAGACGGTCGAAGATTTCTTAATATTACAGACGGACAGGTTTACTCCCTGGTGTAACTTTCACGTAAGCCACTGGCAGCTCATGCATGACACATGCTGTTTGCTCAGGCTCTTTGAGGAGGCCACTTTATTTGTTAGTTGGTAGAACTATGGAATGAATGATGTCATTCCACTTCTTTACATCCTTGAGGTGATTGGCAAAGGGTCAGAAGATGTTGTGCCTACATCTCACTGCCACTTGAGCCTTGAGGGAGGATGAACTGATAGAGGAGGAGGACATAAACAACTAGGAATTTTATACACAACTAGGTGCTTTATCTGCCCAATTGACAGAAGCGGAGCAGGAAGAGCAGGAGGAACATGAGGAGCTGGAGGGCAACGACAAAGATGATGCAGGTGACCCAGACAGACCATGGTAGTATTCAGTGGAGATGGAGGCAGGGAGGCCCTCCAAGTCCCTTGTGCAAATGGGCAGATGCATGCCTTATTGTTTGTTTGGTGACAGCCTCATTGTCAGGATTCGGAAGAGGGATGACTACTGGCTATCCACATTTTTTAGATCTGAGAGGGCTGCAAAAATGGACTTCTCTTGCGCTTTAGATGATCGTTCCCAGCAATGCGCACTACTGGCCGGAAATATCTCCCTGTATGCGCTCCAACGGGCGGATGTGACGCGGGAGCTGTATCCTGCGACCCACTATGCGTCTCACTGGCCGGAAGCTGATCGGCGCATGCTCTCCAAAGGTCGGTAGTGATGCTGATCGGGTCTTCCGGACGCCCAATTTTGGTACCATAAATGCTGGGAATTATTTGTAAGTGCAGGACACCTTTTGGCAACAATGTCCCACGGCGGGCAATCTATCCGGGTGACTGGTTATCAGTAAGTAATATTGCCTGTGGTTTACTGGGGCCGATATCTCTCTGATTTTCTGTCGGTCCTTGATTATATATATCTTTTTGTTTTCAGGCTGCATAAATTACTTGAAGAGGGTCACACCCATTTAATCATCGACCGCCCAGCTGCATCCCTTAAGTATCCATCCATTTGATATGTATTTATGATACCTGCCATGTACACTAAATGATATAACCCTCTGAGGAACCCACAATTGGGCGAAACGCGTTGGGGCAAAACAAGTCTATTCAGCATCTTGGTAGGGCTATCCAGGGTCACCAGGGTTAGGCACGGGGACGGAGTAACCCCACCATCAGCGGTTATCTCCGGGCATAGGCCAGTGTTTAGGGGTATAAATATAGGGCTTTAATAGGGCTCAGGTTGCTATTATCACTTGAGTTCTCTGTATGCTCTTCTTTTCCCTCTTCTTCCCATTGTAGGACATATATCACTCTGCTGTCTAATATATTTATTCAGGTGTATTAAGTATCATGGAATCTTGCTCATAGTTGAATACATAGAGACATTTTTATTAGCCATATCGCATGGTCTTGAATAATCAGGGAATCTTTCTCCCCTTTTATGGTAAATTAATAAATTATAGAGTTTTTAGGCGTCTGATTCTTGAGATTAAATGTTTATGTCAGAGACATCTCCTCGTCTCAAGAAATGTTATTACTCAGGCTTTGGGGGCCTCACTGGCCCCACTAAAGCAGCACTTGTAAGATATTAAGTCTGATCTGAAGCAGGTCTGGGACAGAGTAGAGACACTGGAAGCAGGGGCAGACTGGGAACTTAAAGTGGCCCTGGAAAAAATAGTAAAAGTGGCCATTCTTTGTAGTTGGGTCCAAATTGATGAAAGGCAGTGCTAGTAATACCATATTGTGGCACAATATACCACCCTAACAGAGCCAAATACCACAGCCCATCACAAAATACTGCCAGCAGCACAAAATACATCTCACAAAACTTCCATTGGCCGGCTGTGAGGGGAGCCCAGGTGGCCCTCTGGGCATCGGCCAACCGGGAAATTTCCCTGTAAGGTCTATGACCAATCCGCCCTTGACTGGAAGCAGGCTTGGAGGGGACCGCGGCCTCAAACGCAGCTCTTGCAAATAGCTTTGACCACACTCAGGCCCATATTGACCAGCTTTATAATCTGATTGAGGACAAGGACAACCGAGGACGCAGAAATAATTTCCGTATCAAGGGTGTCCCGGAGTCCCTGCCACTGGACTCTATCATGGCCTCTTTGCTTGAATTGTTCCATAAGCTTCTGGGCCCTGAAGCTACAGATGATTTTACAATGGATCGAGCACATAGGGCGCTGCGCCCACCTCCCAAGCCCCTCCGAGGTGTAAATTGGTGATCAGAGCTCTTGCGGATTTTACCCGAGTATACAATACCCTGGAAATGGATCAACTGGACATCCAGGACTGGACCACTGAGAAACCTTACTGATCTGCCAGCTGTTCCAGTGGTAGCCGCGTGGACACCTGCTGCCGCTTCAAGACATCAACTTTACAAAAGAAAGCTGTCCTAGATGACTCCAAAGAGACTGCCCCCGGAGACGGAGTGAAATTCTTCCCAACATCAATTGCTTCAACTCACTTTTCACCAGGACCTAGGACCTCATAGGGGACCTCATAGGGGTAAAATATTGCCTATGCCGCTCATCACTATCTATTGACCCTTGGGACTTCCTTGAGTTGATCCATATTTCTTGCTTTGCATTGCTAGATTTGTCTTTCTGCTCGTGACGAGCTGCGCTTTTAGTCCAATTCTCTCCCCCAATATGTCTCCCTCTCCTAGGGGGATATTGCAGCAGTGTTTGATATTCCATATTCTAATGCTCATGAGTGTTCCACATTCAGATATGTTCTCTTTACTAATGTTGTTTCCTTTTTTTACATACTGCATCCCCTGCCTTCCCCCTTCCCCCCCCCTGCTTCTTTTCAAAAATGCATATGCCCCCAATATAGTACCAATCAAACCGTCACCTAATCCTGCTAAAAATGAGTCCCTACCTAAGACAATCTGCCAAAAGAAAACTACGACTCTCAGACAATGGAGACACTAAAATATAATAATTTTTTTTTGCTTCAAAACTGCTATTATTGTGTAAAACCTAAATAAATAAGAAAAAGTAGGCATATTAGGTATTGCCACATCTGTAACGATCTGCTCTATAAAAAGTCACATGACCTCAGGTGAACGCTGTAAATATAAATAAATAAAAACTGTGCCAAAACAATTTTTTGGTCCATAAAGTGTAATAATGAATGATCACAAACATCATATGTACTCAAAAATGGTACCAATAAAAACATCAACTCTTCCTGCAAAAAACGAGATTCTGCACAAGATGATCGGCTGAAAAATAAAAAAAATATGGCGTTGATAAAATGGAGACAGAAAAACATTTTTTTTTTTCAAAAGTGCTTTATTATGTAAAACTGAAACAAACAAAGAAAGTAGACATATTTGATATCATTGCGTCCATAAAAACCTGCTCTATAAAAATAGCACATGATATACCCTCTCAGATGAATGTTGTAAAACATGTAATATAGAGTAATTAAAAATCATATATACCCCAAAATAGCACCAATAAATCTGGCACCTTATCCTCTAGTTATCAAAATGCGGTCACTTTTTGGGAGTTTCTACTGTAAGGGTGCATCAGGGGGGCTTCAAATGGGACATAACATCTAAAAACCAGTCCAGGAGAATCTGTCTAAAAACCATATGACGATCCATTTCTTCTGCACCCTGCCGTATGCCCTTTCATCCAGTTTATGACCACATGTGGGGTGTTTCTGTAAACCACAAAATCAGGGTAATAAATATTGAGCTTTGTTTGGCTGTTAACCCTCAATGTGTTAAAGAAAAAAATATATTAAAATGAAAAAATCTGCCGAAAAAGTGAAATTTTGAAATGTCATCTCCTTTTTCCTTTAATTCTTGTGGAACACCTAAAGGGTTAACAAAGTTTCTAAAATCAGTTTTGAGTAACTTGAGGAGTTTAGTTTCTACAATGGGGTCATTTACCAGGGGTTTCCACTATGTAAGCCCCACAAAGTGCCTTCGGACTTGAACTGGTCTTTAAAAAAGTGGGCTTTGGAAATTTTCTTAAACATTCTGAGAATTGCTTCTAAAATTCTAAGCCTTCTAAATATTTTATGAGGTATCACTTTCTGTTTTAAAAACAGAGAAATTGAAATTTAGAAAATTGTGAATTTTTGTAAATTTTTGGTAAATTTGGTATATTTACATAAATAAAAGTGAAATGGAGTTCCAAAGCTATTACCACATAAAGTGACAAGTCAGATATGCAAAAAATGGCCTGCACAGAAGGGTGAAAACTGGCCCAGTGTAGAAGTGGTTAAAGTATATCTCCTGCAAAATTATTATTTTCTGACCTGTTAGAAAGGTACATGATGTATTCTGTAGTGAATGTAATCTTCTTATCAGTGACAGTATTTGTGAGTTATCCTCTTTCTTCTGATTGTAGCTGTGTCATGTGACCAACTCACTGATCTCCAACTGACACAGGACAGGAAGTCAGTTACTTCTCTATTCATTCCTATGGAGACTGAGATTGAGGCTCCCATAGGAATACATAGAGAAACTGACTTCCTGTCAACATATAAGACGCTGTGTCCATTGGTGAGTGATTGCTGGTCACATGACACAGGTGAGTAGCACAAGAAAGATATAACTCACAAATACAGTCACTGGTAAGAAAGTTACCTTTACTAAAGATTACATCATGTACCTTTCTAACAGGTCACAGAATAACATTTTTTGCGGGAGTTCTTCTTTAAGCATAAAATCAAGTAGCCATTCACCTGCCTGAGTGGCTTTATAACAATATCCCCCCTCTCCAATGTTTTTCACAATATTAACATTCCTACCACTTTTAAACCTTTTGGTCTCTATCATGCTTGTCAGCAAATTGTGCCAATACACTGAGATTTTACCCTTTTTTTCATACTCCTTATGTGTTCTCCTATTCTAACTTTTAATTTCTGTTTGTTCTCCCCACATATTGTTCTCCACATGGACTCTCTAAAACAGTGATGGCTAACCTCTGGCACTCCAGCTGTGGTGAAACTACAACTCCCAGAATGCTCAATTAATTTCTATGGAGTTCTGAGAACTGCCAAGCAAGTGTGCATCTTGGGAGTTGTAGTTTTACCACAGCTGAAGTGCCGGAGGTTAGCCATCACAACTCTAAGAGATATAGAACGTTCCTAGACTCTTTCTTCTTTTGACTGAACGCTAAATTGGTTCTTTGCAGTAAGGGTTTTACATATTATACATTTTTTACAAGGAAAAAATTACTGCTATTATTTGTTATTATTACTTTTTAAATTTTTTCTCTTTTCTAAAATACTATGTACTATATAATCCTTTATGGTCTTAGCATGTCCAAATACCACTTGCAGATATTCAGGTTGAACCGGGACTAGTGTTTAATCTGATTTTAAAATGTGCTGATTCTTTTTCAGTGTTGTTTGCATCCACCTATGATCTATTGATGCTGGTGCTTGAGGTGCAGTTAATAATCCTATAAAATACTGTCACGACCCGCTTTGAGGTAGAGATGGCCCGAACTATCCGCCGGCGAACAGTTCCCGGCGAACATAGCTTGTTCGCGTTCGCCTCTGCCGGGCGAACATATGCGATGTTCGGTCCGCCCCCTATACATCATCATTGAGCAAACTTTGACCCTGTACCTCACAGTCAGCAGACACATTCCAGCCAATCAGCAGCATACCCTCCCTCCCAGACCCTCCCACCTCCTGCACAGCATCCATTTTAGATTCATTCTGAAGCTGCAGTCTTAGTGAGAGGAAGGAGAGTGTAGTAGCTGCTGATTTAATTGGGAAATTGATAGCTAGGCTAGTGAATTCAGTGTCCACTCCAGTCCTGAAAGACTCATCTGATCTCTGCTGTAAGGACAGCGTCCTGACAGCACCCCAAAAGCCCTTTTAGGGCTGCAACATTAGTCTGCTTTTTTTTTCCTTTATATACATATTGCAGTTGCCTGGCCTGCCTGTGTGTGAGGAGCTGCAGGCCCACAGACTGTAGTGTGCCCACTGCCAGTGCCCACCCCTGTCATTCCGTGTGGTACAGGACTTTGCATCAAAAAAGGCATTTAATTTTTACACTTTAATCTAAGGTTAGTTGCCTGCCAGTGTGTGTCAGGCTGACTTCACTGACTGTAGTGTGCCCACTGCCAGTGCCCACCCCTGTCATCCCGTGTGGCACAGGACTTTGCTTAAAAAAAGGCACTTAATTTTTACACTTTAATCTAAGGTTAGTTGCCTGCCAGTGTGTGTCAGGCTGACTTCCACTGACTGTAGTGTGCCCACTGCCAGTGCTCCACCACTCATACCGGCTGGCACAGGACTTTGCATAAAAAGGCATTTAATTTTTACACTTTAGTGTAATTTCAGCTGCTTGCCTGCTGCTAGTGTGTGTCAGGCCGACTTCAACTGACTGTAGTGTGCCCACTGCCAGTGCCCACCCCTGTCATCCCGTGTGGCACAGGACTTTGCTTAAAAAAAGGCACTTAATTTTTACACTTTAATCTAAGGTTAGTTGCCTGCCAGTGTGTGTCAGGCTGACTTCCACTGACTGTAGTGTGCCCACTGCCAGTGTCCACCACTCATACCGGCTGGCACAGGACTTTGCATAAAAAGGCATTTAATTTTTACACTTTAGTGTAATTTCAGCTGCTTGCCTGCTGCTAGTGTGTGTCAGGCCGACTTCAACTGACTGTAGTGTGCCCACTGCCAGTGCCCACCCCTGTCATCCCGTGTGGCACAGGACTTTGCTTAAAAAAAGGCACTTAATTTTTACACTTTAATCTAAGGTTAGTTGCCTGCCAGTGTGTGTCAGGCTGACTTCCACTGACTGTAGTGTGCCCACTGCCAGTGTCCACCACTCATACCGGCTGGCACAGGACTTTGCATAAAAGGCATTTAATTTTTACACTTTAGTGTAATTTCAGCTGCTTGCCTGCTGCTAGTGTGTGTCAGGCCGACTTCAACTGACTGTAGTGTGCCCACTGCCAGTGCCCACCCCTGTCATCCCGTGTGGCACAGGACTTTGCTTAAAAAAAGGCACTTAATTTTTACACTTTAATCTAAGGTTAGTTGCCTGCCAGTGTGTGTCAGGCTGACTTCCACTGACTGTAGTGTGCCCACTGCCAGTGTCCACCACTCATACCGGCTGGCACAGGACTTTGCATAAAAAGGCATTTAATTTTTACACTTTAGTGTAATTTCAGCTGCTTGCCTGCTGCTAGTGTGTGTCAGGCCGACTTCAACTGACTGTAGTGTGCCCACTGCCAGTGCCCACCCCTGTCATCCCGTGTGGCACAGGACTTTGCTTAAAAAAAGGCACTTAATTTTTACACTTTAATCTAAGGTTAGTTGCCTGCCAGTGTGTGTCAGGCTGACTTCCACTGACTGTAGTGTGCCCACTGCCAGTGTCCACCACTCATACCGGCTGGCACAGGACTTTGCATAAAAAGGCATTTAATTTTTACACTTTAGTGTAATTTCAGCTGCTTGCCTGCTGCTAGTGTGTGTCAGGCCGACTTCAACTGACTGTAGTGTGCCCACTGCCAGTGCCCACCCCTGTCATCCCGTGTGGCACAGGACTTTGCTTAAAAAAAGGCACTTAATTTTTACACTTTAATCTAAGGTTAGTTGCCTGCCAGTGTGTGTCAGGCT
Source organism: Bufotes viridis (assembly GCA_033119425.1). Taxonomy (NCBI): domain Eukaryota; kingdom Metazoa; phylum Chordata; class Amphibia; order Anura; family Bufonidae; genus Bufotes; species Bufotes viridis. The sequence goes on from CM065590.1 coordinate 252,662,340, forward strand.
GACTTCCACTGACTGTAGTGTGCCCACTGCCAGTGTCCACCACTCATACCGGCTGGCACAGGACTTTGCATAAAAAGGCATTTAATTTTTACACTTTAGTGTAATTTCAGCTGCTTGCCTGCTGCTAGTGTGTGTCAGGCCGACTTCCACTGACTGTAGTGTGCCCACTGCCAGTGTCCACCACTCATACCGGCTGGCACAGGACTTTGCATAAAAGGCATTTAATTTTTACACTTTAGTGTAATTTCAGCTGCTTGCCTGCTGCTAGTGTGTGTCAGGCCGACTTCAACTGACTGTAGTGTGCCCACTGCCAGTGCCCACCCCTGTCATCCCGTGTGGCACAGGACTTTGCTTAAAAAAAGGCACTTAATTTTTACACTTTAATCTAAGGTTAGTTGCCTGCCAGTGTGTGTCAGGCTGACTTCCACTGACTGTAGTGTGCCCACTGCCAGTGTCCACCACTCATACCGGCTGGCACAGGACTTTGCATAAAAAGGCATTTAATTTTTACACTTTAGTGTAATTTCAGCTGCTCGCCTGCTGCTAGTGTGTGTCAGGCCGACTTCAACTGACTGTAGTGTGCCCACTGCCAGTGCCCACCCCTGTCATCCCGTGTGGCACAGGACTTTGCTTAAAAAAAGGCACTTAATTTTTACACTTTAATCTAAGGTTAGTTGCCTGCCAGTGTGTGTCAGGCTGACTTCCACTGACTGTAGTGTGCCCACTGCCAGTGTCCACCACTCATACCGGCTGGCACAGGACTTTGCATAAAAAGGCATTTAATTTTTACACTTTAGTGTAATTTCAGCTGCTTGCCTGCTGCTAGTGTGTGTCAGGCCGACTTCAACTGACTGTAGTGTGCCCACTGCCAGTGCCCACCCCTGTCATCCGTGTGGCACAGTACTTTGCATCAAAAAGGCATTTAATTTTTACACTTTAGTGTAATTTCAGTTGCTTGCCTGCTGCTAGTGTGTGTCAGGCTGACTTCCACTGACTGTAGTGTGCCCACTGCCAGTGCCAACCACTGATACCGGTGGCACAGTAGCTTGCCGATAAATAAGGCATTTAATTTTTAGACAGTAGTCTAAATTCAGCTGCTTGCCTGCTGCCAGTGTGTGTCAGGCCCGCTTCCACTGACTGTAGTGTGCCCACTGCCAGTTGTCAACCACTGATACCGGGTGGCACAGTAGCTTGCCGATAAATAAGGCATTTAATTTTTAGACAGTAGTCTAAATTCAGTTGCTTGCCTGCTGCCAGTGTGTGTCAGGCCCTCTTCCACTGACTGTGGTGTGCTCACTGCAAGTTAGTCAACCACTGATACCGGGTGGCACAGTAGCTGCCCGATAAATAAGGCATTTAATTTTTAGACAGTAGTCCTAAATTCAGTTGCTGCCTGCTGCCAGTGTGTGTCAGGCCCTCTTCCCACTGACTGTAGTGTGCCCACTGCCAGTGTCAACCACTGATACCGGGTGGCACAGTAGCTTGCCGATAAATAAGGCATTTAATTTTTAGACAGTAGTCTAAATTCAGTTAGCTTGCCTGCTGCCAGTGTGTGTCAGGCCCACTTCCACAGACTGTAGTGTGCTCACTGCCAGTGCCAACCACTCATACCGGGTGGCACGGTACCTAGCACGCGTAGTACCACTTATCTAAAAAAAAATGACAGGCAGAGGCAGGCCACCCCCGCAGGGGCCGTCGTGGTCGTGGTGCTGTGATTTCCACTGTCCCTGGAATAATGCCCAGTTTTCAGAGGCCACGTGCCCTGAGACCCGAAAAATTCAGAGGACGTAGTTGACTGGCTTAGACAGGACACCCAATCTTCAACAGCTTCCGCTAAGAACCTTGACCGCACCATCCTCCTCCCAGCTCAGCTCGGTCACCTGCTCTCAAGTTACCACGCACCCGCCCGTCGCCACCACCACCACTACCACCACAGCCACCACAGCCGCTTCACTTGATCCGTCCAGAGGAGTTATTTACACATCAGTTGGATGCAATTGGTGATGCGCAACCATTATTGCCAGATGATGTAGTACGAGGGATATGTCTCCAGTCAGGCAGGATTACACACATGGACGTACAGTGTGATGATGATGATGATGTTGTACCCGCTGCTGCTTCCTTTGCTGAGGTGTCAGATACAAGTGAAGCGGTTGATGATGACGATGTGTCCACGGATGCCACGTGGGTGCCTGCTCGAAGAGAAGAAAGAGGGAAAGTTCTGAAGGGAGACAGAGAGAATGAGGAGACGAGTTGGAAGCAGGGAGAGTCGTCGCAAGGAGTTAGTGGCACAGTCAGACAGCATGTATCGGCACCTGGGGTCAGCCAGACAGCACGCCAGTCAACGCATGCTGTTGCCACCACTAGAATGCCGTCATTGCAAAGCTCAGCAGTGTGGCATTTTTTGTGTGTCTGCCTCTGATAAAAGCAATGCCATTTGCAACCTGTGCCAAAAGAAACTGAGTCGTGGGAAGTCCAACACCCACCTTGGTACAACTGCTTTGCGAAGGCACATGATCTCACATCACAAACGCCTATGGGATCAACACATGAGTACAAGCAGCACACAAACTCAAAGCCACCATGCTCCTCCTGGTCCAGCATCTTCAGCCACGTCAACCACTGCTGTCCTCCCTGCCCCCTCTCAACCACCCGCCACTCCATCTCTCACCTTCAGCAGTTCCTGCTCATCTGCCCACAGTCAGGTGTCTGTCAAGGACATGTTTGAGCATAAGAAGCCAATGTCACAAAGTCACCCCCTTGCCCGGCGACTGACAGCTGGCTTGACGGAACTCTTAGCCCGCCAGCTTTTACCATACCAGCTGGTAGAGTCTGAAGGCCTTCAAAAAATTTGTCGCTATTGGGACACCACAGTGGAAGGTACCCGGACGAAATTTTTTTTCAAAAAGGCAATCCCAAACCTCTACCATGTCATTGAAAAGGAAGTCATGGCATCTCTGGCATACAGTGTTGGGGCAAGGGTCCATCTGACCACTGATACCTGGTCTGCAAAGCACGGTCAGGGCAGGTATATCACGTATACTGCGCATTGGGTCAACCTGCTGACGGCTGACAAGCATGGAATGCGTGGCTCCGCAGCGGAGTTGGTGACACCACCACGACTTGCAGGCAGACCTACTGCCACCTCCTCTACTCCTACTCCATCCTCTTCAATATCCTCCTCGGCTGAGTCCTCTTCTGCTGCGGCGTCTGGCTGCACATCAACTGATTCCCCCAGCTCCCCAGGGGCTATTCCACATCCCGGATACGACAGTGTCACGCTATCTTGGGGTTGACTTGCCTGAAAGCAGAGAGCCACACAGGACCAGCACTCCTGTCCGCCCTGAAGCGCACAGGTGGATCAGTGGCTGACCCCGCACCAACTGGAGATCGGCAAAGTGGTGTGTGACAATGGAAGCAATCTGTTGGCGGCATTAAATTTGGGCAGAGTTGTCACATGTGCCGTGCATGGCACATGTGTTGAATCTCATCGCATAACGTTTTGTGTCTAAGTACCCAGGCTTACAGGACGTCCTCAAGCAGGCCAGGAAGGTGTGTGGCCATTTCAGGCGTTCCTACACGGCCATGGCGCACTTTTCCGATATTCAGCGGCGAAACAACATGCCAGTGAGGCGCTTGATATGCGACAGCCCGACACGTTGGAATTCAACACTCCTAATGTTCGACCGCCTGCTCCAACAAGAAAAAGCCGTCAACGAGTATTTGTATGACCGGGGTGCTAGGACAGCCTCTGCGGAGCTGGGAATATTTTTGCCACGTTACTGGACACTCATGCGCAATGCCTGTAGGCTTATGCGTCCTTTTGAGGAGGTGACAAACCTAGTCAGTCGCACCGAAGGCACCATCAGCGACCTCATCCCATTTGTTTTCTTCCTGGAGCGTGCCCTGCGAAGAGTTCTGGATCAGGCTGTAGATGAGCGTGAAGAGGAAGAGGAAGAGTTGTGGTCACCATCACCACCAGAAACAGCCTTGTCATCATCGCTTGCCGGACCTGCAGCAACGCTGGAAGAGGAGTATGAGGAAGAGGAGTCAGAGGAGGAATGTGGTGGCTTTGAGGAGGAGGAAGACCAACCACAGCAGGCACCCCAGGGTGCTCGTTGTTGTCACCTATCTGGGACCCATGGTGTTGTACGTGGCTGGGGGAAGAACAGACCGTCAATGACATCAGTGAGGACGAGGAACGGGAAATGAGTAGCTCTGCATCCAACCTTGTTCAAATGGGGTCTTTCATGCTGTCATGTCTGTTGAGGGACCCACGTATAAAAAGGATAAAGGAGAACGATCTGTACTGGGTGGCCACGCTACTAGACCCCGGTATAAGCAGAAAGTGGCAGAAATGTTACCAAATTACCGAAAGTCGGAAAGGATGCAGCAGTTCAAAACCAAACTAAAAAATATGCTTTACACAGCTTATAAGGGGATGTCACAGCACAACGGGAATCTAACAGGGGAAGAGGTGAGTGTAATCCTCCTCCTACCACGGCGGCAAGGACTGGACGATTTACAGATGTGTTGTTGATGGAGGACATGCGGAGCTTTTTCAGTCCTACTCATCGCCACAGCCCTTCGGGATCCAGCCTTAGAGAACGACTCGACCGACAGGTAGCAGACTACCTCGCCTTAACAGCAGATATCGACACTCTGAGGAGCAATGAACCCCTTCACTACTGGGTGTGCAGGCTTGACCTGTGGCCTGAGCTATCCCAGTTTGCGATAGAACTTCTGGCCTGCCCTGCTTCAAGTGTCCTGTCAGAAAGGACCTTCAGTGCAGCAGGAGGCATTGTCACTGACAAGAGAAGTCGCCTCGGTCAAAAAGTGTTGATTACCTCACCTTCATAAAGATGAATGAGGCATGGATCCCGAAGGGACTGACAGTGGGGATACGTTTGACTAACAAAAGGCCTGATTACATGCCATGGCCTTAAAATGGTCCCCACGCTGCTGTATTTAATGTCTGCATACCGGATGACTTTCGTGAATTCTCCACCACCAACTAGGGTTCAAGCCGCAATGTTTTAGTCACTTTTCTGCCTGGAAAACATAAATTTTTCCGGCCGCTGCTACAATAGCGGCTGCAACAGTGCCATTATTTTTCAGGCATGTGTACATGCCTAATTTTCTGTCTATGGTGCAGCACTGTGGCTGCAAAAACAAACCAAAAAAAAGGCACATACAAGTGTCAATTCCCCTTCGTGATCGTTACCTTGTTGTGGTGAAGGGGCTTGCGTATCACAATGAAGCAATCATCATCACCTCTATAAGTGTGTTGGCAATGTTGCCACACCCCAGATGATAAGGCCGTTGCTTCATTATGATCAGACCAAAAGCGATCGGGTGGCCACGCTACTAGACCCCGGTATAAGCAGAAAGTGGCAGAAATGTTACCAAATTACCGAAAGTCGGAAAGGATGCAGCAGTTCAAAACCAAACTAAAAAATATGCTTTACACAGCTTATAAGGGGGATGTCAATGGGGGATTCGACAATGGTTAATCAATTCGACCGGATAGGGTCCGTAACAGGGATTAAACTGATAGCAATAGTACTAGTTAAGACACCACTCATATAGGGTGTCACAGCACATTGCTCTGTGCACGCGCAGTGCCCCAATTTGGGAGTAAGAGGACCGACCAAGCTGCTTTTCCATCTCCGGTTCCTGAAATCAATTCAGTTTAGTGTACGAGAGTTTGGTCTGTCACTGTGAAGGCAGTCGAAGGTACCCGGCCTAAATTTTTTTTTCACAAAGGCAATCCCTGATATGGGACGTAACAGGGATTAAACTGATGAGAATAATACTACAGAAAATACCACTCATATCAGTGGAGGGAGCCAGCGTTTTTTAACCATCTCCCGTTCAAAAAATCTATTTAATAAATGGCCCCCAGATTGGGGAGTCGGGGACGTTAGAGGATTAAACTGATGAGAATAGTACTACAGAAAATACCACTCATATCGGGTGTGACAGTAAATTGCACGGCGCAGGCGCAGTGACCGTGGTTTAAAACAGAGTGGAGAGAGCCAGCGTTTTTAACCATCTCCCGTTCGAAAAATCTATTCAATAAATGGCCCCCAGATTGGGGACGTTAGAGGATTAAACTGATGAGAATAGTACTACAGAAAATACCACTCATATCGGGTGTGACAGTAAATTGCACGGCGCAGGCGCAGTCACCGTGGTTTAAAACAGAGTGGAGGGAGCCAGCGTTTTTAACCATCTCCCGTTCGAAAAATCTATTCAATAAATGGCACCCAGATTGGGGACGTTAGAGGATTAAACTGATGAGAATAGTACTACAGAAAATACCACTCATATCGGGTGTGACAGTAAATTGCACGGCGCAGACGCAGTCACCGTGGTTTAAAACAGAGTGGAGGGAGCCAGCGTTTTTAACCATCTCCCCGTTCGAAAAATCTATTCAATAAATGGCACCCAGATTGGGGACGTTAGAGGATTAAACTGATGAGAATAGTACTACAGAAAATACCACTCATATCGGGTGTGACAGTAAATTGCACGGCGCAGACGCAGTGACCGTGGTTTAAAACAGAGTGGAGGGAGCCAGCGTTTTTAACCATCTCCCGTTCGAAAAATCTATTCAATAAATGGCACCCAGATTGGGGACGTTAGAGGATTAAACTGATGAGAATAGTACTACAGAAAATACCACTCATATCGGGTGTGACAGTAAATTGCACGGCGCAGACGCAGTCACCGTGGTTTAAAACAGAGTGGAGGAGCCAGCGTTTTTAACCATCTCCCCGTTCGAAAAATCTATTCAATAAATGGCCCCCAGATTGGGGACGTTAGAGGATTAAACTGATGAGAATAGTACTACAGAAAATACCACTCATATCGGGTGTGACAGTAAATTGCACGGCGCAGAGCGCAGTCACCGTGGTTTAAAACAGAGTGGAGGGAGCCAGCGTTTTTAACCATCTCCCCGTTCGAAAAATCTATTCAATAAATGGCACCCAGATTGGGGACGTTAGAGGATTAAACTGATGAGAATAGTACTACAGAAAATACCACTCATATCGGGTGTGACAGTAAATTGCACGGCGCAGAGCGCAGTCACCGTGGTTTAAAACAGAGTGGAGGAGCCAGCGTTTTTAACCATCTCCCGTTCGAAAAATCTATTCAATAAATGGCACCCAGATTGGGGACGTTAGAGGATTAAACTGATGAGAATAGTACTACAGAAAATACCACTCATATCGGGTGTGACAGTAAATTGCACGGCGCAGAGCGCAGTCACCGTGGTTTAAAACAGAGTGGAGGGAGCCAGCGTTTTTAACCATCTCCCCGTTCGAAAAATCTATTCAATAAATGGCCCCCAGATTGGGGGCGTTAGAGGATTAAACTGATGAGAATAGTACTACAGAAAATACCACTCATATCAGGTTGTGACAGTAAATTGCACGGCGCAGAGCACAGTGACCGTGGTTTAAAACAGAGTGGAGGGAGCCAGCGTTTTTTAACCATCTCCCCGTTCGAAAAATCTATTCAATAAATGGCCCCTAGATTGGGGACGTTAGAGGATTAAACTGATGAGAATAGTACTACAGAAAATACCACTCATATCGGGTGTGACAGTAAATTGCACGGCGCAGACGCAGTGACCGTGGTTTAAAACAGAGTGGAGGGAGCCAGCGTTTTTAACCATCTCACCGTTCGAAAAATCTATTCCAATTCATCTTTTGGGGACCCTTGGTGTTGTACGTGGCTGGGTGGAGGAAGAAACCTTCAATGACATCACCGGGACGTGGCTAGCTTAGTATCCAACCTTGTGCAAATGGGGAGTTTGCGGTTGTGCAAATGAACTGTTTGCGGTGCATTAAAAGGGGAGTTTGGTCTGTCAATGTCAGTGAAGCGGGCGTAACCCTTACACTACCTGATCGATACAACATCATACCTGATCGTATACACAAACTGGATGTTTTAAAGCACGTTATTCCAAACAATTTAGGAATGTTAGTTGATTTATGCCGTTTATGGATTAAAACCCGACTCTGCGTCCACTACGTAATTTTCCATGGGAGTTTTGCCATAGATCCCCCTCCGGCATGCCACAGTCCAGGTGTTAGACCCCTTGAAACAACTTTCTCATCACTATTGTGGCCAGAAAGAGTCCCTGTGGGTTTTAAAATTCGCCTGCCAATTGAAGTCTATGGCGGTTCGCCCGGTTCGCCCATTCGCGAACATTTGCAGAAGTTCGCGTTCGCTGTTCGCGAACTGAAAATTTTATGTTCGCGACATCACTACTTTGAGGTCGTGACTCTTTAGTTGGCATGCGGTTGCCATCGGCAACCTGTGGGCCACGACCGGTGTTGCGGTCGTGTCAGTTTTGCCGCATGCGGTTGCCGGCGGCTAGGTCTGTTGTTGCCGCATGTGAGGGGTGTGTTCGTGTTTCCTCACATGCAGTTTCCGCTGGAAACTCTGTTCACTTTGCATGCAGTCTTTGTCTGCTTTGGTGTGCACAGGGTTAAGGTGTGGTTGCTTGTTATGGTGGGTGTGACCTCAGGCCTCCTTATTACCTTGTGTGTGGAACCTGAGGTCAGTTTTGTTTGTCCAGCCATGGTGTGAGCATGGCTGGAGTGTGTTGTTTGGATCCCACCTTTATGTCTGTGTGAGCCACCCTTATTTGTTATATTGTTTACACTGTTTGATTGTATTCCCCTCCTGTGTGCTTCTGCTTACCCTTTCCCTCACTTGGTTATGTATTTGTTGTGGGTTTGTATGTTGCAGTATGTTGGTTTGTGTGCTCCGGAAGGGGCGTGCTTATCCGGAGGGGTATAGCATATACCGGATGGTGTGCTGCCCGGCCAGGTCTCCCCCCAGGCATCTGGTGTCCGCTTGGGGGCCCGGTAGGTCCTGGTGCTGCTTCTCTATCTTCAGCATGGCAGGTAAGTGTGGGTTTCTTGTTCGTGTTTCTTATATTACTTGCCTGCCGTGTGGGCACACACTGTTCGGGTCCCGGCTGCTGTGGGGGCCTCTGGAGACTCCTGCTCATCTGCGGTCTAGGGTGAGCAGGTAGTCTCTGCCCTGTTTTTATCTGAGGGCGAGACAGGGCGTTCAGGGCCATAGGTACGTGCGTATGAGCAGTCCCACCTTCAGGGTCCGCTCATACAGCCAGGAGACCAGGGCAAGTTTTAGGGACGTGCCAGGAGGTCATCTTCTTCTTTGTCCCTGCTTTTAGGCTCAGCAGCCGTGGAAAGTGCGCTGCGGGGAGTTTCCCCCACTCCCCGTCGTGACAAATACCTAGGAACTGTAGAAACTTCATCTGAGGTGAATCTCCAAATCTTTGGATTTGTTTGGCAGCAGAATTTATGTATTTAGGGTAATTGTCAATAGGTGCTATTCAATGCATTCCTTGGCATTGATAAATAGAAAATTGTTGTGTTATTTATTTACTTTCACAAGCTGGACTGAAATGCATTTTTTATGAGTGATCTTCAGTCCATTATTTATATATATGTTGCATGTGACAATTAGTCATGAGCGGCAGGGGCAATATTCAAATTTGTGATATTTTGCAAATATATGGTAGAATATTCATCATATATTCGAGAATATTCATATCTGAGATTATTCTCTTGATTGCGAAAAATCAGCAATGTAATATGAGCGTTAATTGAGTAAGGGCGGGTTATAGGCAACTTTCCCTTTGGGTTGACTTGAAGGTCGTTTTTCTTTGTTTTTCATCTGAACTAGGGTTGAGCGAACCTGAGCTGTAAAGTTCAGGTTCGTACCGAACTTTAGGGATTTTTGTACCCGGACCCAAACATTTCCGTAAAAGTTCGAGTTTGGTGTTCAGCGATTTCTTGGCACTTTTTGAAAGGCTGCAGGGCAGCCAATTAACAGGCGTTTCACTAGTCTACCCTTTTAATCCATCACAGCCATGCCTACTAATGGCATGGCTGTGATTGGCCAAGAGCAGCATATGACCCAGCCTCTATATAGGCTGGAGTCACATAGCGCCGCACATCACTCTGCTCTTCTCAGTGTAGGGATAGGATGCTGCTGCTGTAAGGGAAAGATTAGGGAAGAATTTTGTTGAACTTGGTGGTGTAGTGTTCAGTCTTCAAACCACAGAGATTATTGAGGATGCTATGAGCCCAGTGACACTGAAAAATAAGTTTAATCCATCTGCTAGTTCGGTGGAGGTCGGCGACCATTTTCGCAAGTGCAATGCTCTTGCAACTGCATGTGAACTGCATGTGTGCCAGGGACATTACTTTAATTCTTTTCTGGTAGCACAGTGGAGGACAAATGCCCTTTTTTGGCCGTTCTGGTACCCCTGTGGCCTGCAGTGCATACCTGCCAGTGAAAATTATTCAATTACATTAGTCTGTCATACTTTTTTTGCCCTAAAGCGATTTATTTTTTTTCTGTCTGCCACAGGCACTGCATATCTGACAGTCCAATAAAACCGCTAAATACTGCAGTAACTTTGCTGAAAAATCGTAACCTTGCTTCTAAAAATCATATGTTACATTCTTGGGCCATAAGGTAACCCTGCACTGCATACCTGACTTGGTAATATATTCAGTAAATTAAGTAGCCTTCAGATCTGTACCCCTTTTTCTTTCAAAGTACCCCTGCACTGCATAACAGACAGGGAACTTAATTCATTACAATTGGCGGTTACATTGTTGCCTGACATAAAGCCTCTCTTGGCTGTGACGCCAAAGGTAGTCGCCAACAACAATGTGTTTTGTTTTCTTTCTTCCTTTTTTTTTTATAAATTGGGGTAGACCCAAAAACATTGGGAAATATAAAAAAGAAAACAAAGAGTAAGTGCGCTGTAGTATACAATCTAATCGACAAATTTAATAAAATGATTTGCATGTCACATCTGCGGTTCAGGCCACAGGGGTCCTTAAGCACCAATAAAAGTGAATTTGTCCCACCAGAATCTAAGATCTGTATTAACTGAATTGATTTTCACTGTCAGGTGTTCAGGAATTTCTGCACCACCAAATTCAGCACATGTACCAGGCAAGGGATGTGTGTCAAACCGGCTAAGCCCAAAGCTGATAAGAGATTGCATCCATTATCGCACACCACCAGGCCTGGGCTTGAGGCTCAGTGACACCAACCACTCATCGGTCTGTTGTCCCATGCCCGTCCACAGCTCCTGCGCGGTTTGAGGTTTGTCCCCCAAACAGATGAGTTTCAGAACATCCTGATGTTGGTGGTGAAGGGGTTATGCTGAAAGGATGAGGAGGAGGAAGCGGCGTAGGAGGAGGAGACAACAGGAGGCAAATAGAAATGCCCTGCAATCCTCGGGGGCGGAAGGACATGTGCCAAACTGCTTTGCGCCTCTGGCCCAGCCACCACTACATTTACCCAGTGTGCTGTTAGAGAGATATAACTTTCCTGCCTGTGCTTACCGGTCCACGTATTGGTGGTTATGTGGACCTTGCCACAGATGGCGTTGCGCAGTGCACACCTGATTTTGTCTGCCACTTGATTGTGCAGGGAAGGGATGGCTCGCCTGGAGAAGTAGTGGTGGCTGGGAACCACATACTGTGGTACAGCCACCGCTATAAGTTTTTTAAAAGTCTCCATCCATCTCCACCAGACAGAATGACAGAATTTCAAAGGACCAGGAATTTTGAAATCCTGGCATTCAGGGCAAGGGATCTCGGGTGGGTAGGGGGTACTTTCTCCTTCTATTTCTCTTTCTAATTGGGAGATAGACAGCTGAACGCTTCCATGGGATAGTGTGGAAATTCTTGGCAACGGTGAAAGATGTGGTGGCGTTGCTGCCCCATCCTCTGTTTGCGGGGTTAGAGGTGCCACTGTCACTCACTTGTGCTCAGGTTTAGAATGTTTATTTTTAATTTTTATGTATTTTGTTATTTTAAGTTATTTCCCTATCCCAATTTGTTTGCAGGGCACTTGTCCTACTCTTACCCCCATATTGTGTCAATTTCCAGCCCTCTAGCCCTTTCCAGGACTTTTTTAGAGCCATATCAGGGCCCCAAGGTTCGGGTCCTGAACTCAAACTTTGCAGCGAACCCGAACATTCTAGGTGTTTGCTCAACGTTAATCTGAACCCATTACATTTACTAATGGGTTCAGATGAAAAACCAAAAAAAAACCGAATATTCATTTTTGCGAATATATATCACACTATATTCTACATATTCACAAATTCTAGCAAGCCAACCAAATAAAAAAGTTGCCTATAACCCGCCCTTACTCGATTAACGCGCATATTACATTGCCGATTTTTCACATAATATGAAATAAATTAAATAATGAAGAATATTCTAATTCACTACAGACTAAGATATTGCAGCCTTCTCACATTGGCCCATAAGAAAAAGACAGGCAGGTAATGGGTTCAGATGAAAAAAAATAGCCGAATATTCATTTTTACGAATATCACTATATTTAAAATATTCACAAATTCTCGACGTTCTGATATTCGCGATAAAAATTCGACAATAATTAATTAGTAATGCACTATGAAGAGACAGGAGGTAAGAACATGTGATTGGCTTGTATCTGTGTAAACATAAAATATGAAAAGAATATACCACCCGCTAAATCTTTGAAAGCTCATTTAATCTATTTATCTACTTTCACACCAGTCCATACATAAATACCTATACGTACCACCTATTTGTGCCATTTGTTCAGATGATAAACATGTATTTAACCCCTTATCATTAGAAACAATTTTCATTTTTTTTATTTCTTTCTCCTTGCCTTCTAATTTTTTTATTTTTATTTTTCTGGTCACATAGCAAAGTGAGGGCTTTTTTTTCTGTGGGGAAAGTTGTTGTCACGGCCTCTGGTGAGGTCGTGACTTCTTTTGGAGGTATGCTTTTGCCATTGGTTATGTTCTGGTAGCCGCACGTGTGGGCTATTACGCGGTAGCCTCATGTGTGGTTGCCGTTGGCAACAGGTGTGCCACCACCTGTGGTTTGGTGTTGATCTGTGGTCCCGCATGCTCTTGCCAGCGGCATGGTCTGCGGTTCCGCATGCTTTTGCCAGCGGCATGGTCTCGGGTTGCTGCACGTGTGGGCTATTACGTGGTAGCCTCACGTGCGGTTGCCGCTGGCAATTTTGTGCTTTAAAGCATGCGAGACATTTACCTTTGTTTGGGTGCACTTTCCTTGGTGTGGTGTGCACAGAGTTAATGGTGTGTGCTAGGTGTGGTGGGTGTGACCTCAGGCCTACTTATATGTTGGTGTGTTGGAGCCTGAGGTCAATTTGCTTTTGTTGGTCTGTCTGTGTAGGAGCTCTGCTCCCTGGCAGAATGTCAGTTTGTGTGAGCCACCCTTATTTGTTATATTGATTGTTCATATGGCTTGTTGCATATGGTTTCCCCTCCTGTGTGCTTCTGTTTGCCCTTCCCCACCTGGTGTATGTTTATGGTGTGGGTTTGCGAGGAGGTATGTGTGTCCGCGTGTGCTACGGAAGGGGCTTGCTTTCTCGGAGGGGTTTAAGCAAAGACCAGATGGTGTGCTGCCCTGCCAGGATCTCCCCCATGCATCTGGTGTCCGCATGAGGGTCCAGGATGTCCTGGTGCTGGTTCGGCTTCTCAAGTGCGGCAGGTAAGTGTGGGCTTTGTGTATGTGGTTTGCTCTGTTACTTACCTGTCGTGCGGGCGTACACTGTCTGGTTCCCGGCTGCTGTGGGGCCTCTGGAGACACCTGCTCATCCGTTGTCCTGGATGAGCGGGTGGTCTCTGCCCTCTTACCTTGTAGGGTGATGTAGGAATGCCAGGGCTCCAGGTATGTGGGTATGAGCCGTCCCACCATCAGGGGCCGCTCATACAACTAGGAGTCTAGGGGCAGTTATAGGGATGCATTTGTCGGTGATCATCTCCCTATTCTCTGCTCTCCGGCTTAGCAGCTGTGGACATTGCACGGTGGGGGGTTTTCCCCACTCCCCACCGTGACAGTTGTATTTTTAAATGGGACCACATAATAATCCATACAATGTAGCGGGAAGATGAAAAAAAAAATGTAAATGGCGGGGAATAGGGAAAAAGCACAGTTAGGCCATTGTCTTAAGGATTTAGATGTTTTTTTTTTTTAGATGTTTACTATCTGGTAGAGAGACATATAACCGTTATTTTATGGGTCAGTACTATTAAAGTGATACCAAATGAATAAACCTTTTGTTATGTTTTAATACTTTTAAAAGAGTATAAAAAGAACTTAGTTTCAATAGTATTTATTGATTTTTCATAAAACAGTAAACAATATGTGGGCGCATCCACAAACAATCAGATATAATGTCATTACACGTGTATAGCATGGTATCATTGCAAGTCTTTTCCATGCCAGGGCATGGATGCTGTCAACCTGGCTTGGGCCTTGATCTAAAAAAAAAAAAATGTCGGATCATGGTAACAAAGGAAGAAAGTAGGTAATATGACATACTATCTTGGTGGTCCGCGAGTCACAGTAAGCAATAAAAGAAAGAAAGAAGTAACGAGCACGTGAGGTGCCAGATGTAGTAATGCAGATGAGTGAACACCTCCACATTAGAGGAGTAAGGGAATAGGAGGGAGGAAGGAAGGGGTCCTCAAGGATTTGCATAGTTGAGTTGCTCCGTAAGCGACAGTCGCGTCCCCGCTGCCTCCACGCTGACCGCAGACCCACCGGTAGGGAAGTTGATTTAGGGGGAGTAATGAGAGCAAAAATCACAGAAATAAACGTGGCCTAAATGGGTGGAACTGCTCAAACACGCCATGCTGAGAAACCTTGACGTGGTGCATGAGGGTCTCCGATATGTTCCTGACTGGGAGATATTGGCTAATGGCTCAGCTTTTAACATCAGTTTGAGGGATTAGCCAGTGTTGTCAGGTGCTTAATCCTTGTGGTGCACTTTTTTGTCAGTGATTTATGTGTTTTATATATTTTTATCCACACATTGTTTCATTTTGTGTAGGATGTTTGTATGGTGCATGTGGTTGGCGCCTGCATCCTCCATTGTATGCAATTTTTGCTGGGAATGGCCGCTCGTTGCGAACCACATGCAGAGGAGCTGCTCCCACAGTGAGAAACACGCAACAGTGTTTGGGATTTGAGCAGTTCCACCCATTTAGGCCACGTTTATTTCTGTGATTTTTGCTTTATATTTATTGAATGTGCCATTGCGCATGGCTGGTAACATTCTGTTGCACCTGGGAGCCTGTGTCACATGGTCTGCTGTAGGTGCGGCTTGCGGCCTCAATTTTTCTCCCATTGCATTGTTGGTCCTGCAATGCAGGTGAGTGGGATTAAGTCTGTGAGCTGTATATCTGCACCTTTCAGACCCTGTTCACAGACCATAGGTAGTCTAGTGGTAGGACCCCATGCAATGCTGAGAAACCTTGACGTGGTGCATGAGGGGCTCCAATTTGTTCCTGACTGGGAGATACAGTATTGGCGAATGGTTCAGCTTTTAACATCAGCTTGAGGGATTAGCCAGTGTTTTTTCAGTTTTTAATGAGAGCCTTGAAGCCAAGGGATCCCAAGTAAGCCGCTTAGCTTTGAGGGAAATGACTTATAGAGGTAAGAAATGTTTATATCTGCAATTCAAGTTGATCTCTTGGATGACTTCCGAGATGGACGGTGGAGAGAGTTGTTTCCAATGGCACGTGAGGACCAATTTGGCGCTTAGAAGGACATGTCCCGCTATACTCCTATGCGAGGGGGGTATATTATTGGAGATTTCGTAAGAAAATGTTGGAGTCTCAATTGAAGATTTCTGTTTGTGGCAATTTTGAATTTTAGTTTAAGCAATTCAAAAGAAAGAAGTGAATAGCCTGACATAATTTGGGATAAGGCATTGATCCCCTATCTCTCAACTTCGAGAGGGACAAGTTTAAAAATGGATAATTCAGTTGTGTCGGTTGGAGCAGGTCTAATGTCGAGTCTCCTTGGGTTTTATGGATTGCAGACCACAGATTGCTAGCGTGTGTTACTGTGAGTAAACCGTGCCGTGATGAGGTCTGGTTCCATATTAGGTCGATTAAGTAATCTCTCAGGAAAGTCTGTTTTAGAGTATGTGCCTCGATCTGTATCCATGCTTTCGTGGTATCTGGGGTTCACCACTCTCAGGCGAAGGAAAGGCTGCAATAAAGTAGTCTTTAATAATAGGGAGGCCAGCACCGCCCACACGTTTCTTTTTGGACATTATCTGTTGCGTGACCCTGGGCTTAGACGATCCCAAGACATATTTAGTCGGGATGGACCGTGTGCTCTTACAAAATTTAGCGTGGACCGGCATGGGGAGGGCTCTGAATACGTAAATGAGTTTAGGAAGGGTCATCATTTGAAACAATGCCACTCTTCCCATCCATGAAACGGCTTTCATGGAGAAACTGGTGAAATATTTTGATATGACGGTTAGGAGGGGGTCATAATTATGGGCTTAGAGCAAGGTGAGGTAATTTTGATCCCAAGGTAGGGAAGTTCGGAGGTTTACCAGTCTAAGTTGTATGAGGTTTTCAATGTGTTCAAATCTACAGGTGGGTGAGATGTTAATGGGAAGGGCCTGAGATGTCTGGATCCGTTAGTGATGGAGAAAGGGTCGGACACTACCCCCATTAACCCAGACTTTTGCTGAGGGAGAGGAATACAGGCTGGAAATCGCGTTTAGAATCTGCCCCGAGACGCCCATATGACGGAGAGTAGAGAATGCGTAGTCCCAGTGTAGGCGATCGAACGCCTTTTCTGCGTCCAAGGTCACCACAAGCATCGGCATTTTACGGAGTTCTGCGAGATTAAACAGATCCACAACTCATCTAGTATTTTCTGAGTGCAAATAGAAAGAAAGTTGGTACCGCGCTGGTGAGAGTGACAATCCGCAGCACTACAGTTGTAAAGTCCTCAGTTGTTCCAAAGGAGCAGCTGGTGTATCCGACAACAATTCACCCGATGGTCTTGCACGCCCCACGTGTGTGTCGGCGTTCCTGTCCAGCCACCAACGTCCGGTCCTGGGTGTCTGCGCACTAAACCTTTAGATCAAGAGGAAAAAGAAACACTGGTGCGGTATCTTTGATAAATTCAATTTAGCGCAAGATTTATTACACTTACAAAATCCACATAGTTAAGAACATATAAACGACTGCCCATATGTTCTTAACTATGTGGATTTTGTAAGTGTAATAAATCTTGCGCTAAATTAATTTATCAAAGATACCGCACCAGTGTTTCTTTTCTCTTGATCTAAAGGTTTAGTGCGTAGACATCCAGGACCGGACGTTGGTGGCTGGACAGGAACGACACACACGTGTGCAAGACCATCGGTGAATTGTTGTCGGATACACCAGCTGCTCCTTTGGAACAACTGAGGACTTTACAACTGTAGTGCTGCGGATTGTCACTCTCACCAGCGCGGTACCAACTTTCTTTCTATTTGCATTTTGACACGGAGGTTTGAGCCTGCCTCTTTACGGTTACCGCTGCTTCCTTGTGCTCACGCGGACTCTCTCTGTTGTGTTAGTATTTTCTGAGGCCTGTCTACCTGCTACAAACCCAGTTTGATCTGGATGGATCAAAGACGGGAGCAATGGGGACAATCTGCTTGCGATGAGTTTGCCAAAAATCTTAATATCGGAATTGAGCAATGAAATAGGTCTGAAATTCTGGGGGGTATCCAGCGACTTACCAGGTTTCAGGATAGTGACCAACAATGCCTCCAACATGTCTGAGGGGATGGGTTGTCCCTCAAGTACTTGGTTGAAGAGGTCTAGCAGGTAAGGTGCAAGGGCGGATTGAAATTGACTATAGTACTCATTGGAAAGTCTGTCTCGACCTGGGGATTTGCCCAAGGGGAGTAAGGAGATAATTTTACTGATTTCAGGAAATGAAAATGGGGCATTAAGAGACTGTAGCTGTGTGGGAGTAAGAGGGGAAAGGGAGGCCTGAGAGAGCAAGTCCGTTACCAGAGCAGGATAATTATCCGGGAGGGTGATGGTGTCTCTAAGGTTATAGAGTTCTTGGTAATACAATTTAAATTGAGTAGCTATGTCTCTAGGGTCCATCAGTCGTGCTTTGGTCGAGGGGTGGATTAGATACGGAATTCTGGATTTAGGTTTTTGGGTTTAAAGTTGACTCGCTAGTAGTCGACCCGCTTTGTTTCCTTGATAGTAGTGTATAGATTTCAATCTGAGTAGGGATTTGTAGTAAGACTGGAGCAATAGGCTGCTATGTTTGTTAAGAGCAAGTCTGAGGTCATTAGAGTCTTGGGATGTGAGCGTAGCCTTATTAACACCTTCCAATCGAGCAATGTCTGCCAAGGTTTGAGAGATGTCTTTTTCTCTAATCTTTTTTGCAGTAACACCCAACTTAATCAGGGAGCCCCTCTTAAATGCTTTATGGGCCTGCCATAAAACAAATTTGTCTGGGACAGAGTCAGCATTGAATTGAAAGTATTCCTTCAGAGGTGCAGAAAGTTCTTCTGTGAATTTTGGGTTTCTGTAAAGAAACGTGTTATTCCTCCATCCCGTGGCTCTAGGAGATTGGAATTGATCTTCTAAGGTAAGAGTGATTGGGGCGTGGTCAGACCATTTAATCAGGCCAATTTCAGTGGAGAGAGCATGGAGAAGGGAGGGATGGTCCACCAGAAACATGTCTATACGAGAGAATGACAGATGTATCGGGGAGAAAAAGGTAAAGTCTCTTTTCGACTATGTTGGGCCCTCCAGGCATCAACCAGACCCTCTGAGTGAAAGAAGGGAGCTAAACCTAAGTCATTCCTGCGTGAGGGGGCCTTAGAGTCAAAGGCTGAGTATAGAACAGAATTGAAATCTCTGCAAATAATCTCCTTTCCTTGTTTAACCTTGTGTATAGCACACATCAGCCTATGGAAAAAAAAGTCAGTTGGCGAGAGTTAGGCGCATACAGGTTGACTAGTGTATAGACAATGTTATTATTTGAACAGACCAAGATGATGAAGCGGCCATTAGTCTACTTTTGTAGTGATTGGGGCAAAAGCAACTGTATTTTTAATAGCGATAAGGGTGCCTTTTTGTTTTTTGTGGAAACGTGAATGGAAAATATTAGGGAACAAGCAGTGGTATATTCTGAAAGTGTCCTGTTGTATTAAGTGAGTCTTCTGTATACAGAGTATGTCAACAGTGGAGGTCAGTGCTTCCTTCTACATGTAAGAGCGTTTCTGGGGGTAATTAAGGCCTTTAACATTGAGTGACATAATTTTGAGACCCATGGCGCCAGTGAGGGGTTGACTAAGCGGGCGTTCTGAAGGCAGCGGGGACACTGTACAGATGCGTGAGTACTATGCAGGCGCGAGACAGAGGGAGTGGAGCCTTGCAACAAGACGGTGTGAGCAGAGTAAAAGGGTAAGGCGGGATATGGAGAGGGAAATGTAAGGGTAGAAAGGGGAAACAAGAAACCTAAACCAAACAATAAGTTATGACTGATAGTGTAGCGGTGGGTATTTCCACCTATATATCAGTTGGGCGGTAAGTCCAATACCAGAGCTTAGACAGGTAGAAAACGTTTGTTTCAGGTACTAAGAGGGTGGCACCCTATCCGTCCAACAGTACATCTGACTGCCCTCTTACTGCTGTACTCAAGGCACCAACATACTGCATTAAGCTATGGAAGATTCAATACAAAGGATATGTCTCAGGAGGGCTCTAGCAAAAGATAAATCCGGACATCAGTCATCTGAAGCGGATGGAGGAGGGGGAGTCGCCGAAGCGCGATTGTCCTTTGAGTTATCCAAAGGAATTGTGATCCGCCAGGACTGGAGAAGCTGTTTTTCTTCTTCAAGGGTCTTGACTGCGTGGATTAGGCCATTCCTGCAGATCAGCAGTTTCAGGGGATACCCCCATTAGTAAGGTACATTGTGGTTTTGAAGTGCCGTTGTTATGGGCACCGAGGCCCTGCGTTTACGCAGAGTGAACAGGGAGAGATCAGCAAAGAGTCTAACTTGCTGGTAACGGTCCTCTCTTTCTCGCCACCGCCATCAAAGCCTATTTGGTGTGAAAGAAGTGAATGCACTCTAGGACATCGCGCGGCATATCTGGACCAAAATGCGGAAGTTTAGCAATCCTATGTGCTCTATCAATGATCATGTCAGGTGTAGGGATCGATGACAAAAGCACTTTCATAAGACCTTTGAGGTATGGCTGCAGGTCTTGGGGGGGCAACATCCTCAGAAATGCCTCTAAACTTAATATTGTTGCGCCTATATTAAATTGCTTCAAGCTGGTCGGCCATTTCGTTATGGGCATCTATGACAGTATTTTGAGAAGATGCAAATTCGCTCATTTTAGCTTCAATGTGATGTATCTTGTATTCAGCAGATTGTAGCCTGGCCGAGAGAGGGTTAAGCAGGCCTACTATGTCAGTGTGCAAAGAAGACTTCCAGGCCAGTAGCATATGCTTAAGGGAGACTTCAGTGACAGGCTTATCAGAAGTGGCCAGTGCTTGGAGGCATCTCTGATGGAGGCAGTCCCTGTGAGGATTTACTGGCCTGTAGGGCATCTGGTGAGCTGATAGCAGCCCCATGGGGCGAGTGGCCTTCTAGCAGGACATTGCGGTGCACAAACGGCCAGGCGCCATCTTGGGGGCTGCAGGCAGTACTCGTCAGCGCTTGTGCTTCAGGAGGAGTCGGCGGCAGTGACTGAGGTGAGGAGTGCAAAGGGCAGCAGCGCTTGATAGGTCTGGTGGAGAAGGTGAGTGGGCAGGCATCACGGGCGACATGCTGTGGATCAGGGAGGCTGGCGGGATCCCGTGTGCACCATCGGCGCCATCTTTACTGCGTCTCCAGGCCAGGAAGGCTTCCATGCTGCCGCCTTGGAGCTTAGGCAATTGCCTCTTCGATTTTCCCCATGAGGATGGGGGATGGATCGAGTGGCAGCGGGAGTGTTGTGGTGCTGCTCCGGCGCTGATCAAGCGGGGCAAATGCTGAGAGAAGCGCTGAGGGTGTCGGAGCTCTCTTCTCAGGTGGCCATCGTGCTCAGCATGCTCAGGGGCCCCCGTATAAAAAGAATTTAAAGAAAAATTATTTCCATCACTATATTCTGACATATGTAACTTTTTAATATTTGTTTACAGAGATGTGTAAAGGCTTAATTTTTCCATAGCAATCTGTAGATTTTTGGCATACCATTTATTTTTGTATGTCACGTGAAAGATTCTAGATGTGAATATCTGAACCCAAGATTAAAAATTAACTAAACATAAAAATACAAAAATAACAATCATGTAAATAAAACGTAGATGTAATTTTTATTGGATTCTACTATTAGAATTGCTATTATGAAAATTGTTACTGAATTCTCAGATATTTAGGGGGACAATCATTCTTTATTTTCAGTGACTTATTATTATATTTAAAGAAATTGTCCTACAATTTAATTTTGCATGTTTATTCATCCAAAGAGTTAGAACTAAACGGACCTGTATTCGTTTCAAACTATTGTGAGACAGTGACAGGAAAAGTGATTGGGTATTGTTATATTTCCCCAAGATTTCTCTCATATGTGTACTAGGCTCCAGGAAGTATATCTCTCTTCCTGGAAAAGCTGGATGAGGTATAAGTAGAGATGAGCGAACTTTTAAAAAAAGTTCGGCGTTCGGGTTGTGGTAAGTCGCGCATCCCGTTATGGATTCCACTATAGCGGCATATGGAATCCATAAGGGGCGGCTGCCACCAACCCGAACTGTTGAACAGCCGAAGGACCTGGGGTGACGTCACTGTCATGTGATCAGTGCAGGGGGCGTGGCTCAGCACTGGATTTGATCCCGTGCTAAAACCAAGCCCCCTGCACTGATCACATGACGGTGACGTCACCCCAGGTCCTTCGGCTGTTCAACAGTTCGGGTTGGTGGCAGCCGCCCCTT
This sequence comes from Bufotes viridis, assembly GCA_033119425.1. Classification (NCBI taxonomy): domain Eukaryota; kingdom Metazoa; phylum Chordata; class Amphibia; order Anura; family Bufonidae; genus Bufotes; species Bufotes viridis. Next base: position 252,684,191 of record CM065590.1, read on the forward strand.
ATGGATTCCATATGCCTCTATAGTGGAATCCATAACGGGATGCGCGACTTCCACAACCCGAACGCCGAACTTTTTTTTAAACTTCGCTCATCTCTAGATATAAGGAATCTGAGTATTTTAAGCAAAGAGCAGTTTGCTAAGGGTTTTGGTCCTGTTTTTGGGGCTGGATTTTTATGGAATGATGGGTAGGTTGGTAGTGGGGCCTAGCATTTCCTTTCTGCCCAGCATAAGATTTTATTGTCACGTGGTCCAGCTCATTACTGGGCTATTAAGGTATGCACTACAGAGAGATCCATCTGAGGACATAGAACCTGTCTGGGGAGACTGATACTGTGATCGCTAGCATCAACCTGGACTTTTGCTCTTGTTGTGAGGTCACACGTTAATGGAATTTTGTTTGAGTGGTGCTTAGTAATAGAGATGAGCGAACACCTGGATGTTCGGGTTCGAGAGGTTCGGCCGAACTTCCGGAAAATGTCCGGGTTCGTGATCCGAACTCAACCCGAACTTCATCCCGAACCCGAACCCCATAGAAGTCAATGGGGACCCGAACTTTTGGGTACTAAAAAGGCTGTAAAAGACACCCAGAGGGATAATATACCGCAATAAACGCATTGCGATTACAACTTTGAGCTAACGATCACCATGGGAACGCCTCCTCCAGTAGAATGTACTGTCGGATCTGAGAATTAAGTTGAAATCGCAATGCGATTCTTATATATTTGCTTAATCGCATTGCGATTTCAACTTAGCATTGCTAAATAATTCCATCCATATCGTTAACTTACTGAGTCAGTAAGTTAGCGAATATGGATGGAATTATTAGCAATGCTAAGTTGAAACGGCAATGCGATTAAGCAGATATATAATAATCGCATTGCGTTTTCAACTTAATTCTCACATCCGACAGTATATTCTACTGGAGGAGGCGTTCCATGGTGATCGGTAGCTCAAAGTTGTAATCGCAATGCGATTAAGCAAATACATAAGAATCGCATTGCGATTCCAACTTTTAGTACTCAACTTTTAAAATCGTACACCACTTTAAGTTCCAAAGTTGCAATCGCGTTCGAATAGAACTTAAAGCTGTCTCTTAGTCAGTTTTAGTATTGGTGTGCTGTAATAGAAGTTACATTCGATGCCGCGAATATAACTTAGAGCAATACAGTCAACTTTACACTGTTAGTTTTATTATCGCGATAATACAACTATTTAAGAATCGTGTACGTGCGTCTGTACGTGTGTGCGTTACCTCGGACACTATTCTATTTTGCCAGCCACAGCTGAAACCACTGATTTATGGTATTGCTATTTTGGCAATTGAATTTAACCCCAGAAAATAATCTATCCTTTGCCAGACAGCAGACAGTATTATACTTGTCTAGCCAAAGCTGGAACACCAGATTTAGGGATTGGTATTTGGGCAATTGTATTTAACCCCTTAATAAAATATAGAAATTTCTTTCCTGAGTTTCTAGGAGTGACAATTAGCACAGCCAAGCCCCTGATGTAGGATATAGCAAAAAAAAAAAAACTAGTATTGATAGATTGATGGACTTGGTGGTAGCTTTTTCTGGCGCACCACAAGTCACAAAATGGCCGCCGATCAACCCAGAAAATAAGTGACAGAAAAACGCTCTGTGCAGCCTAAAAACCAGCGAGCAAGTAACTAGCAGAAGTTCAATGGTTCTCAGCTGTAAATTGATCCGTTCATTAGGTGCTGTTGCTGACTTTAACCTGCCTAATCTCGCCCTGACAAAAGCTGCGTCCTCTCCCTACACTAATCAGAGCAGTGTGACGTGCGGCGCTACGTGACTCCAGCTTAAATAGAGGCTGGGTCACATGCTGCACTTGGCCAATCACAGCCATGCCATTAGTAGGCATGGCTGTGATGGGCTCTTAGGGCAAGAAGTAAAACGCTAGCTGATTGGCTGCTGTGCAGCCCTTCAGAAAGCGGGAAGCAATCGACGAACACCGAACACGAACCCGAACTTTTTTGAAAATGTCTGGGTTCGGGTTCGGGTCCCGGACACCCCAAAATTCGGTACGAACCCGAACTATTCTCGAACTGTTCGCTCAACACTAATTAGTAAGCCACTTGCATTGTCAGGGAAACATATTTTTAGTTAGTTCTCCGTTAAGCAGTGGTTGATTTGTGTTTTGGGTACAGTTGAGTGAACACCTGGATATTTGGGTTAGAGTAGTTCGGCCGAACTTCCCGAAAATGTTCGGGATCCGAACTCGACCTGAACTTCACCCCGAAACCCATTGAAGTCAATGGGGACCCGAACTTTTGGGCACTAAAAAGGCTGTAAAATAGCCGAGGAAAGGGCTAGAGGCCTGCAAAGGGGAGCAAAATGTAGGTAAATGCCCTGCAAACAAATGTGGATAGGGAAATGACATAAAATAAATAAAAATTAACCAATATCAATTGGCAACTTGGAGGAGGAGGAGGTGGAATAGGAGTTTGGGGTGGCATCAGGTGGGAATGCTATGGGAGTTGATGTTCTCATCACAGCCAAAAAGGATTCATGTCTGACTGCAGTGCCACAGGCCTCATTCACAGACTCAGGGCCATGGCACCCGCAAAGAGGAGAGCGGTCCGGTAACAGAAACACAGGCCTCAGATCAACCTGCAATGGAACAGGCCATTATCATTTATGTAGGCCCCTGACACCCAGACAGAGGAGAGGTCATTTGACAGTAAAAAGTGTTAAATGTCTGCCACCAAGACGGCAAACAAGTATGTGAAATTTAGGCCCCTGACAACCAGACAATGGGGCGGTCATGACAGTAAAAAGAGTTTAATGTCTGCCACCAAGACAGGAAGCAAGTATGTGAAAGTTAGGCCCTTGACACCCAGACAGAAGAGAGAGGTCCCATAGCAGCAAAAGGGGCATCATGTCACCCACCAACGGAGAAGGCCACTTTTAGTTATTTAGGCCCCAGCACCCAGACAGAGGAGAGAGGTCCCAAGGCAGAGAATCGGGCTTCATGTCACCCACCAATGGAGAAGGCCACTTTCAGATATTTAGGCCCCTGGCACCCAGACGGAGGAGAGGTTCATTCAATTTTGGGTTGCCCCGCAAAATAATGGTGAAATGAAAACAAGAGGATTCAATAAAGAAGTGCCTTGGAGTACAAGAATATATGGTTAAGGGGAGGAAGTTATAAATGTCTATTCTGCACAAGGGATGGACAGGTCCTGTGGGATCCATGCCTGGTTCATTTTTATGAACGTCAGCTTGTCCACGTTGGCTGTGGTCAGGCGGCTGCGTTTGTCAGTAATGACACCACCTGCCGTGCTGAATACACGTTCAGACAAAACGCTGGCCGCCGGGCAGGTCAGCACCTCCAAAGCATGAATGGCTAGCTCTGGCCACGTGGACAATTTGGAGACCCAGAAGTTGAATGGGGCCGAACCATCAGTCAGTACGTGGAGGGGTGTGCACACGTACTGTTCCACTATGTTGGTGAAATGCTGCCTCCTGCTAACACGTTCCGTATCAGGTGGTGGTGCAGTTAGCTGTGGCATGGTGACAAAATTTTTCCACATCTCTGCCATGCTAACCCTGCCCTCAGAGGAGCTGGCCGTGACACAGCTGCGTTAGCGACCTCTCGCTCCTCCTCTGCCTTCACCTTGGGCTTCCACTTGTTCCCCTGTGACATTTGGGAATGCTCTCTGTAGCACGTCTACCAACGTGCGCTTGAACTCGCGCATCTTCCTATCGCGCTTCAGTGCGGGAAGTAAGGTGGGCACATTGTCTTTGTACTGGGGATCCAGCAGGGTGGCAACCCAGTAGTCTGCACACATTAAAATGTGGGCAACTCTGCTGTCGTTACGCAGGCACTGCAGCATGTAGTCGCTCATGTGTGCCAGGCTGCCCAGAGGTAAGGACAAGCTGTCCTCTGTGGGGGGCGTATCGTCATCGTCCTCCATTTCCCCCAGCCACACACCAGTGATGGACCCGAGCTGTGTTGGGTGCCACCCCGCTGGGAACATGCTTCATCCTCATCCACCTCCTCATCCTCGTCCTCCAGTAGTGAGCCCTGGCTGGCCACATTTGTACCTGGCCTCTGCTTTTGAAAAAAACCTCCCTCTGAGCCACTTCTAAGAGACTGGCCTGAATCTTCCTCCTCCTGGGCCACCTCCTCTTCCATCATCAACCTAAGTGTTTTCTGAAGGAGACATAGAAGTGGTATTATAACGCTGATGTAACGGGGATCAACGAAGGTGGCAACCCAGTAGTCCGCACACGTTAAAATGTGGGCAACTCTGCTATCACTGCGCAGGCACTGCAGCATGTAGTCGCTCATGTGTGCCAGGCTCCCCAGAGGTAAGGACAAGCTGTCCTCTGTGGGAGGCGTATCGTCATCGTCCTCCGTATCCCCCAGCCACGCACCAGTGATGGGCCTGAGCTGTGTCGGGTGCCACCCCGCTGGGAACCTGCTTCATCAACATCCTCATCAACCTCCTCCTCATCCTCCTCGTCCTCCAGTAGTGGGCCCTGGCTGGCCACATTTGTACTTGGCCTCTGCTGTTGAGAAAAACCTCCCTCTGAGCCACTTCTAACAGACTGGCCTGAAAGTTTAAAAATGACCCCTCATCCTCCTCCTCCTGGGCCACTTCCTCTGCCATCATCGCCCTAAGCGTTTTCTCAAGGAGACATAGAAGTGGTATTGTAATGCTGATATTGGCGTCATCGCCACTGGCCATGTTGGTGGAGCACTCAAAACAGCCCAACAGGGCACACAGGTCTCGCATGGAGGCCCAGTCATTGGTGGTGAAGTGCTGATGTCCGCAGTGCGACTGATTCGTGCGTGTTGCAGCTTAAACTCCACTGTGGCCTGCTGCTGCTCGCACAGTCTCTCCAGCATGTGCAAGGTGGAGTTCCACCTGTTGGGCACGTCGCATATGAGGTGGTGAGCGGGAAGGCCGTAGTTATGCTGTAGCGCAGACAGGCGAGCAGCAGCAGGATGTGAACGCCGGAAGCACGCACAGACAGCGGTACTTTATGCAGCAGCTCTGACATGTCGGGGTATTTGTGAAGGAACTTCTACACCACCAAATTCAGCACATACGCCAGGCAAGGGATGTGCGTCAAACCGCTAGTCCAAAAGCTGCGACTAGATTTCGCCCATTATCGCACACCCCCAGGTCGGGCTTGAGGCCCACCGGCAGCAACCACTCGTCGGTCTGTTGTTCAATACCCTGCCACAACTCCTGCGCGGTGTGGGGCCTGTGCCCCAAACATATGAATTTCAGAACGGCCTGCTGACGTTTACCCTGGGCTGTTCTGAATTTGGTGTTGAAGGTGTGTGGCTGACTGGATGAGCAGTTGGAAAAAGAGGAGGAGGAAGCCGAGTAGGAGGATGAGGCTACAGGAGGCAAAGAATGATGCCCTGCGATCCTTGGTGGCGGAAGGACGTGCGCCAAAGAACTCTACGCCTGGGGCCCAGCAGCCACTACATTTACCCAGTGTGCAGTTAGGGAGATATAGCGTCTCTGGCCGTGCTTACTGGTCCACGTATCTGTGGTTAGGTGGACCTTGCCACAGATGGCGTTGCACAGTGCACACTTGATTTTATCGGACACTTGGTTGTGCAGGGAAGGCACGGCTCACTTGGAGAAGTAGTGGCGCCTGGGAACAACATACTGTGGGACAGCCATCGCCATCAACTGTTTGAAGCTGTCTGTGTCCACCAGCCTGAAAGACAGCATTTCAAAGGCCAGTAGTTTAGAAATGCTGGCATTTAGGCCCAGGCCTCGAGGGTGGGTAGGTGGGAATTTTCGATTTCTCTCCAATGTTTGTGAGATGGAGAGCTGAACGCTGCCATGTGACATGGTGGAGATGCTTGGTGACGGAGGTAGTGGTGTTGGTGGGACATCCTCTGTTTGGTGGGCGGCAGGTGCCAACATTCCTGCCGAGGAAGCAGCAGAAGATGGAGCAGGGGAGCCTGTGTGAGTTCCTTATCTTTAAGGTGTTTACTCCACTGCAGTTCATGCTTTGCATGTAGATGCCTGGTCATGCAGGTTGTGCATAGGTTCAGAACATTAATGCCTCGCTTCAGGCTCTGTTGGCACAGCATGCAAACCACTTGGGTCTTGTCGTCAGCACATTGTTTAAAGAAGTGCCATGCCAGGGAACTCCTTGAAGCTGCCTTTGGGGTGCTCGGTTCCTGGTGGCGGTGGCCAGTAGCAGGTGGCCGTGCTTACTGGTCCACGTATCTGTGGTTAGGTGGACCTTGCCACAGATGGCGTTGCACAGTGCACACTTGATTTTATCGGACACTTGGTTGTGCAGGGAAGGCACGGCTCACTTGGAGAAGTAGTGGCGCCTGGGAACAACATACTGTGGGACAGCCATCGCCATCAACTGTTTGAAGCTGTCTGTGTCCACCAGCCTGAAAGACAGCATTTCAAAGGCCAGTAGTTTAGAAATGCTGGCATTTAGGCCCAGGGCTCGAGGGTGGGTAGGTGGGAATTTACGCTATCTTTCCAAGGTTTGTGAGATGGAGAGCTGAACGCTGCTGTGTGACCTGGTGGAGATGCTTTGTGACGGAGGTAGTGGTGTTGCTGACACATCCTCTGTTTGGTGGGCAGCAGGTGCCAACATTCCTGCCGAGGAAGCAGCAGAAGAGGGAGCAGGGGGAGCCTGTGTGAGTTCCTTATTTTTAAGGTGTTTACTCCACTGCAGTTCATGCTTTGCATGTAGATGCCTGGTCATGCAGGTTGTGCTAAGGTTCAGAACATTAATGCCTCGCTTCAGGCTCTGATGGCACAGCGTGCAAACCACTTGGGTCTTGTCAGCACATTGTTTAAAGAAGTTCCATGCCAGGAAACTCATTGAAGCTGCCTTTGGGGTGCTTGGTCCCTGGTGGCGGTGGCCAGTAGCAAACGAAGTCTCTTGGCAGCGTCTGTTCAGCTTTTGCTCCCTGCTCCCTCTTTTGCTACGCTGTTGGCTCGGTCTCACCACTGCCTCTTCCTCTGAACTATGAAATTCAGTGGCACGACCTTCATTCCATGTGGGGTCTAGGACATCATCGTCCCCTGCATCGTCTTTCTCCCTGACCTCCTGTTCGGTCTGCACACTGCAAAACGACGCAGCAGTTGGCACCTGTGTTTTGTCATCATCAGAGACGTGCGGACTCCGATGAGGTGGTTTTCCCATGTCCTTATCAGGAAACATAAGTGGTTGTGCATCAGTGCATTCTATGTCTTCCACCACTGGGGAAGGGCTAGGTGGATTCCCTTGGGAAACCCTGCCAGCAGAGTCTTCAAACAGCATAAGAGACTGCTGCATAACTTGAGGCTCAGACAGTTTCCCTGATATGCATGGGGGTGATGTGACAGACTGATGGGTGTGGTTTTCAAGCGCCACCTGTGTGCTTTCTGCAGAAGACTGGAAGGGAGATAATGTTGTGAATGTGCTGGATGCACTGTCGGCCACCCAATTGAGTAGCGCCTGTACTTGCTCAGGCCTTACCATCCTTAGAATGGCATTGGGGTCCACCAAATATCGCTGTAAATTCTGGTGAGTACTGGAAGCTGAGGTAGTTGGTTGACTAGGACGTGTGGCTGTGGCAGAATAGCCACGTCCTCTCCTAGCACCAGAGGGTCCACTTACAACACTACGACCATGTCCGCGTCCGCTACTAGATGTTTTCCTCATTGTTACCGTTCACCACAATAAGAAAAAAATTATTTTGCCCAATGTATTGACTTCAAATTTAGGCCTATTTATGTACCGTATTACACTAATCCAGGCACAGCAGTAACCACAGATTTAGGGAAATATAAATTGTAGGCCTAGTATTTAGGCCCTGGATGAAACGTATCCTTTTACGGACAGATTTACACTTTGAGATGCACAGTAGCGTGTGAAAAAATATATAGGATTATGATTTCAGCACTTGTATTTTAACACTTTGTGTAATATACCCTTTAACGGAAAGAAATACACTTAGAGATGCAAAACAGTGTGTGCAAATGTAGAGGATTATGCTGTATTTTAACACTTACTGTAATATACCCTTTAATGGACAGATTTACATTTGGCCTGCAACAGCTGGAACACCAATTTTTGGGTATTGCTATTTTGGCAATTGAATTTCAGCCCAGAACAAAATGTATCCTTTGCCGGACATTATGAAACTTGTCCAGTCACAGCTGGAACACCAGATTTACAGTATTCCTATTTTTGCAACTGAATTTCACCCCTGAAAATACTATATCGGACACTATGAAACTTGGCCAGCCACAGCTGAAACCACTGATTTATGGTATTGCTATTTTGGCAATTGATTTTCACCACAGAAAAAAATCTATCCTTTGCCAGACAGCAGACAGTATTACTCTTGCCTAACCACAGCTGGAACACTAGATTTAGGTGATTGCTATGTTGGCAATTTAATTTAACCCCTCAATAAAATATAGAAATTTCTATCCTGAGTTTCTAGGGGTGAAAATAAGCACAGCCAAGCCCCTGAAGTAGGATATAGCAAAAAAAAACTAGTATTGATAGATTGATGGACTTGGTGGCAGCTTGTGCTGGTGCACCACAAGACACAAAATGGCCACGATCACCCCAGAAAAAAGTGACAGAAAAATGCTCTGTGCAGCCTAAAAACCAGTGAGCAATTGACTACAGAAGTTGAATGTTTCACAGCTGTAGATCGATCACTTCATTAGGTGTTTTTGCTGAGTTTTCCCTGCGTAATCTCGCCCTCACAGCAGCTGCGTCCTATCCCTACACTAATCAGAGCAGAGTGACCTGCGGCGCTACGTGACTCCAGCTTAAATAGAGGCTGGGTCACATGCTGCACTTGGCCAATCACAGCCATGCCATAAGTAGGCATGGCTGTGATGCCTTCTTAGGGCAAGAAGTAAAACGCTAGCTGATTGGCTGCTTGCACCAGGTAGTAGAGTGATTCCTGATATTGTGAGAGACATTCAATAGGGATCCACATACTGTACTAGTTTTGTGATTTAACGCACGCAAATCTAAAAACAAACTATTATAAGACACAAATTTTCAGCTTGGTAAAATATTTAACGCTTGTTTTTTTATCATATATATATAAACTTCCCTTTAGAGGTTAAAACATCAGTTATAAAATTTGAGATCAATATGTAATAACATTTGAGCAAAAAAATATTGTTTAAAAGCATAAAGAAAAATATGACATGATGCTCCAAACAAAGATGCCATGAACAAAACCATAAAATGACAAGATTTTTTTCAAAATTTTTAGAATTACTGCACTTTAAATTGCACAAATATTGCTAAACATAAAGGTGAACATTTACTAAGACAGGCATATTACAGGCTAGTCTTAATTTGTCCCTTACTGGTGTCAAATGCACAACAATTACTAGGAGGTGTCATACCTCTATACAGCTCCGTAAGCCAAAATGGAAATCAACATCAGCAAGAGAGCCCTTTTATATTTCCGTTATAATCTATGCCAGGTTCTTGATGTAAATTATAACCAAACATAAAATTTTCCGCTCGCTAACGGTAAACGCGAATTTCCGCAAATGTTCGCAAACCGCCATAGACTTCAGTATGGCAGGCGAATTATGAAACCCACAGGGACTCTTTCTGACCACAATAGTGATGGAAAAGTTGTTTCAAGGGGACTAACACCCGGACTGTGGCATGCCGGAGGGGGATCCATGGCAAACTCCCATGGAAAATTACGTAGTGCACGCAGAATCGGGTTTAAATCCATAAAGGGCATAAATCACCTAACATTCCTAAATTGTTTGGAATAATGTGCATAAAAACATCCAGTGTGTATATATGATCAGGTATGATGTTGCATCGATCAGGTAGTGTAAGGGTTGCGCCCGCTTCACAGTGACAGATCAAACTCCCCGTTTAATGCACCGCAAACAGTCCATTTGCACAACCGCAAACTCCCCATTTGCACAAGGCTGGATACCAAGCTAGCCATGTGCCGTTCCTTGTCCTTACTGACGTCATTGAAGGTCTCTTCCTCCACCCAGCCACGTACAACACCAAGGGTTCCCGAAAGGTGACAACAAGCCCCCTGGGATGCCTGCTGTGGTTGGTCTTCCACCTCCTCAAAGCCACCTTCCTCCTCTGACTCCTCTTCTTCAGACTCCTCTCTCTGTGTTGCCGCAGGTCCAGCAATCGATGACGACAAGGCTGCTTCTCATGTTGATGGTAACCATAACTCTTCATGCTCATCTACGGCCTGATCCAGCACTCTTTGCAGGGCACGCTCCAGGAAAAACGCATATGGGATGAGGTCGATGATGTTGCCTTGGGTTTGACTGACCAGGTTTGTCACCTCCGCAAAAGGACGCATGAGCCTACAGCCATTGTGCATGAGCGTTCAGTGATGCGGCCAAAAAATACCCAGCTCCGCAGAGGTTGTCCTTCAAAAATCTGTTCTTACCAGTTTAATCTCTGTTTTATCCCCTATCAGGGGACGTGTATCGAATAGATTTTAGGAACCGGTAGATGGAAACAGATGGTTGGTCGGTCCTCTTCCTTCCAATTTGGGGCACTGCGCGTACACCGTGCAATGTACTGTGACACCCTATAAGTGGTGTGTTAAGTAGTACTATTCTTATCAGTTTAATCCCTGTTACGTCCCCTATCAGGGGACGTGTATCAAATAGATTTTAGACAACCGCAAAGAGCTTGTTGTTAATAGTTGACACAGAGTCATGACATAAATTTTATTCCTCTATGCGTCAATCTTGGTTGAGTGATGACTGTGCTTGTGCGCACGTTTGGGAGATTGCAGGCGATGTAGGTTTTTCAAAGCCTATGGTGGTGTTAAGGTAGTTCAGTAACAGTTAAGTGACCCAGAAAACAATGATTCTGCAGTGTGGGCCCATTGTTGGCCTAGTAGGCTCTAATGATCACCTTAGATGATCACAAAGAAAATTAATGTTTTTTTTTCTGTGAAACATTATCCAGCCGATCGCTTTTGGTCTGTTCACAATGAAGCAATGACCTTATCTGGGGTGTGCCAACATTGCCAACACACTCATAGAGGTGAAAGCTTCATTGTGATACGCAAGCCCCTTCACCACAACAAGGTAACGATCACGAAGGGGAATTGACACATGTATGTGCCTTTGTTTTGTTTTTGCAGCACCAGAGGCAAGAAAAATTCGGCATGTACAAATGCCTAAAAAAAATTGATGTTTTCCAGGAAGAAAGTGTACTAAAACATTGCAGCTTGAACCCTAGTTTGTGGCAGAGAAGTAACGCAAGTCATCCGTCATGCAGAGATGAAATACAGCAGCGTGGGGACATTTTTAGCCCAAGGCATCTCATCAGGCCTTTTTTAGTCAAATGCATCCCCCACTGTCGGTCCCTTCGGGATCCATGCCTCATTCATCTTAATAAAGGTGAGGTAATCTAGACTTTTTTGATCTAGGCAATTTCTCTTCTCAGTGACAATACCTCCTGCTATGCTGAAGGTCCTGTCTGACAGGACACTTGAAGCGGGGCAGGCCAGAAGTTCTATTGCAAATTGGGATAGCTCAGGCCACAAGTCAAGCCTGCACAACCAGTAGTCAAGGGTTTCATCGCTCCTCAGTGTCGATATCTGCAGTTAAGGCGAGGTAGTCTGCTACGTGTCGGTCGAGTCGTTCCCTGAAGGGGGACCCCAAAGGGCTGTGATGATGCGTAGGACTTAAAAAGCTCTACATGTCCTCCATCAACAACACCTCTGTAAAGCGTCCTGTCCTTGGCGGCGTGGTCGTGGTCGGAGGAGGATTACTTTCACCTTTTGTACATCACCCTTACACGCTGTGTAAAGCATACTTTTTAACTTGTTTTGGAACTGCTGCATCATTTCCGACTTCCGGTAATTCGGTAACATTTCAGCCCCTTCTTGCTTATACCGGGGGTCTAGTAGCATGGCCACCCAGCACAGATCATTCTCCTTCAGCCTTTTTATACAAGGGTCCCTCAACAGGCATGACAGCATGAAAGACCCCGTTTGCACAAGGTTGGATGCCGAGCTACTCATCTCCCGTTCCTCGTCCTCACTGATCTCATTGAAGGTCTGTTCTTCCACCCCAGCCACATACAACACAATGGGTCCCAGATAGGTGACAACAATGAGCACCCTGGGATGCCTGCTGTGGTTGGTCTTCCTCCTCCTCAAATCCACATTCCTCCTTTGACTCCTCTTCCTCAGACTCCTCTTCCAGCATTGCTGCAGGTCCAGCAAGCGATGATGATAAGGCTGTTTCTGGTGGTGATGGTGACCACAACTCTTCCTCTTCACACTCATCTACGGCCTGATCCAGCACTCTTCACAGGGCATGCTCCAGGAAGAAAATAAATGGGATGAAGTCGCTGATGGTGCCTTTGGTGCGACTGACTAGGTTTGTTACGTCCTCAAAGGGACGGATGAGACTACAGGCAATGCGCATGAGCATCCAGTAACGTGGCAAAAAAATACCCAGCTCCGCAGAGGAAGTCCTAGCAGCCCGGTCATAGAAATACTCGTTGACTGCTTTTTCTTGTTGGAGCAGGCGGTTGAACATTAGGAGTGTTGAATTCCAACGTGTCGGGCTGTCGCAAATCAAGCGCCTCACTGGCATGTTGTTTCGCCGCTGAATATCGGGAGGAAGGAACAAAAATACCAGACTTCAAAAAAGCTAAATTTAGCCAACTAAGAGATGCCATAGGCCTAACTAACTGGGACAAAGTCCTCAAAAATAAAAATACAACCATAAAATGGGATATTTTTTAAAAGCATTGTAACATCTAATTGTGAGAGGTACATACCTTATAGGAATAAAAGGCTAAGGAACAATAAGAAACCCATGTGGATAAATGGAACCGTAAAGAAAGCAATAAATGACAAAAAGAAAGCATATAAATCACTAAAACAGGAGGGGAGCCTGGAAGCACTGATAAACTATAAGGAAAAAAATAGAATATGTAAAAAACGAATTAATAAAATTTGCCAAACTAGAGACCGAGAGATTAATTGCCAAAGAGAGTAAAACTAACCCTAAAATGTTCTTCAATTATATAAATAGTAAAAAATATAAATCTGAAGGAGTCGGCCCTCTACATAGCAATGAGGGGGGTGTTGCAGAGAGCGACAAGGATATATCATCAGTTTAAATAAACTGCAGAACACCTTTAACTAACGGTAGTTCTCTCTCCCCCCCCCTTGTCATTCTTCACTCCCCCCCCTTGTCATTCTCCCCCCCCCCTTGTCACCCTTCCTCCCCCCACCCCATGTCAATCTCTCCCCCCTCTTGTCATTCTTCACCCCCCCCTTGTCATTCTTCACACTCCCCGCCCTTGTCATTCTTCCTTCCCCCCCTCCCCCCTTGTCATTCTCTCCCCTCCCCCATGTCATTATCTTTCCCATTCCCCCCTACCTCTGGTGTAGCGCGGCCAAGCTCTTTATGGTCCGCGGGTACAGGAGCTTTTGTTTCCTGTACCCGAGGGGACTGACATGAAGTGCACACTTCATGTCAGTCCAGCCGGGTACAGGGGACAGATGCTCCTGTACCCGCGGACCATAAAGAGCTCGGCCACGGTACAATGGACTGACAGGAGGGAGCGCTGAGCGCTTTCCCCCCCCCCTGTCAGCTCCTCTCCTCTTGGTGCACCCGGGCGGTGTGCCCTCATGGACGCGCCAGCCCGGGCAGTGCTGCAGCCGCCAGAGGCTCAATTCAGAGCACTCGGGCGGCTGCAGCATGAGGCGGGGCCGGCGCTCCTTCCCAAGGGGCACTCTACGCGGCGGCCTATTCCGCGTATAGGACGCGCCGGCCCTGTGTGTAGATGCTTGTAACTTTGTACCCCAGAACTAGTGTTGAGCACGAATATTCGAATAGCGAATATCGCAACTTTGATAATTCACGAATATTACAAATATACTGTTATATATTCGTTATATCGAATATTCGTCATTTTTTCCATCTGAACACAAATGATTCTTCCCTGCTTAAAATGCTTGTGGGTCAATGAGTCATTGGCCCACAAGCAAGAAGCAGGGAGGAATCATGACTTTCGATGTTGAAAAAAGACGAATATTCTAAAAAACGAATATATATCATAATAGCGAATATATTCGTTTTGACAATTTTTTTTAGAATATTCGTCTTTTTTTTCTTCTCCAAACAGTACAGTTAAACCCCTTTGGCATACTCTTCCCCACAAGCGTCCCCGTCACCATGGGAACGCCTGGTGTTTAGAATATACCATCGGATCTGAGTTAGATCGTGAAAACTCAAATCCGATGGTATATTCTAACACAGAGGAGTTCCCATGGTGATGGAAACGCTTGAAGTTAGAGTATACCAGCAGACGCATACATACTGGCCCCCTGCTGCCTGGCGGCACCTGACCTCTGACAGGGCACTGTGATCCACACAATTAGCAGTGCGCCTCCCCCCCCCACCCCCCACTATTAAAATTATTCATGGACAGTCCCCTCACCATCATTGGTGGCAGCAGCAGTTGCGATCGGACTCCCAGCATTGTAATGCTGGGGCTCCGATCGGTTACCATGGCAACCAGTACGCTACTGAAGTCCTGGCTGCCATGGTCAGTTAGTCAGCATTGTACTTACCTGCGCGGGGGCCGCCGGGCGCTCCTTCTTCTCAAACTCACAGGTCTGTGTGGCGCATTGCTATAAGCATACGCTGCACAGACCTGTGAGTTTAAGAAGGAGTGGCCCCAGCGCAGGTAAGTACAATGCTGACTAACTGACCATGGCAGCCAGGACTTCAGTAGCTTACTGGTTGCCATGGTAACCGATCGGAGCCACAGCATTGCACTGCTGTGAGTCCGATAGCAACTGCCACTGTCACCAATGATAGGGGGGAGGGGGAGGGCGCACTGCTAGCAATGATTAATCCTGGGGAGGGAGGGGGGATTGGGGGGTGCACTGGCCAGCGATGATTAATCCGGGGGGGAGATGTTTAATACGGGGGAAGGGGGAGGTTGCACTGGCCAGCAATGATTGTAATATTAGTGGGAGGGGTTGATGTGGAGGTTGCTGTGATCCGCACAATTAACCCCTCAGGTGCAGGGTTAATTGTGTTGATCACAGTGCCCTGTCAGAGGTCAGGTGCCGCCAGACAGCAGGGGGCCAGTATGTATGCGCCTGTTGGTATACTCTAACTTCAAGCGTCCCCATCACCATGAGAACGCCTCTGTGTTAGAATATACCATCGGATTTGAGTTTTCACGATCTAACTCAGATCCGATGGTATATTCTAACCACCATGCGTTCCCATGGTGACAGGGGCGCTTCTGTGGAGGAGTATGCCAAATTTTTTGTACAGTTTGGAGAAAAAAAAGACTAATAGTCTAAAAAATGTCAATACTAATATATTCGCTGTAGTGCTATATATTCGTTTTTTAGAATATTCGTCTTTTTTCAACATCTAAAGTCATGATTCCTCCCTGCTTCTTGTTTGTGTGCCAGTGACTCATTGACCCACAAGCATTTTAAGCAGGGAGGAATCATTTGTTCAGATGGAAACAATGACGAATATTCGATATAACGAATATATAGCAGTATATTCTGTAGTGCTATATACTAGTTTTTGACCAACACCTTTTTTCGCATAAAAATTCACATTATGCTTTTTTTTTTTTTTCATTACAGATTTTTCGCAATAAAACGAATATCTCGAATACGAATATTTGCGAATATTTGACGAATATTCTACCATATATTCGCGAAATATCGCAAATTCGAATATTGCCCCTGCAGCTCATCACTACCCAGAACCTCAATGAACTGAGACCTTCAAGAAGACTGGGAAGCCATGCCTCAGCAGACTATAAGTCAACTTGTGAATAGCATGAGACATCGTTGTCAAGCTGTAATTGATGCTCAAGACCACATTTTATGCAGCCAATAAAGGTGCAGGTAAGTACTGCCCTCACTGTAATGCCAGTAGCCATGTTGGCTGCTGGCATTACAGTGATTGGCTGGCTGTAATGCGTCATCGGATGCTATATAGCACCTGATGGCGCATGTTCAGCTCAGATGTAGACAAGGAGAGCAGAGAGTAGGAAGGGAAAGACAGTGTAGGGAGCGATTTTCAGTTTTTATTCTGAGAAAGCTTTTCCAAGACCCAAAAGTCCTTTTAAGAACTACTGTCAGTGTGTGTGCGTGTGTTTTAGAGCAGCAATCTATTTACCTCCTGCAGTCTCAGGGACAGTGCTTTGGAAGGGACAGATAGTGCACGGAGAGACATTTGCTCTTTTTACTGAGAAAAGCTATTCAAAGACCCCAAAGGCCTTTTAAGGACTACTGTGTGTGTTTGACAGCAGCAAGATATTTTTATTTTATACCTATTAGTGACATATACTGTACATCATCCGCAGACTGTCTTTAATAATCTGGGCCACATTTAGTGTCCATAGTGTGTGGCTTTGTGTAACCAATACTGTAGAACATCTGCAAACAGTGTCTGTATTCCAAATTCCAATAGTCTGGGCCTAATATAGTGTCCATAATTAGGGGTGAGCGAACCCGAACTGTATAGTTCGGGTTCGTACTGAGTTTTGGAGTGGTTCGGGTATTGCAATTTCGATACCCAATCGATACTTTTATACCAGTATCGATTTGGTGCCGGGATGTTAATTTTTTCGATACTAGAGTGCGCTACTGCGCAGTCTAGTGTCGCCTCTCATGAGAGATCACGGCGCTCGGCACGCTGCTCTGTTCTCTCCAACAGTGGAGAAGGAGGGAGGGACAGAGGAAGGGACTCCCTCCCTCCTAAGACGCGGCCGCCGCTGAGCCCAATGAATGGGCGGCTTATTAATGCACTATTATTACCACACACTATGTATGATAATGACAGCCGTGGGCCGATAGTAATGTGCAAACAGATTACTAGAAGCTCCTGGGTTGCACTCAGAGTTAACAGGACAGCTCTGATCTGGAAGGGAAAGGGTTACCCAAGCGCCGCCACTGGCTGTATTTCTCTGATCCAGGAGCAGGAATGAAGGCCGAGCAGCCCAGCCAATAAAAGAGAGAAGGCGAGTCAGGACAGCCAATCAGATGATAGACCCGCCCTCCCTGCAGTTTATGCCGAAGACAGAGTAAAGACACGTGCTTCTGCCTGGGCTCTTAGGGTTCCCGGGTAGAGGAAGGTGGGGGACACTGCATTGTGTGTATGGTGGCAGTGACTACATAGTGTACATTGTGTATGTGACAGTGGGGACAGTGACTGCATAGTGTATATGTTAGAGTGGGGGTCTGGGGGCCAATGACTACATAGTGTACATTGTGTATATGTGACAGTCAGTGTGGTGACTGCATGGTATATATTGTGTATATGTGACTGGAGGTGTGGGGCAGTGACTGCATAGTGTACATTGTGTATATGTGACAGTGGCTTTATATTGTGTGGGGCAGTGACTGCATAGTGTACATTGTGTATATGTGACAGTGGCTGTATATTGTGTATGTGTGACAGGGGGTGTGGGGCAGTGACTGCATAGTGTACATTGTGTATATGTGACAGTGGCTGCATAGTGTATTTATGTGACAGGGGGTGTGGGGCAGTGAATGCATAGTGTACATTGTGTATATGTGACAGTGCCCGAACATTTTCACAAAAGTTTGGGTCAGGGTCCGTTGTTCGGCGATTCTTCCCGCTGTTTGAAGGGCTGCACAGCGGCCAATCAGCCAGCGTTTTACATCTTTGCCATAAGAAGCCATCACAGCCATGCCTACTAAGAGAAAAGAGAAACTGCCTGTCTATGGTGAATTCAGTGAGGGAATTAACTTTGGTTAGTACCTTTTCCCTTTCTCCTTTCCTTTTTCTGTTAGGAACCACCTTATATAGGTAATCCCACTAAGATAGATGACCCCAAACTAGACAACACTAAAAAGTAATAAAGGTAGCTAAGAAGACAGGGGGATCACCTTTATCCGCGCGTAGGGTTAAGCGAACCCGAACTATATAGTTCGGGTTTGTAACGAATTTTGGGGTGTTCGGGACACGGACCCGGACGCGAACATTTTCATAAAAGTTCGGGTACGTTTTTCGGCGATTCTTCCCGCTTTTTGAAGGGCTGCACAGCAGCCAATCAGCAAGCGTTTTAGATCTTTGCCCTAAGAAGCCATCACAGCCATGCCTACTAATGGCATGGCTGTGATTGGCTGAGTGCAGCATGTGACCCAGCCTCTTAGCTGGAGTCACGTAGTGCCGCACGTCACTCAGTTGGTGTTAGTCTAGGGCAAGGTTGCTGCCTGTGCTGCCAGGGAGTGATTAGGGAAGAAATCTGTAGAACCTGTTGTGCAATTCACAAGATACAGCAAATATTGAGGGAGGGTGCTTCTGCAATCCTACATTTATGTACCTAGCCACTGCAAAGGAATTATCTTTTTTAATCCATCTGTTACTAAGGTGGGGGATGGCAGGCATTTTAGGCACTGCAGTGTCCTTGGAACTGCATGTGACCTGCATGTGTGCCAGCCTGCCAGGGACATCAGTATAATCCTTTTTGGCAGGTCAGTGAAGGAAAAAATGCTTTTTTTCTGGCAGGTCAAGTCCCCTACATTACCTTTTGTATAATTAAGGGGTGACATAGTCTATTTATGTAGTCTGGGACATGTGGTGCTATAGATCATTGGTGCATACAACGCACAAAACCGTATATTCAATTTCAGCAGTCAAATAGTGCATCAGTGTATTTGTGTGAAAAAAAGCAGTAAACCTGATCCGCAAACCAGTTTTAAATACACCACCCAAATACATACTTGACATTTCTGCAGTGAAATTATGTAGTGTATTTTTTGCGAAAAAGCGGTATTCCTGGTCCACAAAACAGGTACAAATACCAATTTTAAATTGCAGCTCTGAAATAGTGCATTTGTGTGTTTTAGGGGGAAAAAAGCCATGTTCTTGGTTCACAAAGCAGTTGTGCATACAGCCTACAAATAACTACTTTTAATTTTCAGCCGTTAAATAGTGCATTTGGGAATTTTGTGAAAAAAGCATAATTACTGGTCCACAAAGCAGTTTTAAATATACCGCCCAAATACCTATTTTACATTTCTGCTGTGAAATAGTGCATTAGTGTATTTTTGTGAAAAAAATGCTGTATTCTTTCTTCAAAAAGCAGTTCTGCATATAGCGTAAAAATACCTAATTTACATTTCTGCAGTGAAATAGTGCATTAGTATATTAGGGAATAAAAGTGGTATTCTTGGTCCACAGAGCATTTTTATGACACAGCATTGCCTTAGTGTTAGTGAACTTAATTGTTGACTATTGGCAGTTAATTGACACCGGAGATGAACCATGTGTCAGCTTGGTGGGTGAACACAAATAATGAGGAGAACATCAAATAAGGGACGTGGGCATGGCCGTGGTGGTGTTGGTGGAGCTCCTGTTGTTAGGAGAGGACGTGGCCATTCATCGCCAACTACAGGTCCAAGTGAAACACCTTCCTCAGGTGCGAGTAGGCGACAGAACCTGCAGTGTTATTTGGTAGGCCCGAATGCCAATCTACGGATGGTGAGGCGAGAACAAGTACAGGCGATAGTAGATTGGGTGGCTGACAGTGGCACCAGTTCCTTCACAGTATCTCCCACCCAGTCCTCTGCAGAAAACTCAGAGTTGGCACCTGCAGCCCATGCCCATCAGTCTTTCACCTTACCCCCTTGCAAAGCAGCCAAGCAGCCTGAGCTCCAAGTCAGGCAACAGACTCCTATGCTTTTTGATGACTCTGCTGGCAGGGTTTCCCTGGGCCATCCACATAGCCCTACCCCAGAAGTGGAAGACATTGAATGCACTGATGCCCCACCACTTATGTTGCAGGATGAGGACATGGAAGGACCACTGCAGAACGTCTCTGATGATGACGAAACACAGTGCAGACTGACAAGGAGTGCAGGGGTCAAGAATGGGTGGAAGATGATGTGCAGGACAATGAGGTCCTAAATCTCAACTGGACACAAGTTCATGCTAGTGACGTGTGCAGTTCTGAGGAAGAGGCGGTGGTACTGCCCACCACACCCAGGGACCTAGCACACCAAAGCCAGTTCCAAGGAGTTCATTGGCATGGCAGTTCTTCAAACAATGTGCTGACGACAAGACACGAGTCGTTTGCACATTGTGCCATCAGAGCCTGAAGCGAGGCATAAAAGTTCGAAACCTGAGCACAACCTGCATGACCAGGCATCTACATCCAAAGCACGAACTGCAGTGGAGTAAACACCTTAAAAACCATGAAAAGTCTCAGGATCCTTCTGCTTCCTCTTCTGCTGCTGTCTATTCCTCCACCTTGGGAGTCACAGTGGCACCTGCCACCCAGCAAACAGAGGATGTGCCACCAACACAACCACCTCCGTCATCAACACCAAGCATCTCCACCATGTCACACGCAAGCATTCGGCTGTCCATCTTCCAAACACTAGAGAGAAAATACCCACCCCCGATCCCTGGTTCTGAATGCCAGCATTTCAAAATGACTGGCCTTTGAAATGCTGTCATTCCGTCTGGTGGAAACAGATTCTTTTAAACAGCTGATGGCGGTGGCTCTCCCACAGTACGTCTTTCTTAGCCGCCACTACTTTTCCAGATGAGCCGCCCCTTCCCTGCACAACCAAGTGGAGGATAAAATCAAGTGTGCACTTCACAAAGCCATCTGTGGCAAGGTCCACATAACCACAGATACAACGACCAGTAAGCATGGGCAGGGATGTTATATCTCCATAACTGCACACTGGAGAAATGTAGTGGCGGCTGGGCCCGAGGCGGATAGTGGTTTGGCACATGTCCTTCCACCACCGAGGATCGCAGGGCATTATTCTTTGCCTTCTGTTGCTTCCTCCTCCTCTTCTACCACCTCCTCATCCGTTCAACGAAATACCTTCACCACAAACTTCAGCACAGCCAGGGGTAGACGTCATCAGGCGGTTTTAAAACTCATGTGTTTAGGGGAAAAACCCACACCGCACAGGAGCTGTGGAGGGACATAAAACAACAGACTGATGAGTGGTTGCTGCCAGTGAGCCTCAAGCCCATCCTTGTGGTGTGCGATAATGGGTGAAATCTCGTAGCGGGTCTGGGACTAGCTGGTTTGACCCACATCCCTTGCCTGGCGTATGTGCTGAATTTGGTGGTGCAGAAATTCCAAAAAAACTACCCAGACATGTCAGAGTTGCTGCAGAAAGTGCTGTCCATCTGTGCGTACTTTAGGAGTTCTCACCCTGTTGCTGCTCGGCTGTCTGTGCTGCAGCGTAACTTCGGTCTTCCCGCTCACCACCTCATATGCGATGTGTCCACCAGGTGGAACTCCACCTTGCATATTCTAGAGAGACTGTGCGAGCAGCAGGAGGAGGATGAGGTAGAGGAGGAACCGGGTTGACTGCAGGGTGGCACCCAACGCAGTTCAAGGCCATCACTGGAACGTGGCTGGGACACAGAGACAGACAATACACCACCTTCAGAGGACAGCTTATCCTTACCTCTGGGCAGCCTGGCACACATGAGCGACTACATGCTGCAGTGCCTGCACAACGACAGCAGAGTTGCCGACATTGTAACTTGTGCTGACTACTACGTGGCCACCCTGCTGGATCCCAGGTACAAAGACAACGTGCCCACCTTAATTCCCGCAGTGGAGCGTGATAAAAAGATGCGTGACTACCAGCGCACGCTGGTAGACGCGCTCCTGAGGCAATTACCAACTGACACGAGGGGACAAATGGAAGCACAAGGCGAAGGCAGAGGAGGTCGCCGACGCAGCTGTGTCACGGCCAGCTCCTCAGAAGGCAGGGTTGGCATGGTCGACATGTGGAAAAGCTTTGTCACCACCCCACAGCAACCTGCACCACCAGCTGAAATGGAACGTCTTAGCAGGAGAAAGCATTTGAACAACATGGTGGAACAGTACATGTGCGCACGCCTCCGCGTACTGACTGATGGTTCTGCCCCATTCAACTTCTGGGTCTCCAAATTGTCCACATGGCCTGAGCTTGCCCTTTATGCCTTGGAAGTCTTGGCCTGCCTTGCAGCCAGTGTATTGTCTGAACGTGTATTTAGCACAGCAGGGGGCGTCATTACAGACAAACGCACCCGCCTGTCCACAGCCAACGTGGACCAGCTCACGTTCATTAAAATGAACCAGGCATGGATACCACAGGATTTGTCCGTACCTTGTGCAGAATAGACATTTATAACCGCCTCAACCATACATTCTTGTACTACAGTGCACTTTATTCCTTGAATCCTTTTTTTATTTGTAGCATTATTTTGGTGGCTACCCCAATTTGAATGAAGCTCTCCTCTGTCTGGGTGCCAAGGGCCTAAATTTCTGATAGTGGCCTGTTCCATTCATGGGTGACATTAACCTCTTTTTGCCGTGAATTGACCTCCACTTTCTGGGTGCCAGGGGCTTGCATTTCTGATAATCGCCTGTTCCATTGGTGGGTGACATGAAGCCTGCTTTGCCGTGAATTGACCTCTCCTCTGTCCGGGTGCAAGGGGCCTACATTTCTGATAGTGGCCTGTTGCATTGGTGGGTGACATGAAGCCTGTTTTGCCGTAAATTGACCTCTCCTCTGTCCAGGTGCCAGGGTCCTATATTTCTGATAGTGGCCTGTTCCATTGGTGGGTGACATGAAGCCTGTTTTGCCGTGAATTGACCTCTCCTCTGTCTGGGTGCCAGGGGCTTAACATTTCTGACTATCATCTGTTCCATTGGTGGGTGACATTAACCCAATTTTGCCAGTGATAAGCCACAGCTGTGCATTGCTGGCAGGTAACCAAATTTTGTAAAAATGTCTGTTAAAGATGCTGACTACAAATGCTTTCTGGTAGACGCGCTGCTGATTGCATTCCCACCTGACACCTCCCCAAACTCCTATTCAACCCCTTCTCCGAGTTGCCAATTAATAATGTTTAATTTTTATTTATTTTAGTTTATTTTAAGTGATTTCCCCATCAACATTTGTTTACAGGGCATTTACCTACATTTTGCTGCCTTTTGCAGCGCTCTAGCCTTTCCAGAGCTATTTTATAGCCATTTTAGTGCCCAAAAGATCAGGTCCCTATTGACTTCAATGTAGTTTGGGTTCAGGGTCAAGTTCGGGTTAAGTTCGGATCCCGAACCCGAACATTTCAGTGAAGTTCAGCCGAACTCGTCGAACCCGAACATCCAGGTGTTTGCTCAACTCTATCCATGATCTGTGATGTTCTGTAACCAATACTGTGGAACATCTGCAAACAGTGTCTTTATTACAAATTCCAAAATTCTAGGCCACATCTAGTTTCCATAGTGTGTGGCTTTGTGTAACCAATATTGTAGATCATCTGCAAAAAGTGTCAGTATTACAAATTCCAATAATCTGGGCCACATCTAGTGTTCATAGTGTTTGGCTTTGTGTAACCAATACTGTAAAACATCTGCAAACAGTGTCTGTATTACAAATTCCAATAATCTGGGCCTAATCTTGTGTCCATAATCTGTGGTGTTCTGTAAAAAAAATAATGTAGAACATCTGCAAACAGTGTCTGTATTACAAATTCCAATAATCTGGGCCGCATCTAGTTTTCATAGTGTTTGGCTTTGTGTAACCAATACTGTAAAACATCTGCAAACAGTGTCTGTATTACAGATTCCAATAATCTGGGCCACATCTAGTGTCCATAATCTGTGGTGTTCTGTAAAAAAATAATGTAGAACATCTGCAAACAGTGTCTGTATTACAAATTCCAATAATCTGGACCAAATCTTGTGTCCATAATCTGTGGTGTTCTGTAAAAAAATAATGTAGAACATCTGCAAACAGTGTCTGTATTACAAATTTCAATAATCTGGGCCGCATCTAGTTTTCATAGTGTTTGGCTTTGTGTAACCAATACTGTAGAACATCTGCAAACAGTGTCTGTATTACAAATTCCAATAATCTGGGCCACATCTAGTGTCCATAATCTGTGGTGTTCTGTAACCAGTAGAGTAGAACATATGCAAACAGTGTCTGTATTACAAATTCCAATAATCTGGGCCTAATCTTGTGTCCATAATCTGTGGTGTTCTGTAAAAAAATAATGTAGAACATCTGCAAACAGTGTCTGTATTACAAATTCCAATAATCTGGGCCACATCTAGTGTTCTGTAACCAGTAGTGTAGAACATCTGCAAACAGTGTCTGTTTTACAAATTCCAATAATCTGGGCGTAATATAGTGTCCATAATCTGTGGTGTTCTGTAACTAATAGTGTAGAACATCTGCAAACAGTGTGTGCATTACAAATTACAATAATCTGGGCATAGACGCCCGTGATGAGAAAATTGTCCTACCACTTTGCAAATTGCTAGTCAGACCACACATGGAGTACTGTGTACAGTTCTAGGGTGCTGTGAACAAGGCAGACATAGCAGAGTTGGAGCGGGTACAGAGGAGGGCAATTAAAGTAATAACTGGAATGATGTAATTACAGTACCCTGAAAGATTATCGAAATTAGGGTTATTAACTTTATAAAAGAGAGTAGATTTAATTACTATGTATAAATATATCAGGGTACAGTACAAAGATCTATCTCATCATCTATTTATACCCAGGACTGTGACTGTGATGAGGGGACATCCTCTGCCTCTGGAGGAAAGAAGGTTTATACACAAACATAGAAGATGATTTTTTTACGGTAATAGCAGTGAGACTATGGAACTTTCTGACTGAGGAGGTGGTGATGGTGAGTACAATAAAGGAATTCAAGAGAGGCCTGGATGGATTTCTGGAGTATAATAATATTGCAGGTTATAGCTATTAGAGATGGGTCGTTGATCCAGGGAGTTATTCTGATTGCCTGATTGGAGTCGGGAAGGAATTTTTTATTACCCTTAAGTGGGAAAATTGGCTCCTACCTCACAGTTTTGTTGTATTACAAATTCCAATAATCTGGTCCTAATCTAGTGTGCATAATCTGTGGTGTTCTGTAACCAATACTGTAGAACATCTGCAAACAGTGTCTGTATTACAAATTCCAATAATCTGGGCCTAATATAGTGTCCATTTTCTGTGGGTTTCTGTGACATAAACTGTCCTACATCTGAAAACAGTGTCTGTATGGCAAATTCCAATTCCATCTGGTCCTAATCTAGTGTCTATAATCTGTGGTGTTCTGTAACCAATACTGTACAAAATCTGCAAACAGTGTCTATATTAGGCCAAGATTATTGGAGTTTGCAATAGTGTCCATAATCTGTAATGTTCTGTAACCAATACTGTAGAACATCTGCAAACAGTGTCTTGATTACAAAGAGACAGCAAGCAGTTTGTTTGAAATCTGTGAGAAGCCGGGAACGATACTAAGACAGTTTCAGCGGATGTATCCAGTCTGCTTACTGTTGGTCTGGACCCTATGACCCAACGAATCTGCAATCCATCTACTTGGAGCATATCCATTCACGAGTAGCCACACAAGTCACGTGGCATGCCGCCAGGTCACGTGGGACGCTGCGCTTTTGACCTATGGACCACACGGGGCGCCGATGTAAGTCCAGGCGGTGAAGAAACGATTGTACGTTCCGGTTTCGGCTTCCATCTCCAGCGCAATGGGAAGGGTAATGTACTGACACTCATGTTTTAGTGCCCGCATCGATGCTTTGTATCGTGGACTGTTACATATTTGATAACTGCGGGATTTCAACACCTGACATTCACCATCAGTGATTTACCATCTTGGAACATTTGTTACATTTGATATCCCTGTGGAACTTTAATTCATATACTAGGCATCATTATCATACCTCCGTATGATGTATTGGATCTATATTCGGGCTTTTATGTATTTTATGTAGTTTTAATAAATTTGTATTGATACTTTACCGAGTTTTACCGGATATTTTGAGTGCCCCCCGGCAGCTTTATATTTCCTAATTGTTTTTCCTTGGAATTTGGGTGCATCCATCGGGGTGAGCACCTGTCCTGCCAGCAGTTCTGAGTGAGCCGCTGATTTTCTTTCTATTAGTGTCTTGATTATAAATTCCAATAATCTAGGCCACATCTAGTGTCCATAGTGTGTGCCTTTGTGTAACCAAAACTGTAAAACATCTGCAAACAGGGTCTGTATTGCAAATTCCAATAATATGGGCCTAATATAGTGTCCATAATCTGTGGTGTTCTGTAACTAATAGTGTAAAACATCTGCAAACAGTGTCTGTATTACAAATTTCAATAATCTGAGCCACATCTAGTCTCCATAATCTGTGGCTTTTTGTATACAATACTGTAGAACATCTGCAAACAGTGTCTGTATTATAAATTCCAATAATCTGAGCCTAATATATTGTCTATTTTCTGTGTATTTCTGTGACATATACTGTCCTGCATCCGAAAACAGTGTCTGTTTGTTTCGGAAATTCCAATAATCTGGGCCTAATATAGTGTCCATAATCTGTGGTATTCTGTAACCAATACTGTAGGACATCTGCAAACAGTGTCTGTATTACAAATTCCAATAATCTGGGCATAAACACCCGTGATGATAACATTGTCCTACCACTTTGCAAATCACTAGTCAGATTATACATGGAGTACTGTGTACAGTTCTGGGCTCTTGTGAACAATGCAGACATAGCAGAGCTGGATAGGGTTCAGAGGAGGGCATTTAAAGTAATCACTGTAATGGGGCAACTACAGTACCCTGAAAGATAATCAAAATTAGGGTTATTTACTTTAGAATAAAGACCACTGAGGGGAGATTTAATTACTTTGTATAAATATATCTGGGGACAGTACAAAGATCTATCTAATCGTCTATTTATCCCCAGGACTGTGACTGTGATGATTGGACATCCTCTGCGCCTGGAGGAAAGAAGGTTTGTACACAAAAATAGAAGATGATTCTTTACGGTAAGAGCATTGAGACTATGGAACTCTCTGACTGAGGAGGTGGTGATGGTGAGTACAATAAAGGAAATCAAGAGGGGCCTGGATGTATTTCTGGAGAATAATAATATTACAGGTTTTAGCTATTAGAGATGGGTCGTTGATCCAGGGAGTTATTCTGATTGCCTGATCGGAGTCGGGAAATGTGTCAATAGCGAACAGTAAAACAATCTGCGCCATATCTAGTGACAAAACCATTATTATGAAGAAAGCGAGCACTAAGAGATGGGGAAGTGGGTGTGATGCTGATGGTGCATGCAGAGGCCCTGGGCTCAATAAAATTGTTCCTGCTGCCAGTGCACCAGAAAAAAAAAAAAAATCCACCGTACCCAGCTTCAGGTCCAACTTAGTTGGGCGGCACAAGACAACACTGTCCAAGTCGGACCAGTGCAAACATTTTGGTCGGGTGGATTGCTGAAGATAATGCTTATAGTCGATTAAGCCCCACTCTCTCATCCAGTCTCTGTAGTCAAGAGTCTGGTCAACCAAATCATCATTCTGATTATCCTTCCTCCCACCATGGAGAGGCTTGCCAAACTAGTGATCCCACACTCGGATATTCCGAGGAGCTCTTTCCAGCACCACTATTAGATTTGGCCCTCATGCCCAGCATGTTTGAAGAGGTACATGAGATATTGTGCCCTGATTCCTAACCTCTTGAGCCGTCACAGTCTCAAGAATATGACGGTGGTGAACAGCAATCATTCGTTCACGAGGTGGATGGTGATGATTCATAGTTGTCAATCACTGAGGTTGTGGTTAGGTCAAGTCAGGAGGATAAGCAGAGTGAGGAAGTGGAAGAGGAGGTAATGACCCAATATGGGAAGGTGAAAAGCCGAGCGAGGACAGCAGTACAGAGGGGGAGGGATCCTCAACACTGCAACAGTCTGGAAGAGGCAGTTGGGTTGCAAAAGGGAGACTTTGGCCCACACCAAACAGGCCCGCAACCGTTACACTGAGCACCGTCATGCATAAATCTACCTTGCCAAGGGGTAGGTGTTCCGCAGAATGGCACTTTTTTGAGGAAAGGGCACACGACGAAAGAGTGGTAGTTTGCAACCTGTGCCGTACCAAAATGAGCCGGGGCGTGAACACTAGCAACCTCACCACCACCAGCATGATCCGCCACATGGCATCCAAGCACCCTAATAAGTGGGCCAAATGGCTGGGTCCACAATCTAGGTCTGCAGGTCACACCACTGCCTCATCTTCCCCTGTGTTACGCACTGCTGGCCAATACCCTGTCGAAGGCGCAGACCCTGATGCCCCACACCCTGCACCTGGACCTTCGCATGAACCTTCAGCAACAACATCCACTTCCCTGTCCCAGCGCAGCATCCAAATGTCGATAACACAGGCATTTGAACGCAAATGCAAATAGCCACCCACCCACAGGCCATAGCACTAAATGCGCAAGTTTCGAAATTACTGGCCCTTAAAATGTTGCCATTTAGGCTTGTGGACACTGAGGCCTTTTCGCAGCCTGATGTCTGCGGCCTTCCCTCGGTACGCAGTCCCCAACCGCCACTATTTTTCATGGTGTGCCCTGCCCGCCTTACACCAGCATGTGTCCTAGAATATCACCCATGCCCTTACCAATGCACTTACTAGGAAGGTCCACTTCACAACGGACACATGGGCAAGTGCTGGTGGCCAGGGATGCTACATTTTCCTGACCGCACACAAGGTGGAGGCCGGGAGTGAGTCGTAACCTGGGATGGCACAGGTGCTACCCATGCCCAGGATTGCGGGCCCTACGTCCATCAGGGTCTCCACCAGCAGCTATGTTACTGGCTCCAACCCCCACTTCTCCTCCTATGCGGCCTCCTCCTCCACTTCCATTCCAGCAGCAGTCAGCCATCAGTCGCTAGCTGGAAGCACTGTAGCACTGCTGTGGGTAAGAGTCAACAGGCCGTGCTAAAGCTGATCTGCTTAGGGGACAAACAGCACACCGCCGCAGAGCTATGACAGGGTATAAGGGACCAAACCGAGCTGTGGCTCTCGCCACTCAACTTACAACCAGGCATGGTTATGTCTGACAATGGCCGTAACTTGGTGGCGGCATTGGAGCTTGGCAACCTAACAAACATCTCATGCTTAGCCCACGTCTTAAACTTAGTGGTTCAGCGGTTTGTCAAAACCTACCCCAATTTGCAAGAGCTACTAGTGAAGGCGTGCCACGTGTGTGCCCATTTCAGCAAGTCATCCACAGCTTCAGCTGATCTGTCAATGCTGCAGCAGCGCTTGCGGCTTCCAGCTCACTGACTGTTGTGCGACGTGAGCACGTGCTGGAACTCTACGTTGTACATGTTGGCCAGGCTTTGTGAGCAACATAGGGCAGTTGGGTAATACAGTTGGGAAAATGCCTTTCCAGTCAACAGCCACTATTCACAAGCAAGGAGTGAGCATTGATGTCAGACCTCTGTGAGGTTTTAAAAAACTTTGATGAATCCACACAGATGTTTAGTGACGATAACGCTATTATCAGCATAACCATCCCACTGCTGTGTCTACTCAAACGATCGCTTCTCACAATTAAGGAGGACACTCTGAATGTGGCAGACGAGGAAATGGGGGAGGACATTACACAGGGTGATAGCCAGACCACCCAAAGTTCATCTTCTCAGCGCAAATTGGACCATGAAGAGGTGGAGGAGGAGACAGTTGCCTCTGCTACAGAGGGTAGTACCCATGGAACTTTAATTCCATCTGTTCAGTGTGTATGGGCAGAAGAGGAGGATGAGGAGTATGAGGAGATGGAGTCATCCTGATGCTGACATGAACGTCTTGCCTGTTGGTACTCGGCACACATGGCTGAATTCATGTTAGGCTGCCTTTCCCGCAACCCTCACGTTATACGCATTTTAGATAACACAGATTACTGGGTGTTCACCCTTCTTGACCCCTGCTACAAAGAGAACTTCTCATCTCTCATTCCTGTGGTGGAGAGGACGAGTAAAATGGTGCAATACCAGAAGGTACTTGTTGAGAGATTGCTCCAAAATTTTCCATCTGATAACGCGGCCGGCAGAGTCCGTACTTTCTTAGGCAACCGAGGAAGGGAGACAAGGGGAACACACAGTATTTCCAACAAAGGCAGGGCAACACTCACTAATGCATGGGACACTTTCATGACACCCCGCGAGCAACCTCACCCTGAAGCACGGCCTAGTGGTACAAGGAGGGAAAAGTTTTGGAAGATGGTGAAGGAATACATAGCAGACTGTGTCAGCGTCCTAAATGATCCCTGAGTGCCTTACAACTACTGGGTGTCCAAGCTGGACACGTGGCATGAACTTGCGCTCTACACCTTGGAGGTGCTGGCCTGCCCTGCCGCCAGCGTTTTGTCTGAGCGTGTATTTAGTGCTGCTGGTGACATTATAACAGATAAGCGTATCCGCTTTTCCACTGGCAATGCTGACAGGTTGACTCAGATAAAAATGAACATGGCCTGGATTGCCCCTCACTTCTCAACTCCACCAGAAGAGAGCTGAGCTGATGGTGAACATAAAGGCAATTTCAATCTATCATTTATATTATACTCAATCTACTGTAGTGTATCCCATGCACCTTTTCCACCACAAAGATTATATGGTTGAATATTGTTTCTCCTCCTCCTCATCCATATTGTATATATTCCCTTCACTCTAAATTTTTTATAGGGTCAGCTCAACTGCAGGCCCTCAACTCAATTATTTTTAATAGGGTCAGCTGTACAGCATGCACTCGCATATAATGTTTTAGAGCATCATTTGAACAGCATGCACTCGCATATAATGTTTTAGAGCATCATTTGAACAGCATGCACTCACATATAATGTTTTAGAGCGTCAGCTCACTTGCAGGCACTAGCATATAATGTGTTAGAGCATCAGCTCAGCAGCAGGCCCTCACGCCTAATGTTTTAGAGCAGGGCTGGCCAATCTGCGACTCTCCAGCTGTTGCAAAACTATAACTCCCAGCATGCCCAGTCTGCCTACAGCTATCAGCCTACAGCAGGGCATGGTGGGAGTTGTAGTTTTACAACAGCTGGAGAGCTGCAGGTTGGCCAGCCCTGTTTTAGATGGTCACCAGCAGGCCCTTGCTCTAAATGTTTTTGAGGGTCACCAGCAGGCCACTAATCATAATTTTTCAAGGGTGTGTTTGATGCCCTGCCCTCTGTGTAACAAAGGTTGTATTGCAGTGCCGGTTCCTTGTAAGTTTTGGCAGCCCTTTCACTTAGAGCATAGGCTTTATGAGTGTAGGAGTCCTACTACCTGAACAATTGTACCACAATGTTAATGAGGTCCTCCTTTATGTGATATACATGTTGTTTCTGAGTGCTATTTGCTTGTACTTTTTTGCAGCACTTGCACTTTATATTCAATTGAATATACAGGAAAGAATGTTTCCTAACAATTTTTCCTGTGAAATTTATTTATTTTTTTTTTGGGGGGTTGTGCATATTTTTGTCAGTCTGTAAAAGTGGCATGCATATCAGACAACATGGTTCCCAGCAGCGACCTGGGAGTCCAAGATGCATCCAGACATCGTCCCCATCCTGTTCCCGATCCTTTTTGGTGGTGTTTCTGTCACTTTCTGACCTTTTCCAATGGACCAGTCACCCTCCCCTCTTCAGAGCAGGGGGTGCCTGGTTGTCTCCCATTGACTTCCATTATACTCGGGTGCTCGGCAGAGCACAAATATATAGCAATGTGTTCGGGCCTAACACCCGAATACTTTGGTGCTCGATCATCACTAGAAATCACCATTGTATGCTTTTACTTAAATGCTCTATTTTCATGATATTATATCACTGTAGCGTGAACTTTTTACGTTTTCCATAAATTTCACCCAAATATCCCTAACTTTTTGTGAGTAGTGTATTTGGAATCAGTGTCTTTTAACCTATCCTGCCATTATAGTGGATAAGACATATATAATATTTTTCCATTTAAAGAAAAGTTAGTTTACCCTGCATCCTATAGTTCAACAGATGAATGCATCATGCTGTATACTTGCCTTTGGCTCTTGATAATTTTGTACCATTTTTTACCTATAACATATCGCTGAGTCTGTGAAATTCTACTTTCTGGATGGAACTCCTTTAGTAATTATAACCATATCTAATCATAATAATGGTGACAATAAAGTTTAATTCAAAATCGTATTTAATTTCCGATAAACAATTTCAGAATGATTGCACAATTGCTTATTAGGGCATATTTGCATATGCAGTTCAATGCAGATTGCCTATATCTGTGAAAATTAGTTTGAATACAGTGCTAATTGCATTATCTCTGCTTATGGAAAAGCTATAGATGATGATTGGGGGTGAATGGTAATGTTTCCTGGCTTCAGCCATGGCAATCATGAACCGGAGTTGTTTTGTATATAAAATAAACTCTTAGCTATAAATTGTGCTTACAGTTATCACAATTAAAAAAGAGATAAAAATATCCGAGAAGCCCAGATTTACTGTTTGTTGAGAGAAATGTATGGGCAGTCTATAGACAGACAGGCTTAAAATGCATCACATTTATCATAGTGGATGATGCTGGATGAAAAATCTGGAACATCTTTTGTCTGTCTATTGTATTTGTTAACTTAAAGGGGTTGACTGGGCTACAAATATTTATGACCTAGCCTCAGGATAAGTCATCAATATATCAGGGGGCACCCCTACCAATCAGCTGAAGTGTCAGTGCAGTGTAATTACAGTTGTTCATCATATTCAACTAATTGTAGTTGTGGTGTTGTGTAATTGCAGCTTAACCTCCTAAAGTAAATGGTAAACACTAAAGAGGGCACAGCACTCAAACGAGTGCTGTGGACCCTTCATACAGCTGATCAGTGGGGATGCCTGGAGTCAGACCCCCAGCGATTTGATATGATATACTGAGGAAACACAGCAATATGGCTGTCTAGGTCTATATTTTGATGCTCACAGCTTGGATCTCAGTACATTTTATAATTTCTGACCTTATCCTAGCTATGTCATAACAGATGCCTAAACCTACTGTATCAGTACACATATGCATTATATACTGCAAGATACGCATACAGTATACTGTACCAGTACATTAAAAAAAATGCTTTTTACGAAGATACAGATATAAAAATTGGAAGAATGTCAATGTTGTGCTCACATGGGTTGTCCAATATTAGAAAAACTAATTAAATCAGGGAATGTAGTACAATAAAGTATAAATTATACTTGCCGGGAAAATTCCCCATCACACCAATGCAACCGTTCCAATTTTCCCAATGGGCGTTTTTCCTTAACTTTTTCGGGCAGTGATGATATGCTATATATGCGCACATTGTTGCTGCCGGCCCGAGACAGTGTTTGTGTGCTGCGGTTATATTTAAATGTACAACACATCATCCTTAAAGGAAAGTAAAGAGAGACCAATGTAGATTTAGCAGGTAAGTATGAGCTATTGTTTTGTATTTTACCACGTTGCCTACTTCTAGTACATTTTTTTTAAATTCTGGTCACCCCCTTTAATTCTTCCCTGCCATTTGACATACAGATACATTATAAAGAACCTGCTTCATATACAGCTATACAACTAACACCTGCACCACCTCTAGACCCACCTGTTTAACCCCTTATATGCCACAATCCCTTAGATGTCCCAGGCCTGTCGTCTTAGTAACCTTATTACACTGCGTAAGAGGTAGATTGTAAGAATATTGCTGACATGTACAGTATAATATACTGCAATTCAGAGGAATTGTATTGTATTATACTTTCATCAAGAAATCACATGTTCAAGTCCCCTTAATTTTTTTTTAAGAAACAATATCTCTCATATGGCTATTTTGGAAAATTAAAAACTCTGGCTATTGGAAGGTGGGGATGAAAATTTGAAGAAAAAAAATCTAGCTGTGACAGAAAGTGGTTAATGTCAGGTTTGAGTGTCTGAACCTTATTAAGAAGCACATAAAGTTCTTAGGTCATTGTTACAGGATTTATAAGCTGTAGAGCCCTTTAACCCCTTCCTGACATATGATGTAATAGTTGCGTCATCTTGCCGCATTTTGATGTACTATTACGTCAAGGTGATCGGGCAGGCACTGAAGCGTTGTGCGCCCAATCACTGCAGGGGCCCGGCAGTCCCTGAGAGCCAGGCCCCTGCTGTATCCGCCGGCATAGCTGTAAAAGCCGATGTCGGTGGATTTAGCCTTTTTATGCAGCGGTCAGCGCTGACTGCAGCATAGAAGGTGTAAGCGGCGGGTGAGGGAGCCCATCTGTGCCTTGCACAGCATCGGGACCTGCCTTCTACGGGGGACAAGGAGAGCCAGCCCCAGGCAGGGTCTCCTGGGCAACCTGTCAGATACAGATGTATTGTAATGCATTGCAGAGGTGCTCAGACCCTCAAAAGTTGAAGTCCCAGACTGGGACAGAAATAAAGTGAGAATAAAAGTGTTTTTAATAAAAAATAAATAAAGTTTCCAGTAAAAAAAGAAAGAAAATGCCCCTTTCCCCTGATTTTATAATAAAAAATGGAAAAAAGGAAAAAACACACATATTAGGTATCACCACATCCGTAACGACCGGCTCTATAAATATCACATTATCCACCCCGTCCGAAAAACACCATTAAAAAAAACTGTCAAAAAAAGCCATTTTTGTCACTCTACATTAAAAAAGTGCAACACCAAGTGATCAAAAAGACATATGTCCCACAAGGCGGTACCAATAAAACCATCATCTCATCCTGCAAAAAATAAGCCCCTACATAAGAAAATCGTTCAACAAATAAAAAAAAATATAGCTCTCAGAACATGGAGACATTAAAACATCATTTTGTTGCTTCAAAACTGCTATTATTGTGTTAAAGTGAAAAAAGTAGACATACAGATGGAGCGGGGTAACACTCCCACCCTTAACTCAAATTTAATTATCTCATTGCGTTATCTTGAAACAAAAGCCATTGAGAAGCAATTGTTTTACTACGTTGTTTAGTTAACTAAACTGAACTTAACCAAGCATATTAGGTATTTCCATGTCTGTAACAACCAGGTCTATAAAAATATCACATGACTTAACCCCTCAGGTGTACACCATAAAAAAAATAAAAACAGTGCCAAAAAAAGCCATGTACCCCAAAATAGTACCAATAAAACTGTCAACTTATCCCCTGGTTTTCAAAATGGGGTCACTGTTTGGGAGTTTTTACTGTAAGGGTGCACCAGGGTGGCTTCAAATGGGACATGGCATCTAAAAACCAGTCCAGCAAAATCTACCTTCCAAAAGCCATATGGCGCTCCTTTTCTTCTGCACCCTGCCGTGTGCCCTTACATCAGTTTGCGACCACATGGGGGTGTTTCTGTAAACTGTAGTATCAGTATATTAAATATTGAGTTTTTTTGGCTGTTAACCCTCGATGTGTAATGTGGATTCAAATGGAAAATCTGCAAAAAAAAAGGGAAATTTAGAAATTTCATCTCCATTTTCCTTTAGTTCTTGTGGAATACCTAAAGGGTTAACAAAGTTGGTAAAATCACTTTTGAGAGACTTGATTACTGTAGTTTCTACAATGGGATTATGTAAGCCTCACAAAGTGACTTCAAACCTGAACTGGTCCTTAAAAAGTGGGTTTTGGAAATTTTCTTAAAAAATTTAAGAATTGCTTCTAACATTTGAAGCCTTCTAACGTCCTAAAAAATAAAATGACATTTACAAAATGATGCCAACATAAAGTAGACATATGGGGAATGTTAAGTAATAAATATTTTATTAAAATTTTATTTTATGGAGGTATCACTTTCTGTTTTAAAAGCAGAGAAATAGAATTTTTGAAAATTGCTAATTTTTCAAAATTTTTGGTAAATTTGGGATTTTTTCTTAAATAAAGGTGAAATATATTGACTCAAATTTATGACTATCATGAAGTACAATGTGTCACGAGAAAACAATCTCAGAATGGCTTGGATAAATCAAAGTGTTCCAAAGTTATTACCACATAAAGTGACACGTCATATTTGCAAAAAATGGCCTGGGCAGGAGGGCAAAAATGTCCAGGGGTAGAAGGGGTTAAATGAAATACCACATGCTTGCCTCAGAAAAAGCTGTGCAAAAAATAAATTCATTAATGAAAAAAGTGATAATTATAAAAAAATCATAACTATACAAAAAAGCGGTAAAGAGTTTGGGTCTCAGTAATTGATCATCTTTTATGTGATATTCTATACCACCATTTTGATAATATGACATAAAGGGGTTGTCACACTTCAGCAAATAGCATTTATCATGTAGAGAAAGTTTATACACACCACTTAGTAATGTACTGTGATTGTCCATATTGTCTCCTTTGCTGGCTGGATTTATTTTTCCATCACATTATACACTGCTAGTTTCCATGATTACGACCACCCTGCAATCCATCACTGGTGATCGTGCTTGAACATTATACGAAAAAGCGCTGGCCTATTTGGTGGCCAGGACTATGGGAGCTCACATAGGTTAGTACTTTTTGCTATAGTGTGCAAGCACGACCACTACTGATGTATCGGAGGGTGGCCATAACAATGTAAACAAGCAGTGTATAATGTGATGGAAAAATGAATCTAGCCAGCAAAGCAGACAATATGGATAATCACAATACATTAGTAAGTCGCTTATATTAACTTTTTCTTCATAATAAATGCCACTTACTGAAGTGAGACAACTCCTTTAACAGTGTTCCTTCTGAGCTGGCGGTATCATCAAATAAGTACTCTAAGTATAAAATGTTGGCACTTTTGACAATTTCAGTTTTTACAAGCTACATCTACTCGAGAGACTGCTAAAATAAAGGCATTGACACAAGTTTTTCGCTCAATGCATAATTTACACTGTGGAAATGATGTGCCACTTATCTTCGCCTTTTCACTAAGTGTTTGGTTTGTCTTGTCTGGTAATTCCATCAAACTAATCTTAAATTAGTCCTAACAAGGAATTGTAAAATCACACAATGCTGATGTTACCAATCAGTTTTATTTAGGTATAATGAATTTCTCAAATACACTATTAAAAGTGTCTGAAAGAGACTCACGCATCCCTATGTTTTGTCACTCGAAGAAATTAGCATCCAGAGAGACAAGAAAATTTTAGCATTGCATTTGTAATTTTTATCATTGTTTTTTTTTTATCCATTTTTAAAATAAATAAATAATGAGAAACACTTCTAATCACACCAGGATTCAATTACCGCTCCATGCTCATTAGTACTACTGCTATATCATCTAATACATTATGCTTCATTCTGCTGTCATTAATTGAAAAATAAGATAGTCTTTAGTTTTATTGCAATTTGTAATTATGTATTGGTTCTTTATAGATACAGTAAAAGAACCACAGGTGACTGATTTTATGTGCTTACGGTCACACTTAAGAGCTCCCTTTACAGTGGAGTCCTCCATATAGTCGTAGAAATATTTAATCTGTCTACAGCAGCTTTACAGAGAATCTTAGTTTTACATGAGTGCACTTTTCTCAAGAGGCAAGCAGACAGTCTTCTATTCCTGCAGCAGAACTAAAAGATAAGAACAGAGAATGGGGAAAAATAAATCTGCTGTCAGGCTATTATCATTCACTTTACATGGTACAAAACAAATATAGCTGTCACTTTCAAGAAGTCACTATAGATAAATTGAAAATGTATATCATCCTTACTAAAGCATGGAAAAACCTACCTATTACTCAGTGAAGCACACAGTTCATGCAATATATATTACCAAAGGACAAATTAATTAGCTTGCTGGATGGCTAAAGGGGCTGGCGGAGCTTATCAAGTCCCTAAATCAAAAAAGGGAACAAATGCAAAATGACACAAGAAAGGAAGTGAGCTAATCAGAATAAGAACTGCAAAGGCAATTGTTTCAATCTTATGCATGGCACAGTACACACTACTAAATCTGTTTTAGTGCCTAAATGATGAAAGAAGAAAAAATATATTCACATGGATAGCACAGCTGCAAAATATATGTCCTTGTGACAAATCGCTGTAATTTAGTACGTTTGCGTTTATTATTACTATCATTGTTGGGTGGTTTTATAATTCCCAGTATGGCACGATGTGCAAAATGTTATATTTCCCAAATTGGTGCAACTGCCTCCCATAGAACTTCTCCTGCCAGGCAAGGTTGTGATGACCGATACATTGAACAAGTTCTAGAAGGGCCTGAAGATGTGACGTGGGTCCAGGGATTTATTCTGATTGCTTTATTTGGAGTCAGGAAGGAATTGTCCCCAATATGTGGTAATTGGCATCAACTTTATTATTTAATATTTTTTGTCTCTGGATCAACACAGTAGATTATAGGTTGGACTTGATGGACCTGTGTCTTTTACCTATGTAACTATGTATACAGAATTATGCTTGTAACCCTACTTTAATGTCTATTGTATCATTTATAGTAAAAAGGAAGTATCATCTGCATTTCTCAACAGCTATTGAAAGTTACTTGCCACATTAGACATTCTGCTTTACTGTGCATAGGTCAAGATCCCTCCCCATTCTATAGGATCAAAAAATCTGATGCTGGTATATGCACAAATCAGTGCATTAATTACATGTCAACTTAAAAATGGATCATGTAGCGCAACAAAGATACAGACTAGAGCACACATTAAATTCCTAAAGCTGTTCAATGGCCATCGCAAATGATGAGTTGTAAACTCAGAAGACAATTGGAAAATTTGCATATTAGAACAGAATCCCAGAATTTCGGAGCCAGATTATGACATCTTAGTCATCAATGTAACTATAGCCGTTGCAGCCATAGCACTTGCTATGGGGCCCAGGGGTTGAGGGGCCCTGTCAGGTGCAAGAACATTATCCCTTTTGGTGAGTGGCCTTTTGCTATTATGTGGGTTTTCTGACATGGTGTTCATATGTCAAGGACATTCTAGTTGGGTCAAACATTCATACATTACCCCTAATGTTTTCCTCTTAAGACATAAAATGGAGTTGACAACAGGAACAACATCACTTTAACATTTACAGATAATGAAAACCTTTCTACGTACCAATGTGTCCCAGTAAACAAAGAAGAATGGAGAAGAAGGAACCTTAAAAACCCAAACAGAAATTTCCCTGTACAATAATAATGCAAAACAGGTTCTGACTAAGCTTAGATAAAGAATCAAACAACACACTACCAAATGGGTTTATCACCTCAAAATCACCATGTATCTGCCAAACATAAGTATTTAGCACAAATAAGTGCAAAGAAACTGGTACTGGGAACTTTATATAGGCTCTTGTGGCACAAAATAAATCAAAGGCACTCAACACTGAGTGTAATGTTGG
Source organism: Bufotes viridis (assembly GCA_033119425.1). Taxonomy (NCBI): domain Eukaryota; kingdom Metazoa; phylum Chordata; class Amphibia; order Anura; family Bufonidae; genus Bufotes; species Bufotes viridis. The sequence continues at coordinate 252,723,368 of CM065590.1, forward strand.
AATGAGTGAATGGTGTTGTATTCAGATGAGATAGCATTGCATCTGGTTGCTCGGCATAGAAGACAGCACGATGAGAGGAATTATAAACTAAGAACAAGTAGTGTGGAGACTCCATAATCATTGATGTCCTGTGTGTGGTTAGTGTACTGTGTATGGTGGAGCTAAAATCTATTGGCTCCCTAACCTGCCATTTCCTCTTGAAAGCAACAGGCTAGTTAGGCTGTTTAAAATGACTCAATGAGGGACATTTATTAACAGGACTTTGTTTTCCATGCACCATAACAGAAACCAGGTGGATCCATAAGGCTTAATAAAGTCTTATAGCTGGCAGTGGATCCATCAGAGTTATAAAGAAGTGCAGGCCGCACCTTAACTTCGGCGCATCCAGCGCCAGTTCTAATTGAATGATAGCTTGTCCACATTGGCTGTTGACAGGCGGCTGCGCTTGTCTGTGATAACGCCGCCTGTCGTGCTAAACACACGTTCAGACAATACACTGGCTGCAGGGCAGGCCAGCACCTCCAAGGCATAAAGGGCAAGGCCATGTGCCCAATTTTGAGACCAAGAAGTTGAATGGGGCAGACCCATCAGTCAGTACGTGTAGGCATGTGCACACATACTGCTGCATTATATTGCTGAAATGCTGCCTCCTACTAAGACATTCCATATCAGCTGGTGGTGCTGGGTCTTTTGGCGTGTTGACAAAGCTTTTCCACATTTTGGCCATGCTAACCCTGCATTCTGAGGTGCTGGCGGTGCCCCAGCTGCGTTGGCGACTTCTTTCTCCTCCTCTGTCTTCGCCTTGTGCTTCCACTGAGGCCCCGGGGTCAGGTGGGAATGCCATCAGCAGCACGTCTACCAGCATGCAGAATATATTTTCCAGTCAAGTATGCAGTGCAGGGGTAGTGTGAAAGAAAAAAGGGACACAGATCCCCCAACAATCTAAACGCCGCCGAATTTATAGAATATATTTCCAAGTCAGGTATGCAGTGCAGGGGTAGTTTGAAATAAAAAAGGGGTACAGATCACCCGGCAATCTAAACGCTGCCGAGTTTACAGAATATATGTCCCAGTCAGGAATGAAGTGCAGGGGTAGTTTGAAAGAAAAGAGAGGTCATCATGGAGGGTCCCGGTCATCCGGCATCTATTCGCCCCACTGAAGGATTATTTTTAAAGTGTGTAGAAGCCACACGGGGCCCCCAAGCTGCAGATTTATCATGGATACATCGTAGAGATTTTACAGCATATAACTACAGCACCCAACAATCTAAACACTGCCGACTTTACAGAATATATTTCCCTTTCAGGTATGCAGTGCAGCAGAAATACACCCTCCAAGCCAAATGTACTTTATGGCAAAAAAAAATTTTTTTTTACCCACAATGTCCCAGTTGTATTTACTGATTATATTTCACTCTCAGAAATGCAGTGCAGGCCGCAAATGTACTTTATGGCAAAAAAAATAATTTGTCCCCCCAGAATCTAACAGATAGATTTACTGAATTGATTACACTGTCACATATGCAGCACAAGGGTACTTTACAGATTAAAATGTGAATATGTCACCCCCTGGGTCCCTGAACTCACAGATGGATTATCTATATTATTTTCCCTTCCCCTGGCACATATGCAGTGCAGGTGCACTTAAAAAATGGGTATTTGTCGCCCACTGAACTACAAGAACAGGATTAAATTATTGTCCCTGGCAATATTATCACTTGCACAAAATGGCCGCCGACACCCACCTAACTAACAGACGGATTTAATCTTATTTTTCTGTGTAACTGGGCTCAGGGCAGGGAACAAAAATGTTCCATTCTACCCACAAAAAAAATCACTGTAGATCTCAGACTTAACACCAAGCTCTGATATCAGATTATTTCCTAATCTCTCCCTCACAGCAGCAGCATCCTATCTCTACACTAGTAAGAGCTGACGTGACATGCGGCGCTACGTGACTCCAGCTTATATAGAGGCTGGGTCACATGCTGCACTGGACAATCACAGCCATAACATTAGTAGGCATGGCTACAAACACAGAAATGCAACAGCACTCTGCAACCAGCACTCTGCCCTGCCTCTATGCTAGAAGTTAACAGAGGCGTCAGTGTACATTTTGATCAAAAAGTAATAAGCCACTCGTCGCACCAAGGCCGCCTCTATGAGTGGTCCTAACGCTAAATCCTACCTGTTATAGGCTATGACAGCCACATAAAATCCAGGGAGTGCGGACCCAGCATGCATGCTAGGATCCACCTTGCTTATTAACCCTTTTTGGTGCCATAAAAGCCTCCATTAAATCCAGGGACGCAGGTACCAACATGCATGCTGAACCCACTGTGTACTCTTCCTGGAGCCAGATGGCTATTAGTAGGTACTATGAACACAAGTTCAGTTTTATACTTACTCTGATTAAAACCACCTTTAGGGCAGACAAACTAGTGTAGGTGTGCATGACTGAAAGGAGGCCGCCACACCTTCAGCATCTGCTACACAGAAACACAAGGGGGGGGGGTCAGTCAGCACGTCCCTGTATGCAGGTGCCCGTAGCCATGGCAAAATATACATACAAACACAGAAATGCAATAGCACTCTGCAACCAGCACTCTGCCCTGCCTCTATGCTAGAAGTTATCAAAGGCATCCCTGGATCTAATGGAGGCTGTTATGGCACCAAAAAGGGTTAATAAGCATGTTGGATCCTAGCATGCATGCTGGGACTGCACTCCCTGGATTATATGTGGCTGTCATGGCCCATAACAGGTAGGATTTAGCTTTAGGACCACTCATAGAGGCTGCCTTGGTGCGACGAGTGGCTTATTACTTTTTGATCAAAATGTAAACTCACTTTTTTTTGCCATAAAGTATATTTGGGCCTGCACTGCATTTCTGAGAGTGAAATATAATTAGTAAATACAACTGGGACAAAATTTGTGGGTGAAAAAAAAAAAACTATTTTTTGCCATAAAGTACATTTGCGGCCTGTACTGCATTTCTGAGAGTGAAATATAATCAGTAAGTACAACTGGGACATTGTGGGTGAAAAAAGAAAATCACTTTTTTTTTGCCATAAAGTTCAATTGCGGCCTGCACTGCATTTCTGAGTGTGAAATATAATCAGTAAATCAAGCTCTTAGATTGTGGGTGGACATTTCCACGGTTATTTACAAGGGGCTTGGCAGCTGCACTGCATACATGACAGGGAAATATATTCTGTAAATTCAGCAGAGTTTAGATTGTTGTGTGATCTGTACTTCTACTTTCTTTCAAACTACCCCTGGACTGCATACCTGATTGGGAAATTACATTTTGTAAATTAGTCTGTTAGTTTGGTGGATGAACGGAAAGAATGAGGAGAGCTTCAAATAAGGGACGTGGTGGTGGAGCTCCTGTTGCAGGGAGAGGACGTGGTTGATCTGTGCCAGCTACATGCATAAATAAAACACCTTCCTCAGGTGCATGTAAACGACAGAACGTTCAGCGTTTTGTAGGCCCGAATGCCACTCTACGAAGGGTGAGGCCAGAACAAGAACAGGCGGTAGTAGATTGGGTGGCTGACAGTGCTTCCAGTTCCTTCACATTGTCTCCCAACCGGTCCACTGCTGAAAGCTCAGAGTAGGCGCCTGCAGCCCACGGGCATCGGTCTTTCACCTCACCCCCTTGCAAATAAGCCAAGCAGTCTGAGCCCTAAGTCATGCAGCAGTATCTTATGTTTTTTGATGACTCTGCTGGCAGGGTTTCCGTGGGCCATCCACATAGCCCTGCCCCAGAAGTGGAAGAGATTGAGTGCACCGATGCCCAACCACATGTTTCAAGATGAGGACATGGGAGGACCACCGCAGCACGTCTCTGATGATGACGAAACATAAATGCCAACTGCTGCGTTTTTCTGCAGAGTGCAGACCGACAAGAAGGGCAGGGGTGAAGAGTGGGTGGAAGATTATGTGGAGGATGATGCGGTCCTAGACCCCACATGGAATCAAGGTCATGCGAGTGACGTGTGCAGTTTGGAGGAAGAGGTGGTGGTCGCACAGAGACACCAGCACAGCAAAAGAGGGAGAAGGGTGCTAAAGCAGAGCGGCAGTCCCCTGCCCACTGCACCCAGGGACCGAGCACACCATATCCAGCTCCAAGGAGTTCCATTGTGTGGCAGTTCTTCAGACAATGTGCTTATGATGACAAGACACAAGTGATTTGAACGCTGTGCAATCAGAGCCTGAAGCGAGGCATAAACGTTCTAAACCTGAGCACAACCTGCATGAACAGGCATCTAAAGGAAAAGCACGAGTTGCAGTGGACTAAACACCTCAAACACCAAGAAAGGTCTCAGACTCCTCCTGCTCCCTCTTTTGCTGCAGTCTTGGCCTCTTCCGCCACCTCTGGAGTGACAGTGGCACCTGGCACCCCACAAACAGAGGATGTGTCAACAATGCCACCACCTCCGTCACCAAGCATCTCCACAATGTCCCATGGCAGCGTTCCTCCCTACCCAACCACGATCCCTGGCCCTGAATGCCAGCATTTCAAAATTCCTGGCCTTTGAAATGCAGTCATTCCGTCTGGTGGAGATGGACACTTTTAAAAAATCTTATGGCAGTGGCTGTGACAGTATGTGGTTCCCAGCCGCCACTACTGTTCCAGGCGAGCCACCCCTTCCCTGCACAACCAAGTGGCGGACAAAAGCAGGTCCACATAACAACGGATACGTGGACCAGTAAGCATGGGCAGGGTCGTTACATCTCCCTAACAGCACACTGGGTAAATGCAGTGGCGGCTGAGCCTGAGGCGGATAGCAGTTTGGTGTATGTAATTCCGCCACAGAGGATTGCAGGGCATTTCTCTTTGCCTCCTGTTGCCTTCTCCTCCTACTCCGCTTCCTTCTCTACCACCTCCTCATCCATTTATCATAACACCTTCACCCGCAACTTCAGCACAGCCAGGGGGAAACGACAGCAGGCTGTTTTGAAACTCATCTGTTTGGGGGAAAAACAGCACACTGATTAGGAGCTGTGGATGGGCATGGAACAACAGACTGATGAGTGGTTGGTCCCACTGAGCCTCAAGCCCGGCCTGGTAGTTTGCAATAATGAGCGAAAGCTCGTAGCAGCTCTGGGCCTAGCCGGCTTGACACACATCCCTTGCCCGGATCATGTGCTGAATTTGGTGGTGCAGAAATTCCTTAAAAACTACCCCGATATGTCAGAGCTGCTGTAGAAAGTGCAGGCCGCCTGGCGCGCTTTCGTCGCTCTCAACCTGCTGTTGCTCGCCTGTCTGCGCTGCAGCATAACTTTGGCCTTCCGGCTCACCGCTTCATATGCGACGTGCCCACAAAGTGGAACTCCATCTTGCATATGCAGGAGAGACTGTGCGAGCAGCAGCAGGCGATAGTGGAGTTCCAGCAGCAGCACGCACGGGTGAGTCGCTCTGCGGAACTGCACCACTTCACCACCAATGATTGGGCCTCCATGCGAGACCTGTTTGCCATGTTGCGCTGCTTCAAGTACTCCACCAACATGGCCAGTGCCGGATGACGCTGTGATCAGCATTACTATCCCACTTCTATGTCTCCTTGAAAAAACGCTTCGGGCGATGATGGAAGAGGATGTGACACAGGAGGAAGAGGAGGAGGAAGAGGAATCATTTTCATGTTTATCAGGCCAGTCATTCACAAGTGGCTCGGAGGGTGGGTTCCTACACCAACATATGCCAGGTACACAATTGTCCAGCCAGGGCACAGTTCTGGAGGATGAGGAGGAGGAGGGAGAGGAGGAACCGTGTTCACAGCAGGGTGGCACCCAAAGCAGCTTTGTGCCATCACTGGAGCATGGCTGGGGGGATACAGAGGACACAGACGATACACCTCCCACAGAGGACAGCTTGTCGCTGTCTCTGGGCAGCCTGGCACACATGAGCGACTACATGCTGCAGTGCCTGCGCAATGGCCACCGAGTTGCCCACATTCTAACCAGTGCTGATTACTGGGTGGCCACCCTGCTGGATCCCAGTTACAAGGACAACATACCTTCCTTAATTCCCTCACTGGAGCGTGATCGGAAGATGCGCGACTACAAGCGCAGGCTGGTAGACGCGCTGCTGATGGCATTCCAACCTGACACTGGGGCCTCAGTGGAAATACAAGGAGAAGGCAGAGGAGGAGGAAGAAGTCACCAACGTGACTGGGGCACTGCCAGCACCTCAGAAGGCAGGGTTGGCATAGTGAAATGTGGAAAAGCTTTGTCAGCATGCCACAAGAACCAGCACCACCAGCTGATATAGAACACCTTAGCAGGAGGCAGCATTTCAGCAACATGGTGCAACAGTATGTGTGCACACGCCTACACGTACTGTACTGAGTGTATTGTCTGAACGTGTGTTTAGCACGGCAGGGGGCGTAATCACTGCCAAATGAATTGACTGTGCACAGCCAATGTGGACAGGCTCACGTTCATTAAAATGAACCAGGCATGGATCCCACAGGACTTGTCTGTACCTTGTGCAGAATAGACATGTATAGCGACCTCACCCAGCCTTTGTTATACTCGACTTTTATTTTTTTCTTCTTTTTGTTTTCTTTTCTATATTTCCCAATGTTTTGGGGTCTAACCAAATGTAAAAAAAAATTAAAAAAAGTGTTGTTGGCGACTACCTCCTCCACCACCGCTTCCACCTACACCGCCACATCCACCGCTTCCTCAACCTCCTACTCCATATGGACCGCCTCCTCCTAGTTCAAGATTATTATTTTAAATTTTTATGTATTTTATGTTATTTTAAGTCATTTCCCTATCCACATTTGTTTGCAGGGCAATTGTCCAGCTCTTGCCCCAATCTTGCTTCTTTTTGCAGCCCTCTAGCCCTTTCCATTACTTGTTTAGAGCCATTATAGTGCCCCAAAGTTCGGGTTCCTATTGACTTCAATGTGGTTCGGGTTCGAGGTCAAGTTCGGGTCCCGAACTCAAACTTTTCGTAGAAGTTCGTCCGAACCCGGCGAACGCGAACTTTCAGGTGTTCACTTAACTCTTTTCATAATGTGTTTCACAGATCTTTGTTGAAAAACTATGTGGATCCTGCTGAAACATCTCGCTTGCCATCTCCTCCTGTCATGATAATCTTGAGTTTCAGATCTGCAGAATAATTAACTCACGTATTCTTTGTGGATCCCTTTAATACACTGGTAGGTTTATGGTCCAGAAGAAAGAATGTAGGTTCTGGTGACCGATATGAGTGCTAGTCACCTTCTGAAGGCCTTTCACAGGGCGCACCCTGATAAGGTCGGTCCTAGGTGCCCGGAGGTCACCCATAGAAGGGAGGGGAACTGTCACTGCCCTCCCTGTGAGTGATCTGAGAAGATCGGATAGACTTGCAGAACGTGAGTCAATCTGACAGGTCTCTCTGTTTTTCCTTTCTGTTTGTTATTGTTGGCAGGATCCCACCTCTCCAGTGGTTCTGCTCATTAGCAGTGAGGAGGCTCTATTTAAGCCCACCTCTCACTGCTGACCATGCGGTTGATATTTCCTGCTTGAGTTCTGTGCTGGTTGTTTGTGGATCTGCTGCTTCCCTTTTATCTCAAGCTAAGTTCCCCAGTTTTCTCCTTTGTGTGTTTGTTGTTACTTGGTTTTAAGAGACGCTGGTTCCTTCATGGTGGAAGGAATCGATTGGCTCATCTCCTGCTCCCTAAGTTAGGGCTTGTGACAGTGTCAGCAAGGTTTAGGTTCCAGCGTATGAGTTCGTTCACCTTTAGGGAGAGGGTCAGGGATTGTTAAGAAGTTACCATCCCTTATTTCCTAGTTTTAAAGCCTAGTCTGCCTTCTATCGCCGTTTGTTTGTTTGGTTTTCCTCGCATCCCCACCTATCCGTGACAGCTCCCTGTGCTGGTTCTGTACACTCTTTTCCATGGTGTCTGTCTGCTGGAGCCGCATATTGTGCTTTGACCTGTGCACAGAGTAAGGACGTAGGCATACTCTGTGACCTCACGCTGTCTGACATTGGGTCACAATGTGGAAGTAAGAGTGTTGAATCTCTGGAGTGGAAGTGTCATCAGGAACTGGAAAGGTGAGTTTATTTATTTATTTATTTATTTATTTTTACTTTCCAAAGGTTTTTATTGTTTTTCAATATAGCAGTTACAACCATCAGTCTCACATTAATTAACTATGAAAACCATCCAGGTTATACAGGTATGCCTTTAATCCAAAGGCTAACTACAGAGTACTAAACCAGAAAATAAATAAAAAAATGAAGTAAAAGAAAGCATTAACGAAAATGACCAACGAAAAAAAAAAATCTATTTCACAAGAAAAATTGTTAGGAAACATTCTTTCCTGTATATTCAATTGTATATAAAGTGCAAGTGCTGCCAAAAATTGCAAGCAAGAGGCACTCCGAAACAGCCTGTATATCGCATAAAGGAGGGTCTCGTTCACATTATGGTACAATTGTTCAGGAAGTGGGACTTCTACACTCATGAAGCCTATGCACTAAGTGCAAGGGCTGAAAAAATTACAAGGAACCGGCACTCCAATACACCCTTTATTACGCATAAAGGAGGGCATCGTACACACCCTTGAAAAATTAATATTGGTGGCCTGCTGGTGATCCTCAAAAAATTTGGAACAAGAACCTGCTGGTGACCTTTCCAGAAAATGATGGGCGAGTGCCTGCTGCTAGCTGACCCTGTAAAATTTTGTTGTTGAGGGCCTGTAGGTGAGCTAACCCTGTAAAATATTGTAGTTGAGGGCCTGCAGGTGAGCTGACGCTCTCTGAAGAGGGACACGAGGAGATCTTGTGCACTGATCCCCAAACTCTTCAGCATCCACAGTCAGAAGAAGATGACGGTGGGGAATGGCAATTAGTGTTTCACGAGGTGGATGATGCGGATGAGACACAGTTGTCAATGAGTGAGGGTCTTGTTAGGGCAACACAAGTCAGGAGGATGACCAGAGTGAATAAGTGGAAGAGGAGATGGGGGACAATGACATCACTGACTCAACCTGGAAAGGTGGCAAGCCAAGCGAGGACAGCAGGACAGAGGGGGAGGGATCCATAGAACTGCAACAGGCTTGAAGAGTCAAAAGGGAGAAGGCGGGCCACACCAAATAGTTCCCCCTTGTGGAAATCTACCTTCCTTTTTTGAGGAAAGAGGGGACGATAAAATAATTGTAATTTGCTAACTGTAACTGTGCTATACAAAAATAAGAACTCATAAATAAACAAATAAACATAACATATCTTACATCCTATTCATTAACTCTAACTCAAACCATAACAATAAAAATTCAAACCCGGGAACATAATGGGGAAGACAGCGCACTGGAGTCAAAATGAGTAGGGGTTCTGATCCCTAGCAATCTCACCACCACCGGCATGATCCGCCACATGACATCAAAGCACCCGAACAGGTGGCTCGTACCCCTGGGTCCACAATCAGTGTCTGTGGGTCACACCACTGCCTTCTCTTCCTCCCCTGTGTTACATCCTGGCCTGGCCAATCCTCTATCCTAGACAAGGCCTGGATGACTTCCGCCCTACAGCTGGGCCATCGCAAGCACCATCAGCTAGCACACCCACTTCTGTGTCCAAGCACAGCGTACAGATGTCCTTCCTTAACCTAGGCCTTTGAACATAAGCGCAAATACCCATCCTCCCACTCACAGGCCATGAGCCCTGTAAATGTTTCCATTTAGGCCTGTGGACACTGAGGCTTTCCTCAGTTTCATGACACCCCCCAGCACCCTCACCCTGATGCACGGCCTAGTGTCACAAGACAGGAAAAATTTGAGAAAATGGTGAAGGCGTACATAGAAGACTGTGTTATCGTCCTCAGTAATCCCTCTGTGCCTTACAACTACTGGGTGTCCAAACAGGACACGTGGCATGAACTGACAATCCACAGCTATAGCTGAATGATACTATATTGGACTGTAGTATTCAGGGTAAATGACCATGTGGGACTTTGCGAACCCTCTAAAACATCCCTGTTTTAGAGGGTTAGCGCACCTGCAGGCCCTCAGCTACATTCTTTAACTCAGTTTCATTGAGCCCAGGGCTACCTTCTCTGCATGCACCATCAGCATTACGGCCACTTACATGTCCCTTACTGGCCGCATTCTTAATATTAAATGTTATATCTGCATAAAAGTATGTCACACACACAGTAGCGTAGGATTTGTACGTATATGCGCCAATAAAATAAAACAGGTATTTGGGATGCGCACACTTTACACAGGAGATGTAGCCTGATAATGTCACAGAGTAGCATACACTAGAGATGTCCCGAACTATTCGCCAGCGAACAGCTCCCGGCGAACATAGCTTGTTCACATCCGCCGTGGCGGGCGAACATATGCGATGTTCGCGTTCGCCCCTATACTTTATCATTGAGCAAACTTTGACCCTGTACCTCACAGTCAGCAGACACATTCCAGGCAATCAGCATACCCTCCCTCCCAGACCCTCTCACCTCCTATCAAAAAGGAAGGACGGCATTCATCTTAGATTCATTCTGAAGCTGCAGTGTTAGTAGTTTTAATCGCAATGTGATTAATATAACCTGTATTAATCGCATTGCGATTACAACCTAGATCTGAGTTCCTAATGGTTGTATTGCTAGAATATAACGAAGATTGGGAATATAGCGCTATATTCTCAATCTTCATTATATTCTAGCAATACAACCATTAGGAACCCAGCTCTAAGTTGAACTCACAATGCGATTAATGCAGGTTACATTAATCGCATTGCGAATTCAACTTACCACACTCTGCGTCAAATACGTAATTTTCCATGGGAGTTTTGCAATGGATCCCCCTCCGGCATGCCACAGTCCAGGTGTTAGTCCCCTTGAAACAACTTTTCCATCACTATTGTGGCCAGAAAGAGTCCCTGTGGGTTTTACAATTTGCCTGTCTATTGAAGTCTATGGCGGTTCGCCCTGTCCGCCCGTTCGCGAACATTTGCATAAATTCGCGTTCGCCAATGGAAAATTTTATGTTCGCGACATCTCTAGCATACACCGTCTACGGATAAAGCACAGCATATGTCAGTGATATGTATGAAATGCAAACACACTTGATGTTGCACAAATAATGAAAATTCCCCACAAATACACTGGTTTCACCTGAGGTACAGTATTTGACACAGAGAGGCACACGCTGTGGACAGTAGATGTTGCACAAATAATGAAAATCCCCAAAAAATACACTAGTTCCACATGTGGTACAGTATTTGGCACAGAGAGGCACATGCTGTGGACAGTAGATGTTGCACAAATAATGAAATTTCCCCAAAATACATTGGTTTCACCTGTGGTACAGTATTTGACACATAGAGGCTCACACTATTGATACTAAATGTTGCACAAATAATGAAAATTCCCCAAAAATACACTGGTTTCCCCTGTTGTACAGTATTTGACACAGAGAGGCACACGCTGTGGACAGTAGATGTTGCACAAATAATGTAAGTTCCACAAAAATACACTACTTTCACCTGTGGTACAGTATTTGACACAGAGAGGCACATGCCGTGGACACTAAATGTTGCACAAATAATGTACATTTTCCCAAAATACGCTATTTTCAACAGTTATACAGTATTTGACACAGAGGCACAAGTTGTGGACACTAGATGTTGCACAAATAATGTAAATTTCCCCAAAATACACTCGTTTCACCTGTGGTACAGTATTTGACACAGAGAGGCACAGGCTTTGACACTAGATTAGGCCCAGATTAGTTACATTTGCGCATCAGACACTCTTTTCAGATGATCGACAGTATATGTCCTATAAAACCACAGAATATGGACACTATATTAGACCCAGATTGTTGCAATTTCAAATACAGACACTTTTTTCGTATGCCGGACAGTATATTTCACATAAACTCTCAGAATAGACACTATATTCTGCCCAGATTAATGTAATTTTAAATACAGAATCTGTTTTCGGATGCCGGACACTATATGTCACATAAACCCCCAGAATATGGACAGTATAGTATACCCAGATTAATGTAATTTGAAATACAGAAACTGTTTGGGGAGGCCGGACAGTATGTCACATAAATCCACAGAATATGGACACTATTAGACCCAGATTAATGGAATTTGTGCTGCAGACACTGTTTGCTGATGTAGGACTGTATTTTTTACACTAAGCCACACACTATGGTCACTAGATGTGAGCCAGATTATTAAAGACACAGTCTGCAGATGATGTACATGATATGTCACTAATAGGTACAAAATAAAAATATCTTGCTGCTGTGAAACACACCCAGTAGTCATTAAAAGGCATTGTGGGGGTCTTTGAAAAGCTTTTGGTATTAAATACAGCAAATTTCTCTCCCTTCCTTAGCACGGATGTCCCTGACACTGCTGTTAAATATATTGTTGATCTAAAACACACACACACACAGTAGTCCTTAAAAGGACTTTTGGGCCTTTGAAAAGCTTTCTCTAACTAAAATCACTGAAATTCACTCCCTGCTCTGTCTTTTCCTTCCTGCCCTATGCTCTCCCTGAATATGACTGATCCGAGCAAGTGTCATCAGGTGCTTTATAACCTACGATGACGCGTTCCGACCAGCCAATCACTGCAATGCCAGCAGCTTACATGGCCACTGGCATTACAGTGAGGGCAGTACTTACCTACACCTTTATTGGCTGCTTAAATCCCACGAAACATGTGGGGTGGAGACTCGAGCATTTCGCCCGAGCACATGCGTTACTCGGCCAAGTACCGCAATTTGCTGAGCATAGGTATGCTCGAGTTGAACCGCTACTTGGCAGAGCATGCTTGCTCATCACTAGTCTCGATCCGTCCCCACCACTACACGGACGTTGCCTGTGCATTGGGGACCAAAAATTGCGGTTCCCAATGCACGGAACGGATGCACATCATTCATGTGCAAGAGGCCTAACAATAAGGCTCTGAGCTGAGGTCTAATTTAGATTGGGGGTGTGATTATGGCTCTGATTTTCCTCCTCTAAAATCTAGGTGAGTTTTATGGGCAGTTTTATCTTATTGGGCAGATAATAAGTTAAATGTCATATTACTGTAATCAAGCTAACCTAGAGAATAAAGGTAAATGGTCAGTTTTAGCACATATGGAGTGCCATGAAAACAAAATCAATAAAACTGTGGCAAAAATAAAAACTATTTAGAACTTTTTTAGCTTCTTAGTACATCATATTCAATATTAAATTGTGCCCTTAGAAATTTTAACTTGTCTCACAAAAAAAAAGCATTATGCTATGTGAACAGAAAAATGAAATTCTTATTTTAACTAAAAAACATAAAGATAATGGGTATTCTCTTCCTGGGAAACTCCAAAATATTTATTGAATAATTTTTTTTAATTATTCTACCCTAGTGTCCCAGATAAGTTAATACATGAGTTTATCTTTAAACTGATATAATAGCTATGACTGTCCACTTGGTTTATTACACCTTCATTAACTAGTGAAAGGATTGTGCATTATATTTTACTGAGGTGCATGACAAATATATAATAGACCCAAGAGAATCTCAAGAGAGGTTTTGGCTGTCAATCTTTAATACATTGTCTGCTCATAATGAGTCTGTCAATAAGGGTAGCAGACTATGTATTGATTACTAAGACCTTAATAACATCCTAGTACATAATAAACAGTCAAATCAAATAAGAAATATTATTTTACCTACACTTCCAATCGTCAACATTTAGAAATAAACGCAGAAATAATCTGTCTGAAAAAAAAAGGTAACGCCTTCTATGTAATGGTTGCCATTGCCATATGGCAAGTGCCATAGTCACTTTTAGAAAATATACATTAAAGAAAGTAATAACTATGAAAAAGCTGAATGGAATTTAAACATTTTGAAGAAGAACCCAGGCAACCTTCATTTATTTATAAGCTTTTTAATTTAGGTGGGAATCATGGGTAAGTATCTTGGCTTTTCTGCTAAAACAATCCCTAATAGAAAAAGCAAAGCCAACTTTAGAAAATCTCTTATTATATCCTGCAAGACTCTCTTGCACCATCCAAAAACTGAATACCCACCCACCCCTTCTGAAAAACTTACAATGTGCAATAACTGTCCAAGAGTCGCATTATACCTCAAAGTGCAAAAGTATATTTGGCTTGTCATGTATGTTATATGCTGTGCATTTCTGTAATTGTTAATCTGAGGTAACAGGCTATATCCACCAACTACTAGGTAGAACTGCTTCCTATGTTCATAGAGAGGAGTGAGTAAGCATAGTGTAGGTAGCTACAGCTAGCTTGTGAAGTGAAAGGAGCTAATGCAAAGAACTTACACTTTAGCCACCCCTAGGTTAAGGTACCAGCCTGGTAGAGGCCCGAAGGAGCAAAATAATAACAACAGGTCAGAAATAACAGAGATATGTAGAGAAAGCCCAGTAGAGATAACCTATCTAAAAAGAACTTATTGAATCTACAGTATCCATGTTCAGAAGTAAAGTCCAGTGCCTGAGCATACCAAATTACAGTTTTGTCCACTGTTAGAATCTTTACATCCCAAGGTGGATTTTGTAGAAGTGTCCTGTAAGTACTGCAACCTGTTCAAAGAATGGAACAGAATGGTTTTCCTGCTGTTAGGGAGAACCGCCCTGTGGTTGCGTTAAATTGCCTAAATTAAAATATACACCTCATGCCTGGATGCTTATGTTTACAAGTCAGCTAGAGAAGTGCAGCATTAGGAAAAGTGCTCCCAAGAGACAATTATGCCTGTTAACTCAGAACGCAGCTTTGAGAATTATTTAATCTCTGGAGATTGTGCTTGTGGAACATCTGCTGGTTCATGCATGCTAAACCTCTGATTAATGTACTAGAACTTGAATCTTCAGTAAAGTGCTGGTGTCATGACAACAGGGAAGAATTGTTGTACCCTTCAAATGACTGCATGCTGGCCCAGGAAGTTTCAGAACCATGAGTCTAACTACTGCACCCATCCCGCCACCCACACTCATGTATGCCCCTGCAGCCTGGGTGCAGCACCTTCAACAACTGTCTTTTTACTTTCCCTCATAGATTTAGACCTCTATACTCAGTGTCCTGCTCTACCAGTCTGTCTTTCAATTAGCTTGTATTTATTGTGCTTGTTTGTTTTTATTTTTTTCATGTTATTGAACCATGTGCAGCATGATGTATGATCATGTATATGAAATGTTCTACCATACTTTTCATTTGGCAGACATTTTTCATAAATGTAGCTGTGCAATGGTATTGAACCAGTGCAGAATAATTATGAAACATCTTTGCCCGCCCACTCCCAGCAATTACAATAATGCCCGTTATTGCAGTGGGTAAATGGAGGCCCATTATTTAGCTACAAATTGCTATAAAATGCAGTTATCAGTCTGTCAAAATGGGATTAAAAGGACCTTACCATTTTTAGAATCACATATTAAGATCATATATATGAACATTCTATGTCATTTTGTTTTACTTCCTGTCCTGGCTCTTTAAATTCTTCCTTTCAGTCAGACCATTAACTGTGGTCAGAGAGGGAGGGTGGTAAGTGACTCAATTAGAGCAACGCATATAATAGTAATAAATGTAATGCTTTTCTGTAGATATCTTTATCTAGGCCTATCTAGAGATCAATAGAGCTGTCATCTGTGTTTCATCTGAACATGACGTGTATGCACTACACAACGGGGGTCAGTTATCAAACTGGTGAACAGTAGAACTGGCTTAGTTGCCCATAGCAAGCAATCAGATTCTACCTGATTGGTTGCTATGGTCAACTAAGCCAGTTCAACTTTACACCACTTTGATAAATGGCCCCCCATCTTTTGCACCAACTTTTTGTCTAGACCTATTTTGCACATTGTTTTGTTACAGTCTTAGAAGTTTTAGGCAAAAACCTATGTCAGCTTCAAGGTGGTATAAAAAGTGAGGTACATTTCTGATAGTATGATGCTGAACATAATGCACTGTGTTGTAAATAGCTATTTTTGCCACACTATGTCGCACCTTCCCCCAAAAATCACAGATACTGATAACCTATCAAGTGAAAAGTGGGTGCAATGACAGGGAGCTACGATAGCGCTGCTTCCCATCATTGTACCACTCAGATGTCGTGTTCATACCTGATCACGGCATCCGAGAGCAATACCACAGTGTAAAATTAACAGACAAAAATGAAATCATACTTACCGCCTCCATTTGCTCTAAATATTTTGTGCCCCAAGATGATGTCATCACGCTGGCTGGCGTGTTGACGTTATACATCACAACGCATGAGATTTCGGCCAAGATCTTCAATCAAGATGGTGGTGCCCAGCCCATCACGAGCAAATGGAGGAGGGAAGTATGATTTTTTTTTTTGTTTTTTACACTATTTCAGGTTAAATCAATTTGCTACCACGAAGCACAAGGAAATTTGGCTTCTCAGCAAATCAAATTTATCTTGAAATTCGGATCGAATTCCACTTTGTTGGATTTGATTCGCTCATCTTCAGCTAGCACCATTCAGATGCAAGGCAATAACACTTGCATATTAAGCACAATAACATAATGTTTTACAGCCAGATTTAAATGAAATGGTGGATCCTATCAAGTATATAGGGACAATCCATGTTGCCCCTTGGAGACAATTATCAAGCATGTTGGACTTCAGCATCCCAAATAATTTAACCCCCAAGGATAAGCGTTCTCTAGCAGATTTTTTGTCAACAGCTTATGTCCACTCTCTAAAGTAAAGGCCCTTTCACACTTGCGTTTTTGTTTTCCGGCATAGAGTTCCGTCGTCGGGGCTCTATGCCGGAAAAATACTGATCAGTATTATCCCTATGCATTCTGAATGGAGAGAAATCCGTTCAGTATGCATCAGGATGTCTTCAGTTTAGTCACTGAACGTTTTTTGGACAGAGAAAATACCGCAGCATGCTGGGGTATTCTTTCTGTCCTGGTATGCGGAGCAAAACGGATCCGTCATGACCCCCAATGCAAGTCAATGGGGACAGATTTGTTTTCTCTGGCACAATCTGCCACAATAGAAAACGGATCCGTCCTCCATTGACTTTCAATGGAGTTCAAAATGGATCCATTTTGGCAATGTTAAAAAATAGTTAAAGTTAATACAAGTGGAGCCATTCAAACGGATGCATGTGGTTGTATTATCTGTAACTCAAGCGTTTTTTCCGTCATAGAGCCTCGGCGACGGAACTCTATGCCGGAAAACAAAAACGCAAGTGTGAAAGGGCCCTAATACACATAAATATTTGGCTGATTCAAATATACAAGTTTATGGATAAATCAAAGGAAATAGCGTTTGACCACTTTGCTCAGACCAGTCTTAGTTTGCTTTCAGACAGAGTTTAGTCAATGTTAGATCGGTGATTTCCATCAGTAATTGCGAGCAAAAACCACGAGCGGGTCAAAAATACAGAACAGGTGCAAATATTTCCATTATACCTTATCTCTGCGGAGTCTCCAATCCTGGTTTTGACTCATATAATCAGTGATGGAATTCACTGACCAAACACTGACATGTGAAAGAGGCCTTATAGCCAGCAGTGTGGTCATATTTAGTAGCAGGTTTTTGGAGTGTATAGATAGCATGTGGGAATTATCTGGGCTTTTGTGTGCTATCCGGATCCTGTAAAAATGCCAGTTATAGGGGCAATATAGGACATTACCTAGGTTTTATGTATCTGGCACTTTCTAAGTTAGTATGATAGTATTATTTGGCTTCAACAAAAGAACGTGAAGCGGCACTCGCCGTCCTTCGCTAATAATCGGTATATGGGAATCGACCACCACTCAGCCTCCTTGTAGACACACTATCAACGGTGCTCAGCCCCATATAGGGTACAGCGATACAAGTTCAATCATAGAGAGACGTGAAAATTGGGCGGCACTCACCATTGTAGATATCTTGATAGTTGCTTTATTAAATGTTGCAAACAAGCAGCATCGGGCAGGATGCCAAAACTTCACACAGGTAAAACAGTGACGGCCATTTCGCACTCCACGCGCTTTATCAGGCTGTTCAAAGCGTGTCAAGCTCGAAACGGCCTTCACTGTTTTACCTGTGGGAAGTTTTGGCGTCCTGCCCGATGCCGATTGTTTGCAACATTTAATAAAGCATAGTATTTTTTGGGTTCTGAATAGTCATATTATATAAGATCTGTACAGCAGTACAGCAGTAAAGTTTTATTTTTATTTTTTGCATATGTTTCTTTAAATGAAAACTCCCATTTGTTATTAGTGATGAGCAGCATAGGCAATATTCGTTTTGCGATATTTCTCAAATTTTTGGCCTAATATTTGCCATAAATTTGCAAATTCTAGAATTTGTGATCTCCAGTCATTATTTTCTTGATTGCGAAAATCTGCAATGTAATATATGCGTATTGCGTGCGCAATACAGGCATGGCTCACTTTTGCTACATTTTTCAAGCTGCTAGAATTTTCCTGAGACTGGAGAAAATGGTTGGCAGCAACTTTCGTGACTGTGAGGAAGAACTCCTGTTCACTGTAAGTAATTTTACATTACAGCACTATTTTTTATTACATTTCGCATGCATGGCAGAACAATAGCTTTATATGCAGATAGAGTGCTCCAATATATTCGCAATTGCGTAAATCGGCACTAATGATGCACATATATTTTTGCACAATACATGCAACTTCAAATTTATCAGGTCTGAGTAGATATTACTGACTGGTGCACTAAGTATTGTTATGACATCACAACAGTAATCCCTATCACAGCAAAGAAAAACAGACAGCAAAGACTTTATTTTCTCAAAGACGAGAGACAAAGACACTAATCCCTATTACAGCACAGTAATTCCTATCACAGTACCTGCAACACCCTGCACTGGAACCTATCAGCTACACTATATAACAATCTAACCTATACTGACTACCTCCCACTAACTATTTGTAATATATATATATATATATATATATATATATATATATATATATATGAGCTAACTATCTA
Organism: Bufotes viridis; assembly: GCA_033119425.1. Classification (NCBI taxonomy): domain Eukaryota; kingdom Metazoa; phylum Chordata; class Amphibia; order Anura; family Bufonidae; genus Bufotes; species Bufotes viridis. Next base: position 252,742,328 of record CM065590.1, read on the forward strand.
ATGTAATTAAATAAGGATTCAGATGACTCAGCAAAGCACAGAGCACAACAATGACACTGCTCTCTCTCTCTCTCTCTCTCTCTCTCTCTCTCTCAGAACTGCAAAAGCTGCAGAAAATGGCTGCTGGGGAGTTTCCTATATAGTAAGGGGTAGGCAACTTTCCTATTGGTTGCTAGGGATGTTTCTAAGCTCAGACAAAAATATTGCAGCCTTTTTATTGGCCCACGAGCAAGAAGCAGTGAGGGTGCTGATGAAAAAAAAATCTAGAATATTCGCGATTACGAAGATATAGCACTATATTCTAGATCTTCGCGAATTCTCAAAGTGCCGATATTCGCGATAAAAATTTGGTATTAGAATATTCACGATCAACAATATTTGTTATATGTTATTATAAAATATAATTGAAACATGCCAGAAAATATCTCCCACTGATCTCCAAAGTAAAGGGGACCATGGTACTCTTAACCCCTTAAGGACGAAGGGCGTACATGTACGCCCTTCGTCCGCACTTTAAAGATGGCCCCCGCTCCTGCACGGAGCGGGCGCATGAGCTGCGGGTAAACGATTGATTCATCAAGCTGACACCCGCAGCTCATGTCCGCGACCGGCAGCGATGCCGATCGCGGACATTTAACCCCTCAGATGCTGTGGTCAATCCTGACCATGGCATCTGATCGCGCAAAAACCGAAAGTTTCACTTTCGGTTTTTGCTCCGGCTCCCCTGATGGCCACAAGGGGGAGCCGGAGCATGCATGTAGTACCCTAGGTTTCTGTGAATGAAACCTAGATTACTACTGTTACGGTATAACCCGGTATAGTGAGGGTTAATACCGTTCGGGCGATTCCCCTGGAGAAGAGCACAGCAACCCACAACCGCTGGAATCCACCGAACTGGAACCATACGAAGTCCTCCTTTCCTGGAACAGGCAAGAGAACGTTCTGACGTAGCAATTCCCCCCAAGTACGAGACGAGGCTCCGTATTAATGGTTAAACAGGAATTCTAACTTTATTGAGGGCTACCTGCCCGGTATTTATGCAGGTCTCCCACCTGGTGGACACTCCCCTAGGGGACCAGAAGGAAGACTGCGACACAGGGGATACAGCAGCCAATCACACACAATGGGACAATGCAGACACCCCCAGCATATCCCTCCCCTCTGCCTGTGATACAATTACCCTACACAGGTTAATGTAATCATCACAGGCAGGAGAATACACAATGTCTTCTGTCCTGGAGACAATCGAGGACTCATTCAATTATCTCTCAGGACAAAGGGAAATCGCCAATACACACGTGGGGACAATAGGACAGACATCATTATTCAATATACCATGTCCCACCCTTTACAGTACACACAGACATTTAACATATCCCCAGATGGCTTGGATCTGAGCGCTCAATATATCCAAACAGCGCTCAGATGCCACAAACACAGTCAAATCGCCATGGGGTTTAAGTTTAGCGTGGGCTGATGAGAGGGCCCATAATCCTGGGGCAAGAGGCTGGCAATCTGTCCCCTCCAAAACTCAGTGGCGAGTTTGGTTTCGCCACACATCTCCCCTTTTCCAAACAGACTAACAGGGTATCTGACCTTCTGCCGGTCAGTGCCCTTGTTAGTCCAGCAGCCCACCCACAAAACAGAAACAGCAGTACAGCCCACCCACAATAAATGGTTACTACACCTGAGCAAGGGATAAACCTGTCAATGTCCATGTGCCTCACTACGGCTGTGTGGGGGACTGGTAGACTGCCTGAGTGGGTTGCTGAGTGGGCAGAGACCAGCGGTACTCTGCCCTGGTGCCAGCGCTACCACGGAAGTAGCCTGGTTGGAGCCTGGTTGTTGGAGGGGGAGAACGACTGTCTCCCCATTAGATACACAGCTCTGCTGTTGTAGGGAGAGACTGACTGTCTCCCCTTTAGATAGACCACCATGCTGCTGTGGGGGGAGACCGACTGTCTCCCCTTTGGCTAAATGGCCCTGTTGCTGGGGGACAGGACCGACTGTCCCTACCCCCTGTGCTGTGAGTGCAGAGACCACGGTCCCATCTGCACTGTGGTGGGGCTTACTGTCTCCCCCTGGTGCGTTAAACTGCCGCTGGGGGATGGAGACTGGGCTCCCAATTCACTGTAAATCACACGGCCGATGGGGAATGGAGACGATGCTCTTCTCTCCCTGCAAAACATACTGCCGCTGGGGAGCAGGACCGACTGTCCCTACTCCCTCAAACTCCGGCTGCCGCTGGGGTTCTGGGCCGACTACCCAGCATCCCTGTAGGGCCGGTGGAGAGCTCTCGGTCCTATCTCCACTGTTGTGGGGCTTACTGTCTCCCCCTGGTATGTTAAGCTGCCGCTGGGGAGAGGGGGTAACAAGCTCCTCTCCCATACATACTTCCAGCCTCTGGGGAGGGAGACTGTCTGTCTCCGCTCCCAATACAGTGTCCTGCTGCTGGGGAAAGGAGACTGGGCTCTCTATTCCTTGCTGGACACTCTGCCGATGGGAAATGGAGCCTGGGCTCCCAATTCCCTGCACTTGACTCTGCCGCTGGGGGACAGGACCGACTGTCTCTGCCCCCTGTAACTCAGCCTGCCGCTGGGGAATGGAGACTGGGCTCCCAATTCCCTGCAGGACCGGTGGAGAGACCTCGGTCCCATCTCCACCGGCCACCTGGGGTTCTTCCCAGTAGACCTCCACAATATCCTCCCAGCTGAAGGGCTCTGGACCTGGGTCTGACACTCTGCTCTCTCGCTGAGCCCTCTCACTGGAGTGGAACAGCTGCTGGTAGTCCTGTTCCAGCTCCATCTCCCGGGTCACCAGGTGGACCAGGTCTTGCTCAATTTTGTGAGTGTCGTCCCAGTCATACCTGCTCTCCCGCCACTCAAAGAGGTCCCTGAACCGGGCTTGTGTAGGGCTCCCAAACTCCAGCTCTGAAAAAGTCTCCCATAACAAGCCAGGACCATCAAACTCCTCTCCCTCTGGCATGTCATGCTCGGCTGTCCGGGTAGGTACCAAGCTTCATACCACCAGAGTGCCTGGTAGGCATCTTTCAGCCACATCTCCCGCCTTACCAGGTGCTTCAGGTCTTCTACCCACTCTTCCAGGGGCTGCTCTCCTAGGAAGGGCATCCGCAGGGCTACTCGCTTCTGCTGTCGCTGCTCGTCCTTGGGGAGCCTCTCGTCCCGCAGATACTCCACAATACCCAGTGCCTGGTACCAGATGCCTTTGCGGACTGCATCTCGGTCATCCATGACACCCTCATCATACTCCACTAGTGGTTCCATACCGGTGCTGTACTGGGACACGCTTTGCCCTCAAATTGTAAAATCCACGGTGCCTTCTGTTGCTGTCCTTCTGGCTGTAGGAACGATCCCGCTGCTTGCCACCAGTTGTTACGGTATAACCCGGTATAGTGAGGGTTAATACCGTTCAGGCGATTCCCCTGGAGAAGAGCACAGCAACCCACAACCGCTGGAATCCACCGAACTGGAACCATACGAAGTCCTCCTTTCCTGGAACAGGCAAGAGAACGTTCTGACGTAGCAATTCCCCCCAAGTACGAGACGAGGCTCCGTATTAATGGTTAAACAGGAATTCTAACTTTATTGAGGGCTACCTGCCCGGTATTTATGCAGGTCTCCCACCTGGTGGACACTCCCCTAGGGGACCAGAAGGAAGACTGCGACACAGGGGATACAGCAGCCAATCACACACAATGGGACAATACAGACACCCCCAGCATATCCCTCCCCTCTGCCTGTGATACAATTACCCTACACAGGTTAATGTAATCATCACAGGCAGGAGAATACACAATGTCTTCTGTCCTGGAGACAATCGAGGACTCATTCAATTATCTCTCAGGACAAAGGGAAATTGCCAATACACACGTGAGGACAATAGGAAAGACATCATTATTCAATATACCATGTCCCACCCTTTACAGTACACACAGACATTTAACATATCCCCAGATGGCTTGGATCTGAGCGCTCAATATATCCAAACAGCGCTCAGATGCCACAAACACAGTCAAATCGCCATGGGGTTTAAGTTTAGCGTGGGCTGATGAGAGGGCCCATAATCCTGGGGCTAGAGGCTGGCAATCTGTCCCCTCCAAAACTCAGTGGCGAGTTTGGTTTCGCCACAACTACATAGTATTCCTATGGAGCCTATGACTGTAATAGGCTCCATAGGAAATATGTGATTTTCTCATATATTCCAATGCTATTGCATTGGAATATATGAGAATAGCAATCTGATGATTGCATCTTATAGTTCCCTATGGGAACTATAAGAAAGTGGTAAAAAAAAAAAAAAGTTTAAAAAATAAAAATAAAATAAAAAAAATATAAAAATTCAAATCACCCCCCTTTCCCCAAAATGAAAATAAAATAAATAAAAAAATAAAAAAATTACACATAATGGGTGTCACAATGTGCGAAAACGCCCATACTATAATAATATTAAAAATATTCACCATACGGTAAACATAAAACGGAAAGAAAGCGTCCAAATGGCTAATTCGCCATTTTTGGACGCTTCATTTCCTAAAAAATGAATAAAAAGTGATGAAAACATCATACGCACCCCATAATGGTATCAATTAAAAGTTCAGATTGCCCCACAAAAATGAGCCCTACGCTGCTCCGTACGCATAATTACAAAAAGTTATAGGGGTCAAAACATGGCGACAAAAAATAAAATAAAAAATTCCCACTTTTAATTTTTTTCACTATCAAAACGCAAGAAAAACTATACATATTAGGTATTGCCGGATTCGTACTGACCTGAAGAATAAAATTAACCAGTCAGTTTTATCGCAAATCGAACGTTGTAATTTAAAAACCCGTAAAACTGTGGTGAAATTGCTTTTTTTTTGCAATTTCACCCCATTTGGAATTTTTTTCCCGTTTACCACTACATCACATGCAAAAATAAATGGTAGCGTTAAAAAGTACAACTTGTCCCGCAAAAAATAAGCCGTCATATGGCTATGTGAGCGGAAATATAAAAATGTTATGGCTTTTGGAAGGCAGGGAGCGCAAAACAAAAACGCAAAAATCCCAAAACCCCCGGTCCTTAAGGGGTTAAGTATCATGCCATTTTTTGTCCTTTGAGATTTGTAGATACACAAGCATATACTATACAATTCAAACAACGGAAATGACATATATATTATTAATGTTATCCTTTTATTTGTGTAATATTTCATAGTGTTGATCACGAATTTTCAAATTGCAAATTTTAATCGCGAATATCAGCACTTCGAGAATTCGCAAATATTTAGAATATCGCAAATTATATTCGCAATTGCGAATATTCACTTTATGCAAATTTTTTATATGCAAATTTTCATTTTGCAAGCAAATAATGTCATTATTTTCTTGTTTGCTAAAATTCGCATAAATTAGCATAAATATTCGCATAAATTAGCATAAAAATTTGCATGAGCTGGTATTTAAAATCTTTTAAATGCCAGTTTATGCAAATTTTTATGCAAATTTATGCGAATTTTTTATGCGAATTTTAACAAACAAGAAAATAATGTCTGGAGATTACGAATTTGCGAATTTTCGAATATATGGTGAATATTCGCCCAAATTTTCACGAAATATCGTGAATTCGAATATTGTCACTAATATTTCAATGTATTATGTTAGCTCACAGCACTATTGAAGGGTTAGCACTGTAAGCTATGCGTCTGAGGCCTTGAGCTGTGGATGTTCTGGCTGCATCCCGTTATTTTCATCTTGTTCCTCACTTCTAAGAAAGGTAGCAAAGGTCAATTTCTTTGTAACAGTAACTTTTCATATAGTACGTGCGTCTTCATCTTATTGGTTGTTTATTCCCCGCCCCTTGCTATATATATGTTACCCCACCCTCAATAAAGTTAGAGTATTTCTCAGTGATACATGTGTGTGTGTGTCTCTGTGATTTGTTTGCTATTTGTTTGTTTGCTCTCCTGGTACCAGTAAGACTTAATCCAAGCTGACCACTGGAGTCCGGTACCAGGGGTACCTAGTGAAGGGTCCAATTTCCTTACAGTTTTGGGGGCTCACGTCCAGGATCTAGAGGGTCATCCTCGGGTCCGGTGAGAAAGACATCGATTTTGTCCTCCGTCCGAGATCCGAGAGCACTGGCCACGTCTCGACCCAAGTAAGTTGAACCATCTACTTAAAGACTTCAGGAGGTCGCTGTGTCAGGGACACAGGAGATACGGCTCAGGGAGCCTTATAAAGTGGCTGCACGGACTCCGGGAGTCCAAGCAGAAAGAACCACTAGAGATAAAAGTGCACTTAAAACTAAAATATACAGTTCAGGGAACAGAAGTTTACAAGCTTGTATTAACTCTTATATACATAGTATAAATGTCTTAGAAGTAATAAGATTATCTGTCTGTGTGAGATACTAACCGGGTGGTAAGTGTACGGTCACATCCCACTGTTAATTCATCATGTTTTCACTATTACGAATGTGTAAATTGTTTATGTTGTGGAGAACCGTTAGACTAATATGGGGGGGCAGGGATCCAAGACAGATTTCCCCAAACCAGAACCAGGAGAAACGTGTAAGGTATATATAGCTAGTGTCAGTCCAACAAACTATTATCTGATCAACCCATGGGTAGATAATTTAGCAGGCTGGACTGAGGCAATGGATGCTGCAGATCTATTCCCCAGGGACGGTGACAATAGTATTTATCATATGGATATGGTCAAATAACTATGTCTAGATGATAAGACAGCCTGGCCGCATTTTGATGCGGATCCTTCCTGGGACATGGATTACATGCCCAGGGGAGGTGAACTGTGGCTAGAAATAGCCCCCCATTGGTATGATGCAGGTAATAAGAAAAGGAACAAGAATTCAAAAGACTCTACATGAAATAGAACAGGAGGTGGGAACAAAGAAAAGAAGTCAGAAACCCTCTGTCACGACTGTGACTGATCCAGATAGGTCTGGGAAGAGAAGGTCGCAGCGACTTGCTACTCGCGATAGCTTGTGAGTTTGCTTCATGGTTCAGGGTATGTCATCCAGGTTTTGCCTTGTGAACCTTTTTGTCCTGACTGGGAGTTTGTAGGCATTCTTCTCAGGTGAGTGCTGTCTGCCACTCCCAGCTACTATATTAGTTTCAGTTTCACTTGCAGTCATTGCCAGATGTAGTCCTTACTTCCAGTGCTATTCTGACCTTTGAAGGAGATCGTTTGACGGTATTGCTGTGGAGCTCGTGTCTGGCGTGGACTGTCGTTGTTGGGATCATCTTCTCTGCTCGTGACTGGATAAGTCTATCTCTGCTGGAGATTGTTTGTTTGTTTGTTACTGTCTTCCCCTGTTGTTCTCCTAGACATGAGTGATGGTGACTAGTGCTCCCATCTGCCTTTCCCCAGTCTAGTCTTCTGAGGGTGACTCAGGGTTTAGGCATCCTGCTCGCCGCACGGGTTCACACCCCGTCTAGGGTATCAGGGCAGACAGATGCCAGCGCAGGGTTTGTCAGGGGTGGCTGTTCTATTTCCCATCCGTAGATAAGGGTCCCCCTTCCCCTCCGTCTGGTGCGACACGACTGCTGCTGGGATAGCGGTCGTGACACCCTCTCCATCCTACAGTAATTCTACCCCCACATAGTCCACCCAGGGTCGCAGCTGCAACAAGCCCACCAACAGAGTCACCCACTTCTACCTCAGTGCACTGGGAAGATTCAGGAGCTGAGGGAGGAGAAGGCTTCCTCACAGAGTGTTAGTTTTGCAAGTCCTCCCATCTCACAATGTTTGAGGAGTAATGTCCGTGAGGAGACATTCCCCTTCATGACAATAGGGGATCAGGTAATGAAGAAACCCATAGAGATAGAGGACATAAACAGAATTATCAAACATTGTCCTAAGCCAAACTCTGCACCATTAGGCACAATCACATATCTCAAGAGAGCCTGTAAGGGAAGAAATTATACACAGGAGGATATGAAATTAATAATTGATGGTGTTATAGACATACACTCTTGGTGGGATTGGATAAAGGTCCCCACAATCAATAACATTCAGGGACAAGTCAGTGCTGACACTTACAGATTAAACACAGAACAGGGTAGGACTGATACCGGATGTGACACAGTTGCTTTTAGCCATCACTGCAGATGATGTTTCAGCGTGATAGATTTGAAGAATGCTTTCTTCTCTATCCTGGTTGACAAGCAGACTAGGCTCCTTTTTGATTTTTCCTTTGAGGGTCGTCAACTCACCTGGTGTAGGATGCCCCAGGGATATGCTGATTCACCTGTAGTGTACAGCATTGTCCTCCAAGCCAGTTTAAAACCAGGGTTCTGTGCTCTTGCAGTAAGTGGATGATTTGTTATTGTGCAGTATGTCAGAGGAGGCCAATGTTACTGACGGTGTATCTTTGTTAAAATGGTTCAGAATGTGGACACAAGGTGTCACGCAAGAAAATGCAATGGTGAAAAAAACAAGTTGAGTACTTGGGCTTTGTCCTCACAAAGGGAGAAAGGAGAATCAGCACAGAAAGAGTCCAGTCTGTTGCGGGCCTGGTCATCCCGCACACCAGGAAAGACATGCTATTTTTCCTTGGTATGATAAACTACTGCAGACAGTGGATTCCTGATTGCTCCTACTATGACAATGTTCTGAGGCAAGCCACACTGAGCGAACAGCCAGACTTAATTAAATGGTCAAAGGAAATGTTAAATGCATTTGATTACTTGAAATGTGCTTTAATGATAAGTCCAGGTTTGGGCCTCCCTGACTACAACCTCACATTCCACGCATATGTGTGACAAAATTGTAAAACCATGGCGGGTGTGCTCACCCAGTATCACGGAGGCAAGTTGCGTCCTTGTGCATTTTTCTCAAAGGTAATGCCGGCTTCTGTCCAAGGAATGCCAGCATGTCTTAGATCTCTTGCAGCCTGTGTAATGATGGTTGAACTTGCAACCCCACTGACAATGGGACATGATACAATCCTGTACACCACACATGATGTTGTAGGACTTCTTAAAGGCATACACATGCAGCACATGTCAGCCCAAAGGTTGTCTGGGTATGAGATCCTGCTCCTCAGCAACCCCTCCCTACAGATCAAGTATGCTGCACACACCTCAGGCCCAGCACCCATACTCAATGCATTGCTTGGACTTAAGGGACCTGAGGACCACCTGGTAGAAACACATGATTGCATACATGCCATACAACATGAGACCTCGCCCCGCTCTGATTTATCATCCATACCAATTGAAGGTGCACCTGAAGTTTTTGTAGATGGATCTTGCAGCAGACCAAATGACAATTCTTACCACGCAGGATACTCAGTAGTCATGTTACCTGACATTGTCCTCGAAGCTTGACCAATAACTTACCAGTCTGCACAAGCTGCTGAATTGATTGCACTCAACAGAGCATGCATATTACACGAAGGTAAGCCAGTTACCATTTACACTGACAGCAGGTATGCTCATGGCGTGGTCTGGGACTACAGTGTTATCTGGCAGAGAAGAGGATTTGTTGCAGCTGACGGTAAGCGCATCTCACACTCACAACTTGTCACACAACTTCTGGAAGCCATCAGGTTACCCTCACAACTCGTAATTGTACACTGCAGATGAGAGCACATATCGAAGGTAAGGATCATGTTTCACAGAGGAATGCCTTAGCTGACACAGAGGCCAAGAAAGCTGCATTACTTTCCTCAGCCACTGAAGATGAAAAGGCTGATTGGTGTTATACAATTTTGCAGAAGAATCCTTAGACTGGATTAATCTGCAAAGAGGGGAAACCATGCATACCACAACACAGTACTCCTCTGTTAATTGCACATTTCCATGGAGTAGGACATAACAGCATTCAAACAACATACATGCTGCTAACACAAAACTTTTATATTACGGGTATCAAAGAGTTAGTTTCAGACAATGTAAGGATATGCATCACATGTTTGAGGAACAATCCAAACAACAATGTCAAAGTCCCACACCAACATCTTGACAACTCCACCACTCATTTCACACATTTGCAGGTAGATTTTACACACATACCTCAGCAGAAAGGGAAACAGGAATGCGCCTTGGTCATAGTTGACATGTTTTCAAGATGGCCAGAGATCTACCCTACAAAATCAGAAGATGCAAAAACAGTAGCAAGGATACTCACACAGAACATCATTCCAAGATGGGGCTGCCCACTGGTGATTGAATCTGACCAGGGGCCGGCCTTCACCTCAAAGGTAAATAAGGATGACACCTAATAAGAAACTAGGGATGTCACCATTTGAGATACTCATGGATAGGCCCATGGGTAGTATGTTACCAAACTAATAAAGGTCCTAAGTGAAACTGAAGAAAAAGTTGCTTGTAAGTCTCCTTGTCTTCCACAGGAACCAACTCACCCTTTTCAAGTTGGAGAAAGAGTTCTAGTGAAGAAACTAAAGAATGGAAAAGCTCCAGGGGACTTCACCTACGGACCTCCCACCACCGTGGTAGCTGTGACCAATACAGCAGTTCTCACAGAGGAAACAACCACATGGATACAGGCCACCAGAGTGAAGTTGGTAAGAGGCACCCCAAAAGGAGCTAATAATGGGGGCAGACAGCCCTGACCTCGAAAATGGACAAAGTGAGGTACTAACGGGAGCAGACAGCTCTGACCTCCACCAGGATGCACTCCCTCAATTCTGGGAAATAGCACTGATGGTCCATTCTGACTATGGGGCCACTAATGATCTTATTAACTTTTCTGATAGATAGCCAAGCTAAAGTTGCTATCACCCAGAAAGATGAATTCACCACATTCTGGTACAATTCCTCTAATACTCACGTTGCCACTTACTTCTTCTATTTATGCAGCCTGATGAAGTGCAGTCCTGCCACAAGATGTAGAAACCACTATAAGAATGGGCAAGCCTATATTTGTGTGACTGATCTCTATTGGGGTAATCGATGCACATAATGGGTCTCAGTAGGCAATATCTGACCCATAATATGAGGAGGCTCTTGTAGCAGAAACTGGTTTTTCTGATACTAATTTATGGCTTGAATAGATGAAATATACAGCAGCCTCTGTAAATGAGAGTAATTGTTACATCTGTGGGGCTGCTAAACCCCATTTAGGAACTGTCCCTCTTATACTCCCTTCTAATATAGAGGAATGTTTTCTCCAGCTATTTGCTAACATCACCAGTAACCAATCTATTTCAAAACAGAAATTCCCTTATTGTAGCAAAGACCCCTCACCCTGGGGCTGGTATACACAAATATCCTAGAAATTACACATGTTTCACAGGTGGAAACACAGCTAGACAGCTGGGAGATTTTACTAAAGGTCATTGTGCCAATTATAGTACTACCAATCAATCACTAACTCAAAATCAGATGTTCTCAATTGCTGATGTGTACTGGATATGTGGAGATAGAAAGATAAGGTCCAGATTAGAAGGAAATTGGCAAGGGGAATGTGCCTTAGCCAAAGCTATCATGAACACGCATATCTTTGAAGAGTCAGAACTCCTCAAGGAAAAGGTAAACTTAAGGGAAAAACGGACACTTAAATCGAGCTTTGACGCACATGTGTACATAGCTGCTATAGGGGTCCCAAGAGGGGTCCCCGATGAATTCAAGGCCATCGATCAAGTAGCCGCTGGTTTTGAATCCATCATCCCTATTATCACTGTAAATAAAAATGTAGATTGGATTAATTATATCTACTATAATCAACAAAGGTTTGTTAACTATACTAGAGATGCTTTACAAGGGGTAGCGGATCAATTGCAAGAGGATTCTATTATGACATTCCAGAATAGGATGGTGCTAGACATGATACTGGCAGAAAAAGGTGGTGTGTATAAGGTGCTGGTTGATCCCACCTCATGTTGCACTTTCATCCCCAATAATACTGGTCCAAATGGTAAGGTGACAGTAGCCATACAAAAACTAGAAGACTTGTCAGGTGAATTAAAACGAAATTCAGGATTGAACAATCCATGGGACCAGTACTTTGGATGGTTTAGTAACTGGAAACAGGCAATTGTGCAAATAGGCCTCATGATTCCTATTGCAATTATAATGATAGCTGTAATTTCTTTGTGTGTCATACCCTGTGTGAAGAAAATGCTTATTAAGGGCATGACCAATATGTCCTTTTATGAGGTTTTACCCTCCGATTCAGATGCCCATTCCCCAGAGGGGTATTGGGAATACTTGGCGGTGTATAGAGAAAAGAAAAAAAGAACCATATTATATGAAAATTAAATGGTTCTAAGAGGGGATTGAAGGGTTAACACTGCAAGCTATGCGTCTGAGGCCTTGAGCTGTGGATGTTCTGGCTGCATCCTGTTATTTTCATCTTGTTCCTCACTTCTAAGAAATGTAGCAAAGGTCAATTTCTTTGTAACAGTAACTTTTCATATAGTACTTGTGTCTTCATCTTATTGGTTGTTGATTCCCCCCCCCCCCCCTTGCTATATATATGTTACCCCACCCTCAATAAAGTTAGAGTATTTCTCAGTGATACCTGTGTGTGTGTCTCTGTGATTTGTTTGCTACTGAGAAATATCTCTCCTGGTACCAGTAAGACTTAATCCAAGCTGACCACTGGAGTCCGGTACCAGGGGCACCTAGCGAAGGGTCCAATTTCCTTACAACTATTAGTAACAAAAATTACACAAAATAGTCTGCCTATTATTGATAATTTTAGGAACATCATTATGATTATTTCGGTTATGACAGCGTTTTATTGATAACTAGATTCTTAGCAGCTGTATTCCTAAAGACAAAAGTTTCCATAAACTACACTGTTCTCTACTTGTTATTTCTCAGGGATTTTACTGTATATTGTTTTTTAATTCATTGCATGTTCCCACTCAGTTTTGCTCTTCAAAGGAACAAGCTCAATCACAGAAACTTATTTATCTGAAATTAAACACTGTGTGCTCGAAGATATTTTGAGAAAAACTGGTTCATTTACAAAACAAAATCATTAGTTATGGTGAAAATATGTAAATATTTTTGATATGGAAATTAGTTTTAATAATTTCTATAAAGCTGTTGTAAATACCCTATATTCATCTTTAAAAAAATGTATTTGTTTTGTTTAACCTTACTACAGTGAAAAATGTATATAGAAAAGATACCACTGTAGGCTAGTTACAAAATGGAATGCTGATGATCAGGTTTAGTAAAAACAGTAAATCCTGGGTTTAACCTTATTTTTTGTGCATTTGTTCCTGGCTGTAAGTTCTGCATGTATTTGCAAACACTGTAATTAAATAGATAAACAAGGATAGGTACTGTTACAATGCTGGTGGAGTGGAGGATCATTTAATCAACAATATGATTGGTGCTCACTAAATAAAGGGTGTATTAAGCAGCCCGATTTAAAGGCTATTGTCTGGAAGGAAACGTTCCTTCTTGGCAATCATCTGCTTGCTAGTGGAGGAGACTGCTGCTATTACATGCAGCGATTTTCACCTCATTATAGGGAAGAGCGATCATTATACCATCGCTCTAACCTATATATATATCTCATGATCTGCCACCTGAAAATGATGATTTGGATTGCCCAATGAACATGCGTTTGCAACAAACACTGGCAGGTGTAATACACCCTTAAATTATGACATAGCATGAAATAGATTATGTGTTCTTCACCCTTTATCCCCTAGCAAATAGAGATTGACTTTGCTGCAAGGAATGTCCAGGTTATACTTACCCGGAGTAATCTTGGATTAACAGCAACAATGTAGCAGTAGCAACTGTGGTCCAGTAAAAGGCAGAGTGTGGAAAAAAGATGTCAGCAAAAGTGCAAGGGGTACAGAAAATAACAATGTCCAAAGCAATTCAGGGTAAGAGTCGTGGGACCAAAGGTATAAAGAAGCCTAGGAGCAAGAACGTAGCAAAGTCTTGAGCAAGCCAAGGTCAGAGCCATGTACCAGAAGAGTCAGCAATCAAAAGGCAAAGAGAATAAACAGGTTAGAGAGACGGTCAAGAGATAGTAACAATGAGGCAATTAGGAAAAAGATGGGCTCAGAGAGAATAGCACAATAGTTATAATCAGGCAAACTCTGCAGACTAGGAAGTGGTTTCAAATTTGCTATCCATTACACCATACTCATTCTCCAAGTGAGTTGGCAACCTGGAGCCATGGTGCAGAATAGCTGGACTGGACTGGACTGGCAGGAGGAGTGGTAGAAGCACCAGCCTAGATCAAGAATGGATGAATAACACATAGTGAGTGCCTTGCCTGAACCTTCAGAAATACATTCTAACACAATATTTGTTGTGGTATAGAGATGAGGTGACTTCTGAATCTCACATTTTGTCGTGGAGCCAGGGGTCACAGCGTTTTTGCAACCGCAGAGAATGCTTTTAGTGGAGTTCTCTCTGTATTCACTGCCATTTCCTAGTTGGGTGCCTTCCTTTTTCCTAAGTATTGGCAAGAAACCCCCACTGTGAAAGAAATTAAGTGGTTAATGAACATGAATGTTGCCAGTTGTACCTAATTGTCAAATATTCTCAATTTTAGGGTTTTATGCTTAATTTTCTTTGATATAACATCAATGATTGAGAAATATACAGTGGATATAAGAAGTCTAGACACCCCTGTTAAAATGTCAGGTTTCTGTGCTGTAAAAAAATGAGACAAAGATAAATCATTTCAGAACTTTTTCCACCTTTAATGTGACCTATAAACTGTACAACTCAATAGAAAAACAAACTGAAATCTTTTATGTAGAGGGAAGAAAAAATATAAAAATAAAATAATATGGTTGCATAAGTTTGCACAACCTTAAACTAATACTTTGTTGAAGCACCTTTTAATTTTAATACAGCACTCAGTCTTTTTAGGTATGAGTCTATCAGCATGGCACATTTTGACTTGGCAAGATTTGCCCACTCTTCTTCACTCTCCTTTGCAAAAACACTCCAAATCTGTCAGATTGCAAGTGCATCTCCTGTTTACAGCCCTCTTCAGATTGACCCACAGATTTTCAAACGGATTCAGGTCTGGGCTCTGGCTGGGCCATTCCAAAACTTTAATCTTCTTCTGGTGAAGCCATTCCTTTGTTGATTTGGATGCATGCTTGGGTCGTTGTCATGCTGAAAGATGAAGTTCCTCTTCATGTTCAGCTTTCTAGCAGAAACCTGAAGGTTTTGTGCCAATATTGACTGGTATTTGGAATTGTTCATAATTCCCTCTATCTTAACTAAGGCCCCAGTTCCAGCTGAAGAAAAACAGCCCAAAGCATGATGCTGCCACTACCATGCTTCACTGTGGGTATGGTGTTCTTTTGGTGATGTGCAGTGTTGTTTTAGTGCCAAACATAACTCTGGGAATTATGGTCAAAAAGTTTATCCTTGGTTTCATCAGACCATAAACCCTTTTCACACGTGCTTTTGGGAGACTTAAGATGTGTTTTTGCAAAATGTAGCCTGGCTACATGGGAGATTGTTGTCACATGTACCACACAGCCAGTAGTGATGAGCGCAAGGCCCCATATTCGAATTCGCGATATTTGACGAAAATTTCGTCGTATATTCGTCATATATTCGCGGTTTCGCAATATTCGTCATTTTGTATTCATGCTCATAATGTGCGAATAATTCTTCGCATTACATTCGAGCGCATAGAATAAATATTAGTTATTCGTAATTATATTCTTGCTGCGACATCATGTTCTCATGCGCGTGCACACAGAAGGGTGTGGCTCCAGCTGCTAGGCGGATCGCAGAAGTTCACTGGCCTGTCGATTGGAAGGGATCCAGCTACAAACATGGTTGGAAACTTTACCACGGCAGAGGAGGAAATCCTGATCAAAGTAAGTATTTGTTAACAAATTAATTCTACCACTTTCCTGTGTCGAAATTGTCAGAGATGTTCTTGCTAAAAAAAACTGGGTTTTGTTGGAATACTTTTTCGCGCGCTTATTTAGCTATTAAATATTCGCAGAATACATAATTTCAAATCACATTAAAAAGTATTCCATCAAAACAAAATTTTTTTAGTTACTTTTACAGTTAATTCATAGTTCACTCAGTCACGCTGGAATATACCAATGTATATATATTTTTTTATAAGGAATTACGGCAGTCGTTACAGCATGCCAACATGTCAGTACAATGTGATGTATCCCTGAATGGCATCCTTACATAATAGCGTCCTACATTAAGGGCCTCATGTATATAGATTAGAGAAATATATGTAGCTTAAAAATTCTACATGTGAACTGATCTAATCTGCATGACCCGAAAGACCCTAACTATATACCCACAGCTAAATACTACATGAACACATTTCAAAATCAACCCCCCTTCCCCCCCCCCACCTCCCTCAGCCCAAAAACAACACACAGAGACAGAAATAAGAGACAGACACACACAGAGACAGACACACACAGAGATACACACACACAAATACATCAGTTCTATTAGGCAGGCACTACAAAAAAGTGGTCCTCCAACTGTTGTAAAAGAATAACTCTCATCATGCCGATATGTATGATACACCTTATTGCTTCAGCCAGAGATAGAATGATGGGAGTTTCATTTTTGCTACAGCTGGAGGGCCGCAGTTTGCAGGAGTTAAAAACGTTTCTGAACACTTGTCAATATACAGTCATGGCCAAAAGTTTTGAGAATTACATAAATATTGGAAATTGGAAAAGTTGCTGCTTAAGTTTTTATATTAGCAATTTGCATATACTCCAGGATGTTATGAAGAATGATCAGATTAATTCCATAGTCCTTCTTTGCAATGAAAATTAACTTAATCCCAAAAAAACCTTTCCACTGCATTTCATTGCTGTCATTAAAGGACCTGCTGAAATTATTTAAGTAATCGTCTTTTTAACTCAGGTGAGAATGTTGACGAGCACAAGGCTGGAGATCACTATGTCAGGCTGATTGGGTTAAAATGGCAGACTTGACATGTTAAAAGAAGGGTGATGCTTGAAATCATTGTTCTTCCATTGTTAACCATGGTGACCTGCAAAGAAACGCGTGCAGCCAGCATTGCGTTGCATAAAAATGGCTTCACAGACAAGGATATTGTGGCTACTAAGATTGCACCTCAATCAACAACTTATGGGATCATCAAGAACCTCAAGGAAAGAGATTCAATTCTTTTTAAGAAGGCTTTGGGGTGTTCAAGAAAGTCCAGCAAGCGCCAGGATCATCTCCTAAAGAGGATTCAGCTGCAGGATCGGATGCCACCAGTGCAGAGCTTGCTCAGGAATGGCAGCAGGCAGGTGTGAGCGCATCTGCACGCACAGTGAGGCGAAGACTTTTGGAAGATGGCCTGGTGTCAAGAAGGGCAGCAAAGAAGCCACTTCTCTCCAAAAACAACATCAGGGACAGATTGATCTTCTGCAAAAAGTATGGTGAATGGACTGCTGAGGACTGGGGCAAAGTCATATTCTCCGATAAAGCGTTTTTCCGATTGTTTGGGGCATCTGGAAAAAGGATTGTCCGGAGAAGAAAAGGTGAGCACTACCATCAGTCCTGTGTCATGCCAACAGTAAAGCATCCAGAGACCATTCATGTGTGGGGTTGCGTCTCATCCAAGGGAGTGGGCTCACTCACAATTTTGCCCAAAAACAGAGCCATGAATAAAGAATGGTACCAAAACACCCTCCAA
Source organism: Bufotes viridis (assembly GCA_033119425.1). Lineage (NCBI taxonomy): Eukaryota > Metazoa > Chordata > Amphibia > Anura > Bufonidae > Bufotes > Bufotes viridis. The sequence continues at coordinate 252,759,958 of CM065590.1, forward strand.
CAGCAACTTCTTCCAACAATCCAACAACAGTTTGGTGAAGAACAATGCATTTTCCAGCACAATGTAGCACCGTGCCATAAGGCAAAAGTGATAACTAAGTGGCTCGGGGACCAAAACGTTGACATTTTGGGTCCATGGCCTGGAAACTCCCCAGATCTTAATCCCATTGACAACTTGTGGTCAATCCTCAAGAGGCGGGTGGACAAACAAAAACACACTAATTCTGACAAACTCTAAGAAGTGATTATAAATGAATGGGTTGCTATCAGTCAGGAATTGGCCCAGAAGTTGATTGACAGCATACCCATTTGAATTGCAGAGGTCCTGAAAAAGAAGGGCCAACACTGCAAATACTGACTCTTTGCATAAATGTCATGTAATTGTCGATAAAAGCCTTTGAAACGTATGAAGTGCGTGTAATTATATTTCACTGCATCACAGAAACAACTGAAACAAAGATCTAAAAGTAGTTTAGCAGCAAACTTTGTGAAAACTAATATTTGTGTAATTCTCAAAACTTTTGGCCACAACTGTACATTCAAACCAGTTTCCTTGCGGTAAGAAGTAATCTTTGACATACAGCATTTGCTGGTTCATTTAGCGTTACCCAGGGTGCACCACGGGGAGGCGAACCAGTTTTACACCCCATGACGTCCCGTCACTCCTCTAGACAGGTACACCACTCCTCAGATAGCCCATTTTCATTGATGAGTAATGTAAACATATAAATGTTTTCTACAATCCTAGTTTATTTGCAAAATCAAAAGTATATTACAGTAGTGTATCGGGAGTATGTCTGACCATTACAGATAGGTTAAGAAGAGCCTGTCCGCTCTGTACTGCCGCTAGGTCAGCTAACCCCCTGAATGACAATCTGTCCCCATTGAATACATTTTAGGTGTTGTCCGTTTTGACGGCAGCAGAACGGCAGCACACGGCGGGAGACAGTTTAAGAAAAATAAATTTCCGATTTCCATTTTTTTTAATTCTTGTTGAACCTCCCGCCGAGCGCCGCCGTTCCGCTGCCTGTAATTTACTATGTACTGCCGCTAGGTCAGCTAACCCCCCCTCGAATGGCAATCTGTCCCCATTGAATATATTTTAGGTGTTGTCCTTTTTGGCAGCAGCAGAATGGCAGTACACGGTGGGAGAAAGTTGAATATAAATACATTTCCGATTTCCATTTTGTTTTATTCTTGTTGAACCTCCCGCCGATCGCTGCCGTTCTGCTGCCTGGACTTAGCTATAGAAATTATTGTTTGAACGTTATTATAATCCAATTATTTAATAATTATAAAACTTAGACGAAGAAATATTAGATTAAATGTTACTGTCATACGATTGGTTCATATATTTTTTTTGTCTCTAGAACTACTTTGCATGTTTCAGTATAATTTTGTAATCAAGTGTAACATAATAACATGTTAAAATTATTTTAATTTTGTTAATTTCTTATACAACAGCGTATGCTCTCGCGGAGGTATGATAATATCCGCTCCCACCATCATAAGAGGCAAGTGGTTCGGCAAATTGCCTTTTACCTGTGGCGGGAGCATGATGGCCGTCATAAAAGGAAGGCCATACAGAAAAAGTGGTCCGACTTGAAGAGGAGGCACGCGGCAAGGATCCGAGAAATAAAGGACCGAGAATGTCCAGGTATAATATTAATGATAACAGAGTGTTGATGAAAGATAAGATAATGTGAAGCTTCTCATGTGAACACTTGCACATGATATGCTTTTTTACAAATTTATTTACATGGAACTATTTTAGATGTACCGTTGCCCTCGGTGAGGCACAGGCCTTCTGCTACCAAGGCCAGGCATGGCTCGGATGAGGAAGAGGAAGCTAGCCCATCCGGTCAGCCACCTGCCCCCATCCCCCCGGAGGAGGCTGAGGCTGTGGAGGAGCCTCAAGGTGGACCTGCACCCCCAACTGATTCCCCCCCTCAAAAATCAGAAGAGGAGGAAGATGAGGCCGAGGTAGCCACCACCCCCCCCATAATGAGGGTAAATATGTACTTCGCCTGTATGATAATGAATTTTTTTTATTTTTTTTTATCAAAATACAAAAATGTAATCAAATTCTAAACAATATCTCAACAAACAGTAAAATTATATTATCCTAAAATCTAATGTAATCTAATGCCTGGTATTGTTTTAATACAGATGACAATTAACGTTGTATTTCTTACACAATCCATAAAGTATTGTTTAATATTTACATGTTGTTATAGAGTTTTTATTTCGTAACAATGATTAAAAAAAATAATTAAACTGTCTTGCCATGCTATCAATTAATTAGAACCCAATGAACCCGTTTTGTGCTACTTAAGGTAATACAGAATTGATTAAACCACACAAAAAAATAAAAATAAAATGGCTAATAAATCAAAGACAACTGTATCTAAAGGCAAATTTTAAATAAAAAAACCATTTAAGCAATATATTATTATTATCCCTAAAAAGATTTAATAACTATTTTTTAACATGATTCTTATAAATGAAATAACGAAGGAACCTTTTATATCTAAAAATCAGAAAAAAATTATAAATAGCACAAAAAGAAATTGAAATAATTTGATATGGACTTTCCATGACATCTTCTCCACCCATTTCTGGGGATAGCTATGACATAACATAAGTCCTTTACAAAAGTATTATCATTTAAAAAATATATATATATTTTTAAATAAGTTTAAAAAAAAAATGATTATAATGCTATGTAGTCTCCATTTATTGTCTTGCCCAGTTGCACTACATGTTGACAACTGCATTAATCAAAACATTAACTAGTTAATCTAGAATAAGAATGAGGTCTTTCCGAAATCAAACTACATTATTGTCAACAATTCAGAAATAGAATTTTGATATGAGACTGAAAAAAGAATGATTATTATCTAGTACATCGACCTTCAATCATAAAACCGGATTTCCACACGGATGAGTATAACGCCAGTTACATCCAACCATGTAGAGAGGTCAACATGGAAGTCAGCCATCCCTCCCAGGACAACAGACTGCATCGTGTTCGAACCTATATCCATTATAAAAACAAATATGCATAAACAAAAGAAATAAAAACAAATGTAAGTCGGTTAATCAAACTGTGCAGAACAGTGTTAATTGCCCTTTACAGTCTGAAAGTGGGAAGCCTAAATGCGGTCCTTACCTTGCTCAGGCAATGTTCCACAAATGGACAACCTCATACCAAACTTTTTTTTTCAAATCATAGATATTAAGCAAGCTTTTAAATGTAAAAAAAAAATAAAAAAATTGTGATTGAAGATTAGAGAAAAGCATGAAACCTTAAGTTAATAGTTATTTAACAGTGAAAAATAAATAAAAAAGTCGCACAAGGACAAGTGAGATCAAATGAGGTGCACCAAGTCGGCTAGTCACACCCACTAAACCAGATGCAAAATAATATGAATTGTGACTGGGCACACTCAGGGAACCCGGACCATAGAGAAGTAATCTGAAAATATAATCAGAATTGATCTAAAAGTTTATTCAGAATTAAAAAATTAATAAAAATATTAATAAAAATATATAGACACAAAAATCGCACTTTGGAGGGTGCAAATAGCTAGAATAGCAGCAGATATGTGCAAATAAGCAAATAAACAGTATGCATTGGATATATAAGTAAACAGTATCTATTAGATATAATTGATGCCAGCTGGTTGCTGCAACCGAATGGATAGAAGGCTGAATGGATAGTAAACTGATCTATGCACACTTGAATTAATGTTGCCAAAAGTTTTGCGCAAATGAATGTTCCACCAGGAGTCAAAAGATCTTGTAACGATCTCCTGGATTAATAAACAATAGACCTGGATCCTAAGTCCATACGTCAGTCAATGTATCCAGAGGGATCCCTATCAATATGAAAGCGTTCAAGTCCGGAGCAGCGTCCTGCTCCCAATAGTATGTGGCGGCGTCCCGTCACTACTTATTAAATACAGTTTGTAACTACCAGAGTAGATCTTACCCAACCGCAGGATAGCTTGGTCCCCTCTGGTGTGGTCTCCTTCGGTGTAGTATCCACCTCGGTCTCGGGGATCTTACTTTGTAGCAGCGGACATCCGGTCAACGCTCTCCCGCTTGGGTAACAAGTGTTATCTCTTTTTAGGCCGGTGTCCGAGCGGTTTTCTGCAGTTGGTAGTAGTAGTATAATTCTCCGGTTTATTTTGATAGGGGATCCTTCTCATGCGGACTTTTAATCATAGGGAAATACACCAAACGCGTTTCGGGGTTTTACATTTCACCCCTTCCTCAGTGGCGCATAGATCAGTTTACTATCCATTCAGCCTTCTATCCATTCGGTTGCAGCAACCAGCTGACATCAATTATATCTAATAGATACTGTTTACTTATATATCCAATGCATACTGTTTATTTGCTTATTTGCACATACCTGCTGCTATTCTAGCTATTTGCACCCTCCAAAGTGCGATTTTTGTGTCTGTATATTTTTATTAATATTTTTATTAATTTTTTAATTCTGAATAATCTTTTAGATCAATTCTGATTATATTTTCAGATTACTTCTCTATGGTCCGGGTTCCCTGAGTGTGCCCAGTCACAATTCATAATAGTTATTTAACGTGCGATATTTACACGATTATATGAATAGAATTACAATTATTGACAATAATAAATTTGATGACCAATCATAATCTTAAAAAAACTAGACAAATTATTATTGAGACTACATAGTAATCAAAATCATATTTTCCAAATGATTTTAAAAAATTACAATTTTCATAAATTCTTCTGTATTTGGATCAAAAATGGAACCTCCTGTAAGTGAATGTTGTTTGGGCTGCAGATTTGACAACTTCTAGACTGTGTCAAAGAATAAGACAGAAATAATGTGACTGTATGATGCGGTTATATTATTTTCCAAAAATATATTTTAATTATTTCAACAAATACTAAAACATTATATAAATTTTAGTTGAAGAAAAGGAAAATAATGTTTTAAATTAATAATTATTTGTACATTGACAATGATTCAGATACCTTGATTAAAAAACAATGTAGAATATAAAAACAATATAACAATGGCAATTATTTACATGGTAAAGTGTTCATTTTCAATAATTTATCTCATATAAATTCTTTTGCTTCAAAAAGTACAGTTTTATATCTTCATAATTCGAAAACAATACAATAGGTTTAAACAAAAACAAAAACACGTACTCCAAATAAATTAAAATAGTTACCAAAACATTTTCACAAATCTAAAGAAAGATTATTTGGCCCTTGGGGAAACTGTAGTTAGGCGGACAGGTGACAAGTAAAAGTCGACATGTCGAGCCACTGTATAGGCTGGATTTACAATTAGTAGTAGTCTGCAGAATTCAAGTGGACAGACCCCAAAAGGCAACGTACAATATGGTAGCGGTAGGAGACGTAAGCAACATAAACAGTTAGACCAGCATAGGTAATGTGGACAGTAATTAAGTATAACAAATCATAATCACAAATTAAATTGGAAGTATTTATAAGAATATTATAAGGAAGTATAGTGGACAGCCAGCCAAAAAAATCGTACATGATGGCAGCAGCAGAAGCAGCTGTAAGACCTGGATAGGTAATGTGTACAGTAAGCAAGTATAACTCAACATAATCAAACATGATAGTGACAGGTTTTATAGAGAGTGGTAATATGAGGATATATTAGTGGACAGTCCCCAAAAACTCATCGTACATGATGGCAGCAGCAGGAGACAGCAGGAGCAGCAGCAACACCAGCATAGGTAATGTAAACAGTAAGTCTATATAACTCAACATGATCAGACATGGTAGTGACAGGATTTATAAAGAGGAGTAGTGTGAGGAGATATAGTGGACAGCCCCCAAAAAACATCGTACATGATGGTAGCCGCAGCAATAAGACCAGCATAGGTAATGTGGACAGTAAGTCTGTATAACTCAACAACATGATCAGACATGGTAGTGGCAGGATTTGTAAAGAGGAGTAGTATGAGGAACTATAGTGGACATCCCCAGAAAAACATCGTACATGATGGCAGCAGCAGCGGTAAGACCAGTATAGGTAAAGTGGACACTAAGTCTGTATAACTCAATATGATCAGGCATGGTAGTGGCAGGATTTATAAAGAGGAGTAGTATGAGGAACTATAGTTGAAAACCCCCAAAAAACATCGTACATGATGGTAGCAGCAGCAGTAAGACCAGCATAGGTAATGTGGACAGAAAGTCTGTATAACTCAACATAAGCAGACATGGTAGTGGCAGGATTTGTAAAGAGGAGTAGCATGAGGAACCATAGTGGACAGCCCCCAAAAACCATCGTACATGATGGCAGCAGCAGGAGACGGCAGTAGCAGCAGCAGCAGCAGTAGTAAGACCAGCATAGGTAATGTGGACAGTAAGTATGAATAACTCTTCATGATCAGACATGGTAGTGGCAGGCTTTGTAAACAGTAGAGATAAGCAAACACCTGGATGTTCGGGTTCGAGAAGTTTGGCCGAACTTCCCGAAAATGTTCGGGTTCGGGATCTGAACTCGACCTGAACTTTATCCCAAACCCGAACCCCATGGAAGTCAATGGGGACCCGAACTTTTAGGCACTAAAAAGGCTGTAAAATAGTCCAGGAAAGGGCTAGCGGGCTGCAAAAGGCAGCAAAATGTAGGTAAATGCCCTGCAAACAAATGTGGATAGGGAAATTAATTAAAATAAAATAAATAAAAATTAACCAATATCAATTGGAGAGAGGTCCCATAGCAGAGAGTCATGCGTCATATCACCCACCACTGGAGAAGGCCACTTTCAGTTATTTCGGCCCCAGCACCCAGACAGAGGAGAAAGGTCCCACAGCAAGGAATAAGGCATCATATCACCCACCACTGGAGAAGGCCACTTTCAGTTATTTAGGCCCCAGCACCTAGACAGAGGAGCGAGGTCCCACAGCAAGGAATAAGGCGTCATATCACCCACCACTGGAGAAGGCCACTTTCAGTTATTTAGGCCCAGCACCCAGACAGAGGAGAGAGGTCCCACAGCAAGGAATAAGGCGTCATATCACCCACCACTGGAGAAGGCCACTTTCAGTTATTTAGGGCCCAGCACCCAGACAGAGGAGAGAGCTCCCAAAGCAAGGAATAAGACGTCATGTCACCCACCACTGGAGAAGGCCACTTTCAGTTATTTAGGCACCAGCACCCAGACAGAGGAGAGAGGTCCCAAAGCAAGGAATAAAGCATCATATCACGCACCACTGGAGAAGGCCACTTTCAGTTATTTAGGTCCCAGCACCCAGACAGAGGAGAGAGGCCGAATGGCAGAGGTTCAGGCTTTATGTCACCCACCATTGTAACAGGCCACTTTCATTTATTTAGGCCCCGGCGCCCAGATTAAGGAGAGGTTCATTCAACTTTGGGTTGCACCGCAAGATCATGGTAAAGTTAAAAAAATGAGGATTCAATAAAGAAGTGCCCCGGAGTACAAGAATACCTGGTTGAGGGGGAGGCAGTTATAAATGTCTATTCTGCACAAGGGAGGGACAGTTACTGTGGGATCCATGCCTGGTTCATTTTTATGAACGTCAGCTTGTCCACGTTGGCTGTGGACAGGCGGATGCGTTTGTCAGTAATGACGCCCCCTGCCGTGCTGAATACACGTTCAGACAAAACGCTGGCCGCCAGGCAGGCCAGCACCTCCAAGGCATAAAATGCTAACTCTGGCCACGTTGACAATTTGGAGACCCAGAAGTTGAATGGGGCCGAACCATCAGTCAGTACGTGGAGGGGTGGGCAGACGTACTGTTCAACCATGTTAGTGAAATGCTGCCTCCTGCTAACACGTTCCATATCAGGTGGTGGTGTAGTTAGCTGTGGCGTGGAGACAAAACTTTTCCACATTTCTGCCATGCTAACCCTGCCCTCAGAGGAGCTGCCCGTGACACAGCTGCGTTGGTGACATCTTGCTCCTCCTCCTGGGCCACCTCATTGAAGTGGTATTGTAACGCTGATAACGGTGTCATCGCCACTGGCCATGTTGGTGGAGTACTCGAAACAGCGCAACAGGGCACACAGGTCTCGCATGGAGGCCCAATCATTGGTGGTGAAGTGGTGCTGTTCCGCAGTGCGACTGACGCGTGCGTGCTGCAGCTGAAACTCCACTATGGCCTGCTGCTGCTCACACAGTCTCTCCAGCATGTGCAAGGTGGAGTTCCACCTGGTGGGCACGTCGCATATAAGGCGGTGAGCGGGAAGGCCGAAGTTACGCTGTAGCGCAGACAGGAAAGCAGCGGCAGGATGTGAACGCCGGAAGTGCGCACAGACGGCCCGCACTTTATGCAGCAGCTCTGACATGTCGGGGTAGTTGTGAATGAACTTCTGCACCACCAAATTCAGCACATGCGCCAGGCAAGAGATGTGCGTCAAACCGGCAAGTCCCAGAGCTGCGACGAGATTCTGCCCATTATCGCACACCACCAGGCTGGGCTTGAGGCCCACCGGCAGAAACCACTCGTCGGTCTGTTGTTCAATACCCCGCCACAACTCCTGCGCGGTGTGGGGCCTGTCCCCCAAACTTATGAGTTTCAGAATGGCCTGCTGAAGTTTACCCCGGGCTGTGCTGAAGTTGGTGGTGAAAGTGTGTGGCTGACTGGATGAGCTGGTGGAAGCAGAGGAGGAGGAAGCCGAGTAGGAAGATGAGGCTACAGGAGGCAAAGAATGATGCCCTGCGATCCTTAGAAGCGGAAGGACGTGCGCCAAGGAACTTTCCGCCTGGGGCCCAGCCGCCACTACATTTACCCAGTGTGCAGTTAGGGAGATATAGCGTCCCTGGCCATGCTTACTGGTCTACGTATCTGTGGTTAGGTGGACCTTGCCACAGATGGCGTTGCGCAGTGCACACTTGATTTTATCGGATACTTGGTTGTGCACGGAAGGCAAGTCTGAATTGAAGAAGTAGTGGCGGCTGGGAACAACATACTGTGGGACAGCCATGGACATCAGCTGTTTAAAGCTGTCTATGCCCACCAGCCTGAATGACAGCATTTCAAAGGCCAGTAGTTTAGAAATTCTGGCATTCAGGCCCAGGACTCGAGGGTGGCTAGGTGGGAATTTATGCTTTCTCTCCAAGGTTTGTGAGATGGAGAGCTTAACGGTGCCGTGTGACATGGTGGAGATGCTTGGTGACGCAGGTGGTGTTGTCGGTGGCACATCCTCTGTTTGGTGGGCGGCAGGTGCCAACATTCCTCCCGATTCTGAGAAAGAGGCCGAGGCAGCAGCAGAAGAGGGAGCAGGGGGAGCCTGAGTGAGTTCCTTGCTTTTAAGGTGTTTACTCCACTGCAGTTCATGCTTTGCATGAACTGCATGACCGGGCGGTCATGCAGGTTGTGCTAAGGTTCAGAATGTTAATGCCTCGCTTCAGGCTCTGATGGCACAGCGTGCAAACCACTCGGGTCTTGTCGTCAGCACATTGTTTAAAGAAGGGCCATGCCAGGGAACTCCTTGAAGCTGCCTTTGGGGTGCTCGGTCCCTGGTGGCGGTTGCCCCCTGCTCCGTCTAGGACCTCATCGTCCCCTGCATCGTCTTCCACACAGTTTTCCTCCCTGACCTTCCGTTCGGTCTGCACACTGCAGAAAGACGCAGCAGTTGGCACCTGTGTTTCGTCATCATCAGAGACGTGCGGACTCCGATGACGTGGTATTCCCATGTCCTCATCATCAGGAAACATCAGTGGTTGTTCATCAGTGCATTCTATGTCTTCCCCCACTGGGGAAGGACTAGGTGGATTCCCTTGGAAAACCTTGCCAGCAGAGTCTTTTTTTTTTTTTTTTTTTTTTTTTTTAAACTTTTTATTGATGAAATGCATATAGTACAGATAGAGACAAGAATACGCGATCTCAGGAGGGTAAAACAATAGCCTCCTGATAAGAGTGGTTAGGTACTGCAAGAAAATTCAAATTGCGTGAAATACAATAAGAAATACAGTAAGAAACTGGGTTCATGTCCGGTATGCAGAGTTGGGGTCGGAGACCCTCAAAATACAGATACATTAAGTACACAGAGCTCTGAGTAGCTACAACAGTCTCAATCCGAGTGGACCCCGCAGAGCTGAAGAGACTTTTGGTCATAGTAGCTAAAGTGGTGAGTATGAGCAAGAGAATGTATGTCCTATAAGCAGGGCTTGGAACTCCTGTGAACCGAGTAATGGGAGGGATAGAGATTAACTTTGGTACCCTCTGTAAGAGCTCCACCTCATCCAAACTTTAATAAAGGCATGGTGGGATCTTAACTCCCAGGAGGACAATTCCTCCAATCTATATATCTGATCGATTTTGAGGTACCATTGTTCCAACGAAGGGACTGTTGGTGTTAACCAATGAATAGGCAAGAGAAGTTTTGCTGCGCTAAGCAGATATCTAAACAGCCGAACCTCAGCCAAACTGGTCTTTTTGGGATATAAATTCAACAGAGCTATCTCGGGGGTGAAGGGAAAGGATGACCCACAGATTTGATTCCCGATCCTAAAAATCTCTCGCCACCATGGTACTAACGTGGGACAATTCCACCAAATATGGAAATATGTTCCCCTGTCCGTTGAGCATCTCCAGCATGTGCCTGAGGCAAGGGCTGAGTAAAGACAGGTTTTGTCAGGAGTTTTATACCAGCGGGATACAATTTTAAAGCTGTTTTCCTGAACTTTAACACATCGCGAGGAAGAATGTGAAGAAAGGTAGATGGATCGGAGGTCAGTGAGATCAAAGGATCTATCTAAGTCTTTTTCCCACAGGCGAATGTAGTCAGGGGTGTGGAAGGTAGGAGGAGTCCTAAGTCTATTATGGATCTGAGAGATCAATTTGACAGGAGAGGTAGATTGCGATATAAGAGCCTCAATCCAGGTCAAAGGACGGAGGAGAGTATCCAAAGTGCCGTGTTGAGTTAAGTAGGCCTTGAGGAAATATATAAAGTTAAGATGGGATGGAGCAACACCCAAGTAAGTTCGGATAGAGTCATGGGAGATGGGGGCATCTGACTAGTAAAATTCTCCGATCTTCCCTTCCGAACCCTTGACGGACAGAGGGACACTGTCAAGCAGGGTTTTAGGAGCTAAGTGTAAAATGTCTTTTACAGTCAGTAAGGGAGATGGGAGGGGGACACCCAGATTGGAATTCTGTATAGAGTTCCAGGCTTGAAATGTGGCTTTCATAACAAGGGAAATGTTAGCTGTTGGGGGAATACTGGATTTCTTCCCTAGTAGGAAAGACCTAAAAGGCATATCCAATAGGGATTGTTCCATTGCTACCCAAGCTTTATGAGGAGGGTGTCTCAGCCAGTCTATTACTCTCGTTAGGAGCACCGCTCTGCCATAAAGTTCTGGATCAGGGAGAGCGATACCCCCTCTATCCTTAGGGTGGGACAGAGCACTGTAAGATCTTCGAGCCTTTTGTTTTGCCATATAAAAGAACTGAAGATGGATCTAAGAGCCGCGTAATATTTAGAGGGAATAGGGAGGGGGAGAACCTGCTGGAGATAGGTTAATTTGGGGATAATTAATGACATGAGTAGATTTTTCCGTCCAAACCAGGATAATATGGGCATGTCAAGGCGAGCAATATCTTCTTTCAGCGTTTTAAGAAGGCGAGTAAAGTTAAGGTCAAACCACTGATTCGGGTCCGTGCATATCTTAATTCCCAGAAAGGTTAAATGGGGGGTGGACCAATTAATGGGTGATAAAGATTTCAATGTGTTTTTAAGAGAGTTTGAAATCCCAGTGGATATTATTAGTGATTTATTGTGGTTAATTTTGAGATTGGAGAGAGAGCCTTAAGTCTCTAAGAGCCTATAGACTTTGGGGAGTGCTAATATCGGGTTGCTAATTATCAACAACATGTTGTCGGCAAATGCAGCCGTCTTGTGCTGTTGATCTCCTAACGTGACACCCTTAATATCATCATCCAGCCGTATGGCTTGCAATAAGGGTTCTAGCGTTAGTACAAACAAAAGCGGGGAAAGGGGGCAGCCCTGTCTGGTGCCGTTGCGGATGTTGAATGGGGCAGAAAGAATGTCATTGACCAGGATGGAAGCGGAGGCTCGCTGATACATTGCAGAGATGGCAAGGACAAAGGGGTCTGGGAAGTTCAGGCATTCCAGTACCGAGTACATGAAAGGCCAACCCACTTGATCAAAGGCCTTCTCAGCATCTTTGCTGAGAAGGACCAAGGGCAAATGTTTTTTATGTACATAATGAAGAATGTTGAGCACTCTGGCGGTATTGTCCTTGCCTTCCCTATGTTTGATAAAACCAACTTGATCTCTGTGGATCAATGATGGCAGTATAGGTGCCAAGCGGTTCGCCAGCATTTTGGCCAATAGCTTTAGGTCAATATTAACCCCTTAAGGACGAAGGGCGTACATGTACGCCCTTCGTCCGGACTTTAAAGATGGCGCCCGCTCCCGCACGGAGCGGGCGCATGAGCTGCGGGTAAACGCTTGATTTATCAAGCTGACACCCGCAGCTCATGTCCGCGACCGGCAGCGATGCCGATCGCGGACATTTAACCCCTCAGATGCCGTGGTCAATCCTGACCACGGCATCTGATCACGCAAAAACCGAAAGTTTCACTTTGGTTTTGCCCGACTCCCTGATGGCCACAAGGGGAGCCGGAGCATGCATTTAGTACCCTAGGTTTCTGTGAATGAAACCTAGGTTACTACACAGTATTCCTATGGAGCCTATGACTGTAATAGGCTCCATAGGAAATATGTGATTTTCTCATATATTCCAATGCTATTGCATTGGAATATATGAGAATAGCAATCTGATGATTGCATCTTATAGTTCCCTATGGGAACTATAAGAAAGTGGTAAAAAAAAAAAAAAAAGTTTAAAAATAAAAAAATATAAAAAAATATAAAAATTCAAATCACCCCCTTTCCCCAAAATGAAAATAAAATAAATAAAAAATAAAAATTACACATAATGGTGTCGCAATGTGCGAAAACGCCCATACTATAATAATATTAAAAATATTCACCATACGGTAAACATAAAAACGAAAGAAAGCGTCCAAATGGCTAATTCGCCATTTTTGGACGCTTCATTTCCTAAAAAAATGAATAAAAAGTGATCAAAACATCATACGCACCCCATAATGGTATCAATTAAAAGTTCAGATTGCCCCGCAAAAAATGAGCCCCTACACTGCTCCGTACGCATAATTACAAAAAAGTTATAGGGGTCAAAACATGGCGACAAAAAATGAAATAAAAAAATTCCCACTTTTAATTTTTTTTTCACTATCAAAACGCAAGAAAAACTATACATATTAGGTATTGCCGGATTCGTACTGACCTGAAGAATAAAATTAACCAGTCAGTTTTATCGCAAATCGAACGTTGTAATTTAAAAACCCGTAAAACTGTGGTGAAATTGCTTTTTTTTTGCAATTTCACCCCATTTGGAATTTTTTTCCCGTTTCCCACTACATCACATGCAAAAATAAATGGTAGCGTTAAAAAGTACAACTTGTCCCGCAAAAAACAAGCCGTCATATGGCTATGTGAGCGGAAATATAAAAATGTTATGGCTTTTGGAAGGCAGGGAGCGCAAAACAAAAACGCAAAAATCCCAAAACCCCCGGTCCTTAAGGGGTTAAGGAGGGATATAGGCCTGAAATTAGAGCAGTGGGTATGATCCTTCCCCTCTTTGGGAATAAGTGTTATATGGGCTCTGGTCATATCACTTGACATGGGGGTACCTTGCAGAGCTCCGTTAAGTACGGGAAGGAGATGAGGTACTAAGATGTCTCTGAAATGTGAATAATAGAAAATAGAGAGGCCATCAGGGCCAGGACTCTTTCCTTTCGGTGAGTTCGTAATAGCCCCCAGAAGTTCTTCTGTAGTAAAAGGGGCCATTAGGATCTCCCTATCTGAGTCTATAAGTTTTGGGAGATTCAGTTTCCCCAAGAAGGATGTGGAAGATGGGCTATCTCCATTTTGTGAATTAGGAGAAGGAGTATAGGGTAGGTTGCATAAAGCTTCATAAAAATCCCGGAAAAGAGAAGCTATCTTCTGGGAGTCAAAGGTAATGGAGTTATCGGGTGTTTGAAGTTTATGAACATGGTTGTTAAGTCTCCTTTTTTTAATTCTATGCATCATAAATTTTGAGGCCTTGTTACCGTGAGCGTATATTTTATGTTGAGAGTGTAGGTAGTATTTTGCTGAGGAGGCGTTAAAAAGATTTTTAAGGGAAACTCTAGCCGCAGTCAGTTCGTCTAGATGCGATTGTAGTAAAGTGCGTTTATGAACGCTTTCTAGTGAAGTTATTTTTTTGAGAAGCTCATCTATTTGTTTCATCCTATTTTTTTTTATATGGGCACCAGTACTAATACATTGTCCTCTAAAGAAAGCTTTATGAGCATCCCAGATTGTGCATTTGGAAACGTCCGGGGTGCAGTTTTTGGTAAAATATTCCTCTAGGGCGTGTCTCAATCTCAGCTCAGCCTCTGGGACGCTCAAAAGTTGTTCATTAAGGCGCCAATGTTTGGCAGGTCTAGAGTTAGGAGGGGGTGACATTTGGATGTAAAGTGGTGCATGGTCTGATAGCACTATATGTCCAATGGAGGCCTGGGTACACAGCTGGAGATGTTGTTGGGAGATTAAGAAATAATCAAGGCGTTGATACGAACCATGTGCTTGAGAGAAAAAGGTATAGTCAACAGTGTTTGGATTGAGCGAGCGCCAGACGTCTATTAGGTGGGCTCGTGATAGGTGTTGCAAGAGTGAACTGAGAGCTTTCTGAGAGTGTACAGATTTGTGGGAGGAAGAGTCTAAACTAGGTTAAGATCTCCACCCATAATAGTAATGCCCTCGCTGAAGGATTCGAGTAGTTGTAATACCTCTTTGATCCAGTATGTTTGGTTTGTGTTGGGCGCGTAGACATTTACAAAGGTATAAAGTTGTTGGCCAATAGTACCTTTAATAAACAGGTATCTCCCTTCCGCATCGCTGCGTTGTTCTAACAGGAGAAAGGGGACCTTTTTCTGGAACCCGATGCTAACACCTTTTGAGTTAGAGGATGTGGAGCCACAATGGTACCAGTTTGAAAAGTACGAGAAAGAGAGATTTGGGAAGTGATCAATTTTAAAATGGGTTTCCTGAAGGAAAATTACATTTGCGCCCTCTCTCTTCAAAACCTGAAATATTTGGCTCCTCTTCGATGGGGAGTTGCAACCCTTCACATTATATAATGCAAGTTTCAGAGCCATTATAGGGAGTCAAAATTCAGGTGGAAGAGCAATAGCATAGACATATGTAAAATGTGGTAAGAGGTACTCATCTCTTTGCAGGACCAAAAGGCATATATAGAACGGGGAGAGCATCTGCGAGGTCCAACCCGGCAAGAAAGTAATCCCAGCATAGAACCTATATAACAAAAACAAGTTAACAAAAGCACAAATATGAGTGCAACAAAAACAAGAAAACAATTGCACAGAGGTGTATCTAGTGCAAGATGAGGGGGGGTTAGTGTCATACACTAGTTTCAGGTATCAGTCCCTCTGGGCAACTTTGTGACTATAAATGAGAGAGAAAAGAGATTATTGATCTCAGGGCAACGACCTGGGAAAGAGTTGTTAGGCTGTTTGAAAGAGAAGCAGGTCTGGATAAGAAGAGGGAAAGGGGAGGGAGGTGAAGGAAAGACGGGGGGGATAGAAGAAAGAAAACATATCTAGAAGAGTAGGAAAAGGGGAGTGGAGGTAAGAGGTGGTAGAAACAGAAGATGGGGACAGGGGAAGATGAGGAAGCAGGGATAATGAGAGGTAGTTGTGATATATCAATATCTAATGCTCTCACTTAATGACATGGAGAACATAAATAGTAGCTATCAAGCCTAAGGAAACATTAAGGCAGCGAAATGAGTACTATTATCCCGCAGTAAGGGTGAATTATAGGAAGAGCGGGTGAGGGATAGTTTATGTAGTGAAATAATGGATCGGGATAGGGAGGTAAAGATTAAAGGGCGATGAGACAAGTCGGGAAGATAGGGGGACAGAAGGAGTGGGACACGGACAATAGGAGAAGCATCATACAATCATCAGGGACAATTCGTGAGTTATCATTTCCATGCAGATACATGGAATGTAGGAAATCAGAGGTCCTCAGTAGATATGCGCCTGGGAGTCAGGGGCTGGTTTTTCTTCTTTTGGCGCTGGGCCTTAGGAGTGTTCCTAGTTTCAAACGGGAGAATCCTCGGTAGCTCAGGCAGGGAGGTGAGATCTTGAACCAATTCCCAGTTTGCAATGTCCATGTGTTGAGTCTCCAGTAGATCATAAACGGGGGCCAGATCTGCATGGTTTTTCACCGTCACTTTTTGGCCCCGGTAGGAGAAAGAAAGGCCGAAGGGGAAGGTCCATCTATATGGGATCCGGCGATTCCGGAGCCATTCCGTTAGGGGTTTAAGAGTTCTCCTTTTCTGAAGTGTCAGGGGAGCTAAGTCTTGAAAGATGCTAATGTCGGCACCGTTAAATTTTACCCCTCCAGAGGTTGCGGGCTTTGTTTAAGATTTCTTCCTTTACCTGGAAGTGGAGGAACTTGCAAATAATGTCCCGTGGAGGCTCTGAGGCTGAGGGCTTGGGGCGTAGAGCCCTGTGTGCTCTCTCAATATCTATGGAGCCAGCGCAGTTCTGGCCTAGCAGATCATGGCATATAGTTGTTATAAGTGCCGCCGGATCATGATTGGAATCCGATTCTGGGACCCCCCTAAATCGCAGGTTGTTTCGCCTACCTCGGTTCTCTTGGTCTTCTAGTGCACAGTAGACCGTGTTGAGATGTTGCTGACAGTTCTGTAGGCTGGATGAAGTAGCGGTTTGGAACTCTAATATGGCGGCCTGTGCGTCTTCTAGAGATTCTACTCTGTTTCCTATGTGGCGTACGTCCTGTCGCAGTGAGGACATCTAACTCACCAAGGGATCCAGGGCCTTTTGAAGTGCTGTGTCGAGGTATTTTCTGGAGATCGAGAGATGTTTTTTGCCTCTCAGCTCCTCTTGATCACTTTGGTCTGCATGTGTGTCGAGATTGCTGTCCTCCGTCCCTTTAGAGGCAGCGGGCGCCATCTTGGCTTCTCTGGCCGCACATATAGCGGTCGTCTTTTTAACAAATTTGTCCATGTCTCCCCCTCCTGCAGGGGCTTTGAGGGGTTGGGAGGGGTCCCCAGACTTCTGCTGGCCAATTTTACCCATCTATTCGTCAAGAAGCTAACTGTAGCTGTGAGGGAACCGAGTGAGGATTGCAGAGCTCAGACTCACACGTCCATGCTGCTCCGGCGCTGGCTCCGCCCCCCCACCAGCAGAGTCTTTAAACAGCATAAGAGACTGCTGCATAACTTGAGGCTCAGACAGTTTCCCTGATATGCATGGGGATGATGTGACAGACTGATGGGCTTGGTTTTCAGGCACCACCTGTGCGCTTTCTGCAGAAGACTGTGTGGGAGATAATGTTGTGAACGTGCTGGATGCACTGTCGGCCACCCAATAGACTAGCGCCTGTACCTGCTCAGGCCTTACCATCCTTAGAACGGCATTGGGCCCCACCAAATATCGTTGTAAATTCTGGCGGGTATTGGAACCTGAGGCAGTTGGTTCACTAGGACGTGTGGCTGTGGCAGAATGGCCACGTCCTCTCCCAGCACCAGAGGGTACACAAACGCCACCATGACCTCGTCCGCGTCCCTTACTAGATGTTTTCCTCATTGTTACCGTTCACCAAGCACCACAATAAGAAAAAAAATATTTGGCCCAATGTATTGATTTCAAATTCAGGCCTTTTTTTTACAGGCACCTAATAATATCTGCCTATATATTTATGTAGCGTATTACAATAATCCAGGCACAGCAGTAACCACTGATTTAGGGGAACATCTCTTTTAGGGCTATTATTTAGGCCCTGGATAAAAGGTATCCTTTTATGGACAGATTTACACTTGGAGATGCACAATAGCTTGTGAAAAAATATGTAGAATTATGCCTTCAGCAATTGTTTTTTAACACTTTGTGTAATATACCCTTTAAAAGACAGAAATACAATGGGAGATGCACAGTAGCGTGTGAAGTTATTAAGGATGAGACTCTCAGCACTTGTAAATACACCTTGAGTGTAATATACCCTTTTACAAACAGATTAACACTTGACCTGCAACTACTGGAACACCAGATTCAGGGTATTGCTATTTTGGCAAGTGAATTTCACCCCAGAACAAAATATATGTTTTGGCGGACACTATTATACTTTGCCAGCCACTGCTGGGACACCAGATTTAGGGGATTGCTATTTTGGCAATTGAATTTCACCACAGAACAAAATATATGTTTTGGCGGACACTATTATACTTAACCAGCCAGTGCTGGGACACCAGATTCAGGGTATTGCTATTTTGGCAAGTGAATTTCACCCCAGAACAAAATATATATTTTGGCGGACACTATTATAATTTGCCAGCCAGTGCTGGGACACCAGATTCAGGGTAATGCTATTTTGGCAATTGAATTTCACCCCAGAACAAAATATATGTTTTGGCGGACACTATTATACTTTGCCAGCCAGTGCTGGGACACCAGATTCAGGGTATTGCTATTTTGGCAATTGAATTTCACCCCAGAACAAAATATATGTTTTGGCGGACACTATTATACTTTGCCAGCCACTGCTGGGACACCAGATTTAGGGGATTGCTATTTTGGCAATTGAATTTCACCACAGAACAAAATATATGTTTTGGCGGACACTATTATACTTAGCCAGCCAGTGCTGGGACACCAGATTCAGGGTATTGCTATTTTGGCAAGTGAATTTCACCCCAGAACAAAATATATGTTTTGGCGGACACTATTATACTTTGCCAGCCAGTGCTGGGACACCAGATTCAGGGTATTGCTATTTTGGCAATTGAATTTCACCCCAGAACAAAATATATGTTTTCGCGGACACTATTATACTTTGCCAGCCAGTGCTGGGACACCAGATTCAGGGTATTGCTATTTTGGCAATTGAATTTCACCGTAGAACAAAATATTTGTTTTGGCGGACACAATTATATTTTGCCAGCCAGTGCTGGGACACCAGATTCAGGGTTTTGCTATTTTGGCAAGTGAATTTCACCCCAGAACAAAATATATGTTTTGGCGGACACTATTATACTTTGCCAGCCAGTGCTGAGACACCAGATTCAGGGTAATGCTATTTTGGCAAGTGAATTTCACCCCAGAACAAAATATATGTTTTGGCGGACACTATTATACTTTGCCAGCCACTGCTGGGACATCAGATTTAGGGGATTGCTATTTTGGCAATTGAGTTTCACCCCAGAACAAAATATATGTTTTGGCGGACACTATAATACTTATCCAGCCAGTGCTGGGACACCAGATTCAGGATATTGCTATTTTGGCAAGTGAATTTTACCCCAGAACAAAATATATGTTTTGGTGGACACTATTATACTTTGCCAGCCAGTGCTGGGACACCAGATTCAGGGTATTGCTATTTTGGCAAGTGAATTTCACCCCAGAACAAAATATATGTTTTGGCGGACACTATTATACTTTGCCAGCCAGTGCTGGGACACCAGATTCAGGGTATTGCTATTTTGGCAATTGAATTTCACCCCAGAACAAAATATATGTTTTGGCGGACACTATTATACTTTGCCAGCCAGTGCTGGGACACCAGATTCAGGGTATTGCTATTTTGGCAAGTGAATTTCACCCCAGAACAAAATATATGTTTTGGCGGACACAATTATACTTTGCCAGCCACTGCTGGGACACCAGATTTAGGGTATTGCTATTTTGGCAATTGAATTTCACCCCAGAACAAAATATATGTTTTGGCGGACACTATTATACTTAGCCAGCCAAAGCTGGGACACCAGATTCAGGGTATTGCTATTTTGGCAAGTGAATTTCACCCCAGAACAAAATATATGTTTTGGCGGACACTATTATACTTTGCCAGCCAGTGCTGGGACACCAGATTCAGGGTATTGCTATTTTGGCAATTGAATTTCACCCCAGAACAAAATATATGTTTTGACGGACACTATTATACTTTTCCAGCCAGTGCTGGGACACCAGATTCAGGGTATTGCTATTTTGGCAATTGAATTTCACCCCAGAACAAAATATATGTTTTGGTCGGACACTATTATACTTTGCCAGCCACTGCTGGGACACCAGATTTAGGGTATTGCTATTTTGGCAATTGAATTTCACCACAGAACAAAATATATGTTTTGGCGGACACTATTATACTTAACCAGCCAGTGCTGGGACACCAGATTCAGGGTATTGCTATTTTGGCAAGTGAATTTTACCCCAGAACAAAATATATGTTTTGGCGGACACTATTATACTTTGCCAGCCAGTGCTGGGACACCAGATTCAGGGTATTGCTATTTTGGCAAGTGAATTTCACCCCAGAACAAAATATTTGTTTTGGCGGACACAATTATACTTTGCCAGCCAGTGCTGAGACACCAGATTCAGGGTAATGCTATTTTGGCAAGTGAATTTCACCCCAGAACAAAATATATGTTTTGGCGGACACTATTATACTTTGCCAGCCAGTGCTGGGACACCAGATTCAGGGTAATGCTATTTTGGCAAGTGAATTTCACCCCAGAACAAAATATATGTTTGGCGGACACTAGAGATGAGCGAACACCTGGATGTTCGGGTTCGACGAGTTCGGCCGAACTTTCGAAAAATGTTCGGGTTCGTGATCCGAACTCGACCCGAACTTCATCCCGAACCCGAACCCCATAGAAGTCAATGGGGACCCGAACTTTTGGGCACTAAAAAGGCTGTAAAACACACCCGGAAAGGGCTAGAGGGCTGCAAAAGGCAGCAAAATGTAGTTAAATCCCCTGCAAACAAATGTAGATAGGGAAATGATGAGTTAACATAAAATAAATAAAAATTAAACAATATTAATTGGAGTGAGGTCCCATAGCACAGAATCAGGCTTCAAGTCACCCACCAATGGAGAAGGTCACTTACTATTATTTTGACCACAGCACCCAGACAAAGGAGAGAGGTCCCACAGCAGAGAACCAGGCATCATATCACCCACCACAGGAGTAGGCCACCATTTAGTTACTTTGACCCCTACACCCAGACGGAGGAGAGAGGTTACACAGCAGAGAATCAGGCATTTAGATCACCCACCACAGGAGTAGGCCACCATTGAATCAGACCCCGGCAACCATGTCAGATGGCACAAGCATAAGCTTTATATCAATCAGCACAGGAGAAGGCGACTTTGACAGACTTTGACCCCTACACCCGGACGGAGGAGAGGTTTCAAAGCAGAGAATCAGGCATTTAGATCACCCACCACAGGAGTAGGCCCCAATTTAATGGGACCCCGGCAGCCATGTCAGATGGCACAACCATCAGCTTCATATCAATCAGCACAGGAGAAGGCGACTTTGAAAGACTTTGACCCCTACACCCAGATGGAGGAGAGAGGTTTCACAGCAGAGAATCAGGCATCATATCAACCACCACAGGAGAAGCCACCATTTAGTTACTTTGACCCTGCACCCAGGAAGAGGAGAGAGGCACCACAGCACATATTCTGGCATCATATCAGCCACCACAGGAGAAGCCACCATTGAGTTACTTTGACCCTGCACCCAGGAAGAGGAGAGAGGCCCCACAGCACATATTCTGGCATCATACTAACCACCACAGGAGAAGCCACCATTGAGTTACTTTGACCCCTGCACCCAGGAAGAGGAGAGAGGCCCCACAGCACATATTCTGGCATCATATCAGCCACCACAGGAGAAGCCACCATTGAGTTACTTTGACCCCGCACCCAGGAAGAGGAGAGAGGCACCACAGCACATATTCTGGCATCATATCAGCCACCACAGGAGAAGCCACCATTGAGTTACTTTGACCCCTGCACCCAGGAAGAGGAGAGAGGCCCCACAGCACATATTCTGGCATCATACTAACCACCACAGGAGAAGCCACCATTGAGTTACTTTGACCCCTGCACCCAGGAAGAGGAGAGAGGCCCCACAGCACATATTCTGGCATCATACTAACCACCACAGGAGAAGCCACCATTGAGTTACTTTGACCCCTGCACCCAGGAAGAGGAGAGAGGCCCCACAGCACATATTCTGGCATCATATCAGCCACCACAGGAGAAGCCACCATTGAGTTACTTTGACCCCGCACCCAGGAAGAGAGAGAGGCACCACAGCACATATTCTGGCATCATATCAGCCACCACAGGAGAAGCCACCATTGAGTTACTTTGACCCCGCACCCAGGAAGAGGAGAGAGGCACCACAGCACATATTCTGGCATCATATCAGCCACCACAGGAGAAGCCACCATTGAGTTACTTTGACCCCTGCACCCAGGAAGAGGAGAGAGGCCCCACAGCACATATTCTGGCATCATATCAGCCACCACAGGAGAAGCCACCATTGAGTTACTTTGACCCCTTCACCCAAACAGAGGAGAGAGGTTCCACATCAGAGAATCAGGCATCATATCAACCACCACAGGAGTAGGCCCCAATTTAATGGGACCCCGGCAACCATGTCAGATGGCACAACCATCAGCTTCATATCAATCAGCACAGGAGAAGGCGACTTTGAAAGACTTTGACCCCTACACCCAGATGGAGGAGAGAGGTTTCACAGCAGAGAATCAGGCATCATATCAACCACCACAGGAGAAGCCACCATTTAGTTACTTTGACCCCTGCACCCAGGAAGAGGAGAGAGGCACCACAGCACATATTCTGGCATCATATCAGCCACCACAGGAGAAGCCACCATTGAGTTACTTTGACCCCTGCACCCAGGAAGAGGAGAGAGGCCCCACAGCACATATTCTGGCATCATACTAACCACCACAGGAGAAGCCACCATTGAGTTACTTTGACCCCTGCACCCAGGAAGAGGAGAGAGGCCCCACAGCACATATTCTGGCATCATATCAGCCACCACAGGAGAAGCCACCATTGAGTTACTTTGACCCCGCACCCAGGAAGAGGAGAGAGGCACCACAGCACATATTCTGGCATCATATCAGCCACCACAGGAGAAGCCACCATTGAGTTACTTTGACCCCTGCACCCAGGAAGAGGAGAGAGGCCCCACAGCACATATTCTGGCATCATACTAACCACCACAGGAGAAGCCACCATTGAGTTACTTTGACCCCTTCACCCAAACAGAGGAGAGAGGTTCCACATCAGAGAATCAGGCATCATATCAACCACCACAGGAGTAGGCCACAATTTAGTTTATTTGACCCCTGCACCCAGGAAGAGGAGAGAGGCCCCACAGCACATATTCTGGCATCATATCACACACCACAGGAGAAGGCCTCTTTCAGTGATTTAGGCCTTTGGACCCAGACAGAGGAGAGAGGTCAGAGATTAGCTTCATATCCCCAGCACAGCAGAAGACCGCTTTATTTGACTTAGGCCTCAGCACCCAGACAGAAGACAGAGGTAGCATGGCAGAGGTTATGGCTTCATGTCACCCGTTAGTTTAACCGGCCACTTTCATCTGGTTAGGCCCGGCGCCCAGACAGAGAAGAGTTTCATTCAACTGTGGGTTTCATAAAATTTGTATCAAATAAAGAAGTGGCCCGTAGCACAACAAGACATGTTTTAGGCAGTTAATAAGGACTACTCTGCACAAGGGAGGGACAGGTCCTGTGGGATCCATGCCTGGTTCATCTTTATGAAGGTCAGCTTGTCCACGTTGGCTGTGGACAGGCGGCTGCGCTTGTCAGTAATGACGCCCCTGCCGTGCTGAATACGCGCTCAGATAAAACGCTGGCCGCCGGGCAGGAAAGCACCTCCAAGGCATAACATGCTAACTCTGGCCACGTGGACAATTTCGAAACCCAGTAGTTGAATGGGGCCGAACCATCCGTCAGGATGTGGAGGGTGTGCAGACATACTGCTCAACCATGTTAGTGAAATGCTGCCTCCTGCTAACACGTTCCGTATCAGGTGTCGGTGCAGATAGCTGTGGCGTGGAGACAAAACTTTTCCACATTTCTGCCATGCTAACCCTGCCCTCAGATGAGCTGGCCGTGACACAGCTGCGTTGGCGACCTCTTGCCACTCCTCTGCCTTCACCTTCCACCTGTTCCCCTGTGACATGTGGGAATGCTCTCAAGAGCGCATCTATCACCGTGCGCTTGTACTCGCGCATCTTACGGTCGCGCTCCAGTTCAGGAATTAAAGTGGGCACATTGTCTTTATACCGGGGATCCAGCAGGGTGGCCACCCAGTAGTCTGCACACGTTAAAACGTGGGCAACTCTGCTGTCGTTGCGCAGGCATTGGAGCATATATTCGCTCATGTGGGCCAGGCTACCCATGGGTAAGGACAAGCTGTCCTCTGTGGGAGGCGTATCGTCATCGTCCACCAGTATCCCCCAGCCACGCACCAGTGATGGGCCTGGGCTGCCACCCCGCTGTGAACTTGCGCCATCCTCGTCCCCCTCCACCTCCTCCTCCTCATCCTCCTCGTCCTCCAGTACAGTGCCTTGGCTGGCGACTTGTAGAACCTGTCCTCTGCTGCTTAAACAAACCTCCCTCTGAGCCAATTCGAACAGACTGGCCCGAAAGTGTTAGAAACGAGCCCTCATCCTCCTCCTCCTCCTCCTCCACCTGGGCCACCTCCTCTAACATCATTGCCCTAAGTGTTTTCTCAAGGAGACATAGAAGTGGTATTGTAACGCTGATAACAGTGTCATCGCCACTGGCCATGTTGGTGGAGTACTCAAACAGCGCAGCAGGGCACACAGGTCTCGCATGGAGGCCCAATCATTGGTGGTGAAGTGGTGCTGTTCGGCAGTACGACTGACGCGAGCGTGCTGCAGCTGAAACTCCACTATGGCCTGCTGCTGCTCGCACAGTCTCTCCAGCATGTGCAAGGTGGAGTTCCACCGGGTGGGCACGTCGCATATGAGGCGGTGAGCGGGAAGGCCGAGTTCCGCTGTAGCGCAGACAGGCGAGCAGCGGCAGGATGTGAACGGCGGAAGCGCGCACAGACGGCCCGCACTTTATGCAGCAGCTCTGACATGTTGGGGTAGTGGTGAATGAACCTCTGCACCACCAAGTTCAGCACATGCGCCAGGCAAGGGATGTGCGTCAAACCGGCTAGTCCCAGAGCTGCCACGAGATTTCGCCCATTATCGCACACCACCAGGCCTGGCTTGAGGCCCACCGGCAGAAACCACTCGTCGGTCTGTTGTTCAATACCCCGCCACAACTCCTTTGCGCTGTGGGGCCTGTCCCCAAACATATGAGTTTCAGAATGGCCTGCTGACGTTACCCCGGGCTGTGCTGAAGTTGGTGGTGAAGGTGTGTGGCTGACCGGATGAGCTGGTGGAAGCAGTGGAGGAGGAAGCCGAGTAGGAGGAGGAGGCTACAGGAGGCAGAGAATGATGCCCTGCGATCCTAGGGGCGGAAGGACGTGCGCCAAGGAACTGTCCGCCGGGGCCCAGCCGCTACTACATTCATCCAGTGTGCAGTTAGTGAGATATAGCGTCCCTGGCCGTGCTTACTGGTCCACGTATCTGTGGTTAGGTGGACCTTGCCACAAATGGCGTTGCGCAGTGCAATACTTGATTTTATCGGACACTTGCATGTGCAGGGAAGGCACGGCTGTCTTGGAGAAGTAGTGGCGGCTGGGAACCACATACTGCGGGACAGCCATGGCCATCAGCTGTTTGAAGCTGTCTGTGTCCACCAGCCGGAATGACAGCATTTCAAAGGCCAGCAGTTTAGAAATGCTGGCGCTCAGGCCAAGGGCTCGAGGGTGACTCGGGGAATTTGCGCTCCTCTCTAAGGTTTGAGATATTGAGAGCTGAACGCTGCTGTGTGATATAGTGGAGACGCTAGTTGACGGTGGCGGTGGTGGTGGTGTCGGTGGCACATCCTCTGTTTGCTGCTCGGCAGGTGGCAACATTCCTCTCGAGGCGGAAGCCGAGGCAGCAGCGGTAGAGGGAGCAGGGGAGCCTCAGCGAGTGCCTGGTTTTTAAGGTGTGTACCCCACTGCAGTTCATGCTTTGCATGTAGATGCCTGGTCATGCAGGTTGTGCTGAGGTTCAGAACGTTAATGCCTCGCCTCAGGCTCTGATGGCAGAGCGTGCAAGTCACTCGGGTCTTGTCGGTAGGACATTGTTTAAAGAAGTGCCATGCCAGGGAACTCTTGAAGCTGCCTTTGTGGGGCTGGGTCCCTGTTGGCGATGTCCAGTAGCAGGCGAACTCTGGGGCGCGGCTCGTCTGCTTTGGCCCCCTGCTCCCTCTTTGGCTTCGCTGTTGTCTCGGTCTCACCACTACCTCTTCCTCTGAACTGTGAAAGTCATCGCCACGACCTTCAGTCCATGTGGGGTCTAAGACCTCATCGTCCTCTGCATCGTCTTCCACCCAGTCTCCTCCTGACCTCCTCCTGTTCAGTCTGCACACTGCAAAAGACGCGGCAGTGGGCACCTGTGTTTTGTCATCATCAGAGAGTCGGTGACTCTGCTGTGGTGGTATTCCCATGTCCTCTTCATCTGGAGACATAAGTGGTTGTGCGTCAGTGCATGGTATGTCTTCCTCCACTGGGGAAGGGCTAGGTGGACGCCCTGGAAACCCTGGAGCAGAGTCTTCAAACAGAAGAAGAGACTGCTGCATAACTTGTGGCTCAGACCGTTTCCCTGATATGCTTGGGGGTGATGTGACAGACTGATGGGCTTGGTTTTCAGGTGCCACCTGTGCGCTTTCTGAAGAATACTGGGTGGAAGACCATGTGGTGAACGTGCTGGAAGCACTGTCGGCACCCAATCGATTAATGCCTGTACCTGCTCAGGCCTTACCATCCTAAGAGCGGCATTGGGCCCCACGAGATATTGCGGTACATTCTGCCGGCTAGTTGAGGGAGTTCGTTCCCTACTGTGTGCGCCTGGGGCCGAACGGCCACGTCCTCTACCAGCAACAGAGGCTCCACGGACACCACCACGACCGCGTCCTCGTCCCTTAATAGTATTTTTCTTCATTGTTGCGATTCAACTCGCACCACAATGAAATATATTATTTTTATAAGCAAAATCCCCTCACTGGAATACTTTCAGTCTTTTGACTGTATGGATTACAGATGGAATGACTGTTATATGTGAGTACCGCTTTCTTTGACAGATTCTAGTATGGGTACATATATGTTTTCCCAACCCCAGCACATTAGTTTGCTAATTCCAGATGTATGAAAGCATGAGCCTAACTGTATCTAGTATATTGAGCGTCAGATAAACTAACTTGGCCTTTTTAAATAAAAAAATTCCCTCACTGGAATACTTTCAGTCTTTTGACTGTATGGATTACAGATGGAATGACTGTTATATGTGAGTACCGCTTTCTTTGACAGATTCTAGTATGGGTACATATATGTTTTCCCAACCCCAGCACATTAGTTTGCTAATTCCAGATGTATGAAACGCAGGCCTAACTGTATCTAGTATATTGAGCGCCAGATAAACTAACTTGGCCTTTTTAAATAAAAAAAATTCCCTCACTGGAATACTTTCAGTCTTTTGACTGTATGGATTACAGATGGAATGACTGTTATATGTGAGTACCGCTTTCTTTGACAGATTCTAGTATGGGTACATATATGTTTTCCCAACCCCAGCACATTAGTTTGCTAATTCCAGATGTATGAAACGCAGGCCTAACTGTATCTAGTATATTGAGCGCCAGATAAACTAACTTGGCCTTTTTAAATAAAAAAAAATTCCCTCACTGGAATACTTTCATGGCTTTTCACTGTATGGATTACAGGTGGACTGGTATTAGTAGGGGTGACACAAGCACACCCAAGTCCCTGATGTAGGATTTCTATGGCACAGACCACTATTACAAGTGATTAATGGACGTTGGGAGAGATTGTGCTGCAGCACTAGTCCCAAGATGGCCGCCGCCTATCAGCCCAGTAACATGTGCCACAAAATGGTCTGCACAACCTTTAAAAAAAATAGCCTTGGACTGTGCTGCTAAATCGCTATTGGTCTGAATCCCAGGTGTAGATGTCTGACTTGTTTGGAGCTTTGGAATGCACACTGTGGCAGCTTCTGCTGCAGCACTACAAGTCGCAAAATGGCCGGCGGTCAGCCTAGGTACATGTGGATGGAAAAATCACTCTGGCCACTCTAAAAATAGCCAATCCCTATCAAAAAAGCAGCTCAGCTGCAGTTGTTCAGATGAATCACAGGTGGAGGAGAGAAATTTGCTTCCAGTTATTCAGTTATCCCTGCCTATTCTCGCCCTAGCATCAGCTGCGTCTATCCCTGTTCTATTCACATCGGGAGTGAGCACGTCCCGACGTGCGCACAAGCTTATAAAGAGGCTGAGTCACATGCTGCACTTGGCCAATCACAGCCTTGCCAATAGTAGGCATGGCTGCGATGGCATCTTAGGGCAAGTAGTATGATGCATGTTGATTGGCTGCTTTGCAGCCTTTCAAAATGCGCCAAAATACATGCCGAACGACGAACCCGAACCCGAACTTTTACGAAAAAGTTCGGGTTCGGGTCCGTGTCACGAACACCCCAAAATTCGGTACGGAACCAAACTATGCTCGAACTGTTCGCTCAACACTAGCGGACACTATTATACTTTGCCAGCCACTGCTGGGACATCAGATTTAGGGGATTGCTATTTTGGCAATTGAGTTTCACCCCAGAACAAAATATATGCTTTGGCGGACACTATAATACTTATCCAGCCAGTGCTGGGACACCAGATTCAGGGTATTGCTATTTTGGCAAGTGAATTTTACCCCAGAACAAAATATATGTTTTGGCGGACACTATTATACTTTGCCAGCCAGTGCTGGGAAACCAGATTCAGGGTATTACTATTTTGGCAATTTAATTTCACCCCAGAACAAAATATATATTTTGCTGGACACTATTATACTTTGCCAGCCACTGCTAGGACACCAGATTTAGGGGATTGCTATTTTGGCAATTGAATTTCACCACAGAACAAAATATATGTTTTGGTGGACACTATTATACTTAACCAGCCAGTGCTGGGACACCAGATTCAGGGTATTGCTATTTTGGCAAGTGAATTTTACCCCAGAACAAAATATATGTTTTGGCGGACACTATTATACTTTGCCAGCCAGTGCTGGGACACTAGATTCAGGGTATTGCTATTTTGGCAATTGGATTTCACCCCAGAACAAAATATATATTTTGCGGACACTATTATACTTTGCCAGCCAGTGCTGGGACACTAGATTCAGGTATTGCTATTTTGGCAATTGAATTTCACCCCAGAACAAAATATTTGTTTGGCGGACACAATTATACTTTGCCAGCCAGTGCTGGGACACCAGATTCAGGGTATTGCTATTTTGGCAAGTGAATTTCACCCCAGAACAAAATATATGTTTGGCGGACACTATTATACTTTGCCAGCCACTGCTGGGACATCAGATTTAGGGGATTGCTATTTTGGCAATTGAGTTTCACCCCAGAACAAAATATATGTTTTGGCGGACACTAAAATACTTATCCAGCCAGTGCTGGGACACCAGATTCAGGGTATTGCTATTTTGGCAAGTGAATTTTACCCCAGAACAAAATATATGTTTTGGCGGACACTATTATACTTTGCCAGCCAGTGCTGGGAAACCAGATTCAGGGTATTACTATTTTGGCAATTTAATTTCACCCCAGAACAAAATATATATTTTGCTGGACACTATTATACTTTGCCAGCCACTGCTAGGACTCCAGATTCAGGGTATTGCTATTTTGGCAATTGAATTTCACCACAGAACAAAATATATGTTTTGGTGGACCCTATTATACTTAACCAGCCAGTGCTGGGACACCAGATTCAGGGTATTGCTATTTTGGCAAGTGAATTTTACCCCAGAACAAAATATATGTTTTGGCGGACACTATTATACTTTGCCAGCCAGTGCTGGGACACTAGATTCAGGGTATTGCTATTTTGGCAATTGGATTTCACCCCAGAACAAAATATATATTTTCGCGGACACAATTATATTTTGCCAGCCAGTGCTGGGACACCAGATTCAGGGTTTTGCTATTTTGGCAAGTGAATTTCACCCCAGAACAAAATATATGTTTGGCGGACACTATTATACTTTGCCAGCCACTGCTGGGACATCAGATTTAGGGTATTGCTATTTTGGCAATTGAATTTCACCCCAGAACAAAATATATGTTTTAGCGGACACTATGAATACTTGGCCAGCCAGTGCTGGGACACCAGATTCAGGGTATTGCTATTTTGGCAAGTGAATTTCACCCCAGAACAAAATATATGTTTTGGCGGACACTATTATACTTTGCCAGCCAGTGCTGGGACACCAGATTCAGGGTATTGCTATTTTGGCAATTGAATTTCACCCCAGAACAAAATATATATTTTGCTGGACACTATTATACTTTGCCAGCCACTGCTGGGACACCAGATTCAGGGTATTGCTATTTTGGCAATTGAATTTCACCACAGAACAAAATATATGTTTTGGCGGACACTATTATACTTAACCAGCCAGTGCTGGGACACCAGATTCAGGGTATTGCTATTTTGG
Source organism: Bufotes viridis (assembly GCA_033119425.1). NCBI lineage: Eukaryota > Metazoa > Chordata > Amphibia > Anura > Bufonidae > Bufotes > Bufotes viridis. The sequence goes on from CM065590.1 coordinate 252,790,609, forward strand.
CAAGTGAATTTTACCCCAGAACAAAATATATGTTTTGGCGGACACTATTATACTTTGCCAGCCAGTGCTGGGACACTAGATTCAGGGTATTGCTATTTTGGCAATTGGATTTCACCCCTGAACAAAATATATATTTTCGTGGACACTATTATACTTTGCCAGCCAGTGCTGGGACACCAGATTCAGGGTATTGCTATTTTGGCAATTGAATTTCACCGTAGAACAAAATATTTGTTTTGGCGGACACAATTATATTTTGCCAGCCAGTGCTGGGACACCAGATTCAGGGTTTTGCTATTTTGGCAAGTGAATTTCACCCCAGAACAAAATATATGTTTTGGCGGACACTATTATACTTTGCCAGCCAGTGCTAAGACACCAGATTAAGGGTAATGCTATTTTGGCAAGTGAATTTTACCACAGAACAAAATATATGTTTTGACGGACACTATTATACTTTGCCAGCTACTGCTGGGACACCAGATTTAGGGGATTGCTATTTTGGCAAGTGAGTTTCACCCCAGAACAAAATATATATTTTGCCGGACACTATTATACTTTGCCAGCCACTGCTGGGACACCAGATTTAGGGGATTGCTATTTTGGCAATTGAATTTCACCACAGAACAAAATATATGTTTTGGCGGACACAATTATGCTTAACCAGCCAGTGCTGGGACACCAGATTCAGGGTATTGCTATTTTGGCAAGTGAATTTTACCCCAGAACAAAATATATGTTTTGGTGGACACTATTATACTTTGCCAGCCAGTGCTGGGACACCAGATTCAGGGTATTGCTATTTTGGCAAGTGAATTTCACCCCAGAACAAAATATATGTTTTGACGGACACTATTATACTTTGCCAGCTACTGCTGGGACACCAGATTTAGGGGATTGCTATTTTGGCAATTGAATTTCACCACAGAACAAAATATATGTTTTGGCGGACACTATTATACTTAACCAGCCAAAGCTGGGACACGAGATTCAGGGTATTGCTATTTTGGCAAGTGAATTTTACCCCAGAACAAAATATATGTTTTGGCGGACACTATTATACTTTGCCAGCCAGTGCGGGGACACCAGATTCAGGGTATTGCTATTTTGGCAAGTGAATTTTACCCCAGAACAAAATATATGTTTTCACGGACACTATTATACTTTGCCAGCCAGTGCTGGGACACCAGATTCAGGGTATTACTATTTTGGCAATTTAATTTCACCCCAGAACAAAATATATATTTTGCCGGACACTATTATACTTTGCCAGCCACTGCTGGGACACCAGATTTAGGGGATTGCTATTTTGGCAATTGAATTTCACCACAGAACAAAATATATGTTTTGGCGGACACTATTATACTTAACCAGCCAGTGCTGGGACACCAGATTCAGGGTATTGCTATTTTGGCAAGTGAATTTTACCCCAGAACAAAATGTTTGTTTTGGCGGACACAATTATACTTTGCCAGTCAGTGCCGGGACACCAGATTCAGGGTATTGCTATTTTGGCTAGTGAATTTTACCCCAGAACAAAATATATGTTTTGGCGGACACTATTATACTTTGCCTGCCAGTGCTGGGACACCAGATTCAGGGTAATGCTATTTTGGCAATTGAATTTCACCCCAGAACAAAATATATGTTTTGCCGGACACTATTATACTTTGCCAGCCACTGCTGGGACACCAGATTTAGGGGATTGCTATTTTGGCAATTGAATTTCACCACAGAACAAAATATATGTTTTGGCGGACACTATTATACTTAACCAGTCAGTGCTGGGACACCAGATTCAGGGTATTGCTATTTTGGCAAGTGAATTTTACCCCAGATCGAAATATATGTTTTGGCGGACACTAATATACTTTGCCAGCCAGTGCTGGGACACCAGATTCAGTGTATTGTTATTTTGGCAAAATGGGGTCACATGTGGGGTATTTATACTGCCCTGGCATTTTTGGGGTCCTAAAGCGTGAGAATCCAAATGCGTAAAAATGCCCTGTGAAATCCTAAAGGTACTCATAGGAATTTGGGCCCCTTTGCGCATCTTGGCTGCAAAAAAGTGGCACACATGTGGTATCGCCGTACTCAGGAGAAGTAGGGTAATGGGTTTTGGGGTGTATTTTTATACATACCCATACATTGTGTGAGAAATATCGCTGTAAACGACAACTTTTTAAATTCTTTTATACAAAGTTGACAATTTACAGAGATATTTCTCTCACCCAGCATGGGTATATGTAAAAATATACCCCAAAACACATTGCTCTACTTCTCCTGAGTACGGCAATACCACATGAGTAACACTTTTTTGCAGCCTGTGTGTGCAAAGGGGCCCAAATTCCAACGAGTACCTTTAGGTTTTACATGGCTGCTCACAATTTAGCCCCGCCCAAAATGCCAGAACAGTAAACACACCCTATAAATGACCCCATTTCGGAAAGTAGACACCCCAAGGTATTCACTGATGGGCATAATGAGTCCGTCGGAGATTTTTTTTTTTTGCCAGAAGTTAACATAAATGGAAACTTTATTTTTATTTATTTTTTTCTCAGAAAGTGTCATTTTCCGCTAACTTGTGAAAAAAAATGAAATTATACATGAACTCACCATGCCCCTCCGCGAATACCTTGGGGTGTCTTCTTTCTAAAATGGTGTAATTTGGGGGGTATTTATACTATCCTGGCATTCTAGCACCTCAAGAAACATGACAGGTGCTCAGAAAGTCAGAGCTGCTTCAAAATGCGGAAATTCACTTTTTTGCACCATAGTTTGTAAACGCTATAACTTTTACCCAAACCAATAAATATACACTTATTGGATTTTTTTTTATCAAAGACATGTAGAACAATACATTTTGTGAAAAATTTATATAGAAATGTAGTTTTTTTTGCAAAATTTTACAACAGAAAGTGAAAAATGTTACTTTTTTTGCAAAAATTTTCATTCATTTTTGATTAATAGCAAAAAAAGTAAAAATGTCAGCAGCAATGAAATACCACCAAATGAAAGCTCTATTAGTGAGAAGAAAAGGAGGTAAAATTCATTTGGGTGGTAAGTTGTATGACGGAGCAATAAACGGTGAAAGTAGTGTAGTGCAGAATTGTAAAAAGTGGCCTGGTCATTAAGGGTGTTTAAGCTAGGGGGGCTGAGGTGGTTAATAAAGTTGCACTGTTGTGCCACAGAGGACGCTTGCATACAACGCTGAAAAAACAGTTTAAAATTTTTGCGGTGAAAACCTGCATTTTTGTAGTTGGGTGGCACCATACGCAGCTCATTGCCATCACTGGAACGTGGCTGGGGTGATATGGAGGACACAGAAAATACACCACCTACAGAGGACAGCTTATCCTTACCTCTGGGCAGCCTGGCACACATGAGCGACTACATGCTGCAGTGCAGAGTTGCCCACATTTTAACTTGTGCTGACTACTGGGTTGCCACCCTGCTGGATCCCCATTACAAAGACAATGTGCCGTCCTTAATTCCCTCACTGGAGTGTCATAGGAAGATGCGTGACTACAAGTGCACGTTGGTAGATGCGCTCCTGAGGGCATTCCCAACTGACACCGGGGGACAAGTAGAAGCACAAGGCAAAGGCAGAGGCGGAGGAGGAGGAGGAAGAGGTCGCTAACGCAGCTGGGTCATGGCCAGCACCTCACAAGGCAGGGTTAGCATGGCCGACATGTGGAAAAGCTTTGTCACCACGCCACAGCAACCGGCACCACCAGCTGATATGGAACATCTTAGCAGGAGGCAGCATTTGAACAACATGGTGGAACAGTACATGTGCACACGCCTACACATACTGACTGATGGTTCTGCCCCATTCAACTTCTGGATCTCCAAATTGTACACATGGCCTGAGCTTGCTCTTTATGCCTTGGAGGTGCTGGCCTGCCCTTCAGCCAGTGTATTGTCTGAATATGTATTTAGTACAGCAGGGGCCGTCATTACAGACAAATGCAGCCGGACAAACGCAGCCGTCTGTCCACAGCCAACATGGACAAGCTCATATTTATTAAAATGAACCAGGCTTGGATCCAACAAAACTTGTCTGTACCTTGTGCATTTATACCCGCCTCAACCATACATTCTTGTACTCAAGTGCACTTATTCTTCCTCCTCTATCACCGCTTCCACCTACAACACCACATTCACCGCCTCATTAACCTCCGACCTGTACGTCTATGTATAACTGAACAGATTAATTATTAATGATGCAGCAGATTAACTAGGTACATATGCCTATATATCAGACCGACTGTTAAGACTAAATCTGATGCACAGTCAGTCTATGTATAACATAACAGATTAAGAATTAATGGCACAGGGTGATTATACATATCCTGCACTGTCCCTGCAGTCTCCCTATGCTCACCCTATGCTCTACCTACAGTGATTGAAAACTCTTCATATGATCTCCTTACACTGTCCCTGCACTGTCCCTATCCAGTGTTCTATAATTAAAAGATTGCTAAAGCACTATTCCAAGCATTTCCCACATCTCTCCCTTAGCTCAGTTCACAGTAAAATGTTGGAGCCTGGGAGGGATTAGGCTTGGGCTGTGACACATTACATAGGAGAGCTGTGTGCTGGTTGGCTGGTTGCACGGCATCATGGATCATATCGCGTTCCTGGGCTTCTTACTTTCAATTTGTAACACTTGTAGCTGCTATTTTAGGGAAAAAATGATTTGTTACTATGAAGGGAGAGGTGAATCAAAGTTTTCCTGAAATTCAGATCAAAGTAAATTTGTTTCTCTTTCATTCGCTCAACACTAATGGTGAGATCTGCCTTAAAGAAATGTAACCACCCCCAAACCCAAAAGTGTATTTACTAAATGATTTTCTTTTTTTTTATCCGTAAGGAATGATATACAGAGTGTAAAAGTTTCCACTGTGTGGAAACTGAATACACCTAAAATGATGATTGAGTGGCATTATTAGCATGATGCAGGCCACAGCAGCAGACATACAGAACATTACAATAGGCAGACAGACAGAAACAGGGGAAAGAGGGGGCACCATCAGCAAGGAATCAGGAGTAGTGTGAAAATCTTCCAGAAACCAGACTTGGTTCATTTTGATAGAAGTGATTTCCATTATGCCCCATGACAGTACCTGTGAGAGATCCTTCCCCATCCAGACAGGAAACAGGAACTTCCCAGATCTTTAAAAGGATACTCCTCTCTCCATTACTCAGTTTATGCATGTTTCTTTTCAATAGGACAGTGGAGTGGATCTTTCCTGGATATAATTAGGAGGCAGCAGGGTCTCTAGAGTTGGAATAGTACCTAGTAGAGATTACCTGATGTTGTAAGACTCCACTAGGAGCCGCTGTATAAGTCTGGTTTGTCTCCTTTTCTTGCCATGGGAGTAGTGATGAGCGGCAGGTGCCATATTCGATTTAGACAAAATTCGCGAATATTTGATAGAATATTCGTTTCATATTCGTTGAAATCGAATATTCGTCATTATTCTAGTTATCACGATTAATATGCGATTTAAATAATCGCGTATTGCGATTTTAACTTAAGGCTACTTTCCTATTGGTTTGATATCTAGAATTATAGCGAAGATGACGAATATGACAAATGTATTCGTCATATTCCTCAAAACGAAGATAACAAAGTATTCTCCATCTTCGTTTTAGCAACCATAGTAAACCATGTCTGTTGAAACCGCAATGCGATTACTTCAAGTAATTTATCTCAAATCCGACAGTACATTTTAGTATGGAGACGTTCCCATGGTGATGGGGACGCTCCATGAGCACGGAAGTCGTCAGAAGCGGCAACGGGCACTGACTGGAGCAGCCAGGAAGTCTCAGAACAGGCAAGAACTACTTTTGGGAAGTGGGAAAGAAAAAATATAACTAAATAGAAAAAAAAAAAAGGAATATTCAAAATAGCGAATTTATAGTGCTATATTCAAAATATTCGCAAATTACCGAAGTGCCGATATTCGCTAAAAAAAATCGCTATTCGAATATTCGCGCTCAACACTACATGGGAGGAGTCCTGTGGCCGGGCGGTGTTCCGGCGGGCAGAGGGAAATCTTCCTCTCCTTGAATGTCGGCGTGTGTACCGGCAGGCACTGTTTCCGGCGCGCAGTGAGCAAGCGCGTCAGATGTGATGCATGCTTTCCACACTGGTACAGGAAGGGGGAGCAGCTGGGAACATGGCTGGTCGTGCGCGTCCTTCAAAAGGAGATACCAGCCAGCCGATATGGAAGGGAGCAGCAGCAGTGTGGCAGGTTGCTGTATAGTGACCGGACCCCTTCCAAGAGAACCCCCTTTCAGCTGAAAATAAAGTAGGAAGAAGGGGATGGACCACAGCACACGGAGCAGTAAGAGCAGCATTCTGAATCTGGCATAGTACTCCTTGGGAGTAAGAGGGGTTGTACCCCACCATATACTGGTGAGGAGATTGTTTTTAATTCTAAACAGTTTACTGTGGGTTATGTATTAATACAGGTTAAGGAGCTTTCAAGGAAAGCTACCCACAAGACAAAGGGAAGAGAGTGTGAGATTTGCAAAAAGAAAGCCCATCTTACCCCAAAGTCTGTTGTCAAGTATGTTTGGACAGATTAGTAGCGGAAGAATCCCCATCTCTCTTCCAGAACATACAGAACCTGGTCAAAATGGAGGTTAGTTCCTCTGTAGAACAGCTTAAGAAATCTCTACCTAGCTCCACTAAGCAGAGAAAAATTCAGATGGTAGAGTCTGACTCTACTGAGTCAGATTCAGAGGAAGAAGGGGTAATAGAAGATTCTGATTCTTTCTCTGAAGATCTTGCTGGGAAGCCATTGATTAAAGTAGAAGATACAGATGTTTTATTAAATGTAGTAAGATCTTCTATGGAAGTAGAAGAAGAAAAATAAACCAGATCACGATATAGGTTTTGATGTTTGACAGCCTGAGACTGAGGAAGGTGAGAGTGTTCGCTATACTGGACTGTGTTAAAGAATTGATAAAAAGAGAATGGAACAAACATCATAAATAGGGATGAGCGAACCCGAACTGGATAGTTCGGGTTCGTACCGAATTTTGGGGTGTTCAGGACACGGACCAGAACATTTACAAAAAGGTTCGGGTTCGGGTTCGTTGTTCGGCGATTTCTTCCCCCTTTCTGAAGCTAGCATTTTACTTCTTGCCCTAAGAAGCCATCACAGCCATGCCTACTAATGGCATGGCTGTGATTTGCCAAGTGCAGCATGTGACCCAGCCTCTATTTAAGCTGGAGTCACGTAGCGCCGCACATCACACTGCTCTGATTAGTGTAGGGAGAGGACGCAGCTTCTGTGAGGGCGCGATTAGGCAGGGAAAAGTCAGCAAAACACCTAATGATGTGATCCATCTACAGCTGTGAATGATTCAACTTCTGCTAGTTAATTGCTCACTGGTTTTTAGGCTGCACAGAGCATTTTTCTGTCACTTTTTTCTGGGGTGATCGGCGGCCATTTTGTCACCCCTAGAAACTCAGGATAGAAATTTCTATATTTTATTAAGGGGTTAAATTCAATTGCCAAAATAGCAATCCCCTAAATCTGGTGTTCCAGCTGTGGCTAGCCAAGTGTAATACTGTCTGCTGCCTGGCAAAGGATAGATTTTTATCTGTGGTGAAATTCAATTGCCAAAATAGCAATCCCCTAAATCTGGTGTCCCAGCAGTGGCTGGCAATGTTTAATAGTGTCCGGCAAAGGATAGATAATTTTCTGGTGTGAAATTCAATTGCCAAAATAGCAATACCGTAAATCTGGTGTTCCAGCTGTGACTGGACAAGTTTCATAGTGTCCGTCATAGAATATATTATTTTGTGGGGTGAAATACAGTTGCAAAAATAGAAATACCGTAAATCTGGTGTTCCAGCTGTGGCTGGACAAGTTTCATAGTGTCCGGCAAAGGATATATTTTTTCTGGGGTGAAATTCAATTGTCAAAATAGCAATACCATAAATCAGTGGTTTCAGCTGTGGCTGGCCAAGTTTATAGTGATTTTGTTCTGGGGTGAAATTTAATTGCCAGAATAGCAATACCCTGAATCTGGTGTTCCAGCTGTGACTGGACAATTTCCCTAGTGTCCGTCAAAGGATATATTATTTTCTGGGGTGAAAATCAGTAGCAAAAATAGAAATACAGTGGTGTTCCAGCTGTTGAAGGCCTAGTTTAAATCTTTCCATAAAAGGGTATATTTTTTTCTGGGGTGAAATTTAATTGCCAAAATAACAATACCCTGATTCTGGTGTTCCAGCTGTTGCAGGCCTAGTTTTAATCTGTCCGTAAAAGGGTATATTTTTTTCTGGTGTGAAATTCAATTGACAAAATAACAATACCTTAAATCTGGTGTCCCAGCAGTGGCTGGACAAGTTTAATAGTTATCGGCAAAGGATATTTTTTTTCTGGGGTGAAATTCAATTGCCAAAATAGCAATACCCTAAATCTGTTGTCCCAGCAGTGGCTGGCAAAGTTTAATAGTATCTGTCAAAAGATAGATTTTGTTCTGGGGTGAAATTCACTTGCCAATATAGCAATACCCTGAATCTGGTGTTCCAGCTGTTGCAGGCCAATTGTTTATCTGTCCGTAATAGGGTAAATTACACTCAGCGTGCATCTCCAAGTATATTTCTTTCCGTAAAAGGGTATATTACAAAAAGTGTTACATTACAATTGCTGAAAGCATAATCCTGTAAATTTGCACGAACTAGTGTGCATCTCATAGTGTATTTCTGTCCGTAAAAGGGTATATTACACTGAAGGTGTATATACAAGTGCTGAGAGGGTCATCCTTAATAACTTCACACACTACCGTGCATCTCCAAGTGTATTTCTGTCCGTTAAAGGGTTTATTACACAAAGTGTTAAAATTCATTTGCTGAAAGCATAATCCTGCATATTTTTTCACACGCTACTGTGCATCTCCAAGTGTAAATCTGTCCATAAAAGGATACCTTTAATCCAGGGCCTAATTACTAGGCCTACAATTAATATTCCCCTAAATCAGTGGTTAATGCTGTGCCTGGATTAGTGTAATACGGTACATAAATAAATAGGCAGATAGTGTTAGGTGCCTGTAAAAAAAGGGCTAAATTTGAAATCAATACATTGGGTCAAATATTTTTTTTCTTATTGTGGTGCTTGGTGAACGGTAACAATGAGGAAAACATCTAGTAAGGGACGCGGACGAGGTCGTGGTGGTGTTAGTGGACCCTCTGGTGCTGGGAGAGGACGTGGCCATTCTGCCACAGCCACACGTCCTAGTGAACCAACTACCTCAGCTTCCAGTACCCGCCAGAATTTACAGCGATATTTGGTGGGGCCCAATGCCGTTCTATGGATGGTAAGGCCTGAGCAGGTACAGGCGCTAGCCAATTGGGTGGCGGACAGAGGATCCAGCACGTTCACAACATTATCTCCCACCCAGTCTTCTGCAGAAAGCGCACAGGTGGCAACTGAAAACCAAGCTCATCGGTATGTCACATCACCCCCATGCATTTCATGGAAACTGTCAGAGCCTCAAATTATGCAGCAGTCTCTTATGCTGTTTGAAGACTCTGCTGGCAAGGTTTCCCAAGGGAATCCACCTAGCCCTTCCCCAGTGGCGGAAGACATAGTATGCACTGATGCATAACCACTGATGTTTCCTGATGATGAGGACATGGGAATACCACCTCATCGGAGTCCGCACTGCTGCGTCTTTCTGCAGTGTGCAGACCGAACAGGAGGTCAGGGAGGAAGACTGTGTGGAAGAAGATCCAGGGAATGATGAGGTCCTAGACCCCACATGGAATGAAGGTCGTGCCACTGACTTTCATAGTTCAGAGGAAGAAGCAGTGGATGAGACCGAGCCAACAGCGTAGCAAAAGAGGGAGCAGGGGGCAAAAGCAGAACAGCCGTCGCCAAGAGAGTTCGCCTGCTACTGGCCACCGCCACCAGGGACCGAGCACCCCAAAGGCAGCTTCAAGGAGTTCCCTGGCATGGAACTTCTTTAAACAATGTGCTGACGACAAGACTCGAGTGGTTTGCACGCTGTGCCATCAGAGCCTGAAGCGAGGCATTAACATTCTGAACCTTAGCACAACCTGCATGACCAGCAAAGCATGAACTGCAGTGGAGTAAACACCTTAAAGTCAAGGAACTCACTCAGGCTCCCCCTGCTCCCTCTTCTGCTTCTGCCTCAGCCTCTTCCTCCGCCTCGGGAGGAATGTTGGCACCTGCCGCCCACCAAACAGAAGATGTGCCACCGACACCACCACCTGCGTCACCAAACATCTCCACCATGTCACACGGCAGCGTTCAGCTCTCCATCTCACAAACCTTGGAGAGAAAGCGTAAATTCCCACCTAGCCACCCTCGAGCCCTTGGCCTGAATGCCAGCATTTCTAAACTACTGGCCTTTGAAATGCTATCTTTCAGGCTGGTGGACACAGACAGCTTCAAGCAGCTGATGGCGATGGCTGTCCCAGCCGCCACTACTTTTCCAAGAGAGCCGTACCTTCCCTGCACAACCAAGTATCCGATAAAATCAAGTGTGCATCTGCGGCAAGTTCCACCTAACCACAGATACGTGGACCAGTAAGCACAGCCAGGGACGCTATATCTCCTTAACTGCACACTGGGTAAATGTAGTGGCAGCTGGGCCCCAGGCGGAGAGTTCTTTGGCGCACGTCCTTCTGCCGCCAAGGATTGCAGGGCATCATTCTTTGCCTCCTGTAGCCTCCTCCTCCTACTCGGCTTCATCCTCCTCTGCCTCCACCTGCTCATCCAGTCAGCCACAAACCTTCACCACCAACTTCAGCACAGCCTCGGGTAAACGTCAGCAGACCGTTCATATGTTTGGGGGACAGGCCCCACACCGCGCAGGAGTTGTGGTAGGGTATTGAACAACAGACCGACGAGCGTTTGCTTCCTCCTCCTCCTCTTCTACCACCTCCTCATCCGGTCAGCGAAAGACCTTCACCACAAACTTCAGCACAGCCAGGGGTAAACTTCAGCAGGCGGTTTTAAAACTCATGTGTTTGGGGGACAAACCCCACACCGCAAAGGAGCTGTGGAGGGGCATAAAACAACAGACCGATGAGTGGTTGCTGCCAGTGAGCCTCAAGCCCGGCCTGGTGGTGTGCGATAATGGGCGAAATCTCGTCACAGCTCTGGGACTAGCCGGTTTGACGCACATCCCTTGCCTGGCGCATGTGCTGAATTTGCTGGTGCAAAAGTTCATTCACAACTACCCCGACATGTTAAAGCTGTTGCATAAAGTGAGGGCCGTCTGTGCGCGCTTCCGGCGTTCACATCCTGCCACTGCTCGCCTGTCTGCGCTACAGCGTAACTTCGGCCTTCCCGCTCACCGCCTCATATGCGACGTGCCCACCAGGTGGAACTCCACCTTGCACATGCTAGAGAGACTGTGCGAGAAGCAGCAGGCCATAGTGGAGTTTCAGCTGCAGCACGCACGCGTCAGTCGCACTGCGGAACAGCACCACTTCACCACCAATGACTGGGCCTACATGCGAGACCTGTGTGCCCTGTTGTGCTGTTTCGAGTACTCCACCAACATGGCCAATGGCGATGATGCCATTATCAGCGTTACAATACCACTTCTATGTCTCCTTGAGAAAACACATAGGGCGATGATGGAAGAGGAGGTGCCCCAGAAGGAGGAGGAGGAGGATGAGGGGTCATTTTTTTATCACTTTCAGGCCAGTCTCTTAGAAGTGCCTCAGAGGGAGGTTTTTTGCAACAGCAGAGGCCAGGTACAAATGTGGCCAGCCAGGGCCCACTACTGGAGGACGAGGAAGATGAGGAGGTGGTGGAGGAGGATAAGGATGAAGCAGGTTCAAAGCAGGGTGACACCCAACACAGCTTAGGCCCATCACTGGTGCGTGGCTGGGGGGATACGGAGGACGATGACGATACGCCTCCCACAGAGGACAGCTTGTCCTTATCTGTGGGGAGCCTGGCACACATGAGCGACTACATGCTGCAGTGCCTGCGCAACGACAGCAGAGTTGCCCACATTTTAAGGTGTGCGGACTACTGGGTTGCCACCCTGCTGGATCCCCAGTACAAAGACCATGTGCCCACCTTACTTCCTGCACTGGAGCGTGATAGGAAGATGCGCGAGTACAAGCGCACGCTGGTAGAGGCGCTCCTGAGAGCATTCCCAAATGTCACAGGGGAACAGGTGGAAGCCCAAGGCGAAGGCAGAGGAGGAGCAAGAGGTCGCCAACGCAGCAGTGTCACGGCCAGCTCCTCTGAGGGCAGGGTTAGCATGGCAGAAATGTGAAAAAAATTTGTCTCCACGCCACAGCTAACTGAACCACCACCTGATACAGAACGTGTTAGCAGGAGGCAGCATTTCACTAACATGGTTGAACAGTACGTCTGCACACCCCTCCACGTACTGACTGATGGTTCGGCCCCATTCAACTTCTGGGTCTCCAAATTGTCCACGTGGCCAGAGTTAGCATTTTATGCTTTGGAGGTGCTGGCCTGCCCGGCGGCCAGCGTTTTGTCTGAACGTGTATTCAGCACGGCAGGGGGCGTCATTACTGACAAACGCAGCCGCCTGTCCACAGCCAACGTGGACAAGCTGACGTTCATAAAAATGAACCAGGCATGGATCCCACAGGACCTGTCCATCCCTTATGCAGAATAGACATTTATAACTGCCTCCCCCTCAACCATATATTCTTGTACTCTGGGGCACTTCATAATTGAATCCTCTTTTATTTATTTTACCATTATATTGCGGTGCAACCAAAAGTTGAATGAAACTCTCCTCCGTCTAGTTGCCAGGGGCCTAATTATCTGAAAGTGGCCTTTTCCAGTGGTGGGTGACATGAAGCCTGATTCTCTGCTATGTGACCTCTGTCCTCCGTCTGGGTGCCATGGGCTCAATAACTGAAAGTGGCCTTCTCCATTGGTGGGTGACTTGAAGCCTGATTCTCTGCTATGGGATCTCTCTCCAATTGATATTGCTCAATTTTTCCCTATCCACATTTTTTGCAGGGGATTTACCTACATTTTGCTGCCTTTTGCAGCCCTCTAACCCTTTCCTGGACTATTTTACATCCTTTTTAGTGCCCAAAAGTTCGGGACCCCATTGACTTCAATGGGGTTCGGGTTCGGGATGAAGTTCAGGTCGCGTTCGGATCCCGAACCCCAACATTTTCATGAAGTTTGGCCGAACTTCTCGAACCCGAACATCCAGGTGTTCGCTTTACTCTACTCATAAAAAATTCTATACCTAGATCAGTTAAAAGAAAATACCCATTTAATGATCAGGAAGTGTCGGCCTGGCAAGCTGTGCCTAGGTTAATAAAGTATCAGCCCTCCCGTTTGAGGATTTGGGTTCCCTAAAGGACCCAATAGATAAAACAGATGACACCTATCTTAGGAAAAATTGGTAAGTGTCCACTTCCTCTTTTAAACCTAATATTGCTACTACATCAGTGGCTAGGTCACTTAAGGTTGGTTGGGGGAATTAGAGTAACATATTGCTAAAAAAAAAATTCTAGTGAACAATTGCTGGAAGCAACTCCTACTATGCTGAAGCACAGTGAATTTTATTTCAGATGCGCCAGCTGACACTTTAAGATTATCTGCTAGAACAGCAACTTTTTCTAATTCTGCCAGTAGATCCCTTTGGTTAAAAGGGTGGAAAGGGGACAATGCATCTAAGTACAAATTATATACCCTGCCAGGGTAATTTATTTTATTTTATTTTAGACAAAGTTTCTGACAGAAAAAAGGGGTGTGTTGTATCGTCTTTTCCTAAGCATAGAAAGGTATTTCGGTTTAGGAAGAATATCAGTTGGACCTCAAGAAATCCCCACCAAAAATAGTAAAAATTACATCTTTGTGTCAGCATTCTCCAAATCAGTTAGCCTTATTAGGGGAAATAAAAGACCTAATTGGCAAATCAGTTTTAATTCCTGTTCCAACAGAGGAAATAGGAGAAGGGTTCTTATCGGACAATAGAAAATTTGAAATACCTGAACTCGTATCTGACACATCAGAAATTCTGGATGGAATCAATCATATCTACAATCCTTCATCTAATTTAGTCTCTCACAGGTCCTGTCATGGGGCTTATTGAAAATACATAGATTACTCTTGCCGGTAATCCGTTTTCCATGAGCCCATGACAGAATCTACATTATTCCCCACCCTAAAAAAAATTAAAAATCTTTATATCTTGTCACAAAGAATGGTGAGAGGAGGATCTTTTTAAAGATCTGGGTAGTTCCTGTTTTCTGTCCGGATGGGGAGAATCTCTCACAGGTGCTGTCATGGGCTCATGGAAAACGGATTACCGGTAAGAGTAATCTATGTATTTTCTGAACAGTGGTGGAGGACGACTTGGTCCAGTTGGGTTTCACCCACACCGCTACCTAACTGGCCATAGTTTTGGCAGGCCTGAACCTGGGCGTTAAGGCTGGAGCTGTCTGCTTGCTGATTGGCCTCAGCCGAGCATGGTACTTGAAAAAAATGCTCCATCATGTTAATGAGACTGAAATGGCTGCTGTTGCTTCTACTGCTGCTGTGGCTTATGCTGCTTGTGGTGGTGGGAAGGGGGTGAATCTGCGGGGGATAGAGGGGAGCCTCCCTTTCAGTTACAATGGCAGCAGGCGTGCTTGACATAAGCTGCATAAGTAGTAACATAATTTGTCCTCCCTTTCTACCAGAAGAAAATATTCCCCCATTTTGCCTTGGAAGCGAAGGTCTAAAAGCATGGCTATCCAGTAGTCATCAGACTGCTTGATGTCAACGATACGCCTGTCACTGTATAAGCAAGTGGGTATACAGGTACCCATTCTGGCCAGCGTGCTCGGGGAGCGACTTCTTCCCCTCCCCGACCAACTGAGACGATTGGGTGTTTTGTCGGGTGCCATCCTCATTATCTTCTGCCTCATCATCATCTTCATCATCCACTATGGCAGATTCCCTCTGTGTGTCCCCAACAGCTATAGGGCAGATATTAAGATGCGTCAGCTGCTCTTCTCCTGCCATTGTCCCCTACTGCATGAGTGTCAGCTTCTATTCTAAGATAAATATGAGAGGGATGATGTAGTTCATACTGCACTTGAGGAACTGCTTGCCTGTGTGGCTACTCTCTCCCAGGCCAATTAGCTCCACCATGACTTGGCAACCCTTCACCTAACACATGATAGAAAGGAGGGATAATGCGAGCAACCCTGTGCCTGGCTGCTGTTTGGGAGTGGGATGGGACCGTGTACATGGAGAAGGAGGTGTAGGAGGCAGATAAGTGCTTGATTGGGGAGCAAGCCCCATGATAAGGTGGGAGGTTGTCAAAAGGACCTGGCCATGTTGCTGTGGGGCTGCCTCTCCACTGCCGCAAAAACACTGACCTAGTAGGCCGTGAAAGATGTGTAATGTCCCGACTCGTAAGAGCAGTTCCAGATGTCCACCATGGAGTACAGCTTGTTGTACAGTGAGAATTTCAAGGAGTGGCCCAAATTTTCTGCCATATGAGCGTACAAGGCTCTGCCATTTATTGCTGCCGCCATTACCCTCCTCTTCTGATGTTGCCTACTCCTCAGCAGCCTGATCTGGGTCCCAGGCCCTGTCCACCACACAATTGTCATCGGAGTCCTCAAACTCCCTTTTGCTTCTATCAGACTGTGAGATAGCATGGTGGGTTCTTCTGCCGCCCTCCCCTGCTCTTTCCCGACTACCACTGTCGTTGCGTCCAACACCAATAGCGCAGCTACTAAGGTCACTAATAGTGTTGAGCGAACAGTTCGAGCATCGTTCGGGTTCGTACCGAATTTTGGGGTGTCCGTGACACGGACCCGAACCCGGACATTTTCAAAAAAGTTCGGGTTCGGGTCCGGTGTTCGTTGATTTCTTCCCGCTTTCTGAAGGGCTGCATAGCAGCCAATCAGCTAGCGTTTTACTTCTTGCCCTAAGAGCCCATCACAGCCATGCCTACTAATGGCATGGCTGTGATTGGCCAAGTGCAGCATGTGACCCAGCCTCTATTTAAGCTGGAGTCACGTAGCGCCGCACGTCACACTGCTCTGACTAGTGTAGGGAGAGGATGCAGCTTCTGTGAGGGCGAGATAGGCAGGGATAAAGAAGAGATTGAATGATCTACCTTTCTACACCTGTGCATCAGAACAACTCAGCTGAGCTGTTCACTGAAAGTCACTATTTTGTTGAGACTGGCCAGAGCAATTTTTACTGGCACATGTAACTGGGCTGACCGGCAGTGGCCATTTTGGGACTTGTGGTGCGCCAGCACTTGCTGCCACAGAGTGTAAACCAAAGCTCCAAAGAAGTTAAAAATCTACACCTGTGAATCAGAACAACAGCGATTCAGCTGCTCAGTCAAAGTCAATTTTTTTCTGGCTGGGCAGACTGTTTTCTGGCACATGTTACTGGGCTGATAGGCGCGGCCATTTTGGGACTTGTGGTGCTACAGCAAAAGCTGCCACAACGTCCATTAATCTCATGTAATAGTCGATTTTTCATAGATATACTACATCAGGGGTTTGGCTGTGCTTGTGTCACCCATACTAACTGCAAAGATATTTAATATATCAGTGGTGAAACTGAAAGTAACCCACTTGGATAGCAAATCCCATGAATGTGCTGTTCCAGCTAGGCTAGCCAGTGCCACTACTTTGTCCAATACTGTCAGCCAGAAATATTTTTTTTTTATGTGCCAGAAATATAAATTAGAAAAAGCTTTCACCGTAATAATAAAATTATTCTGGTGTTAGACCAGAAGAAGCACTCCTGTTGTAATTAATACTGTAAAAAGGCTTAGGCAATATTTCTCCCAGTGTGGGAAATTTATCTAGCAAAACTAGCATTTTAACAATTCCGGTGTTCTGAAATACCAGCAGTCCTCTTGTAATTAATACCACCAAAAGGCATTATATCGTCCAGTGTTGTAATTTTGGTGAAAAAAGGCCAATTTAATCAATCTGGTGTTTGTTAGACCAGAAACACTAGGCCTCACGTTTTCACTCCTGTAAAAGGAATTATATCTCCCGTGTGGGAATCTATGTACCAAAACTAGCATTTTAAAAATTCAGATGTCCAATTTGCAGCAGTTTTCTTGTAAATAATACCGCCAAAAGGCATTATTGTCCAGTGTTGTAATTTTGGTGAAAAAAGGCCAATTTAATCAATCTAGTGTTTGTTAGACAGTCCAGAAACACTAGGCCTCACGTTTTCACTCCTCTAAAAGGAATTATATCTCCCGTGTGGGAATCTATGTACCAAAACTAGCATTTTAAAACTTCAGATGTCCTATTTGCAGCAGTTTTCTTGTAAATAATACCGCCAAAAGGCATTATTGTCCAGTGTTGTAATTTTGGTGAAAAAAGGCCAATTTAATCAATCTAGTGTTTGTTAGACAGTCCAGAAACACTAGGCCTCACGTTTTTACTCCTGTAAAAGGAATTATATCTCCCGTGTGGGAATCTATGTACCAAAACTAGCATTTTAAAAATTCTGATGTCAAATTTGCAGCAGTTTTCTTGTAATTAATACCGCCAAAAGGCATTATTGTCCAGTGTTGTAATTTTGGTGAAAAAAGGCCAATTTAATCAATCTGGTGTTTGTTAGACCAAAAACACTAGGCCTCACGTTTTTACTCCTGTAAAAGGAATTATATCTCCCATGTGGGAATCTATGTACCCAAACTAGCATTTTAAAACTTCAGATGTCCTATTTGCAGCAGTATTCTTGTAAATAATACCGCCAAAAGGCATTATTGTCCAGTGTTGTAATTTTGGTGAAAAAAGGCCAATTTAATCAATCTGGTGTTTGGTAGACCAAAAACACTAGGCCTCACGTTTTCACTCCTGTAAAAAGGAATTATATCTCCCGTGTGGGAATCTATGTACCAAAACTAGCATATTAAAAATTCTAGATGTCCACTTTGCAGCAGTTTTCTTGTAAATAATACCGCCAAAGGCATTATTGTCCAGTGTTGTAATTTTGGTGAAAAAAGGCCAATTTAATCAATCTGGTGTTTGTTAGACCAGAAACACTAGGCCTCACGTTTTACTCCTGTAAAAGGAATTATATCTCCCGTGTGGAATCTATGTACCAAAACTAGCATTTTAAAACTTCAGATGTCCAATTTGCAGCAGTATTCTTGTAAATAATACCGCCAAAGGCATTATTGTCCAGTGTTGTAATTTTGGTGAAAAAAGGCCAATTTAATCAATCTGGTGTTTGGTAGACCAAAAACACTAGGCCTCACGTTTTTACTCCTGTAAAAGGAATTATATCTCCCGTGTGGGAATCTATGTACCAAAACTAGCATTTTAAAAATTCTGATGTCCAATTTGCAGCAGTTTTCTTGTAAATAATACCGCCAAAAGGCATTATTGTCCAGTGTTGTAATTTTGGTGAAAAAAGGCCAATTTAATCAATCTGGTGTTTGTTAGACCAGAAACACTAGGCCTCACGTTTTCACTCCTGTAAAAGGAATTATATCTCCCGTGTGGGAATCTATGTACCAAAACTAGCATTTTAAAACTTCAGATGTCCAATTTGCAGCAGTTTTCTTGTAAATAATACCGCCAAAAGGCATTATTGTCCAGTGTTGTAATTTTGGTGAAAAAAGGCCAATTTAATCAATCTGGTGTTTGTTAGACCAGAAACACTAGGCCTCACGTTTTACTCCTGTAAAAGGAATTATATCTCCCGTGTGGGAATCTATGTACCAAAACTAGCATTATAAAAATTCTGGTGTCCAATTAGCAGCAGTTTTCTTGTAATTAATACCGGAAAAGGAATTATATCTTCCAGTGTGGGAATTTATGAACACAAACTAGCATTATAAAAATTCTGGTGTCCAATTAGCAGCAGTGTTCTTGTAATTAATACCGCCAAAAGGCATTATTGTCCAGTGTTGTAATTTTGGTGAAAAAAAGGCCAATTTAATCAATCTGGTGTTTGGTAGACCAGAAACACTAGGCCTCACGTTTTCACTCCTGTAAAAGGAATTATATCTCCCGTGTGGGAATCTATGTACCAAAACTAGCATTTTAAAACTTCAGATGTCCTATTTGCAGCAGTATTCTTGTAAATAATACCGCCAAAAGGCATTATTGTCCAGTGTTGTAATTTTGGTGAAAAAAAGGCCAATTTAATCAATCTGGTGTTTGTTAGACCAGCAAACACTAGGCCTCACGTTTTCACTCCTGTAAAAGGAATTATATCTCCTCGTGTGGGAATCTATGTACCAAAACTAGCATTTTAAAAATTCTGATGTCCAATTTGCAGCAGTTTTCTTGTAATTAATACCGCTAAAAGGCATTATTGTCCAGTGTTGTAATTTTGGTGAAAAAAGGCCAATTTAATCAATCTGGTGTTTGGTAGACCAAAAACACTAGGCCTCACGTTTTACTCCTGTAAAAGGAATTATATCTCCCGTGTGGGAATCTATGTACCCAAACTAGCATTTTAAAACTTCAGATGTCCTATTTGCAGCAGTATTCTTGTAAATAATACCGCCAAAAGGCATTATTGTCCAGTGTTGTAATTTTGGTGAAAAAAGGCCAATTTAATCAATCTGGTGTTTGTTAGACCAAAAACACTAGGCCTCACGTTTTCACTCCTGTAAAAGGAATTATATCTCCCGTGTGGGAATCTATGTACCCAAACTAGCATTTTAAAACTTCAGATGTCCTATTTGCAGCAGTATTCTTGTAAATAATACCGCCAAAAGGCATTATTGTCCAGTGTTGTAATTTTGGTGAAAAAAGGCCAATTTAATCAATCTGGTGTTTGTTAGACCAAAAACACTAGGCCTCACGTTTTTACTCCTGTAAAAGGAATTATATCTCCCCGTGTGGGAATCTATGTACCAAAACTAGCATATTAAAAATTCTGGTGTCCACTTTGCAGCAGTTTTCTTGTAAATAATACCGCCAAAAGGCATTATTGTCCAGTGTTGTAATTTTGGTGAAAAAAAGGCCAATTTAATCAATCTGGTGTTTGTTAGACCAGAAACACTAGGCCTCACGTTTTCACTCCTGTAAAAGGAATTATATCTCCCGTGTGGGAATCTATGTACCAAAACTAGCATTTTAAAACTTCAGATGTCCTATTTGCAGCAGTATTCTTGTAAATAATACCGCCAAAAGGCATTATTGTCCAGTGTTGTAATTTTGGTGAAAAAAGGCCAATTTAATCAATCTGGTGTTTGTTAGACCACAGAAACACTAGGCCTCACGTTTTCACTCCTGTAAAAGGAATTATATCTCCCCGTGTGGGAAACTATGTACCCAAACTAGCATTTTAAAACTTCAGATGTCCTATTTGCAGCAGTATTCTTGTAAATAATACCGCCAAAAGGCATTATTGTCCAGTGTTGTAATTTTGGTGAAAAAGGCCAATTTAATCAATCTGGTGTTTGGTAGACCAAAAACACTAGGCCTCACGTTTGTACTCCTGTAAAAGGAATTATATCTCCCGTGTGGGAACCTATGTACCAAAACTAGCATATTAAAACTTCAGGTGTCCACTTTGCAGCAGTTTTCTTGTAAATAATACCGCCAAAAGGCATTATTGTCCAGTGTTGTAATTTTGGTGAAAAAAAGGCCAATTTAATCAATCTGGTGTTTGGTAGACCAGAAACACTAGGCCTCACGTTTTACTCCTGTAAAAGGAATTATATCTCCCGTGTGGGAATCTATGTACCAAAACTAGCATTTTAAAAATTCTGATGTCCACTTTGCAGCAGTTTTCTTGTAAATAATACCGCCAAAAGGCATTATTGTCCAGTGTTGTAATTTTGGTGAAAAAAGGCCAATTTAATCAATCTGGTGTTTGTTAGACCACAAACACTAGGCCTCACGTTTTTACTCCTGTAAAAGGAATTATATCTCCCGTGTGGGAACTATGTACCCAAACTAGCATTTTAAAACTTCAGATGTCCTATTTGCAGCAGTATTCTTGTAAATAATACCGCCAAAAGGCATTATTGTCCAGTGTTGTAATTTTGGTGAAAAAAGGCCAATTTAATCAATCTGGTGTTTGGTAGACCAGAAACACTAGGCCTCACGTTTTACTCCTGTAAAAAGGAATTATATCTCCCGTGTGGGAAACTATGTACCAAAACTAGCATATTAAAAATTCTGGTGTCCACTTTGCAGCAGTTTTCTTGTAAATAATACCGCCAAAAGGCATTATTGTCCAGTGTTGTAATTTTGGTGAAAAAAGGCCAATTTAATCAATCTGGTGTTTGGTAGACCAAAAACACTAGGCCTCACGTTTTACTCCTGTAAAAGGAATTATATCTCCCCGTGTGGGAATCTATGTACCCAAACTAGCATTTTAAAACTTCAGATGTCCTATTTGCAGCAGTATTCTTGTAAATAATACCGCCAAAAGGCATTATTGTCCAGTGTTGTAATTTTGGTGAAAAAAGGCCAATTTAATCAATCTGGTGTTTGTTAGACCACAAACACTAGGCCTCACGTTTTCACTCCTGTAAAAGGAATTATATCTCCCGTGTGGGAATCTATGTACCAAAACTAGCATTTTAAAAATTCTGGTGTCCAATTTGCAGCAGTTTTCTTGTAATTAATACCGCCAAAAGGCATTATTGTCCAGTGTTGTAATTTTGGTGAAAAAGGCCAATTTAATCAATCTGGTGTTTGTTAGACCAGAAACACTAGGCCTCACGTTTTACTCCTGTAAAAGGAATTATATCTCCCGTGTGGGAATCTATGTACCCAAACTAGCATTTTAAAAATTCTGATGTCCACTTTGCAGCAGTTTTCTTGTAATTAATACCGCCAAAAGGCATTATTGTCCAGTGTTGTAATTTTGCTGAAAAAAAGGCCAATTTAATCAATCTGGTGTTTGTTAGACCAGAAACAGTAGGCCTCACGTTTTTACTCCTGTAAAAGGAATTATATCTCCCGTGTGGGAATCTATGTACCAAAACTAGCATTTTAAAAATTCTGGTGTCCAATTTGCAGCAGTTTTCTTGTAATTAATACCGAAAAAGGAATTATATCTTCCAGTGTGGGAATTTTGGGGCTAAAAATAATATATTTTATTGTGGTGCGAGTTGAATCGCAACAATGAGGAAACATTCTATTAAGGGACGAGGACGCGGTCGTGGTGGTGTCCGTGGAGCCTCTGTTGCTGGCAGAGGACGTGGCCGTTCGGCCTCAGGCGCACAAAGTAGTGAACCAACTCCTCAAGTAGCCGGCAGAATTTACAGCGATATTTGGTGGGGCCCAATGCCGTTATGAGGATGGTAAGGCCTGAGCAGGTACAGGCATTAGTCGATTGCGTGGCCGACAGTGCTTCCAGCACGTTCACCACATTGTCTTCCGCCCAGTCTTCTGCGGAAAGCGCACAGGTGGCACCTGAAAACCAAGCCCATCAGTCTGTCACATCACCCCCATGCATATCAGGGAAACTGGCTGAGCCTCAAGTTATGCAGCAGTCTCTTATTCTGTTTGAAGACTCTGCTCCCACGGTTTTCCAGGGGCGTCCACCTAGCCCTTCCCCAGCGGTGGAAGACATTCCATGCACTGACGCACAACCACTTATGTATCCAGATGATGAGGACATGGGAATACCACCACAGCAGAGTGACCGAGTCTCTGATGATGACGAAACACAGGTGCCCACTGCCGCGTCTTATTGCAGTGTGCAGACTGAACAGGAGGAGGTCAGGGAGGAAGACTGGGTGGAAGACGATGCAGAGGACGATGAGGTCTTAGACCCCACATGGACTGAAGGTCGTGCTGCTGACTTAAATAGTTCAGAGGAAGAGGCAGTGGTGAGACCGAGACAACAGCGAAGCCAAAGAGGGAGCAGGGGGCAAAAGCAGAACAGCCGCCGTCCAGAGAGTTTGCCTGCTATTGGCCAGCGCCAACAGGGACCCAGCACCCCAAAGGCATCTTCAAGGAGTTCCCTGGCATGGCACTTCTTCAAACAATGTGCTGAGGACAAGACCAGAGTGGTTTGCACGCTGTGCCATCAGACCCTGAGGCGAGGCATTAACGTTCTAACCTGAGCACCACCTGCATGATCAGGCATCTACATGCAAAGCATGAACTGCAGTGGAGTACACACCTTAAAAACAAGGAACCCGCTCAGGCTCCCCTGCTCCTTCTACCGCTGCTGCCTCGGCTTCCGCCTCGAGAGGAATGCTGCCACCTGCCGAGCAGCAAACAGAGGATGTGCCACCGACACCACCACCACCACCGTCACCTAGCGCCTCCACTATTTCACACAGCAGCGCTCAGCTCTCCATCTCTCAAACCTTTGAGAGGAAGCGCAAATTCCCACCTAGTCACCCTCGAGCCTCTTGGCCTGAATGCCAGCATTTCTAAACTACTGGCCTTTGAAATGCTGTCATTCCGGCTGGTGGACACAGACAGCTTCAAACAGCTGATGGCCATGGCTGTCCCCCAGTATGTGGTTCCCAGCCGCCACTACTCTCCAAGACAGCCGTGCCTTCCCTGCACATGCAAGTGTCCGATAAAATCAAGTGTGCACTGCGCAACGCCATTTGTGGCAAGGTCCACCTAACCACAGATACGTGGACCAGTAAGCACGGCCAGGGACGCTATATCTCCCTAACTGCACACTGGGTAAATGTAGTGGCGGCTGGGCCCCAGGCGGAGAGTTCCTTGGCGCACGCCCTTCCGCCGCCAAGGATCACAGGGCATCATTCTTTGCCTCCTGTAGCCTCCTCCTCCTACTCGGCTTCCTCCTCCTCCTCCTCTGCTTCCACCAGCTCATCCAGTCAGCCACACACCTTCACCACCAACTTCAGCACAGCCCGGGCAAACGTCAGCAGGCCATTCTGAAACTCATATGTTTGGGGACAGGCCCCACACCGCGCAGGAGTTGTGGCGGGGTATTGAACAACAGACCGACCAGTGGTTGCTGCCGGTGGGCCTCAAGCCCGGCCTGGTGGTGTGCGATAATGGGCGAAATCTCGTGGCAGCTCTGGGACTAGCCGGTTTGACGCACATCCCTTGCCTGGCGCATGTGCTGAATTTGGTGGTGCAAAAGTTCATTCACAACTACCCAGACATGTCAGAGCTGCTGCATAAAGTGCGGGCCGCCTGTGCGCGCTCCGGCGTTCACATCCTGCCGCTGCTCGCCTGTCAGCGCTACAGCGGAACTTCGGCCTTCCCGCCACCGCCTAATATGCGACGTGCCCACCCGGTGGAACTCCACCTTGCACATGCTGGAGAGACTGTGCAGCAGCAGCAGGCCATAGTGGAGTTTCAGCTGCAGCACGCACGGGTCAGTCGCACTGCGGAACAGCACCACTTCACCACCAATGATTGGGCCTCCATGCGAGACCTGTGTGCCCTGTTGCGCTGTTTCGAGTACGCCACCAACATGGCCAGTGGCGATGCCACTGTTATCAGCGTGACAATACCAATTCTATGTCTCCTAGAGAAAACGCTTAGGGTGATGATGGAAGAGGAGGTGGGCCAGGGCCAGGAGGAGGAGGAGGAGGATGACGGGTTGTTTTTAGCACTTTCAGGCCAGTCTGTTAGAAGTGGCTCAGAGGGAGGTTTTTGCAACAGCAGAGGGCAGGTACAAATGTGGCCAGCCAGGGACCACTACTGGAGGACGAGGAGGATGAGGAGGAGGTGGAGGAGGATGAGGATGAAGCAGGTTCACAGCGGGTGGCACCCAGCACAGCGCAGGCACATCCCTGGTGCGTGGCTGGGGGATACAGAGGATGATGACGATACGCCTCCCACAGAGGACAGCTTGTCCTTACCTCTGGGGAGCCTGGCACACATGAGCGATTACATGCTGCAGTGCCTGCGCAACGACAGCAGAGTTGCCCACATTTTAACGTGTGCTGACTACTGGGTGGCCACCCTGCTGGATCCACGGTACAAAGACAATGTGCCCACTTTACTTCCTGCACTGGAGCGTGATAGGAAGATGCGCGAGTACAAGCGCACACTGGTAGACGCGCTCCTGTCACAGGGGAACAGGTGGAAGGCCATGGCCAAGGCAGAGGAGGAGCTAGAGGTCGCCCACGCAGCAGTGTCACGGCCAGCTCCTCTGAGGGCAGGGTTAGCATGGCAGAAATGTGGAAAAGTTTTGTCTC
Source organism: Bufotes viridis (assembly GCA_033119425.1). NCBI lineage: Eukaryota > Metazoa > Chordata > Amphibia > Anura > Bufonidae > Bufotes > Bufotes viridis. The sequence continues at coordinate 252,815,719 of CM065590.1, forward strand.
CACGCCACAGCTAACTGCCCCACCACCTGATACGGAACGTGTTAGCAGGAGGCAACATTTCACTAACATGGTTGAACAGTACGTCTGCACACAACTCCACGTACTGACGGATGGTTCGGCCCCATTCAACTTCTGGGTTTCCAAATTGTCCACGTGGCCAGAATTAGCATGTTATGCCTTGGAGGTGCTAGCCTGCCCGGCAGCCAGCGTTTTATCTGAACGTGTATTCAGCACGGCAGGGGGCGTCATTACTGACAAACGCAGCCTCCTGTCCACAGCCAACGTGGACAAGCTGACGTTTATAAAAATGAACCAGGCATGGATCCCACAAGACCTGACCCTCCCTTGTGCAGAGTAGTCCTTAATAACTGCCTTAAACCATGTTGTCTTGTATTCCTGGCCACTTCTTCATTGAAAAATCAATTTTTGAAATTAAGGAGGAAAGTACATGAAAGTGTCCTTCTCCTGTGCTGGGTGATATGAATGTTATACTTGTGCTGTCTGACATGTCTCCTTTGTGTGGGTGCAGGGGGCCAAAGTCACTGAAAGTGGCCTTCTCCTGTGGTGGGTGATCGAAATGCCTGATTCTCTGCTGTGGGACCTCTCTCCTCCGTGTGGCTGCAGGGGTCAAGGTCTCTAAAAGTGCCCTTCTCCTGTGGTGGTTGATGTAAAACTGATGCTTGTGCTATCTGACCTGTCTCCTCTGTGACGGTGCTAAGGCCTAAGTCACTGAAAGCGGCCTTCTCCTGTGCTGGCTGATATAAATGCCTGAATCTCTGCTCTGAAAACCTCTCTCCTCCGTCTGGGTGCAGGGGTCAAAGTCTATCAAAGTGGCCTTCTCTTGTGCTGGGTGATGTGAAGCTGATGTTTGTGCCATCTGACATGGTTGCCGGGGTCCCATTAAATGGTGGCCTACTCCTGTGGTGGGTGATCTAAATGCCTGATTCTCTGCTGTGAAAACCTCTCTCCTCCGTCTGGGTGCAGGGGTCAAAGTCTATCAAAGTGGCCTTCTCTTGTGCTGGGTGATGTGAAGCTGATGTTTGTGCCATCTGACATGGTTGCCGGGGTCCCATTAAATGGTGGCCTACTCCTGTGGTGGGTGATCTAAATGCCTGATTCTCTGCTGTGAAAACCTCTCTCCTCCGTCTGGGTGCAGGGGTCAAAGTCTATCAAAGTGGCCTTCTCTTGTGCTGGGTGATGTGAAGCTGATGTTTGTGCCATCTGACATGGTTGCCGGGGTCCCATTAAATGGTGGCCTACTCCTGTGGTGGGTGATCTAAATGCCTGATTCTCTGCTGTGAAAACCTCTCTCCTCTGTCTGGGTGCTGGTCCAAAATACATGAGAGTGGCCTTCTCCGGTGGTGGTTGATATGACGCATGATTCCTTGCTGTGGGACCTGTATCCTCTGTCTGGGTGCTGGTCCAAAATAAATGAGAGTGGCCTTCTCCGGTGGGGGTTGATATGATGCATGATTCCTTGATGTGGGACCTCTCTCCTCTGTCTGGGTGCTGGTCCGAAATAAATGAGAGTGGCCTTCTCCATTGGTGGTTGATATGACGCATGATTCCTTGCTGTGGGACCTGTATCCTCTGTCTGGGTGCTGGGCCGAAATAAATGAGAGTGGCCTTCTCCGTTGGTGGTTGATATGACGCATGATTCCTTGATGTGGGACCTCTCTCCTCTGTCTGGGTGCTGGTCCAAAATACATGAGTGGCCTTCTCCGGTGGTGGTTGATATGACGCATGATTCCTTGCTGTGGGACCTGTATCCTCTGTCTGGGTGCTGGTCCAAAATACATGAGAGTGGCCTTCTCCGGTGGTGGTTGATATGAAGCATGATTCCTTGCTGTGGGACCTGTATCCTCTGTCTGGGTGCTGGTCCCAAATAAATGAGAGTGGCCTTCTCCAGTGGTGGATGATATGACGCATGATTCCTTGCTGTGGGACCTCTCTCCAATTGATATTGGTTAATTTTTATTTATTTTTTTTTTTTTTAATTCATTTCCCTATCTACATTTGTTTGCAGGGGATTTACCTACATTTTGCTGCCTTTTGCAGCCCTCTAGCCCTTTCCGGGAGTCTTTTACAGGCTTTTTAGTGCCCAAAAGTTCGGGTCCCCATTGACTTCTATGGGGTTCGGGTTCGGGATGAAGTTCGGGTTGAGTTCGGATCACGAACCCGGACATTTTCCGGAAGTTCGGCCGAACCTCTCGAACCCGAACATCCAGGTGTTCGCTCATCTCTAGTCACTACTACTACCACCACCATCACCTCTTCCGCTCTTCCGCAACCTCCTTCTTTGGGCAGCCCAAATGGAGAGGGCTCTCACGCAAGTCATCAACAGGGAAACTCTCTTGACTATCTGCCATAGAATGTGGGGTATTCTTGACACTTAACATTGAACCCCTCAGATGGCGCGTTCATCGATGATTGCGGCATCTGAAATGCACATTGTGGCTTTCATGGGTTAATCCGGTGAGAAAATACTCATCCATTTGACTGCGTAGAAACCGCTGCAGCCATCTTGAGTGAAGATCAAGCACAAAATCTTGTTGTGTGTGATGACCTCACTCTGCCGCCCAACGTGATATCTTCAATCAAGATGGCCATGGCGGTCTCTACGATATCGAAAGGCGGAGGTATTTTAGATTTTTCCCCCAATTACCACGACGCATGAGGAAATTTGGCTTTTTGGAAAACAGATTTGGGCCTAAATTAGTTATCACTCCCAGATATGTCTGTGTGCTACTCTGTCTATTGGTGTAGTAATGTCGTATACTGTATATGCTGCTAGTATGAATATAATCATCAAAAATTTGAAATAGGCAAACGGATTTGGGCCTAAATTCTTTATCACTCCCAGATAATTTTATGTGCTCCCTTCCATATTAGTATAGTGATCACGTTCATATGGTTCAATTAAATTTAACAATCCCCGCCCAAAAAAATCTAAATTCCAACCGTGTGGAAACTGAAGATACATAAATGAACAACTGAGGCTTAACTCTCAATTTAAACTTAACACACACAGGTAGATTGCTGCCCCACCGTGGGTATTTCTGCAGTTATCATGTATATATGCTGCTTAATTGAATTGAAAAAACCTCCAAAAAAATACAATTGTGACAGTGTGGAAACTGAAAATATGTTAAAGGATGAAAGGCTTGATGCTCAATTTTAACTTAATACACACAGGTAGATTGCTGCCACACCGTGGGTATTGCTGCAGTAATCATGTATATAGCTGATTTTGAAGTGCACCTGCACTTCTGATAGCAGGCACAGACACTGGTCCTGTTTACTCTTTTCGTGTCTGTCAGCTGCCCTGTTTCTCCCTTTTGTACACAACACACACAATTCTTCTTTGGAATCCTAGCCTTTCCTTTCACTGTCCCTAGCAATAAGTTTGATCAATTGATTTTTCACTGTCCCTGACTCCCTAAGGTCGTTTTCCTAGCAGACACTTTAAGACCCAACCACCCTCATTCACAGCCCAGCACAGAATGCTGTTCTGCTCGTTCTGCTAGGGCACCTTCCTGGTTGCTGCAGCACTGATTGGCTTATCCAGGCTGTCTGTCAGCCTGGGACCCAATCAGGGCAACCACCCCCCTCTTCCTCTAACGTGAGGAATCTTCTTCTTTCTCTCTAGTGCGGTTTTCCTGCCAATGTACACTAAAATGGCGCTATGCATCCTTTTAGTGAATTTGTCTGAAACAAATATTTGGGTTTGTCTGCAGTCCAAAAATAGCACAAAGGCAGAGAACATTAATGAAATCCACAAAACAATGGGGAGAAAATGCAACTGCAAGTTAAATCCAGGCACCATGTGCTACAAAATACAAATTTGATTAAGCGCCCCTGGGGCACTGATGGATTGCTTAATATGGTGCTGTTCCATTTGTCATCAATATATAAATAACTAAATCAAAAATACATTTACAAACATACAATAATGTGGAGCATTCTCGCATTTAAACGGGACCTTTCATCAGGGAAAAAAATATGAACTAAGTATGCTGACATGGAGAGCAGCGCCCAGGGATCTCCCTGCACTTATTATTATCCCTGGGCGCCTCTCCGTTCTCCCGGTATTGGCTCCGGTATCTTTGCTCACTTGGTTCTACTAGGGTAAGCCTGCGTGACTTGGTTCTAGTAGGTGGAGACTACCCTCGTTCTCCTGGGCGTCTCCATCTCCCAGGCTGTAGCGCTGGCCAATCGCAGTGCAGAGCTCATAGCCTGGGAGGTTGTTAAGGCTATGAACTCTGCGCTGCGATTGGCCAGCGCTACAGCCTGCGAGAATGAGACGCCCAGGAGAACAAGGGCAGTCACCGCCTAGTAGAACCAAGTGAGCGAAGATACCAGAGCCAATACCGGGAGAACAGAGCGGCGTCCAGGGATAATAGTAAGTGCAGGGAGATCCCTGGGTGCC